>CM054132.1:70474469-71674469 GCA_028751855.1 Ambrosia trifida
TGGTTAGCGTTTCATTAGCGGTTTGTTTGTCTAAGCTATTTACAAAATAAGTATGCAAAACAATTATGAAGTTTACAGCTTTTGATTATTTAAGAATTTAGTTTGAAAGTTTTGTGAACCAACAAATGATTCAAAATGATGACTGAAATAATAAAAATGGTTACTTTGATTAATACTAAAATGCTTGATTGAAAATATTGAATTATAAACAATGATAGTGAAAATGGAGATCACACCGGGTTCAACAAGTAACCTAGGATTCTATAACAAATTGGGACTAATCAAGAAATTGCAATTAGGATTAACGGGTTAATTGTTACAATAGGCTTAGGTGTCAAGTTTCATCAACATCAAAGATGGACTAAACTACACTTCATTACCTAGAACATATAAACCCTAATAACAAGTTAAAGCATAATTAACCGAATTCATTTCCCTAGTAATTGGCGCAAGAAACAATTATCAAAGAGAATTCAAAACAAGATTAACGCAATTAACAAGTTTCTTCAAATCAAAATTACAAAGAAATAAGAAAATACCCAAAATGTTTAAGAACCCTAGATTACGAGTTTATACCGGGTGATTCCAAAGGAGACTAGTCGCTCATGGTTTTGGTTCGTGTCCCACTAGCCAAGAGGCTTGATTTCTCTGTCTTCGATCCACTCGTCCGTGCGTCAAAAAAAAATTCTTGATATGATGCCATTCCTTTTTTTTTTAAGAATAATATTCATCTCCAAAAACCTTGTTGTCTTCCTCAATTACCTCCCTTCTTAATTGTTGTGTATGACTTTGACCACCGTTCAATTATAACTCCACCAATTGTCCACCAACTTTCTTATTTCCTTTCTTTCTTTTTGATATGGCCTAGGGCGAATTTTTGTAATATATTCTTTATTTATTATTATAAATGGTATTATGACCCTATGCTCTCGACTCGGGTGTTCGGGTCTCGAATATAATTTATACTGTTTTAGCCCCGCTCCATGCGATCACCTACCAAAAATATAAAATAAATAAATTAATAGTAAAAAACAACCATAAAGTAATAAAATATTTACAATACTAAAATAATAGAGTACATACATAAAACTAATAAAAATACTATCTAATCGACTCAAAAATATACAAAACTGACAAATAAACATGATGCTTGCAACCGCGCATCAATACATACTTTCAAACATTAGTTTCGGAGTATCTGTTCCTATCTCTGAACGGAATACTATTTTGCTGCACGCATTTAAAAACAATGTCAACATTTTTTTTTTAAATTTGCACAAGTAATTATATAAGAAAAGTTGCTTACTACTTCTCTGGTATTGGAGCCATAATGTACTGGTATATTCTGAGCTAATGGTCCGTAACTCTTTCAGTCATAGCGACAACTCTGATAACAAATGGTGTTCTCATTGTAGGAGAATGGTGTTCCTGTCTTACAGGCATGTCATTATTTTCTTGCTTGATTTGTGTAAATGTATCCCCCAAACAATTTTTTTTCATAGCATAAAGACCGTGATCGACGGTTTATAGTTGATCTATTGCTGAGTCACTAATTTCATCAGTTTCAGTCATTGATTCTACCATTGCTTCATTAGCAGTTGCAGATATATTGTTTGTAGTAACCACATCCTCATATATCTCTTCAATTCTTAAACTTTTTTAATTTTCTATGCCCTCGTTTAAATGAACAACAACCTCTTCTGTATCATCATACTTCTCATTCTCTTCATCATTATTTGTTTCTTTTCCACCTACTCTTTTACTTCTAAATGAATCCCACTTTGCACATCTTTCCATAAACTCAGTACACCAAAGGTACTTTGTTTTTATTTGTTCTACCATCTCATCCATCTCTTCCTCAATTTCCTTGTATTTTCTCATCTTGTTATCCATTGCTTCCATCCATACCTAATTAATAGTAATTTATAAAATAACATTATTATTTTTTGTTTGAGTTTAACAATGAACATTAATAATCAAAAAACACATTTGCGTTTAAATAAAATTAACTTGCGTTTTATATAAACAACAATTTGCGTTTTACAAAGAAAACTTGCGTATATTTAAAACACATCATGAGTATGTAACAAATAACTTTTGTGTTTATACAATTCATATTGCGTTTAAAATTACAAGTTATCTAGTGTGCTAAATAATACCTTTTTTGCTTTCTGTCTTCTTTCATACTCTTTTTTGTCGTATTCAACACCGGTCATCGGATATTGAGTTATGTAATATCGAAGCATTTCTTGTGTTTGGGTCCCCAAATCCATGTTATACCAATTTTCTAGCTCATCGACATCGTCCCAATACATGTAATACAAATTGTCCCAATACAGTTCATTAGTTCCATTGTTTGCTTCAAATTCAACACTATTTTTACCCAATGGTGTGCACACCTCGGGTAACATGTAGTCTTCATCACCGTAATTTTCTAGATCAACAATATCATCTTCATTCAATCCCTTAGTTTCATTTTTTTTCCACATAACTCCTCACTCAATCCGCGAGGTACATTACCTTTTGGATTCTGAACTTCTGGTAAGATTTACTATTCCGTAACATGCACAGCAGCAGTTTCTTTATTCAACTCATTATATATCGTTCTGTGTTCGACTTCAACATATTTACTCTGTGCCTTTTGTATTTCCACATCGAGTATGTTAAAATATGCTTCAATATCCGCATCATCATCATTTACTTCTTCTATTAGAGCTTGCTCCTTTTCTACTTCAACATGTTTACCCCATGCCTTTTGTATTTCCTCATCGAGAATGTTAAAATATTCTTCAATATACGCATAATCATCATTTAATTCTTCTATTGCAACTCGATCCTTTTCATAACAATTAATTGTACTTGTTGAGTTGCGTACATTTGGCAATGCAATGACTTCTTTAGCATCATCATCATCCATTAAAAGCTGTGGAGGCATTGAAATTATAGTTCTAATAACATAATTTACTCATTCATAGCTACACTGCTTGCTATTGATTTTTTTTCTTTTATTTTCATCATCACTACCCTTTATTCTACGATGATTCAAGGGAACATTGTTAGTTACGTAAGTACGATTGCATCTCGTCCAACGATGTTGATGTGATGTAAGAGTTTGCTGGTATTCTGATTCCGAGTTCACTCCGATGCCTTTTATTGTATTCGTGCAGGTACAATATCTAATAGTTTTAAAATACAATGAAGATGTTTATTATTTTTTGAGTTCACTCTGATGCCTTTGTTTTTTTATTATTTTTTAATGCAGTTTTACGTCATAATTACTAATTTGCCCTTGGCAGAATTTTCCTGGAATTTAATGACGCATGGTTTTTTACGATCCTACCCCCATAATCCTACGCTCCTTATTGTTTTTTACACTTTTTACAATAACAGGCTTTTTACGTTAGCCTCACCCTTAAGATATTTATAATCTATAAACTAATGATAATCTGGAAGCAGTCTCTTTATTCTTAGGGGTAGAGGTAAGGCTGTCTACATCTTACCTCTACCCTCTACCTTAGCTTTGCAATAGGTGGGATTAACTGAATATGATAATGATGACGATGATGAAACTAATGATAATAAGATCAAGTGTAGTGGAAGGAGTATTGGGTGTTTTTTTGGCCCATAATGTCATGAACACCGCCTTTGGGGGCGTTATGGGTTAAAATTTGCTTTGGGCGTGATTATCAAAACGCCGGAGAGTGGCGTTTTCTGACCACCTTTTTGCTAAGCCAATCACATAATGCCAAGGTGGAGATGGGGCGTTATAATCCCTCTTCCACTACACCTCGTCTAATAGTATAGAAAAAAAAAATAAAAGAAAAAAAACTACCCAATCGCACACTGACAATTGAAGTTGGCTCTCTGCGACTTAAATAATGGGTTTGCAACGCGCCAACGCCCTCACCTTACATATGTGCAGTATCCTAGTGTGGTCCATGACTATGGGTATAGGACTTAGGCTCACTGAAATCCCAACCTACACATAGGCAATGCGTTATGTGTGTTTTAATTTGTAGGTTATACATATATCTTCACAATTGTAAAGTGTTAATTAGATAGAAGCATTTTTAATCCTCATGAAACAAATTATTTTCTATATCATATAACACTACATGTCATATAACAAATTATTATTTTTAACTTGTATATCCATAATCCATGTTTATGTCATTAATGATGAAAAAAAATACATTGTAATTGTCTAATTGTGTATCACCTTTTGTTCATGTATCAACAATAAAATGAGTTTTTGGAAGTTTATTTACAAAATATCATAGGGGTTTATAAAAGCAATGCCATGAGGCGTTGTAACTTTTTAAAAGGAGATACCACACGCGGTTATGACAGAAGACTGAAAATGATAAGTTACATTATGAGCTTGGTGCTCGAATTCATAATGTTCGTGGACAATCTTCAATCGAAATGTGTTCAATGAGTATATGTCATCCATATTTGTTCGAATTAAATGCCAGCGATCGCCACTAACTTACCAAAAGGTGAAAGCGTAAATGGTGTCGCGTTACACATGCAATATTTATAAAACATTGTGGTAAAGGACTCGGTTAAGACAGACTATACAAAGGGTTTGAGCAATTTAGCCACTTAATAATATCAAAACTATATGCATAATAATATTATTTTTATAATGCAGTTGATCACATTACGATTACAACATATTGTGAATGAGTCGAGCGATGTTATAAGTGTATTATTTTGACCAGATAAACATATACCGAAGATACGCGTCATGTATGATGTATTATGATCTTGCCGACCTTGGCCTTTGTCACAATTAATTCAAGCAAAGGATTTATTGTAGTTATTATCATTTGTCAGGATTTCATAATGTATAATATAAAGTGACTTAATTGCTACATATAGGGAAGGTTTAAACTAAGATCTCATCAATGACATTTGCCTTCATGATCACATCGTCTTTACCATTTTTAGATCGTGAATCAATGTGAATTCAGTGTCCAACTGTCCACGATGAAACTTTCAAAAAAAAAAAAAAAAAAAAAAAAAAAAAAACTGTCTACGATGAGAAGTAACAACTGTGTAATAATCAGTTGGGAAACTCATACAAATCTAATAGAAATGCAGAAATGCTAAAGACAAAAGAACGGCCACATATGTCCTTGACAAAAAAGATGTTGAAAAAGACGTTAAGAAAAGGAAATAAATCGAATAGATAATAAAATAAGATGAGAGATGAATCTGATTTTCTTTACTTGATGTGAAAAAAAAAAAAAAGGTATAAATATTTTTTTAAATATGTAAATCAGATATATTTTTACATATTAACTTAGTAAGCAAAGTTTTCTAATCCATTTTTATAAGACCGGGTGTAATGGCTAGTGAATGAGGCGCTAATGCCTCATTTTCACGCCTCTTTCACTTCGAACCCCCCCCCCCCCCCCAAGTTAATGGGGGCGCTAAGCCTTTCCCAGCAAATTATTTCGCGTGGGTTAAATATTTGATGGGCCAATCATTTTCTGCCATGTGGCATTTGACAACGGTAAAAAAGAAGGGACGTTGGAGTTGGAGGCAACGGTCAAAAAAAAAATATTATATATCCAAACCATTTTTTAAATAAACAACACATCTATTTTTTTTAACAACAAATTTGTACTCCTTATGAGACTTGAACCTATGACCTCCCCTATGTGTTCCTAGAAGCTTTGCTCGTATCATTGGGCCACCAACACATCTATCTATATTGATAAAAGAAAAAATATGAGGGACACACTCATTAATTATTCAAAACAATAAGTCTCATTCAATTAGTATTTAAATTATTTTCATAATTGTTTTTAATAATCAATATAAAGATATTAGAAGACAAACATATTTTTATATATGCAATCTCATCAAATACAATTAATCATTTCTAAAAACTATTTATAATTATAAAACTAAAAAAAATATTTATTGTACTTTAAAGTCAAATCAATTTTAAATAGCTCAAATTACCTCCAATAATTCATCTAATCAAAATATGACTATTCAAAATTAAATAAATTTTGATAAATAAATTTGTATAACTACGAAATAAATCAGAAACTTTGGGATAACAATTTAAAAATATGAAATTTATTTGTACGTAGTAGTAGTTGAATACTTAATTAGCTTGATTCTTTTTTAACATTCTTGTGAAATAAAAATTATGTTTTTAAATTTCACAATATTAAAATTGTTTACATTTGTGAGTTAATAATTGCTAAATGTTTAAAACATTTCAAATTAACTTTAGCTTTTTGTTATCTCTCTCAACTTTACGTTACAAAATTTTTAGGTTGTTATATGTGTTGTAAGGGGTTAGTTTGTAACATTTACTAGTTTGTTAAACGAGACACCGACCAAGAAAGATGCCTCTCGACCCCGCATGGGGTGTATCACTGCCATTGCTATATATTCATTTGAATACAAAATTTTTTTATAAGTTTTTCATATTCTTCAAATTTGAATAATTCTATATTTTAGCTTCTACACTAACTAAACCCTTTAATTAAGTTTCTACATGCTCCACATTTTTCAATACCAATCGTTTTTAATGCGTTGCAATCAAGTTTGAAGGGAGTGATACCTAGGGGCTTGTTTGGTAGCCTCTTAATGAGGTTCTGAACCATTGAGTTGAATGGTTCAGCATTCAGACTGTTTGTTCAACCAAAGAGAGCTCTAAATGGAATGATTAAGAGCTGAATCATTCAGACTTTGTGCATAGCCGAACCATTAAGCACTTAATCATTCAGAGCCTTTTAACCATTCAAATATCTTAATGATTCAGCATTTAATCAATCAAACAACCCCTAGATTGTCACTTGTCAAGTTAAATACATAGATGCATATTAGTTTTATTTGATTGCCTGATTTAAATTGAGATTCGTGCTAGCTACTCAAATTTCTTCTAAGGCCGGGTGTAGTGGTGTTAATTTTGGGCGTGGAATGGACAAAAAATGCCCCACACTGCCCCAGGGGCGTTTTTTTTTTTTTTTTTTTTTGTCACGGTGGGGTTTGGTGTGTTTTTTTTCACGCTGAAAAATGGCATGAAAGGCGCTCCTTTTTTGCTGACCAATCAAATAAACCAAAAGTGATGGAGGGACGTGAAAAACCCCATCCCACTACGTTTGCTCTAGGTAAGAGGATTTAATAGATTAGCCTATTATTATTGTAAAAAGGTAAGAATTACAATATATTAATTTAAACTCATTTGAATAGTAACATTCAAATAAATAGTAATTATATTAATATTTTATTTATATTATTATTTTATTTAAAAACTTTATTATATTATATCTATATTAAAAGGCAATGTCGGTGGGTTATTTTCCCACCGACCCTCCAACTTTACAACTTTGACAAATTCAACCCCTCAGCTTTGACATTTTTTGTTTGTAGCCCCTTTACTTGAAAAACTAATTTTTACGTAATCTAACCCCTAACTTTACCATTTGTCATTTTTAGCCCCTTAACTTGAAAAAAACTATTATTTTACGTGTGAATTTTTTTATATGTATCGATATAAATACGAGTTTGTCTACGTTTCGACTTAAATTTTTTTCGTACCTTACTTGGTAAAAAACATTTTTTTTGCGTGCGAATAGTTTATATATGTGTCGGTATAAACACGAGTTGGTTTACGTTTCAACTTAAGCTTTTCTTTTTTTGAATGTCAAATGTAATACGTTTTCGTACTTATAAAATGTGCGCTTCTAGTTGGTCCACGTTTCGATGAAGATTTTAGTTCTGAACCAAGTTAAAAGCATTGTATTTACACGTTTTAGTAATTGTCGTACGCATTGTGTTTTTACGAATTGTGTGTAGCGTATTTTGTTTTACACTTCATGTGTTACTGCACGGTTCAACCTGTCCTACGCCGCCGCAACGCGCGACGAGCAAAAAACTAGTTATATATTATTAATATATTATATTATATACTATTAATATATTATATCGATCCCGACAATACTGATACCGAACGGTACGATATTGGTACGTTATCGGTATGTTCTCGGTATTTTACCTTTAAAATACCGATACCATGCCGATCCCGTACCGATACCGATAACACCGAAACCGAAAATCCATAAATATGGGTACCGATACTGATTCCGAAACCACTCGGTTCGGTATCGGTTCGGTACGGTATCGGGATCGGGACAGATGGGATCGGTATTCGGCCTTGTATGCTCATCCCTAATTAATATATTATACACTATTATTTTATTCAAAAACTTTTTATACCGATCTCGACAATACCGATACCGAACAGTACTGTATCGGTTCGGTATCGGTACGGTACCGGT
Source organism: Ambrosia trifida (assembly GCA_028751855.1). NCBI lineage: Eukaryota > Viridiplantae > Streptophyta > Magnoliopsida > Asterales > Asteraceae > Ambrosia > Ambrosia trifida. The sequence continues at coordinate 70,482,779 of CM054132.1, forward strand.
ATGGTATCGATATTTTACCTTAAAATACCGATACCATACCGATCCCGTACCGATACCGATAACACTGAAACCGAAAATCCATAAATATAGGTACCGATCCCGAAACCACTCGGTTCGGTATCGGTTCGGTACGGTATCAGGATTGGGATGGGACGGGATCGGTATTCGGTCTTGTATGCTCATCCCTAATTATTATATTATATACTATTAATTTATTTAAAAACTTTATTATATTATACACTATTATTATATTATATACTATTATTTTATTAAAAAAATTTATTATATTATATACTATTAATATAAATAACATAAACTTATGTAATTTCGTTACAAATTTCATGTGTTACCTTATCATTTACGACCAAAATGAAATCTCAATTGTATAATTTATTGATTGATTAATACCTCATCTAAATCTCAATTGTAAAACGCGCAACGCGCGTGATTTTATACGACTAGTTCTATGAAAAATAATTTAGATGTGAGAAAATAAATAAGGACACGTGAAGGGAAGTAGACAACTTACATATTGTTTTTCAATCGGCTATAGTTTCATGGAACTTTTGATTTTTTTTTAAAGAGAAGTACTTAAATGTCTGTATGTTTGCAAATGGCCAAAAATGTGAATCACTGGCCTTTGGGCCAACATTTCATATCATGAACAAGAAGACATAACATATGAAGACAACCATATATCAATTCTAACTTTCTTCGATGGTCCAAATAATCTCCTTTTTTCTTGAAAATGCTTTTAAAAACATTGTTTCTTTTATTATTTTTTTATTTTATATTCTAAAGAGAACATTTTTTTTTTCTTGTCAATCAATCATGCAACAAAAGCAAATGGTGTCCAATCTCATTTCTCTATGCTTCTATCTTTATCTTTATGTCAAAATGTAGAACCACACTCAAGATTCATAATTTCAAACCTAGCTTTTTTGACAATACTTATTGCACAAAGTATAACTAAAAAAGAACACAAATTTATATATACACATGATATATAAGAAATGACATATGATCTTGGAGGTGTCTTGCATGGGACGTTCATAAGATTCATTAAGATAAAAAAATATATAAAAAAAAGTTGAGCTTGAGTCGGCCGATAAAAGAGTAAGGGGGTGTTTGGGTTGATTATTCAAAACAGATTATGCGTTTTGGAAAAGCAGGGGTGGAGCTGCTTATAGATTATTGCGTTTTGGTAGCCTAAAAAACTGATTATCTGCGTTTTCAAAACGCAATCCAAACACTAAAAACTGATTATCTGCGTTTTCAAAACGCAATAATCTAAAAATCAGATTCAAAACGCAATCCCAAACACCCTCTAAAATGACTAAGGTGGTCGTTTTGGGCCGCCTAAATGACGAGATATTGTGCTTAAGTTCTATCTTCTACAATTTGGTCAAAATGTATATCTTTTTTGTTGTCTATGGTAGCTAGTTAATTATTTAGTAGTGGTAGGGGCTACGACTTTGGCAAAGAGACGATGTGGCACGACTTAAACAATAAAAAAAATCTATGACGACAAACCTTAATGTCGAAAATCTAAGGCCATAGGGTTGCATCAAAAGGAATGGCGACACGAGTAGTGAGATATGAGCTAAGACGTAGTGTCACACAATGAGGATTTTGGAGAAAAGGGTCGGAATGACATAAAGAGAGTGAGGGACCGGAAATGAGATAAGAACTCTAAAGATACCATAGAATATAAAATCGTGTGAAATATTTGGTGTAATTGTCCGGCTATTAGTAAGACTGGGTGTAGTGGAAAGTTTCTTTCACGCCCCTTCTTTCTTTCTCATTGACCCAAAAAAATGGCATAAAATCCAAAATCAAGTTGGCGTTATAAATATAATGCTGAAAGCAAAATTGAGTCAAAATGAGGGTGTTTAGCGCCCCTTAGCGCTGAGGGTTTTGGTGTTGGGGGCGCGATTGGAGGCAAAATGGGGTGTTTAGCGCCCCACTACGGGTGGCCTAAGAGTAACATAAAAATAATTACAAAACGCAACATGCATGATCAAATCTAGTTACCAAATATCGTAAATATATCTAATTTTTTCTTAACCTGTATACTTGTACTATAACTAAATTAAGTACGTGTTGAATTGAATCTACTATTATATAAAAAATAATATAATTTCATTTCTTAATAATATAACATGCATATACTCTCGTATGTATTTTAGCCAAACTTTCCACGTATCTATTTTCTACACCCACATCGGTAAATTTACCTTTTTCAAAAGTTTACAATAGGAGGGGAGTTCATACATTTGTTTAACAATAATTTCTCCTCATAATTACCAATTAACCAAGCCTAGGTTAAAAAGGACAACACCCTGAAATCTCCTAGGCACAACTCACAAACCCCTAATTAATATTTACAATACACTACAACAATTTGGAGCAATAGCGGCAACATGTCGCCGCTCTGCTAGCGCCGCTATTAATTAATTTGTCGCCATTGCTCCGTGTGGTTGACGCTATTGCTAACGTCGCCGCTATTAAGCATGCCACGTGCCATTAATCATAGGCTATTAGTGGCTTTAACCTACCAAATTATTTACATAAACACAAAAAAATGCTTAGTTAATTAAAGACAACAGAACAGAATTGGCCCCACATTGACAATAAAATGTCTAGTTAAAGGCAAGAGATGGATATGTTGTCATCTCCACCTTCAACGTCCCACACAAGTTGTTTTTCTTCTCCAAAGTAAAGACAAAGGGATTTAAAGGTTCTCAACGATGAATGCCTTCTATTCTTTTTAATTCTGATCTAGCGATCCGATAATCAAACAGAACCGTAGACCGTATCTAGGTATCCCTTGATACAAAAAGTTCAAGACAAATTGGATTGAAATCTATGCACATCGGTCACCACTATATATGAGCTTTAAACAAATTAAACAAGGTTAATTACTCATTCTTCTTTGAATATAGACTAATGTTTTGGATTTAAAGAGTTATACGTTTATAAACCATGTGCACCATGGTATGGGTGTATATATATATATTCAAGAAACATAAAAAGATTTGATCTTTTAAGGCAAGACAAATTTCACCAAGGCAAAGTACAGTTCCTTTTGGCACTCCTTTTTAAACAATACCCCATGGTTAAAACCCTAATCAAATCACATGTGGATTCACTGATATTTACAACTTCGAACATACGAAATCAAATTAATTAATTACCCATTTTGCAAAATATATTTTACTTCTATATTTTTTTTTGTCTTCAGAAAACCAAGTAAAAACAGGTTAAGATAATATAAAATTTTTGGAAACATGGTGTAGATATTAATGAATTTAATTATGTGTGTAATGCTTCTACCCATCTTATATTAGAAACCACTATTTTCAAGGAAAAAATTAAGGTGACAACTAAATGGGATGTCAAGTATGTCGTGGGAATCTTGGGGTAGATTTGATACGTCTCGGATGATTTAGCGGCTTTTTGTGGTTTGTTTGTTTGCGTGGACTGTTTGTTCGGATTGTTGTATTTGGGGATATTCCCGGTTTATTATGGCTAGTTTCTTGCTAGCATAATCAATAAAGTTTTGTTTTGCCGTTCAAAAAAAAAAAATGGGAAAAAGTATACCTAATTAAGCTTTATATTTCAGTACATTAATTATCCTATATATTAATAATACAACTTTAACTTTGATGAACACTCGATAAAGTATTAATTTAAAACATGATAAAAAGTTATCCTATATATTAATAATACAACTTTAATAGAACAGTATAAAGTATTTATTTAAAACGTGATAAAAAATATGGTTAAAATTATATAACGTGAAAAATACTAAAGGAAACTAAATTATAAATAAATAAAATGTATCATAATTATACAATTTCTGTCCTATATAACTAAATTAGGGACATAGTAAGCCCGCACTTCGCAACCATCAATATTTGTTATGCATAATTGTGCGATAACCCACACGTTTCCACATAGAGGTGACAAGAATTCAATTAGACCATGCGTAGTGAGGGACTTTAGTATCAACTTATTGTAGTATCCGCATATATGTTATAGCAAGTAAAAAATAAAACCAAAACTAACAGGGGTTGGGTCGACAAAAATAACATTAATAAAAAAAATCCTAAAACCAAAGGATTAAAAAAACACAATAAAGAAATGTATTCAATTAAGGCATAACATTTGATAGTAAATAACTCATGTCATAATTAGCAAAATTTTAAGATAAACACACACACACACGACACACATATATATGCTTTATTGCAAAGGCAGATATTATAAGAAGGTGAAACCTAACTAGCAAGAAGCAGAGGCTGGAAGGATTTCCATTAATATGTTATAAAGAAAAAAAAAACAACTATGTAAATAGTTTAATCGCTTTGTATATACCACCGATCGAATTCACATAATCACATAATATATGCCAAGTAAGTGAATGAGGGAAAACACATCCATGTGGACCGATCTATATATTGTTAAACTTCATTAAAACAATATATAACATAGATGACTTAAATTAACGTTAAGTGTGTGAATGGAAATACAGATCTGACAAGAATTGTACTTAGCATGATGATGATTATTATTCTTCTTAGAAATCAAAAAGAGTACTTTTTATATCTTTAAAAAGAACAACTCAAGAACTTAATGACAATAAAGTGATAAATGAATAAAGATAAGAGTAAGAGATATGATACCTTCCATGCAAATTAAGACTAGATCTGGATTTAATTTTATGGAGTGATTCTCTCTCTATCTTCCCACAGCTTTATTGAACTGCAAAGTGCAAAGATTGAAGCCAAAAAATTGAAAAGACAGATTCAATGGATTAGGTTGAAGCATGCAGTTCAAGAAAGCTGTGGAAGAACAGAAAAAGCACCATTTTTTTCAAGATTTTCTTCTTCTTGATCATAACCCTAATTAGGGTTCTTGAAATCACACTCACTGTGTGTGTGTGTTTGTGTGTGTGGACTGTGAAGAAGAGATGGAGATTTGGTGAGTGTGGTGACTTGTGAGTGAAGAGGAGAGAAGAGGTAGTATATATAGGTAAAACAGTTTTATTTTTATTTTTACCTCCGATCCCAAGAAGAATATTATCGGGTATAAGTATTACACAACTCTTATCAGTGATTAAAGGTTTATACCCCACCTTTCAAGCCTCCTGTCGTTTATATTTCGTGTAGTATTCTATTTAACTTTTCCTTTTAATTGAATATTGTCCATAATGCAAATGTAACATTTGTTTACAGTTTTAAAAAATAAATTCTTCCTTTTTTATATATAAAAACTGAATTGTACTAGGTTAGAACTTTGTGTATGGTATATATATATAATTTAACCGAAAATAACATTTAGTTATAACAAGTATTTTAACATTAATGGTGAACTAGCACTACTAGCAAATGCAACGATTCGGGTCATAAAGTGATCTTTAATTTCTTACTGTTTTTTTTTGTCGCCAATGACTGTGTAATACGTAGTGTGTACCATGTCTCCAAGGATCATTTAACGGGTAGGGAGGGACCCCGGACCCCCTATTTTTTCCGTTAGAAATGTAAAATTTGCGGTCGATATCTCCTATTTTTATGTATTGCATTGGCCCCTACTTTAAGTACTTGCAATATATATTGGGTATATATTTGGTATAATTGGGATGTTGTTTTTATTTTTCTAGTGCTTTTTTTGTAGTGGGCTAGTAGACAAATTGGTAATTGATTAAACTTTCTAGTGGGCTTCCTTGTTGTTGTATAATAAAGTCCAAATCAGTGACTAATATTGTTAATAATAAAGTAAGTTCGTTAGAGTCTGTTAATCAACTATAAAAGAGGGATTAGGGCTAGATCATCTGATCATCACTTGTAATTTGTTTCTTTTCAATTCCTTTCAATTGTTTCTGTATTTCTTCGATCAATAAAGATTAGTAATCGTTGGTTGTATCGTCGTGTATCTTAGTGTTAATTACAACAATTAGTATCAGAGCCTTGTTTGGCTCGAATCAACAAGACGCAGGTGATCAACCGGAGTTCATTGATCAAGATGGTGTCGACTAAGTTTGAATTGGAGAAGTTCAACGGCAGAAACGATTTCAGCCTATGGAAGTTGAAGATGAGGGTGTTACTGGTTCATTAGGGGGTTGTTGATGCTCTGAAGGGTGAGGAGAGAATGCCTGAAGGTATGGATGAGAAAAAAAAGAAGGAGATGATGGAAAAGGCAAATAATCCCATCATCTTGAGTCTGGGTGATCGAGTACTAAGAGAGGTCTCAAAGGAGACAACAGCTGCTGGAATTTGGTCCAAGTTAGAGACTCCGTACATGACCAAATTCCTGGCAAACAGGCTGTATTTAAAGAAGAAACTATATACCTTTCAGATGAGTCCTGGGAAGACAATTGAAGAACACACAGATGAATACAATAAACTGGGTCTTGATCTTGAAAATATAGAGGTTGTGTTAGATGGTGAAGACAAGACCATCTTGTTCTTGACATCTCTTCCACAATCCTATGAGAACTTTGTGGACACTTTAATGTATGCAAGAGAAACTTTGTCGATGGAGGAGGTTCTTGTAGCATTGAATTCAAGAGAATTGAAGAAGAAGTCTGATCCAAAAGAAGAATGTGGAGAGGGTCTGTTTGTGAGAGGAAGACCTGATCATAAATCAGATTATAAAAACAAGAATTCCAAGAATTCAGGATCAAGATCAAAATCAAAATTCAAGAGGAAGTGTTTTCTGTGCAATTCAGAGAAACACTTGAAAATATATTGTCCATAACTCAAGAAAAGAAGGAATGATACATATACAAGATCCAAAACTCATGTTAATCACAATAAACAGGATGATCTATCTTAAGGATATGAAAGTTCTGATGTATTATGTGTGACAGTTGGGGAAATCATGGAGCAGTGGGTGATGGATTCTGGTGGCTCTTTTCATATGACTCCTATTAAAGAATTCTTTAAAGAATTGAATATGGAGACTACGGTTTTGTTAAACTTGGAGATGATAGGAATTGCAAGATAGTAGTAATTGGGACAGTCACATTCAAGTTAAAGAATGGAAGCACAATTGACTTGCATGGTGTAAGGTGCATTCCCTCTTTAAAGAGAAGTCTACTGTCTCTTGGTACTTTTGAAAGGAAGGGTTGTCATGTTAGCCTGAAAGATGGAAAGGCAAGAGTTATTAAAGGGTCGTTGGTCATGTTAACTGGATCAAGAAAGAACAACAATGTTTTTGTGTTGGAAGGTAGTGTTATTAATGGGTCAATTAATGCATTAATAGTCATTGATAAAGACAGTGAAAAGGCTTATTTGTGGCACAAAAGGTTAGGTCACATAAGCAGTCAAGGACTAGTTGAGTTAAAGAAATAACAAGTACTTGATGATATAACAGATTTTGATATTGGGTTCTGTGAGGCTTGTATCATGGGAAAGCAGAAGAGGATCAAGTTTGGGGTTGGTAAACATGTTACAAAACGTATATTGGACTATGTCCATTCTGATCTATGGGGTCTAGCCAGAGTTGAAACTATGGGATGTGCTAGGTATTTTTTATCCGTGATTGATGATTACTCAAGAAGAGTTTGGGTCTTTGTACTCAAACACAAAGATGAAGCATTCTAAAAGTTTAAAGAATGGAAGTAGTTAGTTGATAATCAGGCCAGTAGAAAGATTAAAAAGCTAAGGACAGATAATGGGATAGAATTTTGTAACAAGGTGTTTGATCAGTTTGTAAGGATCATGGAATTGCAAGACACTTGACAATTCCAGGAACTCCCTAACAGAATAGCCTGGTAGAAAGAATGAACATGAAGTTATTGGAAAGAGTTAGGTGTATGAGACTTAGTTCTAGAATGCTAAAGAATTTCTGGGGTGAAATGGTAGCCACAACAACATATTTGATAAATAGGTCCCCTTCCAGGGTCATTAACATGAAGACTCCCATGGAAATGTGGACTGGACAAAAGCCTAAATATGAAGACATCAATGTGTTTGGGTGTTTGGTGTATGCTCATGTCAGTCAAGACAAGCTTGAGTCAAGGTCTTATAAGTGTGTACTATTGGGGTATCAAGAAGGAGTCAAGGGGTATAAACTATGGAAAATGGGAGGAGTGGGCCTAGAATTATAAAGAGCATACATGTTCAGGTTAGAGAAGATATTCTCTGTAAAGATCTTATTGGGCCAGGGGTACCAGGTATGATTGATTATAAAGTAAAAGTAGACCCTGTTCAGATTGAGGTACAGTAGGAAGTGGTACCAAACTCAAAGGAAGACAATATAGAGGCTAAGTCAAGAAGAGGTAATACATGAAATATTGAAGGAACAGAAAGAGGTAAAATCTCACAGGCTTCACCTTCATATAGCTTGGCTAGAAACAAGCCTAGAAGAAACATTTTCAAGCCTCTAAAGCTGAGAGACCCAGCATATATTTCAATGCCTAATGTTGCTTTTGTAGCAGTAGAGAATGAGTGTATAAATGAACCAATAACATACAATGAAGTTGTAAACTCAGTAGACAAAGCAAATTGGTGCAAAGCAATGAGAGAAGAGATGGATTCTTTAATGAAGAATGAAACTTGGGAACTGGTTAACAGACCCAAAGATCAAAAGTTAGCGGCCTGCAAGTGGATATACAAAGTGAAAGAAGGTATTCCTGGAGTTGAAAAGACAAGTTACAAGGCAAGACTTGTAGCTAAAGGGTTCACTCAAAGGGCAGGTGTAGACCATACTGAAATCTTCTCACCAGTTGTTAAACACACTTCTATCAGGGTCATATTATCCATTGTTGCAGCTTTGAATATGGAGCTGGAACAATTGGATGTAAAGACAGCTTTTTTGCATGGTTATTTGGATGAGAAGATCTACATGTCACAACCAACTGGATTTGTACAAGAAGGAGAAAAAGATAAGGTATGTCTTCTTAAAAGGTCTCTGTATGGTTTAAAAAGTCTCCTAGGCAGTGGTATAGGAGGTTTGATGAACTCATGGTCAATAATGGATTAATTAGAAGTTCATACGATGCATGTGTTTACTTTAGAGAGTACAGTCCAAGAGAATACATTTATTTGTTACTATATGTAGATGATATGCTTGTGGCTAGCAAGCATAAAGAAGAGATACATTTCATTAAGTAGATGTTGAAATCTGGGTTTGAAATGAAGGAATTAGGAGAGGCTAAAAAGATATTGGGGATGGAGATACATGGGACAGAAGTGTTAATAGTTTAAGATTGACACATGGAACCTATGCAAGAAAGATCCTTAAGAAATATTCCATGGATGGTTGCAAGATTGTTAGAACACCATTAGCAGCCCATTTCAAACTTTCTATGGAAAACTCCCTTGTTACAGATGAAAAGTTAAAGGACATGGAGAATGTCCTTTATTCAAATGTACGTGGTGGGCAGCTTGATGTACTTAATGGTATGCACAAGGCCAGACCTTGGATATGTTGTTAGTATGGTTAACAGGTACTTATCTAATCCAGGTAAGTACTATTGGGAGGCTGCTAAATGGGTCCTAAGGTACTTGAAAGGGACTAAAGATTGGGGTCTTAAGTTTGGTAAGAAAAAAGATATAGAGGCCAAGATAGAAGGTTTTGTAGACTCTGACAATGCCAAAGATCTTGACAGGGGAAGGTCCATTACAGGATATTGTTTTAAAGTGCTTGGAAATGTAGTAAGTTGGAAAGCTCAACTACAGTCAGTTGTTGCACTGTCATCAATAAAAGCAAAGTATATTGCCCTTACAGAAGTTGTTAAGGAGGCAATTTGGTTAAAAGGATTTGTTACTAAACTAGAAATTGATTCAGTAAATGCACTTGTTCATTGTGATAATCAAGGTGCGGTTCAGCTTACTAAAAACAGTATGTTCCATGAAAGGACAAAACATATTAAAGTGAAACTTCACTTTATAAGAGATAATTGTTAATGCTAAGGAAGTCTTAGTTGAAGACATAGACACTAGCTTGAATTTAGCCGATGTGTTTATGAAGACTTAGCCAGGTTTGAAGTTTGATTTATGTGTTCAAGGTTTGAGAATTGGTTGAAGATCTTAATTATGGATTTAAGGTGGAGATTGTTGTATAATAAAGTTCAAATCAGGAAGTCAATGAAAGTCAAAGCAAGTACAAGGGTTTCTGGGTTTTTTCTTATAATACCAGGGACTAATATTGTCAATAATAGAGTAAGTTCGTTAGAGTCTGTTAATCAGCTATAAAAGAGGGATTAGGGCTAGATCATCTGATCATCACTTATAATTCATTTCTTTTCAATTCCTTTCAATAGTTTCTGTATTTTGTTTCGATCAATAAAGATTAGCAATCGTTGGTTGTATTGTTGTTTATCTTGTTGTTAATTACAACACGTGTTGTGAACGTGTAAGAGCTAGTTTTTTTTAGAGTTGTGGTCTTTATTTGGTTAAAAGAATTAATTGGCTTTTTTTATGTTTAACGAAATTTTGTTTTCTATTTTTTCCGGGCCTCCTCTAAAATGTGCCAAGGAGTTTGTTAGCATTAGGCCAAATGCGTATCTTTTGGTGGTTCCTAGAACATACTATGGGGGTTATTATTAATAGTATTAATTTAAGTGGCAAGTTGTTTTTATTCAGTTTTGATTTGTTTATCTATGATATGGTAACCTTACAATAAGGGAAAATCACGAAATTAGCCAAGTTGATTACAAAAATTATCAAAGTAACCATTAAGTTTGTTAAATTACCATCTAATTGACGCAACATGATGAGAAGCGGCAGATGATTGTGTGGCGCAAGAGAAGGCAGGAAAAGGTTGTCGCGGTGCTTGTTCTAACGTAGTAGGAGATCATGGTGCAGTGCAACAATTTTTTTTAAGTGGTGCTAGGCACAACATTTTTTTATATGAAATTTTCATTGTAAAAACTTTATTCATTTGCTTCATTTGAATAACCCCGTAGCATCTATTAATACAAACACTAGATTGAAGCAAAGCTTCAAACATGCATGGAGAGATGCAAAAGAACAAGATTGTAAATGGAGACGGAAATGAAATTGAAGTTTTTGTAATTTCCTTCAATCGGTGGTGAATGGCGCAGGAGATCCCCGTCGACAACCTATACGGCACAAGAGAATGCTAAGGCTGAAAATATAAAGACGTCGCATGACACAGATGTGTTGTGTCGTATGGCGCAGGAGCTTGAAACCACATGATGGTTGTTTTGGTAATTGTAAGAAGTCAATGTTATTATTATAATACTATTGATCAAATATGTTAATATGGTAATTTTCCCTTATAATAAAGTTTGTTGAGAGGTTATTATGGTAAAGAGAGATCATGGAGGGTTGAAATGATGTTTCTGTAAAGTGAAAAGGTTAAAGTTGAGGTTCTTGTATATTCACATTTTACAAAGTACGTAGACATTGATAGAGCTTTTTTACTATCGACTAGCAGGATATCCCGCGCGATGCTGCGGGGATGACCATTTGCAACGTGATACTCGTTTCTAATGCTATCTCAAAGGACTTAAAATTGACAACTTTTTCAAGTGTGTTGATGATGCATTATTCATAGTATCCAAACAAATACCGCATACAACATGAATGAAAAACCAGCCAATTTCCTTCTTTATCTTTGCTAGGCTTCCTCTTTGGTTAGATAACCATATGGGTTCTTACAGGCCCAGTTCCACTCATCTCTACACATTCATCCGTTTCACACTTTGCCCTGAAATTAACAATAAGCCATCTTCACAATCATAATGCAAGCAGCAACAAACAGAACCCATGATGAGAACTTTAATAACCCCGGTTGGGAGCCAAGATCCTCAAATTTGATCCTACATCACCAATGTTATGTCAAATATACATAAAGAACAACAAAACAAAAAACAAAGATTTTAATGGGAGTTATATAATATGCACAATTCCTTTTGATTGTTTCTAACTCTCGATTCTAAGAACTTTCTTTATCTGAGTCTTTTTCACATAGACAACTACATGACCACCCCCATATAGAAAAAAGCAACAAAACCCTCCCACCCCCTCCTCTTCTTATCAATCGAGTGTTTTCTTGATTCTGAGATTCATTGCGCACATATAAACTTAAATCTTGTTTGTATCCTTATTCAGCACTTTGCCTCCCAAAATAAACCACTATCTTAACTACCCTATATTCAAATTCGAAAAAAAAACAAAGATTAATAACATGAAGTAGGAACAAAGAATTACCTTTGTCAAACTTCTGGCCATCTAGATCAAGCTGATCAACCCTAAATATGTCTTTGAACAAAGCTTCAACCATCCTTCAGTCGGTAATTAAACTCACCTACAAAACAGAATCGTAATAAATTATACTAATCAAAACAGAAAACTATTCACACACCAGTGAGGGAGGGAGAGAGAGATAAAGATCTAGAGAGATGGAGTATTTATTCAGAAGTGAGGGTTTTATCTCCATCACAAACGCTTCAATTGTAGCATTCATTCGCATTCACTGATTACAATAGATTATGGCATTCATTTGCATTCACTATTGCGGTTCATGAATGAAGGCAGAGGAGGGAAGATAGAAGAGATATGTAACTGATATAACTTGAAATAACATTGAATTGGTGTTTGAATGGGTATCGTAAGTATATGATCGAAGGATTAAAGGTAAGGGAAGGGATTTGTAACTCATGTATTGAATTGGGTGTTATGAGTCATGGTTATATATTGAAAGCTATATAAAGTGTGCATTAGACAATTATACAATGCGCATCATAGTTTGTACATGAGGGGCATAAAGAGAAAGAGAAGAAAATGACGAAAAATTGGAGACTTATAAAACTAGTTACATCAAGGAGACCAAACTAGAGATGTTATTTCGCATTATTCTTAATTCAACTTAAAGCATTTATGTAACTGTGTTTAAGTGCTATAGATATCGATTTTGTTAAATATATTATCATTGTGAGCTTCCCAAAAATACCATATCATAGTGAATAACACCCATTGAAGGAGATAAACAACACAAATCACACACCTTATCCCAAATCATGTAAGTGAATTAAATGTTAAGAAGAAGATAGTTCCCTGGTTCGTACTTCTCCATATAAAATAAATATGTTTGACTCGATACTAGTTTTCCTTTTCGCCAGTTCATCCGTTGAAGGTAATCCGTTTAAGGCCGCCCTAAGCAAAACAACACCGTATTCACTTTCCCCTTTTAAGATTTACATTGACTAACTAGTTTACTATATCTGTGGCTTAAAGACACTTTTTGATATTGATGTGGAGAATTCAAATATATGCAAAGTTATCGATAACTACATGGCAAGGGCATGGAGGGGTCACCGAGCTAAGCTGCATGTTTACTTCAAAGAAATTGGAGGATCGAAAGGCCCAACAAAGGCAAAGACCACACCTCATTCTGATATTAACAAACAAAGGTTGGGAATATCTGTGTGACATGTAGAATGAGAAAAAAAAATACTTGGTAACGTTTTAACGATATTCTTGATATTATATTATTATTCATTATCGAATTTGATCTAATATTTTATGTGATATTTGGTTGAATGTCCTTCAAGGAAACCGTAAAAAAGAAAGTTATGGCATGTGCAAAACGAAAACTAGATAGCAGAAATGGTTTAAAAAGTACAATACGCTATCACATTGAGTGTGGCTTGGATGTGGATTCTTCATCTAGTCAACTTGAGCCTTGGTGGCTTACACATTGGGATGCTGAAAAAGGTTGGATATCTAATGATGCGGCTAAAAAATATGTAAGTTTACGTCTTCATTCTATCGCTTAATCTTCATTATTTGGTAAACAGTTAATTTTTTTTGTATATATCTTTTTTTTTTCGCTAAAAGGAAGAATGATGAAGCTTAGAAACTAGCTTACTCATGTGGAGTCAATGAACGATAAGTCGATTATTGAAAATGTATTTGGACAAAGCTTTATTCACCTGTATGGGTGGGGACCTGATCCAGTTGTAGCTGATAACACGATGGTTACTACTAAAAAAAATAAAGTGTCCTACTTACGATAAGCTAGCAGATGCGCTTCAAATAGTGACATGTAAATGTGCAATTATGGAATAAGCTAGCAGTCATGATTCAGAATAATATCATACCTCTTCCATCAAGGACATAAGGACAATCTCAAGATGATACACTAGAGGATGGTGAAAATATCGATGAGTGAAGTTATTCTAGTAATTTTATATAACTCGTTAGTAATTTATGAGCAAATTTTCTTTTGCTTGTTTAAGTATTTTGTTTGGTTTCCTGAATGATGATGTTTTGATTAAGAATGTAAATTTGGTGGCATATGTTTATATACTTGTTTTCGTATTTGTTTGTATATATCTGAAAATTATTATTTATATATATCATAGTTAATGTCTACACATTAAATTAGTTTAGCAATTCATCAATATGTTATTTCTACACATGTTAAGAGTAATACAAACACATCTTCCACATTTACCTACACATAATATTACTTTCATCCACACATATATTTGTAACACGTGTCATAATCAGGGTCGGCTCAACCGTTTTGAAGGCCCAAAACGAAATAAAATTTCAAGGCTTCCAATTTGGATTCATATTTCAATTTTTAGTTGGAGTAGAAATTAATAAGAATAAATTTGTAAGGAACTAAATAGCACTAAATAAATTTATAAATAATGGGTTTTTATGTCAAATGAAGTTGGAAAAAATAATAGTAAAATCTATAGCAAATTAAGAACACATGGAATTCATGAATATTTCTTAGTCTAATATTATCTAAAATGGCTTAGAGAAAATAAAAAAAAAGTTTTTATATGAATATGAGGCATGATCATAGACTATAATTAAAACATAGTCTTATAAATTTGTAGGGTCATGGTAATCGAACCCAGGTCTACACGGAAAAAAAAGTGGGATGATAACCACTAGATTATCATAACAAATGTTTCTAATTATCGAAATGAACGTATTTTGCAGAAGGGGTGGGTTTAATGGGGAACTTAAAAAAAGTGAGGAAATGGAAAACCATCCATTTAACATGTTAATTATATCATAAAAAATCATTTTTATCAAAAAGTTTAATTGAAGATTTTGTATATAAATGTATATAGAAGCTTTTTTGACAAAAAAAATTGAAAAATAAAATAATAAAAAAATGCTTAAAGTTAGTTAAAAAAAAATTACGAAAATTATTTTTTTTATTGGAATAGCTTCTACACATCTTTATATATATGCAAAAACTATGAAGAAATTTTTGAAAAAAATAATATTTTTTTGCATGTTAAATTGAATTTTTAAAATATATTTAACATGTTAAATGCATGGTTTCTCAATTCCTCACTTTTTTGAGATTCTCCATTGAACCTTACACTTATCAGAATATGTACATATTTTTTTTAGAAAATGAGGCCTCGATAATTTGGGGGCCCAAAGCCCAAGCTTTAAAATACTTGGGCTTAGGCTGGCCCTGGTCATAACTGTAGTCCAGGTCAGACGTCATCTAGACAAATTGTTATACTTCTAATCACACATATAACTTAGTTTTAGGCAAAACTTCTATATACCTTCACATAACTTATATGTGGGTAATGATCTATATCTATAGTCGCGAGTTTACACATCATGACACTTAATTTATGTATAGGTAAACGCAAGTATCAACACATTATAGCTTTTTTCCCACACATACTATGTGTGTGTAAATACCTAAATTTCTTGAAGTGTCTTGCTATTTCCACTAAATTGACTAATTCCCTCCATTTTTAACGTTAACTTCGAGTACTTATGTCTTTTTAGTTGATGTACATGTTTTTTAAGAAGAATGTATAATATATTAACCAACCCAACCCCAGTCCTCATCCCCATCCCCTCCCCCCTATGCGTCTCTCTCTAAAACATACCACCATTGACGGGCCATCACTACCAAAAAATCGACAACTACTACCATTCTTTTGCTTTCCTTTTCGTCCTTGCAACCACCAAGTGGAGGGGAATCACACCAAAATCCACCACTAGTTCCACCTTTACCACCTAATTCAAGGGCAAAGGTAACGATTTTATGTCTAACACTCTTACGGTGTTGGAGTTGGAGGTTGTAAGAGTTTTGGTGACCTAGAACTTAAAGGTTTTAGGGTTATTCAAAAATCAAAGGGTAGAAATCGTTATAATCTCTCCGTGCCTGCTCTCATTTGCATCTTGAACAAGAACACCGACAACCGATCAACAATCACCATCGGAATCATCGAGCTAACCCCTACCTCTGTTAAAGTTTCCGATACCAAAAGAAATCAACCTTAAATCTAGCCGGTGGGTATTGGTATTCGACAAAAACGTTGGGTTCGATGAGGCTGTGGTGGGTCTGTTTAGGGAGTGCGTTCTGGTCGGATGTAGATGGGTTCAACAAGGGAAGAGGTGGGTCTGTTGGGGGGGGGGGGGGTTCTGGTCTAGCCAAAAAACAGATTCATTGGACAAGATATGGGAATCAGTCCAGCAGTAGGTTAATTATGAAAAAAAATGGGGAGGGGCTAGGGTTTTCTTAGGTTTAAGTATTTAAATGAAGTTCATTTAGTTTATGTATAAGTTGCATATTTACTAAAAGTGACTTGATTGCCCCTAAGATAATACGAAAAAAAATGGAGTTAGTCATTTGGAAGAAAATACCAATATTTTGAAACTATGAGGACTTAAATGCGGAAAAACAAACTTTGGACGAAAGTCACAAAAGTAATCAAAGCTCAGGGACGAAAATGACATTTGACTTATAAAAATTATATTTACATATGGTAAAGCTTATATGTGTAATGCATCATATTTTAATTTGTAATAGTTATATAAATTAAAACCATACACTAATCATAGTAGTAAAACAGAAATGTATGCCCCATATATGACGGGTAATTACCTACATATATCAAAATGTATTAGGCCAAGTATGAGATATGATTTACAACAGGATATAAGATTATGATTAACAATACATGACCCTAACCCAAACCTAATCCATTACCATGGTTTTCACTTTTCACTTATAGATGTTAAAAAAGAAAGAAAAAATAATCTAATAATTAGGGATGGCAAAAAAACCTGAGCCCGGCGGGTATACCCGAAATTCGAATCATTTGGGACGGGTATACCCGATACCCGACGAGTATGGGACGGGTTTGGTATTGGAAAAAAAATATTTTGCGGGTATGAGACGAGTATGGTATTAGGTGATACCCGACCCAATTACCGAAACAAAATACCCGTCTACCCGAAATATATACCCGAATACTTTTAAGTTTTATATATATCTTTTCTTAACTATTTTTTAGTAATGTTTCATTTAATATATTCATTATTTAAAGAATAAACTTTTCGTCTAAAATGTATATTCTAATAACATTATTATTTATATTTATATGCTATGAAATATATAAATAGTTTTCAAAATTCATAGTATAATATATATTTACTAAATGTTTCAAAGATTATTATAATGATGATAATATATGTGTACTCTATATTTCTTAAAACATAAGACTATAAAAGAATATATATATATATATATATATACACATGCAAATACCAACGGGTATACCCGATACCCGCGGGTATGCTCTATACCCGACGGGTAATGGGACGAGTATGGTATGAGATTTTATAACCGGGTATGAGTATGGTATTAGTCAAACCCGACCCATATCCGACCTGTTGCCATCCCTACTAATAATGTGTTTAGAATAGGGATGAGCTCGGGACGGTAACCGATACCGATCTCGAAAACTCTCAAAACCCAATACTGATACCGAAAACATACGACACGGTATGGTATCGGTACGGTACCGGTATGGTATGGTATCGATCATAGTTGTTAATAGCGGTGATAGCGCCCGCGATCGCGAATAGCGTCGCGTAACGGCTATCAACCGCTATCATGGGGTTAGCGAGGTAATAGCGTGAATATAGCGATTCCGGCGAAGATTCAGGCTATTTTTTGCCTGAAACAGGGAAGAAGATGAAAAAAGGGAAGAAGATGAAGAGACATGGAAGAAGATAGAAAAGCGGCTGTAGACTGATCTTTGTTTTGCTTTTTAGGGTTTTAAATAAGTTTAACTATTTTCACATTTAACCCCTCTATGTTTCATTTATTTAAATATAATGCCTAAAAGTTCTAAACTTTACATAGAAACTATAAAATTAGTTTGTGTATATAAGCATTTGGTCCTTATACTTGTAAATTTATACATAAAAATATTTTTAAATATTTTAATACCTTATCGCTATTTACTAAATAGCGGTCGTTATTTACCGCTATGTCGCTACGTAGCATATCAGTAGTCTGTCGCTATTTACCGCTATTCGCTATCGATAACTATGGTATCGATATTTTACCTTAAAATACCGATACCAAAAATACCGAAACCGAAAACCTCTAAATGTGAGTACCGATGCCGAACACCCTCGGTTCGGTACGAAATAGGTATCGGTTCGATATTCGGTACAATATGCTCTAGAATATAAAATTGTGACTATTTTGGGAAAGTAGTACTTTTGAGTATTGAAATTACAAGTTATCAAAAGATTGAGGGATCATAAAGTAAATTTTACTTTCTTCAAGGATGGTAAAAATATAAATATGGCGCGAAACTTGCAGCAAAACAAGAAACCCCCTCCAAAATTAGGGTTCATAAATCATATCTACAAACAATCGACCCTTTAACAATAATCAATGGGTGATTTCACTACCCAATTCGATGAACTGAAAACCCTTTTGGAATCTTGCGAAAATATTAACACAAAACCAGAAAAATCGAACCTTTACTCGACGTTATTGCAGCTTCAAGAACACTCAACAACTGACCCTTTTCTCCTTCAATCACTTGCTGATTCATCCCACGTGCTTCTTTCA
This sequence comes from Ambrosia trifida, assembly GCA_028751855.1. Classification (NCBI taxonomy): domain Eukaryota; kingdom Viridiplantae; phylum Streptophyta; class Magnoliopsida; order Asterales; family Asteraceae; genus Ambrosia; species Ambrosia trifida. The sequence goes on from CM054132.1 coordinate 70,501,631, forward strand.
CTGATGGGGACTGATATTTTACATGATGATGAGGAGATGTAAGTTTTTTATTTTGTTAATTGATTGTTGGAATGTGTTGTTAATGTGTGTGTATGGTTGTGTTTTATTGTTGCAGAGCTTCACAGGCTTTGAAGTGTTTGGGGTTCATGATTTATCATCCATCCATTGTTACTGGTATATCAGGTTGGTACATTTATTGTGTGGTGTATTTATCCTAGAAAATATATAGGAACTTCTGTTAAAAAAAATAATAGTTTGATTGCATTTATTAGTGAATTAGTCTCCTTAAGTAGTTGATTGCGACATTGCGTCTCCTAGTCAGTGGCGAATCCAGGATTGACTTCCAGGGGGTTCCTTTCGTAGATTTCATTAATTTTTCAACTTTTTTCACTAAAAGTTTCATTTTTTTTTCCAAATCGAAAGGTTCTCCGCCACTGCTCCTAGTGGTTAAGTGGTGTACTCCGTGACCAAAAGGTTCGGGATTTAAACCATGTAGGTTTTGGTTTATTTATCCTAGAAAATATGTAGCGGCACTAGGTGTTTATTTCCCCGAAGATTAGATTTTAGGGGTGGGGGTGGGAAGTGTTTATTCGCTGTTCAAAAAAAAAAAAAAAAAGAAAGAAAAAGAAAGGGGTGGCGGCACAGCTTGTTGCCCGCCTGCCCGCTATCTTGATGTAATTTTTCACGGTTATGTGTTCGATAAAAACTTTCAAACAAAAAGAAAGAAAGAAAGAAAGAAAAGTAGTTGATTGCATATCAGCTATATGCCTATATCTTATGAATCCATGAGCTCCCGACCCGGTGAAACGGACGGTATTGCTTGGTATGAGTGTCGATGTTAAATGTACTTGTGAGTTGTGGATCATAAGGGAGGGACAACAAGTCTTAGAGAGTCAGAATGGTACACATAATTTATGTAATGAAATAGTTGGAAAACAGAGTGTAAATTATTTACAAAGCTCATTACATTGACATGACCTTCATTGAGACTTGAGAGTGCCCAAGTGATGTTAAATAATCAGTTGTCACAACACATGCTGCAAGAGATCTTGTTTGTTTTTATTGCTTGAATTTATACAAATCATTTTTATAGCTAATGATAGAGTTTGGTTATTTATGGAAGTTGGATTTTTTTTTATTTGCGGAAAAGCTACCGAAGATATTGATTATATTTTTATCATTTAATCTTGTTTTAATGGGTATGGCAGGAGATGACGCTGATATGGTCCTAAGTTCTTTGCAGAAGGTCATATTGTCGACTCGAATTAAGGTTAAAATTGCATTTTATTTGAAATCACAATACACTCACTTACAAACATATGTTCATTGTTACTGACTTTTATACTTCACTTGCAGTCTGTTTGTAATTTAGGAGTATGGTGCATATCAGTTCAACAATTAAATCCGGTTTTCTTAAATGCACATATTGAATCTTTGGTGCGGGCAATAGTTCATGCTCTTGACAATCCTACTGGATCTCTATCAACAACTTTCGAGGCCATGCAGGTATGACATGTAGTCAAATGTGGTCAACCGCTTTATCTTCTTGTCGTTACACTTGTATGATAATTTGGTGACATATTTTTGTTATTATTTACTATAATGGCTACTGGTGCAGGCTGTGATGAAGTTGGAAACTCAAGTGAATGAAAAGATGAGAGAGACATCAAATTTATGGGGTCCACCAATATACCGAAGACTTATTAGCGTAGATAAGCGCGAGAGAGATATGTCGGAAAGATGTTTACAGAAAATTAAATCTTTAATATGTCCCCCTCCGTTAGCTCTCTCCAAGGTATATAAAGATTGCAAAAATATGGTTTGAGGCTTTCACGAAAGTACGCTCGTTTAATTATGAAAATTTTTCTTTATGCTTGGCTGTGTTTTGGATGATTTTTTTTATTATTGTGATTTGAAGTTGCAGAAAGGTATATCCAAACACCCGTTTATCGTAGTTGGTTTAGTAATGAGGGTTCTATGTTGTTTAAACAGGTAGTTATTGCGGATGTTAAGAGAAAACTACTACCTGCAATGGAAGAACTGTTAAAACAAGGCATGAAGATTCAAGCAATGCAAGCATGGGGATGGTACACTCGCCTAATAGGATCGTCTGCCATCAAGAATAGGCACTTAATTAATCAGCTATTAAAAATTCCGGAGCAGACATTTCCTGACAGTGACCCACAAGTCAAAATTGCTTCACAGGTAATTTTATTAATATGGGTCGGGTCGAAATCTGTCTACTTAATTTCCAATTAATCGTAATTATTTTTTTCGCAGATTGCTTGGGAAGCTTTAATTGACGCTCTAGTCATCCTGCCAACGCAAGAATCTACAACAGAAGTTGCGACACAGAAAACATATGAAGATAACAACGGTATCTTTGAAACTAATCGATTAACCAAGAGCATTAAACTCATAATGACACCCCTAATTGGAGTCATGTCAAGCAAATGTGATTTATCAGTCCACTTATCCTGCTTAAATACTTGGAATTATTTACTCCACAAACTCGACGCCTGTGTTAACCACCCTTTCGTCATCAAAACCGTTCTTGAGCCTATGCTCGAAGTGGTCTTTCAATTGGGACCCGATGGTAAAAACATTTGCTCATGGAATTTCGGCTTGGATATTCTCGATAGCTACGCGTTAGCAAGAACGTTAGACGATGAAAAGCATTATTCCGTCAAATGGATGCCTTGGAATTTAGGCCAGTTTGACTTTTTTGTCAAAATGGTTGACATTTTTATTATTCACGGAGAGGTAGCGCGTGATGCTGCTTTAAACATATTTCGGTCTTCACTGAAAAGTGTTCAATTTACTCTATCAAGATCAAGTGTTCCTTTTAGTAAGGTTATGTCATGCATGGACACCATTATTAACTGTCTAGAGAAGATATCCGAAACTGGTATCGGTCAAACCTTTCTTGACTTTATTGACATTGCTACGAAGGAATTACAGCCGTCGATTTTGGGATCTCCTTTGTACAAGATGAAACTTGACACCAAGTACGCTGAAAACATGAATGAAATGAATGAGGACAACGATATGGTTACGCCAGTTGTGTACTGTATAGTACTCTATTTCCATGACATAGTAAACTCACCTTCCGATGCATCGAAAATGTCAAAGTACGTGACTTTCTTGTTGCAGTCTTATGATTCTAATAATATTCTCCACGCATTGACATGTTTATTGTACAAGTTCATGACACCCAACTGCTTGAATTACTGGATTGTTATAGCAAATTGCTTGAAAGACTATATAGATGGTAAATTAGAGCCGGATGACAATTTAGACCTTGTAATCTCTCGTTTCCTGGCTTACCCTTTCGACCTTTTGTCGTTGCGCTCACAAAAGAATCTTGATTGTGTGCAAATTGTTCAACCATGGAAGTCGATTTACATGTCTACCAAATGCTGCGAAAATTTACTTCCAGTGTTCGATCGGTTTCTTGAAGATTATTCCAAGATTGATCCTACTGAAAACGCTCGGGGATATGAATTTCTTTCCTTCTGTGGAGATGCCATAATATGTGTTCTTGAACATATTATTAAATCATCAAATGACGTTGGCGATCATAAAAGAATAGATTGCACCAAAACCAGCCTGCAGACAGTTGCCAGGTCAGTTGAAAACTTTTTTTTTAGAAAACTTAAACTCAAAAGTTTACCCCTTTTTTTTACAAATTCTTTGATGCTATTTTGTAGGTATTTAAGTGTATCATACGCAGAAGCGAAATCAAATCCGGAGATTCTTGATACAACATCCAGGTTTGTTAAAAAATTTTGTCCCGTCATTGCGTTCATTTAGTAATCTCATTGTGGTTTGAATGTTTTCTTTTTGGTCCGATATAAGAATGTAACCGAACTTATAGCTAATGAGTTTCTGAACAAATCACCAGGGCCGTCTTTGGGGAGGTCCGAGGAGGCCAACCGGACATGGTCCATAAATCTTGAGGGCATTTTTTTTTAAAAGAAATCCTATATATATGTATATATATTTTTTTATATAATTCATTTACCACTCAAACTTGGACCTAAGGGGCCTATTTTTTAACCGCTCGGATAGAGTACGTAAATTTTCAGGGATTTTCAGGGACGCCTCTGCAAATCACATATTTCGTAATTCTTATACGTCTGCATAATGCTTTCAGTGTCTTCTCCACGTTGGCGCGCGTTGTGGAATCTTTTCACTTTGATGAGGATATCATTCCATTTGTTGAGGTTTGCATCTCTCCTTCAAAATCTCTTATATATAAATCACTGTGTATGACTGTATGTGCGCGTATGCATGGATGGATGACCCGCCTTTTTCTTAATTTTTTTTAAAATCCAGATTATATCAAATCCATTGCTTCAATGGCTGTCGGATTCTGAACAACAAAACGAAAACACAATCTATCAACTTCATCAAGTATGGATCACTACCTTAAAATCTCTGCAAATCAGTTGGCCACCGATCAACTTCAACTCAACTTTACTTAAACTCCAAGCAACCCTACTCGAAGCCACTCTAGATCACCAAAGTCCCTCAATATCCAATCCAACCGTCGCCTTTTGGAATGCAACATACGGTGAACAAGTCAAACTAGACTACCCTCAAAACTTACTTCCTGTTTTGGACAAACTTTCAAGAAACGGTAAAATAAACATCTGTAAAAGAAGATACTCGAGAACAGATGCTGCAGTCAGTCCTCCACAGAAACACAAAGTCACCACAACGTTAAACCGTTGTGTGAAGCGAGTGGAGCTAATGGATGACAATGTGAACGGGTCGGGTTCTAATGGACGGCCTAAGAGGAAAAAGTTGGAGTTAACGGAGCATCAGAAGGAAGTGAGACGGGCACAACAAGGCAGGTCAAAGGATTGCGAAGGGCGTGGGCCCGGGGTTCGAACATACACGAGCGTTGACTTTTCTCAAGAGACACAAGAAGATACACAAGAAGAGAGCCAAGATGTGAGAAATGTGGAGTCCATTTTGGAGATGTTGAAAAAAGGTGATAAAACACTATGAATTGAGTGTTATTGTTAATATGTAATCTTATAAATAGTAAGGCTTGAAGGTGACAATGGGTTGGTGCTTGGTAGGGTGTGTATGGTTTGGTTTGGTTTATGGCCGGTTTTGACAAAAATTATGGACTGAACCATTAACTACGGTTTTGGGAAATGACAAACGAACCGGTGGGGTTGGGTGGATCAGTCCTGGTTTGACGGTTTAAACGTATGGTCTTGGTGGTTTGTACTAACGTGTTAATAATCGTCTTAATTGTGTGGTGCCATTTGTATTATTGCAACGCTTATATTTAATTGGGTTTTAAGTGTCGTGCCTTTCATGTTATTGAACTCGATACATTTAATCGTGTCAAATATGATGTGCTTGTTAAATATGTTTGTGTTTAAAATAAAGACATTTAATTATGTGATAGATTATATTTTTATCTCAAACCTTAGTTTATTTATAAAAATTATTATATTCCTAGTATGCCAAAGAGGTTTTTTTAAAGTAATATTATAATTAGTTTTGAGCGTGATATGTTTTTTTGCTTATAAGATGTGATGTCTTATAATACTCTGAGTATGTCATTGCGACGTACTTATTTTTATCTATATCTAGATGTAAGTTTTACTTAAAACCGAGTTAGTAATAACGTTTATAATTTCAAATATATTGTTGTGTCGTGTTTGTTTTATCTATGATTTGAAACATAGTTGACACTTTTTCTTTACTGTGAGAACCGAACTGATAAATCTGAACAACACTGGTACCGCTATTATATTTGTTTGTATGGTTGCCTCGACTTGACGTTATATAAGCTATAGCGAGTGTGATTACGGTAACGGATACCGGCCAATCAACATTGTTGTTGGTTGGGATGAGTTTGATACGAAATTTTTAAAAAGTGGGTATCGAACACCGTACCAAATATATCATTATAGTACTCGTTAAAAAATGCTTTGTCTATATGGTATTGGTACTGAAAATATTGATACTAAATTTTTGAATACTGTACCGAATTTATCAGTATGTTATTTGTTACAAAATGCTATCCTTATATAGTATTGTTACTGAAAATATTGATACTGAATGTTCGAAAAAGTGTTTACAGAATACCGTACCGAATTTATCCGTATCGGTACCAAAAATATACCGATACCGACTTTTTGCAAAAGCGGGTATCGAATACCGTACCAAATCTATTGGTATGGTACCGGTACTCAGTACCAAATGCTCATCTATTTTTTGAAAAAGCGGGTATCGAATACCGTACCAACCCAGTGACAGTATTCGTTTTTATATTTCTCGATCTATGTAAAACACGTGTTAAAATTCTCCCAAACATATCTCTTTCGATTACTATACCAAGCACTAATATCATATCAAACCATAACAAACTAAACTAATACCAACCGAAAACCCATTAAAATGAATCACATTAGGTGATGATCTCTGCCTCACATAAGAAAGAAAATCACCATTAAAAAAAAATTTCCCATTACTTTGCTTTTAAAAAAAAGTCAATAAATAGACCCATCACACACCGTCGGATCCTTCCATCATCAACCTTATCAACCGTCCGTGACACAATCTCATTCCAGTCACCGTCACCCTATCACAACCCAAACCCAATCGCTCAACCCAGAACCCAGACCCAACCCAATGACTCAATACCAGTTCGAACCATCCTTCTCTCTCTAGACTCCCTCTCTCTCTCTACTCCCGATTATCAGTCACACTACGATTTAAACCATCAGCGTTCAAATTATTTAAATCGATTATATTTGTTGCGTATTGACAGTGGAGGAATAATAACAATAATAATAATAATAATAATAATAATAATAATAATAATAATAATAATAATAATAATAGGAAGAAGAAGAAGAAGAATAAGGCTAGGGTTTTATTTACAGTTTGAGAAATTGATAGTTAATTGGATCTGATTGGTTAGGGAAATGGAGTCGGTACCTGTGAACAATAATAGTAAGGGCGACGCTTCCTCAGCGGCTGACGTGGATATTATTTCGGTTACGCAAACGCTTGCCAAGGATGCTTATGTCCTGTTTCAGTTGGGGAAGTATGCTGATTCTGTTCATGTTTTGAATCAGATTCTCGAGAAGAAACCTGATGATTTGAAGGTCAGTTTGCTTCTTCGTCTTCTTCTTCTTCTTGTTGTTTTTTATTGTTTATAGTTTGTTGTTGTTGTTGTTGTTGTTGTTGTTTATGATGTGGATGTGTTTTTGAACTGCATTGGAGTTTAGGACGTTAGGGTTCTTATTTCATTGTTATCAATAAATGTATGATTAGGAAAAGAGGATACATGATTGAGGAGTGCTCTCTTAATCTATTTTTTGTAATACTCATATTAGGAGAAGTCCGCTAGTCACACTTAGAGCTAGAGGTGGTTTGGAAACCTTGCACGAGTAAGTGCTCGGCCATTAAGAGGTTTGATTAGGTAAGAGGCTCTGAACCAGTAAGAGGCCTGACTTGGCTCGGCCTTACTAGTTGGTGGTCGAAGTGATCGTGCGTAAGTGGTCGCCTGCGGGTTATGAACATAGGTGAATGGATGAAAGGGTAAAATTTTCATTTAGCATTATTTTCAAACTTAATGGGTATGAGACTTACTGACTGTCTCAGAGGTGTCATGTCAATGAACAAAACATACTTAATGCCGACTGATTCAGAGGTAGTCTCTTAATGAATCATCAAGAGGCTACCAAACAACTCCTTACATTTTTGGTTTGGATCAGGTGGTTCATTTAGGTTACTTTGAGGTTTGTTAGTGACTTGGTGTTAGAAAATTGTTATAAAACTGGCATGTTTGATAGATAGAAATCCATGAAAAATGGTTTTCAGTGGGCATGTTGGTTAACGTGGGGTCAGTAAGACTATTTGATCCTGTTTTGTCAAAAGTGCATTAGTCGCGCGCGTAGGGGAAGAAGCACAATGATGGTTAAGTGTATGAGGCAAAGAACTGCGATTTTTTTTGTAAAACCATGCGCAAGGACAAAGAGGTGAGAGTTTATGTATATCAGGCGGTAAAGAAGAAGGTCAAAAGAAGTGACAATCCCGATAACTGCAACAATCGTCATCTACTCTCTTTCTTCTCTTTGTATGCTGCTTTCTTCTTGCGGCACTCTTTTTTTCTAATTTGACGATATAGTAAGCTCTAAAGAGGGTTTAATAGTATTAGTCTGATAGTTGTTAATGTCTATTATTCAACTAGCCCCAAACAAGGCTAAAGCATGTCTAAAACCCTAAGAACGGTATTTTTTTTTTATACTATGTGACTAGCTTAAAAAGACCTTTGCTTTTTAAGCGCCTTGCGCCTTAGGCTCCGAGTTAGTTCTATGCGCCTTGATCTAAGTGGAGCTAACTTATGAAATGTTCGTTGTGGTTAAAGAAGCCAGTCTGTGCATTTAAGGTACTCCAAGGTATTGAGTGGCTTGTATATTCATCTTAAGACTGATGTGGAATGTAGAAAGATATGGGGGATAAAGAAGCAAAAGCAAGTGCTAGCATTGTAAAATGCAGTTGATGACTTGATGTGCATGTGCCAACTTTGTATAGATGATACTTATATGCTATTTTGTTTCTACTATTTTATTGCTGTTGAAATATGCTGCGTGGCTGGAAGTCGTATTATTCTTCTTTCATGATGACCTATTAGAGGGGTTAAGCATGTAAGAATTGGTAGAGTGTAGTCAATCATGCCATTTATTGGATATGATGATGCTGGTTTGAAAATATCTCCATTCTTTAATTGGGGTCCCCATATAGCAGAAGGTATTGATCTCAGTTGCTTTGTTTTAGTAACTCTTTTCCAATTATTGGATATGATGATGCTGGTTTGAAAATATCTTCTTTAATCGGGGTCTCTATATAGCAGAAGGTATTGATCTCAGTTGCTTTGTTTTAGTAACTCTTTTCTTACAGTATCTTCCTTTTTAACACTGCTCTAGTGGTATTTGGCATACAGCAGTACACCATTTTAGTTAATGTACTTGTACAATGTATCAGCATGACTTCTCTACCATTCTCTCTTTAAACAACCGTATTCTGATTTCATCCTTGGGCATATTAAGTAACTTAGGTCATTAGTTTCAATTCCCTATATAAGTCAACTTCTGTACAGTTTCTTGTCAATATTATTTTTGACTCCTTGTTTAGCTCACATGCTTTAATTCTTGCTTCTTAGTTAATCTCAACAGATAGATTGAATGAGTATTCTATATATATATATATATATGTATATATATATATATGTATATATATATTAAAAGGCTATGTTGGTACCGACATTAGCTCAGATGGTAGGCTGGTAGCCGACTCAGCTTCTAAAGTTCAGGTCTCGCATTTGAGGTTAGTGTCTGGGTTTTTTTTACTTTAGCCGCCGGATCCCTTTCTTTCTTGCTCTGTTTCTCTCTGGTTCTTTAGTTTTCTCAACAATTCTACAAACCAATGCAAAAAAAGGTGAATGTAGATGGAGATTTTCTATATGTGTATATATATAGAGAGAGAAGGTAGAGAGTAAAGAACGAGAAACATAGCAGCCCATTTGAATAAGAGGATTTGAAATTGAAGTGGAGGAGGTGGTATTTCGTGGTGATTTGAGTATATGACGACTTTATTTAGTTGGGTTTTTCTTTCGATTACTATACCGTACACCAGTGCTGTAACAAACCAAACCTATACCGACCGAATTCCCGGGCTGTGTAGCACGGGGAGTCTCACTGGTTATTGAATAATTTACAAGATATCTATATTTATAGGTTGGATATTTTATGAGCACAGAGTATTATAGCAAGGCTTGGTATGTTAACATAAAAGAATTCTAGTAATACTTATATACCATAATGTTGTGTATTGCTTAACTGTTTTTTTTCATTTCTGTCTTGTCCAGTTTATATTTCTATAGTTTGTTTTTACGTTTACAACTTTTGAGTACTTTGTACTGTTCTGTGTAGCTATTTTTCTTATATATCCTCTTTCACCTCCTCATACATTATGAAATGTCTGCAGCTTGCTACCAATTAATTGTACTTCTTTCATTGCATGTTGCAATCTGTTTCACATCCTATTAACTCCCTTTTTGTTAACCAAATAGATTTTTACAATCATTTTGTTTTTCACATACTTGGAGTGCTTGTTATCGGTTCAACCATCTAGCTCCTTTTGTTTTCACATCCTTTCTTTCCTGACACCATGTGTACTTCAAATGTCTTCTAATTTCTAAAATCTTGAGGCACGCATGGCTTGTATGTATGACTTTACAGTTCATGAGCGACATTTGATTCTTCTTAGTTTTTGAGTACATAACTTGGTTTACAGTTCATAATTTGTATGTAGACTTTTCAGTTCACGAGTCTGCGTCTCTGCGATCTATTTTAGTTTTGACAGTTGAAGTTTGCCATTGGTTTACGTTCATAATTTGGTTTATTTCTTTTAAAGTATTAAAATTAATATTAACCTAATATATATATTGAGATTAACAAATAAACTAATAGCACACCGTGTTTGTTTATTTTTAAATTAACGTAAGCTTATTAATTTATAATCATCTACCAAGTAATTGATAGGAAATGAGATGAGGGAGCTTGACAGTTGTATGCATTAATGCGTTATAATATTTTTGTAAACCTTTAACTGTTAAGGGATGACAATTGTTCTCTTTTTCTGTCAAGTAAACTCCTTGCAATGTTGCAGCAATGCTCTTTTTTTTATGGTTCTTTGTTATAGAATCTAGCAGTTAAAAATTCTATCTTACTTGTGCATTGCACCTTTTCTCTAATCATGGTTTTTTCATTACATCATTTGCGAGTTATATAAACGCTAAAGATTTTTATTTCTGTTTTTTTTTTAATTTCTTTAAAGAGGTTGAGGTCTAATGGATGTTTCTTCCATATCATTCACTTTTTATATACAGGTTCTACATAACATTGCCATTGCGGAAAACTTTCAAGATGGATTTTCAAATCCAAAGAGATTCTTGGAAGCCCTTGATGATATTAAGGTATTATAATTGTCATTTTGGAGATCAGTACTTTAGAACGCTACTATGAACTATCTTTTCTCTTCTCCGCTGGCAAATTATTAGAGCTATTATCGTAGAACCTGATATAATACATAGTTTTTTATAGCAGCTTTTTATTATGTAGATTTGTCTTTTTATGTTTTTTCTTGTATCTGATATAATACATAGTTTTTTTATTTTTTATTTAATTTTTTTATTTTTTTTTATAATAAGTTCTAGCTTGCAAATGTTTGACTTTTTTTTTTTTTTTTTTTTTTTTGGTAAAGAAACGAAGTGAGAGGCAATCTCATTCATCTGGGGAAAATGCAGAGTTGTCGAACAACAGAATCAAATCAGTGGGAAATAAGGGTAATAATGTGGTGGCCAATTCAACAGCTACCATCAATAATCTACAGGGCATTTCATCTGACGATTTTGATGTATCTTTGACAATGTTTAACATAGTATGTCATCATGTTATTTGTTGTATACTACATTCTTTTCCGCATTTTGTATGATCATTATACTTTTTGTATTTTTTGTTGATCTTCTATATTGTTTCTCTTTAGGCAGTCATTCTTTACCATCTACATGAATATGAGAAGTGCTTCACCATTTTGGAAAGATTATATCAAAATATTGAACCAGTAGATGAGGTAAGCGATAAATTTGTATGAATTTTTGCTACAGGGTTTGATTTTTGTGTTCATAATCTTTTTTCTTCAACAGAGGGTGGCACGCCATGTATGCCTTTTGTTGCTGGAGGTTTCTTTAGTAGGCCATCATGCTTCAAGAGCTGCCGTAAGTTTCTTGTTTTTACTAAAATACAAGTTTGTATTACAATTACTTGTCACATGAATAGTTTTCCTACCCATATCTGTGCTAGTGGTGTTTTTTTGATTCTATCAAGATCTACTAGAATTAAGAAACAAAACTATCATCTTGCAGACTGATGTCATCAAGTAAACCATAAGTGAATAAATCAGTTACTTTCCAAACAGTAGCATTTAGAGGGTGTTTGGGATTGATTTTTCAAAACAACTTATGCGTTTTGGAAAAGCAGGGTGGAGCTGCTTTTAGATTATTGCGTTTTGGTAGCTTAAAAATCCACTTCAAAACTCAACCCCAAACACTAAAAACTGATTATTTGCGTTTTCAAAACGCAATAATCAAAAAATCCATTTCAAAACACAATCCCAAACACCCCCTTAGAGTAGAATCTTGCTTGACGTAAAACTCTAGATGCTACTTTCTGATTAAATCCAGTATGATGCATATCATAGTAACAGGAATATAACTAAGTTACACTTATGCTAAAGCACGCCTCTTTATTGTAAGGTAGAACATGAATGATCCTAACAATTATCAAGGATAATGTACATTTTATGTAAGATGACTTTTTTAATGTTATGTTAGCTATAAACATTTTAGGGGATTCTTTTAACTTCTTTCAAAAACGAAGAAAACATTTACATTTTTATGGAAAGAGGTCAAGAGCCTTAGTCAGTTATCTGTTGTTGATTTTTGCTAACTGTAACAACAGCTCTTAATTTGATCATATGTTTATTTTTATTACTAATAAGTTAGCGAATTAACGTCTTCATCCCAGGATGTGATGAATTACTTGGAAAGAGTAGGTGGCAATAGCTTAGTCACTCTAGGTGATTCTGGAAACATAACTCAGCAACAGCTAACAAATCTAGTGACAAAATCCACCTCAGCACCCAGCAACATGATGATATCATCAGATCCAATCAACTCAGATTTAAGTGTCAACACAAACGGACCTGAAAGTCCTTTATCCGGAACTTACTCAGAGGATGAAACACTAATCGAATCTCTAAGGACTCTCAATGTCAGTCAAGTTCAAAAGATAACAAGACCCTCAAATGATCTGATTGATCTCTCAAGAACACAAACCGACGAGTCTTTTATTTCAACACCGGATTTAAGGCTCAAAGTCCATTTATACAAAGTTTGGATTCTCATATTGACAAGAAATCTCAAAGCAGCCAAACGAGAAGTCAAAATGGCAATGAATATAGCACGTGGGAAAGATTATTCACTGGCTTTATTTCTAAAATCACAGCTTGAATATGCTCGAAATAATCACCGAAAAGCAATAAAGCTTTTAATGGCATCAGTCAGTCAAACTGAATCCGGGACTTCATCATTATATTACAACAATCTCGGATGCATATACTATCAACTTGAGAAATATCAAACCGCTGCCGTCTTTTTCTCCAAGGCTATTGGAAACAGCTCTCCGCAAAGAAAGGAAAAACCTATGAAATTGTTGAGTTTTTCACAGGATAAATCTGTCCTTTTTGCATACAACTGTGGGTTAGTCTATTTGGCTAGTGGAAAACCCGTACTTGCGGTTCGATGTTTCCAACAGGCGGGCTCAGTTTTCTTTAAAAAGCCTCTTTTGTGGCTTAGAATGGCAGAGTGCTGTATTATGTTTACAGAAAAGAAAGCGGATATTCAGGTTAACGTTATCGGTAAGGGCAAATGGAGACAACTTGTTATAGAGTCTTGGAATTCAAAAAACTCATTGCAGGTGGACCCGAATCTTTCACTCACGTTTGCTAAAAGTTGTCTCCTGAATGCGTTACACTTGTTGGACAATCCAGATGGGAACATGAACCTTAACGCCCGTGGGCTAAATCTGAAACCGGATCAGGGCGTGGGTTCAGGGCAAGTGAATTCAAACGGGGAAGCAAACCCGCCTGCGAATTCAAAAGAGATGAAGGTGGGGAATCTAAGCCCGTTGCTTCAGAGCTCTATTAACGAATACGAGGGTCTTTGTGGAAAAGAGAACCAGATGATATTGCAAGCTGTGCTCGCTGACCTTGCGTTTGTTTACTTGGAAGTTGGTAATGCAGTGAAGGCATTGGCGGCTTCCAGGTGTCTTTTGAGGCTTCCGGAATGTTCTAGGGTTTACTCTTTTCTAGGAAACGTTTATGCAGCGGAAGCTTACTGTCTCTTGAACCAGCCTAAACAAGCGTCTGAGCATTTGTCGAGTTATATATCAGGGCAAAATAGTAATAATACCGAAGTACCCTACAGCCAAGAGGATTGTGACATATTGCAAATGAGGAAAGCCGTTGATCTTGACGAGCCAAATTCCAGTAACGCCCCCGCCATTGAACAACCATTACCAAAAGGTGGCTCTGGCTCTGGCTCTGGATTTTTGTACCTGAAGCCGGAGGAGGCTCGCGGGGTCCTGTTGGCTAACATGGCTGCCATGGCAGCAGCTGAAGGTGACATGGAGCGGGCCCATGAGGCTGTGACACTCGCGTTGTCAGTACTACCCGACAACCCAGAAGTGGTTCTAACCGCAACATACATAGATTTAGTTCGTGGGAAGACTCAAGATGCGGTTTTGAAGTTGAAGCGATGCAGCCGGGTCCGATTCCTCACAGGGACATTAGCAGCAGAGAAGTGAAGTGATGGTTGGTGGATTGTAGGTAGGTGAAAACAATCCTTTGAAACCGAGGATTTGATTTGTAACATATATATAGCTTTTAAGGTCAGGGTAAAAAGGTCTTCTTTTTGTTTGTTGACTATTTTTGAGCATTTTTCCCCTTTACATTCTGTGTTTTTTTAGTGGAATTCTGATCGATATGAGACTATTGTATTTGTGGCTAACAGAGTTCGCCCTTCAATAGATTTGAGATGTAGTGTTATTTTTTTTCCCTGTTGATTCGAACGCTCAGTGAGTTCTAGGGGTGTAAACGAGTCGAGCCAAGCCCGAGCCTGACTGGGCTCGGCTCGGGCTCGTTAAGGTTTTGTGAAGCTCGAGCTCGAGCTCGGCTCGGTTCGAGCCTACAATCTTGAGCTCGGCTCGCTAGCAAAATCCAAAGCTCGAGCTCGGCTCGGCTCGAGGTGATTTGAGAATCTCAAACGAGCTCAAAAGCTCGGCTCGAGCTCGCAAAAGCTCGGCTATAACTTAGGCTCGGCTGTAACTTAGGCTCGGGCTCGGATTCGGGCTCTAGCTCGTTAAGGCTCGATTAGGCTCGCGAGCCCAATCGAGCTTTGTATCTAGGGCTCGAGCTCGGGCTCGATAACTAAACGAGCCATATTTCAGGCTCGGGCTTGGGCTCGGGCTCGTTAAGGCTTGGCTCGTTCGAGCTTTTTACCGAGCCGATCCCGAGCCGCTACGTGTCATTTACACCCCTAGTGAGTTCTAATAGTTAAGCTCAAAGCAGTAGGGTGAGGGAAGAAGACAAGGATGTAGGTTAGAAGATTAAAAGAGGTGAAGTAGATTCTAGATCGGGTTCCTTTCGGTCAACCCGATCTCTGTGATATTTATCCACTAGCCAAACCGAGAAAGAGAACTCGGGTTTGGGTAATACAGTTTCCTGGGTTCGGATGATGCGGGTCTAGCTTTATATCGAGTTCGGGTACAGATAAAAACAAACGACCTTAATGGTAGTTATGAAACGTCAACGACATGATTAATGGTGTGAATTCTGTGTGATGTTTTCTTTTTAATTCCATGTGTATAAATATTGTACAGGGAACCTTTCAAAAGTCAATTTCAGTATCTTAACTTACACTAATTTACGTTCATTAGTTGTACTTGGTCATATTATTATATAACCAACTAGCTAATTATCCCGGGAGAGTCCCGGGGTTGAAAAATCTAATTTTACGTGATAACCTATTGCAAATGGCTCAAGTTAACTAACCACAAAATCTCTCAATCATTGCATATTCATAGTATTTTAATAAGTAATAACTCATATTCCTTAATTTAAAATCTAATCAGTAATCATCTAAAGAATCACTTATGTAAGCTACAACTATTCAAAAACTCATCACATCTCTTTAATTTCTCACATTCTAATGGCTCTTATAATTCCTAACCTAATCAACTAAGCAAACACTTAAGTTGAAAGTTGTAACCATTGCATCTCATTATGCCACGTGGCATAATCAAGAGATGGTTGAGACCACCATTGAACGCCACGTCAGCAACTATCAATTCTTCCCGGGAGCGTCCCGGGGTTGAAAAATATAACCATTCTAATACTAATACTAATACTAATAGTAATAATTATTACTCTTGTAATTAAATAAATAAATAAAATAACCTTGCTATAAGGTGACACCATGTGTTGCAGTGTTGCGCGATTCTTTCTTCTAGCCTCTCTTGATGAAGTATACCTAGTAAAATTCCAATGATAACATGGCGATTGGGTTGATTTTCAACATCGTAGATAAGAACCTGGTTTAAAAGAAAAAAACATAATTAATGAATAACATGAACACTTTGTGTGTTTTTTTCCTGTATGAACGAAACCCCACAAAAAATAGTTGATTTTTTCTCCGTTTTTTATATAGCACTATGGTACTCGTTGGAAAGATAATAAAACGCTCGTTAATTTGGTGTAATTTTTTTCTTTAAAAAATCTCGTATATAAAAGATATAAACGTTTAAAAATTATGGGAGAAAACATGAGAGAGAAAATTTTAAATTTATTTTTAAATAATTTTTTCCTAAAATAACTCAATTTAATTAAAAAAGAAAATAATTCAAAAACACTAAAATCTTTCAATTATGATGCCACGTGGCAGTTTCATGGAAAGGTTGAAGGCACCATTGCACGCCACGTCAGCAATGCTCAATTCTTTTATATATATTAACTAGCTGATTACCCCGGGAGGGTTCCGGGGTTGAAAAATCTAATTTTACGTGATAACATATTGCAAATGGCTCAAGTTAATTAACCATAAAATCTCTCAATCATTGCATGTTCGTAGTATTCTAATCAGTAATAACTCATATTCCCCACAAAATCTAATTTTACGTGATAACATGAACACTTTGTGTGTTTTTTTCCTGTATGAACGAAACCCCACAAAAAATAGTCGATTTTTTCTCCGTTTTTTATATAGCACTGTGGTACTCGTTGGAAAGATAATAAAACGCTCGTTAAATTGGTGTAATTTTTTTCTTTAAAAAATCCCGTATATAAAAGATATAAACGTTTAAAAATTATAGGAGAAATATGAGAGAGAAAATTTTAATTTTTTTTTTCCTAAAATAACTCAATTTAATTAAAAAAGGAAACAATTCAAAAACACCAAAAACTCTCCATTATGATGCCACGCGACACTCTCAAAAAAAGGTTGAGGCATCCATTGCACGCCACGTCAGCATATACGTTTTCTTTTATATATATAGATAGATTAATTAATAATAATAGATTGAAGAACTGTTACTTATAGAATGCATTAGTGATTGAACAAAAAGCTTTTGAATTAAGAATTTTTTTTAACCACAGCAATGAAATTTATTCATATAGAAGTTAACGGATGACTAGCTAAAACCTTTAAAGTTTAAACATCCAAAACACTAATGAAACCTCAAAGAAAATAAAGAACAAACATGTCTATAGCCAACCATAGCGAAAACACCCAAACTTAGACCCCCCAAGGAATGATCATAATACAAGCGCCCTCCACATCATTGACACTGAAGACGCCTGATAGGCCCCGGATGGGACCAATCAATGCGCAAATTACAAAAAATAAAAAGATTTTTACATTAACATTTAGATGATTATATTTAAAATGACATAGTTTTATTGAGTTTCACATAGAAGGAAGGTTAGATAGCTAAGACACCATTCTCTCTCTCTCCCTCCCTCCCTCTCTATCTCTATATATAACACACACTTTTATTTAACATGTGAATACATATACCTACTTCATTTTTTTTAATATGAAGTAATTAAAAATAATATTACACACGTAATAATAGCTTCCTTCATCTTCCATTCACGGAACAAGTCTCTAGAAAAAACTCATATAAACTTAAAATTTTAATATTATATATCACAAATGTATATTTATATAGGTGACTTTAAACTAGAAAAAATATGTCTAAATGTTTTGCTTAGTTTGTCATATGAAAACTTTAATCAAAGGCACTACTTATATGTCACATGTCAATCACATAGATTAGATATATCACCAAATGAAGCACAACATTACTATAATGTATAATTAATTTAATGAAGTACATTGGTACACATATATACTTTTGTGAAAAGCTATAAAGTAAATAATAGAATAGATTGTTATAGATAAATAAATAAAGAAAAAGTAATTAATTATTATTTCATTCACATCCTATACATGACATAGCTAATTTTAACTACATGGGGAAATTTATGGTTTAACTTTAAACAAAATGATCTATTCAGAACTTAACAAAATGATCATCTCATGTTGAAATTTAGTTCAACTACAAAACACAAGATACTAGCAACCAAGAACATATTTTACTAGCATGAATATTGTAGCATAGAATCTTAGACTCACTTTGTCATTATTTATTATCTGGAAATTTATTCTACGCCCTTTGCGATTCAGTGACTTACTTCGCAACGTGTCATATGTATTTTTGACAATTCATTGCATCTGGTATCAAGATATTCTATTAGAGACTCAGAGTTGCTTTAGGAAAACAAAGCATGTTCTACATAATGTTGGACGAGTTTTATTACCATAAGTGTTCGAATAATGACAAGAGAATGAATTGAACACTTTACCTCGAGCAAATGTCTACTTTAGCATATGCATTAGTGGCATTATCTCTAGCATGAGTTAGACAATGGCTTTATTGAAATATTAGCTTAAACATAACTAAGGGGCTGTTTGGTTGATTAAGTGCTGAATCATTAAAAGGTCTGAATGGTTAAGAGGTCTGAATGGTTAAGCGCTGAATCATTAAGTTGGACCTCTTAATGGTTAGTTTTCTTGTCCCACATTGGTAGGAGAGCCTCATTAAGGTTCAACCCAGTTCAGTGCTTAATGGTTCAGCAACATCTTAAATCTTAATGATTCAGACTTAACCATTCCATTCAGAAGCTGAAACAAACGCGCTGAATGCTGAATCATTCAGCGCTGAATGGTTAAGAGCCTCATTAAGAGGCTACCAAACAGCCCCTAAATGTATAACCCAAGTATAAGATTGTGTTATGGGCTCCAAAAGGGCTTTATGTGAGAAAAACAAAATATGTTGCAATACAGGAGCACTTTTCTTTTCACACCACTAAGGTGTTTTGTGGGATTCTTAATTGAAATGTCGTTTGGATTGAAGTGACTAAATATTTATTTTATATATTAATTAAAGTTAAAAATATAAAAAATTACAAAACTCACGAAACCCCCCCCCCCCCCCCCCCCCCAAAAAAAAAAAAAAAAAAAAAAAAATCCAACGAAGCTGTGGCGATGTTCGCATCCCACGCCTTGCTGAGGTGGCATGGTTGACGCCCCCGACTAAACCCACAACAAATAGTCTAAGTGGATTATAATTCAACATTAAATGGGCTAATCAAATTGATTGAAGTTGAACCAATGGAATAACTTATGGGCTGCTCTTGGATCGAGCATGTGCTGAACGATCTTCTTGGGCCGAAGAAATACAAATAGCCCAAGAGAAAATAAAGGAGATCGGGCCCAAATTGGATGGCAGCTTGGGTTGAAAAAAATTCACAATTTTTGGAATTCAAAGGATGATTAGGAGATTGCAAATCCCATTTGTACAAGGTTTTATTCATTCATCATCTTTAATACTAGATTATACCCCGGGAGCGTCCTGGGTTAAGAAATTTAATATGATACATCAATGTTACCTATGAAATAGACTGATGTATAACTCTAATATTAATATCTAGGGTTAGGATCAAATACACAGTGAAAGAAAAATAGGAAGTCGTAGGAAGGGTATCAAACGGACTCCGATTGAACTAATTCAAGCGTCATTGGAACCGTTTTATCGAACCCTACAACGTGAGTTTTTAGGTCTTCGTTTTTTTGAGGTTTTAGCTTGTGGTTTTTAGAATATGCGTTATATCATTGTGTCTTTCATGTACCATTGTGTCTTTTTTTTATTTTCATCATTGTGTTATTTTTTCAATTGATTGTGTCTTTTTTCTTCAGCATTGTGTTATATTTTTTGGCACTGTGTTATATTTTGTGGCTCATTGTGTCATATTTCATGATTTATTGTGTTTTTTGTATCCTTCTCACCCTTCTCATTTTTATTACCTTGTGTAGAATAACTTGACCCTTAATATCTAACCTAAAACAAATTAACAATGTAAAACTCCAATGCTAACACCTAACCTAAAATAATGTAGAACTTTAATGTAACTCTAATATTAACACCTATCCTAAAGACTAAACAAATGTACAAATCTAACATACTAATATTGATACCTAACTTAAAACAACGTATAACTCTATTACCCTATTCGGCTTTGGTTGAAAAAAAAAAATTCATATTTACTGATTTAAACATAATTAGAGACTTATCTATACATGATTAATGATTTACGTGAACACTTTGTTTTTTTTCCTGTATGAACAAAACCCCACAAAAAAATTTCTCCGTTTTTTATATAGCACTATGGTACTCGTTGGAAAGATAATAAAACGCTCGTTAATTTGGTGTGATTTTTTTCTTTAAAAAATCTCATATATTAAAGATATTAACGTTTAAAAATTATGGGAGGAAACATGAGGGTGAAAAATCCAATTTTGTTTTTAAATTATTTTTTTCCTAAAATATCTCAATGTCACGTGGAATGACACATGACACACTCAAGGAAGAGAATGCCTCTTTGAGTGCCATGTCATTAAAATGGTTTTGGTTTATTATATGTATATATAGTCGATTACAATATATTTTGTTTATTCAAATCCTAACTTTACGCTTGATTAATCATCACGTAATCACAACGATACTACGCATTTTTTGTTTTAGCTGTTTGAACGACTTATTTGATTTTCGTTGTTGAACATATAATTTGTTGTGAACATTGGCACGCAATTGTGTTGAACATATAATCCTACGCCACCTAATCGTGGCAAGTGCACTTGAAGTTAGTTTGGTTAAGCAACGGACGTTTGGTGTTAAGTATATGAATTGTGTTCTAGGTCAGGTAGTGAAATGGAATTCGTTTATGGCTTTGTAATCAAATCAATAGTGAAATGGTATTTAGGAATCACACCCTCTAATTAGGAATCATACACCCGACCCACATCACACACCAATAGGAGGTTGCCACATACCCCATAATGTGATGGTGTATGAAATCCAGAACCCATCGACAAACAAACCAACAGACCAACTTTTACAATTTCTCCTTAAATTCATGAATTTGAGTAGTTGACCACATATATTAGTTGTGGACACAACACTTGCTCTATATTATTCACTAGAGAAAAGGTATGGAAATTTTAATCGTTTATCCAATCTTTAAAATAGATCAAAAAATGGAGTTTGCAAAGTAGCTAGTGAGCTAGCATTATATTTTTATTTATTTGTTACTACTTGCTTTAAACTTAGAAAAATCCATTTTTTTTTTAAATCTTTGCTTACATTTATTTATCTCTGTGAGACTTTAACTTATTCTGTTTGGTACCTTCTTTCTTTACATGTCTAATGTCTTGTAGAATTTTGAGTCTTTATTTGCGAGATGGCATTTCATATACGCGTAGCAGGACCCTAGTGCACTCGATCACATGTCTAATTCCATTACGTGAATGTTGCGGTAGTACAATTCACGTGTTTGATGATTGCCCACAGTGCTTGCGAAGGTATGAAGTATACCATATTGGAGATTATGACCACTTGACTAGTCAAAGTCTTCCTTGCTTTGTGCCCTAAGTGATCAATAATGTTGACGTTGACCATTGACCAACATTATTGATCATTGACCAAGCCTAGAGATTGGCCTCCTTAGATTATGCCCAAAAGTTTAGTCACTTCCTCATTTTATGTATTTCCTTTATGTATTTATATAGGAGGTTGTTTCCTCGTATTGGACCAAACATTACTATCTATAAAAAAACCATTATATCTCTACACTTCTTGTACTAAAACCACATTGCTGTTTTGAGAGTCGGTGACTAGAAACCGAGCAACCCCTCGGCTGCGGGCTCAAACCAATAACTCAAACTAAATAGAAAATCGCTTCCGCTTAAATTTCTATAGAAACGGACACCAAGCAAGTGCTTTAACAACTGTAGTGTGATCCTGGAGTTTATGAAGCCATTGGGTCGGAGAATTCACAGCAGCCATTGATCTGTCCCTTATGTAAAGAAGGCTATAATTGCCACCACTCGCTAACTGCTGACCCGTACCAAACCATTTCAACCCACAAACTTCGTCTTGGTGGCCAATGTAAGTTTCAACTATATTTGGTCCAACTCTTACATCATTGTTCACGATCCGGCCGTCCATTTCTCCAGCTGTAAGAGTGTGGTTGTTCCAATCTAACGAACCAACTCGAGACTGATGGCAACCTCTCAATGTTCTCAACTGTTCAAACAAAAAGATTTATTTAGAAAACATTCATTAAAAACAGAATATAACAATCATGAAATTAGAGTTTAAAAATATCAAAATTTTTAGCAATCTAGGGGAGGTTGAATCCCAAATTTGGACATTAGAATTGTTTAGCCCGAAGAGATGCAACGACCATCTGGAGCCCATTTCACACTTGTCACCGAACCAATTCCCTCATCTACTGTAACCATTTCAGAGATGTTACCATCTGCAGCTTCCCACAGAAGCACTGTACCTCCCAACGCAATCGCAAGAACATTGTTGCTTCCCCAATCCAACAGATTCAAGTAGTAATAATCCAGAATATC
The DNA here is from genome assembly GCA_028751855.1 of Ambrosia trifida. Taxonomy (NCBI): domain Eukaryota; kingdom Viridiplantae; phylum Streptophyta; class Magnoliopsida; order Asterales; family Asteraceae; genus Ambrosia; species Ambrosia trifida. The sequence continues at coordinate 70,524,324 of CM054132.1, forward strand.
TGGTGCATCCAATGTCTTGTCAGCAGCCTGTAACCAAAATAAGACCACTATTTATAAAACAAAACACAAAGCAAGGAAGACTTTGACTACAATACTTTGACTACAATACTTTGACTAGTCAAGTGGTCATAATCTCCAATACTCCCCCTTACTGCTGACAGGACATTGGATGCACCAGATCTTCTGGATTATTACTGCTTGAATCTGTTGGATTGGGGAAGCAACAATGTTCTTGCGATTGCATTGGGAGGTATAGTGCTTCTGTGGGAAGCTGCAGATGGTAACATCTCTGAAATGGTTACAGTAGATGAGGGAATTAGTCCGGTGACAAGTGTGAAATGGGCTCCAGATGGTCGTTGCATCTCAGTTGGGCTAAACAATTCTGATGTCCAGATTTGGGATTCAACCTCCCCAAGATTGCTAAAAATTTGATCTTTTTAAACTCTAGTTTCATGATTGTTATATTCTGTTTTTAATGAATGTTTTCTTAATAAATCATATTTGTTTGAAACAGTTGAGAACATTGAGAGGCTGCCATCAGTCTCGAGTTGGTTCGTTAGATTGGAACAACCATACTCTTACACCTGGAGGAACGGACGGCCGGATCGTGAACAATGATGTAAGAGTTGGATCACATATAGTTGAAACATACATTGGCCACCAAGACGAAGTTTGTGGGTTGAAATGGTCTGGTACGGGTCAGCAGTTAGCGAGTGGTGGCAATGATAGCCTTCTTTACATTAGGGACAGATCAATGGCTGCTGTGAATTCTTCGACCCAATTGTAACACCCCAACCGATGGCGGAAACATCGGGATGTCACGTATTGATGATTGTTCAGTAGCTCATGGTAAATAATAAATTTCAATAAATGATTTAAATAAATTACATACAAATGTTCTAAGAATTTGTACATCAAAATGAAAATAACAAGCTACGCATCTTCAAGCATTAACTCTAATCTTCGAGCATGTTATAACCTGAAACATGTTAAGTTTGAAAATATTTTGGGTCAACAAAAGTTGGTGAGAATTACATAGGTTTTTGATGATAAATGAATAAAATGTTATGCAATTCATGTGTCATGTTAATCTAGCCCATATGTGAGAACATATTAGAAATAAATCGAGTGCATAATCAACCCTGCTGACTGTTATAAAATGATACATACCATACACTTATGGTCCCAATGAATATGTTATGCGATAACAAACACCCACGTAACCTTTGTAGGAGGCACGTATCCGGGTGGGATTGTCAGTCCAATAGATCTATCAATGTATACCGTCGGCTGATCAATGTTAATGATTATGCTAGAATGGTGCTTACTCTAATCATGCTCAAGACAATATGCAACATAGAAAACACATAGACACATTGATGATTGAATTGCAATGAAAATGTTATAACATGTTTCACCCCAAAAATGGTGATAAAAGGGGCTATGTAAACTCACCTGAAATTCACTGTGTAAGTATTTGCGAGTAGCAAAAAGTCCGAACTTGAATTAATTGAACTCCTGTATCCTATTACAAACAAACGATGCCTTAAATTCTAATGCAAATACGCTTGTTTCATTTATTGATTGTATAGATAGTTTATTCAACTACCTAGACTCGCATTGAATGAATGCGCGTCTTAAAGTTTGTATGACTTAGCGAACCGATAGTAACTTGGTTTGGATTTCTTGAAAATATAAGCGTATGTATAGTTGTTTGAAATAATTGCTTTAATATCTCATTCAAGGTCACGATTTGATGTTATTGGTAAAGACATATTTTTGCTAAAGAAAATAATATTTGGGTGGCTCAACTCACAAGTTGACTCGTTTCGCAGATTGGATCGTATTATACATACTTGTTAATAAATACAAATTTTTCTATTTTCGACGACGTAAGATTTGAAAGTTAGAGTTTAGTTGTAAAAACATAATCTCATCTTCACGTAATTATAAACTTGGGAGGCCGATTAGTTTCTTATATTTTTTATAAAATTTGGGCAGAGTTTCCTCTGTTTTTGTAAGAAACCAGACAACACAAGTCGTCTATTTTTATCCCAAAAATTAATCGCCCAATATAGTTCAACTAAAGTTAATCAAGTCTTTATATTAAAACAAGTGGTTCGAGTTATCAAAGCTATAATTATAATGAACGAGTGGTTATACGTTTGTAAAGTGATACATACAGTTATAGTTCGCCATTTAACCATTCTAATAACAATATGTATTATCATAAGCTAGTCGTGATTCTATTCGTCAAGCAAACCAAACAAATAAATAGTTCTTGTTACCACTCGGTTTGGTTCGTTTAGATTTTAGAATAAATATTTAATTACAATATGTATGAAAAAAAAAATAATAAAAATAAAATGAGAATAACTAAGATCGTGGCGCGCGTTTATACCTCCCATTAATAAGCTCGTGAACGAAACGACACGTAACCTGGTCTCGGCTTTGTGTTGACCAGCTTTGATTGTGGACCAAAGTTGACCATAACCTTGATCAGGTTTGACTTTAGTTGACCAGCCTTGTTTGCATTTAACCACTCGGCATCACCATGACTAAGCGGAATCTGCCAACGAAACGAGACCATCATCACCGGACCAATCACCCAAACGGACACCATTCTTGCTGTACCACAACCCGAACCAGAAAGATAACCAAGACGAACAGACCTGACCCGAAACACTAACAAATCTGTCACCAAGATCCATACGGAACAGACCCGACCAGAGATAATACCGTGACTGAACTTGAACCGAACATCCGCTGACCCTGAACAATAGCCCCAAACGTGCTTCAACCATCCGATCGATATTACAGTAGCCAAATCTGAACCAGAAACTACTCGTGGTCGGTCGTCATCCATACCCCTTTACGGGTTTAAATCTTTTACGCCGCCACTGCTATGTTGTTGATTTGTGACGGGGACGAGAAGGAGGAGGAGTTGCAGGGACGTCGATTAGAGTGGAAGAAGGAAAGTTTGGTGGAGGATTATCGTGGCTCATGGTGGTTGATAGTGGTGTTTATCGGATCTGTAAGAGGAGGGGTTATCGGTGACGAAAAAATGGGATCTCGCGGTGGCCCGGTGATGGTTGTAAGCGACTGCAGGCTAGAGAGGGGAGGGTGGTGGTTGGCGGCGGCTGTAGTGGTTGAGCTGGTGGCTGCGGCCGCTGCTTTAAAGGGAGGAGGAGGACCTCGCGTGGTGGTGTGTGTGTGTGGAAGGTTTCTGGAGTGGTGGTGGTTGTCAGCGGCGACGCCGCTAGGGTGAGAGGGAGAAGGGAGCAGAGAAAGGGAGGAAGGGCATGTTATGAGGTGATGGTGTCTAGGGTTTTTTTTTTTTTTTTTTAGGATGAAGAAGATATGTAGGAGAAGGTGTTGTTTATATAGGTAGGGTTTTAATGTAGGTTGGGTTGACACCGCGTATACGAACCTGTTACCAACCCGGTCTCGTTTATGAATTTAATTCGCTTAAATGCTTAGACAATTATTCCACTTAACATATAAATGTGAAACTAATCTAAAGCGAGTATTTGAACTACGTAATTATTAAATATAGATTTTTGTCGCGTTTAGTAATTTACAAGGATAAGTGTCGGTTTAATAGTGTGTTATTACCTACAACGCTTTATTTGGCGAAATTAGATAAATAAATTTTATTACTGAATTAAGAATGTATTTCTTGTTAACGAGATATTATTGTTACGAATTAAAATCGTTCTAAGAATAAAACATTGATATTATTATATTAGGGAAAAGCTGGACGTTACAGTCTCCCCTACTTTTGGAAACTTCGTCCCGAAGTTATTAAAACATAGGGTTGAGAGGGATTGGGTAGAAATTAAGGCAACTGTGATTTGGTAAATTTGGGTTAAGGCATAATGTGAATTTATAAGTAATAGAATAATATGTTTCGAATAATTTGGGTAAGAGTTTTGACATGTGTGAGTTGATTGACTATGGAAAGACTAAATGAATTACTAGGTAACTAGCATTTATAATTGATTAGCTACCGAAAAACCTTGATAGAATTTCACACCACCTTAACGTACCTGTAAATTCATGATTACGTTCCGGACCGCAACCACCAATTTACCTTACATTAGGGTTTTGTGTCCTTCTATGACTCTAAACACACATGTAAGTAATGCAAAATAACCTTGTGATTGAATCTTTGTATCAATGAGTCTAATAAATCTTTGTATCAATTTACATGTATAATGTATCTAAAGATGAGTCCAACTGTTGAGCAGGAAAAAGACTTCTACCAGTCAGTGAGTAGGAACCTCTACCGATTGTTGAGCAGGTGCGATAGCCTCTACCAGTCGTTGAGCAGGTTATTAGAACCTCTACCGACTGTTGAGCAGGCATGATGACCTCTACCAATCGTTGAGCAGGTTATTAGAACCTCTACCGACTGTTGAGCAAGTACTTCATCCTCTATCAGTTGTTTGATTAAGTGTACCAATTATTACACACATGAATTGCAAATTGATAATATGTACATGTAAGCAATCAAGTATCAAGTATAGCATGCGAGTTGTAATAGAGTTGCCCTAGACAAGGTTAATGACTCTAGGTGTGTCTTATAGCAAATAGTTTATATTCCCTGACGTCTAGTATCAAATGTTCAAATATGGTAGATAATCGAATCCTCATGTATAACTAAGGATTAAGTTTGATGCAATACACAATCAAGTTTCAATAGTTTGGTTATCATGGGTAACTAGTTCATGTTTGAGGAGATGAAGGATATGAGTCTAATTCTTGAGGGGATGGTGAAAAATCTTGAAGCAGAATTAAAGTTGTGAGAGATATTGAATGTGAAAATAGTTGACAAGGAGTTTATTTTATAGTAAGGAGATTATGTGGGAGTGCAAATTGTGGGGTTTGGATCAACGGTTAGAATCAAGCGTATGAGAAAACATGATCGTGGTATTTGCCAAAAATTTGTAATAATTCGAACAAGTTTAAAATAAGTAGGTGTCAATGGAAAAATTGTAGAGAAAATTTTGTTCCTGTGGATGGAAAGATTTTATTTTCAAAATTGGTTTTGTATATAAAGCAAAAGTCATTAAATTGTACCACTAAATTGATTTAGATCAAAAATATTTCGATGAGTCATAGGTTTTAAACACGATGTCGGATTTCAAAAATCAAGAATTTGTTCAGACGTTTTGTATAATAGGCTTCGAGTAATACATAAAAGAAATCATTCTTAATAGATTAAAACATTTTTATCGTAAATCATTTGTTACGCCAATAAACTGTTCAATAAAAATTTGAAATTTAGTAAATAAGTTTGTGGAAATAAAAGACTCTTTTAAAAATATATATATATTTATTTATTTGTTATAGTTTGTGAAATTCCCAAGTGATGAAAGTTTGACAAAATTCAGTACTCTTTGGCTTTGGTGCTACAGTATCTCCTATACACAGAGTATAAGGTTACAGTTTAAACAAGGATTTTTTTTTAAAATCTCGAATGTGGTGAAGTTTTACGGTTGATGGTATCTTCAAGATATACATATATATACACATAAATAAAAATGTACGGGGGGAAGTTTAAAATAAAATTGGCCAGAAATATCAAAGATAATAGATTTATGTATGATGTAAAGGGAAACATATGATTTGGGTTAGATGTTAAAAATAATTAGACTTATGGGTAATATTATAAGTTTGTAAAATGAATTAGGATTGTGAAATCCAGAAATGATTCATGAAGTTTAAACTAATGAGGGAATTATATAAGAAGAAAATATATTTGAATTGTAGAAATTTTGAGATTCAAAACTTAGATTTTTATACGGGAGTGAGGGGGTATAAATGAAAATGAAACACAAAGATTGTAAATATCTAACCCCGAATAAACGAAAATGTTGGCTTATCAAAACAGATCAGGTCTAAGCCCAACGAATTTGCCCTAATGGTCTAGCAGTACGTTAGGATTGTACCAAGTAAGTGAAAGAGAGTAGGCAAGACCAAGTTAGACTAAGAATAAGGATGAGGATAGGGATAGAGATAAGGATAAGGTAGAGCTACAAGTAATTGAAGCAAGTACTGGTTAAAGTCCTAAGGTTATAGACTAGATTATTTTTCTAATAACCTAATTCCCTATAACCATGGCTCTGATACCAATCTGTAACACCCCAACCGATGGCGGAAACATCGGGATGTCACGTATTGATGATTGTTCAGTAGCTCATGGTAAATAATAAATTTCAATAAATGATTTAAATAAATTACATACAAATGTTCTAAGAATTTGTACATCAAAATGAAAATAACAAGCTACGCATCTTCAAGCATTAACTCTAATCTTCGAGCATGTTATAACCTGAAACATGTTAAGTTTGAAAATATTTTGGGTCAACAAAAGTTGGTGAGAATTACATAGGTTTTTGATGATAAATGAATAAAATGTTATGCAATTCATGTGTCATGTTAATCTAGCCCATATGTGAGAACATATTAGAAATAAATCGAGTGCATAATCAACCCTGCTGACTGTTATAAAATGATACATACCATACACTTATGGTCCCAATGAATATGTTATGCGATAACAAACACCCACGTAACCTTTGTAGGAGGCACGTATCCGGGTGGGATTGTCAGTCCAATAGATCTATCAATGTATACCGTCGGCTGATCAATGTTAATGATTATGCTAGAATGGTGCTTACTCTAATCATGCTCAAGACAATATGCAACATAGAAAACACATAGACACATTGATGATTGAATTGCAATGAAAATGTTATAACATGTTTCACCCCAAAAATGGTGATAAAAGGGGCTATGTAAACTCACCTGAAATTCACTGTGTAAGTATTTGCGAGTAGCAAAAAGTCTGAACTTGAATTAATTGAACTCCTGTATCCTATTACAAACAAACGATGCCTTAAATTCTAATGCAAATACGCTTGTTTCATTTATTGATTGTATAGATAGTTTATTCAACTACCTAGACTCGCATTGAATGAATGCGCGTCTTAAAGTTTGTATGACTTAGCGAACCGATAGTAACTTGGTTTGGATTTCTTGAAAATATAAGCGTATGTATAGTTGTTTGAAATAATTGCTTTAATATCTCATTCAAGGTCACGATTTGATGTTATTGGTAAAGACATATTTTTGCTAAAGAAAATAATATTTGGGTGGCTCAACTCACAAGTTGACTCGTTTCGCAGATTGGATCGTATTATACATACTTGTTAATAAATACAAATTTTTCTATTTTCGACGACGTAAGATTTGAAAGTTAGAGTTTAGTTGTAAAAACATAATCTCATCTTCACGTAATTATAAACTTGGGAGGCCGATTAGTTTCTTATATTTTTTATAAAATTTGGGCAGAGTTTCCTCTGTTTTTGTAAGAAACCAGACAACACAAGTCGTCTATTTTTATCCCAAAAATTAATCGCCCAATATAGTTCAACTAAAGTTAATCAAGTCTTTATATTAAAACAAGTGGTTCGAGTTATCAAAGCTATAATTATAATGAACGAGTGGTTATACGTTTGTAAAGTGATACATACAGTTATAGTTCGCCATTTAACCATTCTAATAACAATATGTATTATCATAAGCTAGTCGTGATTCTATTCGTCAAGCAAACCAAACAAATAAATAGTTCTTGTTACCACTCGGTTTGGTTCGTTTAGATTTTAGAATAAATATTTAATTACAATATGTATGAAAAAAAAAATAATAAAAATAAAATGAGAATAACTAAGATCGTGGCGCGCGTTTATACCTCCCATTAATAAGCTCGTGAACGAAACGACACGTAACCTGGTCTCGGCTTTGTGTTGACCAGCTTTGATTGTGGACCAAAGTTGACCATAACCTTGATCAGGTTTGACTTTAGTTGACCAGCCTTGTTTGCATTTAACCACTCGGCATCACCATGACTAAGCGGAATCTGCCAACGAAACGAGACCATCATCACCGGACCAATCACCCAAACGGACACCATTCTTGCTGTACCACAACCCGAACCAGAAAGATAACCAAGACGAACAGACCTGACCCGAAACACTAACAAATCTGTCACCAAGATCCATACGGAACAGACCCGACCAGAGATAATACCGTGACTGAACTTGAACCGAACATCCGCTGACCCTGAACAATAGCCCCAAACGTGCTTCAACCATCCGATCGATATTACAGTAGCCAAATCTGAACCAGAAACTACTCGTGGTCGGTCGTCATCCATACCCCTTTACGGGTTTAAATCTTTTACGCCGCCACTGCTATGTTGTTGATTTGTGACGGGGACGAGAAGGAGGAGGAGTTGCAGGGACGTCGATTAGAGTGGAAGAAGGAAAGTTTGGTGGAGGATTATCGTGGCTCATGGTGGTTGATAGTGGTGTTTATCGGATCTGTAAGAGGAGGGGTTATCGGTGACGAAAAAATGGGATCTCGCGGTGGCCCGGTGATGGTTGTAAGCGACTGCAGGCTAGAGAGGGGAGGGTGGTGGTTGGCGGCGGCTGTAGTGGTTGAGCTGGTGGCTGCGGCCGCTGCTTTAAAGGGAGGAGGAGGACCTCGCGTGGTGGTGTGTGTGTGTGGAAGGTTTCTGGAGTGGTGGTGGTTGTCAGCGGCGACGCCGCTAGGGTGAGAGGGAGAAGGGAGCAGAGAAAGGGAGGAAGGGCATGTTATGAGGTGATGGTGTCTAGGGTTTTTTTTTTTTTTTTTTAGGATGAAGAAGATATGTAGGAGAAGGTGTTGTTTATATAGGTAGGGTTTTAATGTAGGTTGGGTTGACACCGCGTATACGAACCTGTTACCAACCCGGTCTCGTTTATGAATTTAATTCGCTTAAATGCTTAGACAATTATTCCACTTAACATATAAATGTGAAACTAATCTAAAGCGAGTATTTGAACTACGTAATTATTAAATATAGATTTTTGTCGCGTTTAGTAATTTACAAGGATAAGTGTCGGTTTAATAGTGTGTTATTACCTACAACGCTTTATTTGGCGAAATTAGATAAATAAATTTTATTACTGAATTAAGAATGTATTTCTTGTTAACGAGATATTATTGTTACGAATTAAAATCGTTCTAAGAATAAAACATTGATATTATTATATTAGGGAAAAGCTGGACGTTACACCAATGGCTTCATAGACTCCAGGATCACACTGCAGCTGTTAAAGCACTTGTTTGGTGTCCGTTTCTATAGAAATTCAAGCGGAAGCGAATTTTTATTTGGTTTGGGTTATTGGTTTGAGCCCGCAGCCGAGGGGCTGCTCGGTTTCTAGTCACTGACTCTCAAAACAGCAAGGTGGTTTTAGTACAAGAAGTGTAGAGATAGAATGGTTTTTTTATTGATAGTAATATTTGGTACAATACAATGAGGAAACAACATCCTATATAAATACATAAAGGAAGTACATAAAATGAGGAAGTGACTAAACTTTAGGGCATAATCCAAGGAGGCTAATCTCTAGTCTTGGTCAATGATCAATAATGTTGGTCAATGGTCAAGGTCAACATTATTGATCACTTGGGGCACAAAGCAAGGAAGACTTTGACTACAATACATTGACTAGTCAAGTGGTCATAATCTCCAATACTCCCCCTCAAGTTGGAGCGTGAAGGTTACGAACGCCCAACTTGCCAAGTAATATTTCTTCCTTTTCGAACACTCCCCCTCAAGTTGGAGTGTTTATTTTTCTTGCGGGCTCATAGATTTGGACCCACAAGAAGAAAAGTCTGGATTTTTTTTTAAACTCGCAAGAAGAAAAGTCGAGTTCCTTGAGCCCGCAAGAGGAAAAGTTGGGTTATTTTAGCCCGCAAGAAAAAGAAAAGTCGGGTTATTTGAACCCGCAAGAAAAGTAAACACTCCAACTTGAGGGGGAGTGTTCGAAAAGAAAGAAATATTACTTGGGAAGTTGGGCGTTCGTAATCTTCACGCTCCAACTTGAGGGGGGGTATTGGAGATTATGACCACTTGACTAGTCAAAGTATTGTAGTCAAAGTCTTCCTTGCTTTGTGCCCCAACTGATCAATAATGTTGACATTGACCATTGACCAACATTATTGATCATTGACCAAGACTAGAGATGAATTATGCCCCAAAGTTTAGTCACTTCCTCATTTTATGTACTTTCTTTATGTATTTATATAGGAGGTTGTTTCCTCCTTGTATTGTACCAAATATTACTATCAATAAAAAAACCATTCTATCTCTACACTTCTTGGACTAAAACCACCTTGCTGTTTTGAGAGTCGGTGACTAGAAACCGAGCAGCCCCTCGGCTGCGGGCTCAAACCAATAACCCAAACCAAATAGAAAATCATTTCCGCCTAGATTTCTATATACCATGAATCCCATAACTAAAGTATGAGGGTTCACTTTTTTTTTTCTTCAAACAACAACTTTCATTAAAAACCGCTAGCAAAAAATAAGTGAAACAAAACAACCCCAACAAGCAAGAGGATTAAACATCAAAACATTTCCATCTAGACCAATCAAGTCGAATGGATTTTGAACGACTACTTATCCAAATGAAACAAAGCGACTTAGTTTCATCTGGAATATTCTCAATCCTAAGTGGCTTGGAGAAGATACGCCTGTTTGTAGCACGCCAAATGCTCCAAGCATCAACCACAACTATGGCGTTAATAATCTTCCTTTTATACACCTGCATAGAAGCATACTTATGGATATGAAAGTTTTAGAATATTCATGTGTCAGTCTCAAAGTTAACTTAGTCACGTCGTTTTAGCTTGTATTTTCCACAACATACCTAGGCTAATATAAGGGCAAATCAAAGTACCATATTCCGTAAACATATTGGTGCATTTATAATAAAGTTTGATCCAATAATGCGTATAATCAATGAACCAATCATATCCTTTTCTCTTATAACATGTCATGTTATAAATATTTGTAATTGGTGCATGACATACAAATTGCTTAAATTCTCTCGAAATATGATTACTATAACCTTTACTTATTTTGAACTATAAGTCACATTTACAAAATATGTCATCTATCTATCTATCACTAGAAATTTCAAACTGCTTTAGAGTTAAGTTTATGAACTCAACATATGTAGGGTGTAGGGGTGTACAAAAAGCTCGCAACTCGTGGCTCGTTCGAAACTCGCTTGAAAAAAGTTCGAAAAAAAACGAGTCAGCTCGGCTCGGCTCGATTGTAAACGAGCTCGAGCTAGGCCTGTCTCGGCTCGTGAGCTGGCTCGAATTATTTTATTTATATGCATTAATTTTATTTTTAGATGTTTAAATTAAAATATGTGAGGGGAGGTTGAAGTGTTAACATTTTAAGTTTAATTAATTAATAAAATATGAAAATTAATAGAAAAAAACACAAATTTATAATACTTTTAATATTCCTTTCATTCTTTAAAATATTAGAAAACTAACAAAAAAAATATACATGTGTATTTGTATTTTTTATAAATATTTGTAAAAAAAATAACGAGTTGGCTCGAGCCTGCCTGAGCTCGGCTTTTCAGCTCGACTAGAAAAACGAGCCGAGCTGAGTTGGCTCGTTTAAGTTCGAACTCGAGCATAGCCTGGCTCGGCTCGACTCGTGTACAGCCCTAAACATATGCTTTTAGCTTATTCTAAAGGTGGAAAATTGTCTATGGTTATTAAGATCGTTCAGGGTCAATAGTAGACCTTCGAAATTCATTTGTTTTATTTTGTACATTATGTCCTTTGATATATACCCAATAGTTGTTTTCAAGTAGCCTACATCACACACACATACATATATTGTATATGTAATGATCATAATGATATATAATAATGGTTTACCAAATAATAAGTGGATCTTTCACGAGATTGGAGATAAGGAATCTTTAATTAATTTTCTGTGTTTTGAAACATGTAGAATGTAAGAATGCTACCACATGTTTTGAATGAAGTGATGACAAACAAATGTCATGTGCATCCATATCGAAATGGTCCCTCCTCCATTCCTAACCGCTAAAACCATTTACTATTTATTTCTTTTTTAACTTTCACTATGTCTACTTGTACATTTTCAAGGTTCAGAATAATCGCCAATTATATAACAACAATATCATGTTACCATATATGCATCTATAGAGGAGAAAGCTATCGTTTTGAGCATTTTGGTTGTTTTGGACCCTTTTTAATCAAACACATGTGGCTAGTAAGTCTTGATCTCTAAAAGTATTTTGTTTTTGGTTACTATCAGTTAGCTATAGGTTTGATATAAGCTTAGGGTTTGGACTCTTATAGTTTGGTTTATTCTTTTAACCCAGATGGGTCTTTATTTTTGAGGATAAGGGTTATAAAAGAAGAGCTACATCCCCTCGAAATTTCACCTGTCTCGTAAAACTTGTGCAGAATATTCGAAAAATCATGCTCAAACAAACTCCAACATTTTTTCACAAATCTGAAGTTAAAACGTTCGGGCCAGCTTTGTCAGATCCACATTCAAAAACTACATCTTTGATTTCTGAGGTTGAGAAGGGTACAATTAAATTGGCAACTTCCTCTGAAGAGAGTCTAGACAAATTTACACATTTCATGTTTGACTAAGGAAGGCTTCACGTTTGACTAAAGAAGGCTTCGTGACCCACTCTTCATTAATTAGCATACTCCGGATATTGTTCTTGGCCTTTGTCCCATTTGTCAACATACAGTCAATCAATCAAATCATCTTCCACCATGACTTCCTCCTAGTCAAAGATGTTTCATATTTCCTTTTAATGTAATTTGTATATTTTTGTAAATGAGAGATATTCTCTCTCTCAATTTTGTAACCTCTCTAGTATTTATACTTGTACATGTTTAAGAATATCATTAAGGAATTATCATTCTAATATGGTATCAGCCAGTCGGTCACATCCTTTATTTCTTTGAATTTCGCTGACCTCCTTTTCCTCTTATTCCTTGTTCCTTCTGCCCATTACTTCCTCTTTTGTTTCTTCTTCTTTCAGCCGAATACTTCCTATGGCTACCACCACAACTTCCGACCTCTCCTCCATACCTCTACATTCTCTAAGCCATCTCATAACCATCAAATCAAATTCCACAAACTATCTCCCATGGGAGAAACAACTCACACCAGTTCTCACATACCTCAATTTAATCGGTCATATTGATGGCTCAACCGCTCCCCTCCCGAAAAAATCACCACAGAGAACCAAACAACCGAAAATCCTGCATTCATTTCTTGGAAAACCGCCTTTAGTGTGTGGAAGGCTTTAGCCGATGCCTATAGTCATTGTTCAATCGAACGTATTCACAATCTTAAGGACACTCTCCGAACTCTTCAAAAAGGTGACTCCTCCGTGTCTGAATTTGGTCGTAAATTCAAGTCTCTAACCGACCAACTCGCAACTATTAGGTATCCCGTAAGTGATGAGGACAAACACCATAAGCAACCGTAGCTTACGGCCTTCAAGCCGTAAGCTACGGCGGGGTTATAAACGCCTTGATGTCTTGTGTTTTGTTCCATTTTTACATATGCTTTTTAATCTCTATTGGGTTTTCGTGTTTGGACAACCCTACGTATGGCTAGTATTTGATTCAGGGGATGGCGCATCACCGCCCACATAACCTAATAAAAGGGCACCACCTTTACAAGCACTATTCATTTTTCACTTCTTTGTAAATATATCTATAATTTAATTTAATTAGTTAATTCAAAAAGTGCCCATGACATTATAGTGTAGTGTAGTGTAGTGTAGTGTAGTGTAGTGTAGGGGTGAGCAAATTATGGTTCTGGAACCATGGAACCGTCAACCCGAACCGGAACCACAATGGACCCGAACCTTTTGTCGTAGAAGGGTCGGTTAGTGGGTCTAAGAATATTCAACAAAACGGGTATTGGGGGTGAAATAAAACTTAGGGACCATTTGGTCCTGGATTCGATTCCCACAAGGGACGTTTTCCCAGGTTTATTAAGTTTCCTCCTGAATCGTTATATAGCCATTATTGTGACACCCGGCAAATTCTGGTTAACAACATTGTCTAGATGAAAGTCTACCTTAGCGAGTCACGCGTATATTATACTTAACGAGGGTTAGCTAGATAGCTAGAAAGGACATACGTGCATTGTCTCGGGTTTGAGACAACTTACAAAACGTTTTTCTAGTCCGGTTTGGGACTACTTTCACATCTCGGGTTATGAGATGCTTTGACTCCTTGTGTGGGTCGGGTTTTGACTCCTTGTGTGAGTTAACGTGTGATCGCATGATTAGTGAACCTCGGACGTTGGTGAATAATATGTCTCGGTGATATCTGACAACTTATGTGAAAACCATACCTGATTATGTGAACCTAGACCGAACACGTTAATAAAAATTATTAAAAGTGGAGTATGATGTTGATTAGGGTCTTAACGCATGGGGTTACACTTGATACGGTTCGAAACAACGAAAACGTCGATGGGTAACGCGTCGGGAGGCTAAACGAAGCAAAAACGCGCGCCCCGGACCTGTGAGCGGCCGCTCACAGGCTCCGAGCGGCCGCTCGATGCCACCTGACGGGTTTAAACCGCCTCAAACTCATATTTAAACATCCTTAACTCCCATGCAGCCCTCATACTCAACCCTAATCGCCCCCTTACTGCCCCACACGAATATTTCACTCCAAAAACTCCTGCTAAGGCTTAAGATCATCAATTGGGAGGCTCCAAGGCGCGCGATTGATTGATTTGAAGAGCTAAGGGTATAACTCATGATTTCTTACGCTTTTTACTTTATGTTTTATTGTAAAAATCATATAACAAGTTTGTCCAGGTCTGAATGGGTTTAATAAACATTAAAACATGAGTCTTTTTGAAGATTAAACGGATTAAACCTATTAATAAACGCGTAGTAACATCATAGGATGCTTGTTGCGCAAGTTATTGGTGTTTTGATCCTAAAAGCTTTGATCTTGACATGTTTGATAATAGGATCTGATGGGAATAGGTATTAGGAAAGTTGTATGATGATTATTAGGTATTATTGATCGATAATATGCAACTAGGGTTTGATATAATTGATAATATTGTACGATCAGAATCTGGACAGATTCTGAAAGTCGACTTGTAGGGTCTGTTTCGTGGCTTGAAAACAATTGATTTGATCGATTCTTTGCATGATTGTAACGTACAAGGTCTTAGCTTTTCATAATGGGCAAAACCATCGAATTTGGACATCGTTTGAGTCGTTTTTGGAATTTTAAATGATTAGGGGTCATATCAGATTTTCGGATTTGTAAATTGGGTTAACTTTAAATGGTCATAACTTGAGATTTACAAGGAATTAGATTATGAAATTTTTACAGTAGGTCAATACTGGAAAAATAGAGCTTTTCCAAGTGGATTCATCTCGTTTGGATGAATACACAATTTTTAAGAATTTTCCTACTAAACTGACCTGTTGAGGAGATTTTCTGGACATAGCTGTGTTGTACGAATTTTCATAATTTTTGTGTTGGAATTGAGACAAAACAAAAATAGGTATTGTCGAGTGAATCCCAAAGTAAATTCAGTAAAAATTTGGGAGGTTAACTCATTGGTTTGCTATTTTAAATAAATTAGTTTTGATGGCGCACAATCTGTCCTGAAAACACAGATTGTGTATTATGTGCTTCTGTGATTAATTGAGGTCTTAGGTGGTATGGAATTGACATGTAACTGAAGTACACTTGTCTGAGACACATACGGAATGTAGAAACTAATTGTAACCAACGTATTCACCAACGGGTCCGTAGGGTTTACTATTGCATGTAGAATCACTAGGCGTCGCATACACACTTTTGAACATTTAAAACGCCTTGGACAAACGAGTTATATGGGTAATGATATTACGCCTATACTCACTGAGCGACACTGTTATTAGGGTGTCGGTAGCATATATTGCTTGCTGTTCGGATTCTTTGCTTGCACGTTAAGGTGAGTTTACGGCCCCTCTTTTAAACTGGTTTCACATTTTCGGGGGAGAAAACATGTGTTAAAACGATTATTTGGTAATTACTGTCATACTATGGGTTTCTATTGTGTACTACACGATCTTTGGAAGTCCCGGGGGGAACCATGAATGTGCGGGTTTGCACAACGGGGAAATGTGAATAGCGCTATTGGGAGTGACCAACCCCGCTCGTCGGCTTGGAGGGCCGGGCGAGTGCATATTGTCTCAAACAGGAACAACAGGAACAATTGGAACTTTTCGGGCACAACATCTGGTATTCGAGTTAGTAATGGTTTTCCAATCGTGGTAGTAACAAAACGTACGCCTAGCTAGCGTATACTGGTTTTCGATTTATTATAGTATGGACAGGAGGACTTGGTACTTGGATACAAAACCTGTAAACTCACCAGCATTTTTGTGCTGACGTAAACTTTTACATGTTTTCTCAGGTCGCTAAGGTAGCACAATGGAACTAGGGCGCACGCGTCTGCACGGCGTCTAGTTAGAGTTGCATGGTTTTACAAACGTTGAACATTGGTTTAATATTGAATAATTGTTTTGAATAAGCTTCCGCTGTAAACGGGGATTTTAAACATTGTTTTGAAATTGCATTATGTTCATGTTAGACTTGTTTATTGTGATCGTTGGTTTGGATCCTGGTTTGTCATGCGCCTCGCGGTAAAACTCCGCAAGTGGATTTTGAGGGTGTGACAGATTGGTATCAGAGCCAATGGTTATAGTGAACTAGGACTGCATGTAGGGTCTAGTCTATAGCCGAGTCACACACACTAGACGATCACATGGTACTAAACATTATGGTGGTTTACGTATGGTCTTGGCGGGGTGTCTCTAAATCATTTGGTCTCTCTATGTTACATCATCCGTTCTATCTTAGGTCGGGTTACTTGCTTTCTAGGCAGTGTAGTATATTGGAGTAACTCGTATACTCTTGAGATTTGTCCAAGGCTCGGACATCTCCCTTTCCTACTCTAATAGAAACACTTGCCATAAACTACCGTAGTATTACGGTGTATAGCTAAGAGTCTATGTTCGGTGGTTTGAACTTTGAACTAGGAGAACACTTGGAGGACCATGTAGAGCGGTTTATCATTTTGGGTGCACACAAAATCATAAACCGAAATGCATGGAAGCCCTGGTGAGCTCTGGGTTTGAAGGGATAGTCCTGGATTGGATCTAGCTTTGATCTTGTGAACATTAGTGGTTATCCTTATCTGCGAAACTAAATTTTCTCGCTCTTTCTGCCAGAATCATGTCTGGAGTACGAGGAGGACGTGGAGGTGGTCGCAATGGTGGACGTGGTGGTGGTCGCGGTGGTGCTGGTGGTCGTGGAGGTGTTAACCTATCGCAGGATGATCTGAACAACTTACTCCAAGCTGTCTTTCAGTTAGGGCACAACGGTGGTGGTAAGTTGATTTATCCATTTTCCTTGCCTCATTGGTGAACCTTGTTTGCATTCTTCGTGGTTTCTCATGCGTTTCATTTCAGGTGGTCCTGTTAACCCACCCCCACCCATGTGTACCTACAAGATGTTTCGGGACTGTAAGCCCCAGGAATTCTCTGGCACCGAGGGTGCGGTGAGCTTGCTTAGGTGGCTGGAGAAAGTAGAGTCAGTGTTTCTGATGTGTAACTGTCTCCCAGAAGATCGGGTAAAGTATGCAGCTGCGTTATTCCAGGATGTGGCATTGACTTGGTGGAATGGCATCACCCAGAATATGGGTATTGGGGAGGCATATGCTATGCCATGGGAGAATTTTGTGCAGTTGCTGAAGCGTGAGTATTGTCCGAGGGAAGAGGTACAGAAGCTGGAGCATGAGGTGTGGAACCTCAAGATGACTGGGTCGGAAATTGAGAAGTATACTGTGAGGCGGAATGAGTTGGCAGTGCTGTGTCCCGATCTGCATGTGCCAGAATATCGTAGGATTGAACACTATGTCTCGGGGTTAGTACCGGAAATTGCAGGGTTAGTGGCTGCTGGAAATCATCCTACGTATGCAGAGGTAGTTCGATCGGCCCATAGGATGACCAACTTAAAGGTGAATGAGGGGATTTTGCCTGCGAAAGGTTCGACTGTTAAGGCTCCAGAGAACAACAAGCGCAAGTGGGAAAATGACGGGAAAGGATCTGGGTCTGCACAGCAGGGTAAAAGGTTTGATAATGGGGGTTCATCTTCTTCGGGTAACAAGCAGGGTGGTTATGCGGGAAAACTGCCCAAATGTAACAAGTGTGGACGCCATCACCAAGGGAACTGCGACAGTAACCGTTGTCACCGCTGCCAGCTAACAGGGCATTATGCTAAGGATTGTCGGGCTACACTTCCATCGACTCAGGCTTCGACTAACAGCTCAGCTCCGACTACTCAGGGGACTACAGGGAAACAAGGATGCTACAACTGTGGTGACACCGGGCATTACAAGAAGGATTGCCCAAAACTGAAGCAGGGTGGAAACAACGGTAATGGGAACAACGGGGGCGGCGGCAGAAATGCACGTGCCTTTGTCATTGGAGCCGTTGAGGCTAGACAGGATCCCGACACAGTCACCGGTACGTTCCTTCTCAATAATCGTTCTGTTAGTGTGTTATTTGATTCCGGTGCCGACAAGAGTTTTGTATCCATGGATGTTAGTCGACTGCTAGATGTAGTACCCGTACCATTAGAAACCAAGTATATTATTGAGTTGGCTGACGGTAAAACGATTGAAGCTACTAGTGTCCTTCGGGAGTGTCGATTAGAGTTGTCGGGTTTATCGTTCCCCATCGACCTTATGCCGGTACCTTTGGGTAGTTTTGACGTTGTGGTAGGAATGGATTGGTTATCTTTGTATCGCGCGGAGATTGTCTGTTACGATAAGGTTATTCGGATTCCTCTCCCTGATGGAGAATTCCTTTCTGTGTACGGTATCAAGGGTGGTGTTCCGCTAAACATCATCTCTAGCATGAAAGCCCTTAAGTGTCTTCGAAAGGGTTATCCAGCCGTTTTGGCGCTTTTATCTGTTTCCTCTAGTGATGAGAAGAAGATTGACGACATCCCGGTGGTACGCGAGTTTCCTGATGTTTTTCCCGATGATTTATCTGGTCTTCCTCCTCATCGTCAAGTCAAGTTCGGTATTGATCTTGTACCAGGGGCTGCTCCTATTGCTCGGGCCCCCTACCGTCTTGCACCTCCCGAGATGCAGGAGTTGTCTAGTCAGTTACAGGAACTCTTGGACAAGGGTTTCATCCGGCCAAGTTCTTCCCCTTGGGGAGCCCCGATTCTATTTGTTAAGAAGAAGGATGGAAGTTTCCGATTGTATGTGGACTACAGAGAACTGAACAAATTGACCGTCAAGAACCGTTATCCTCTTCCACGTATTGATGATCTATTCGACCAGCTTCAGGGTTCTAGTTATTATTCCAAGATTGATTTAAGGTCTGGTTATCACCAGCTGCGCGTCAGGGAGGCTGACGTTGCGAAGACTGCTTTTCGAACACGTTATGGCCATTTCGAATTCTTGGTCATGCCTTTCGGTCTCACGAACGCACCGGCGGTTTTCATGGACTTGATGAACCGCGTCTGTAAACCATATCTGGACAAATTCGTCATTGTATTTATTGATGACATTCTGATCTACTCCAAGAACGAGACCGAACACGGGGAACATCTGCGGTTAGTTTTGGAACTCTTGCGACGGGAACAACTTTACGCCAAGTTCTCAAAGTGTGACTTTTGGTTACGCGAAGTTCAATTCCTAGGACATGTGGTTAATGAACTAGGGATTCATGTTGATCCAGCTAAGATCGAAGCGATCAAGGACTGGGGAGCACCAAAGACGCCAACTGAGGTGCGGCAATTCCTAGGCCTTGCGGGCTATTATCGTCGTTTCATTCAGGGGTTCTCGAAGATCGCTCAACCCCTGACCACCCTTACTCAGAAGGATAGAAAATTCAACTGGGGTGAACCACAAGAGTCGGCATTTCAAGAACTGAAGTCTAAACTGTGTTCTGCTCCTATTTTGTCTTTACCTGAGGGCCCTGATGATTTCGTTGTTTACTGTGATGCTTCTATTCATGGTCTCGGTTGTGTGTTGATGCAACGCGAGAAGGTGATTGCGTATGCTTCTCGTCAACTGAAGGTGCACGAGAAGAACTACACCACCCATGACTTGGAATTGGGTGCCGTGGTATTCGCGTTGAAAATTTGGAGACATTACTTGTACGGTACCAAATGCACCATCTACACCGATCACAAGAGTCTCCAACACATTTTCGACCAACCACATCTGAACATACGGCAGCGTCGTTGGATTGAACTTCTGAATGACTATGATTGTGCCATTAAGTACCATCCTGGCAAGGCGAATGTTGTAGCAGACGCCTTGAGCAGGAAGGAATCAACTAAACCTCGTCGCGTTCGGGCGTTGCAGCTCACCATCCATTCGTCGTTACCTGATCAACTCCGTTCTGCCCAATTGGAAGCTTTGAAGGAGGAAAACCTTAAAGCTGAAACCATGCACGGTGCCGACAAGCACCTCGAGCGAAAGCCTGATGGCCTGCACTATTTCGCAGAACGTATATGGGTTCCTTTGTTCGGGGGACTACGGGACCTTGTCCTTGATGAGGCTCATAAGTCCCGGTATTCTATTCATCCTGGTTCGGATAAGATGTACCAAGATCTGAAGGTGCTTTACTGGTGGCCAAACATGAGGTCGGATATAGCCTCATACGTGAGCAAATGCTTGACCTGTGCTAAGGTCAAGGTAGAATACCAGAAACCGTCGGGTCTCTTGCAACAACCTGAAATTCCGGAATGGAAATGGGAACGGATTACCATGGATTTTGTCACGCAACTTCCTAAATCACCAAGCGGGAATGACAAGATATGGGTGATTGTCGATCGGTTGACGAAATCAGCCCATTTTCTTGCTATTAAGGAGACCGACACCATGGATCGTTTGGCTCGCCTTTATTTGAAGGAAGTTGTTTCTAAGCACGGGGTGCCAGTTTCTATTATCTCGGATCGTGACTCCCATTTTACTTCTCACTTCTGGAAGTCTTTGCACAAGGCTTTGGGTACCCAACTAGACATGAGTACGGCTTATCATCCACAGACTGACGGTCAGAGTGAGCGCACGATTCAAACTTTAGAAGACATGCTGCGGGCATGTGTGATCGATTTTGGCAAGGGTTGGGAAGCTCATCTACCGTTAGTAGAATTCTCGTACAATAACAGTTATCACACGAGCATCAAGGCAGCTCCGTTCGAGGCACTGTACGGACGGAAATGTCGCTCTCCTCTTTGTTGGGCTGAAGTGGGTGAGAGTCAACTCACTGGGCCTGAGCTAGTGTACGAAACTTCGGAAAAGATCGTACAGATTCGCAACCGATTGGCAGCGGCACGGGACCGGCAAAAGAGTTATGCCGATCAGCGTCGCAAACCATTGGAATTCCAAGTTAATGACAAAGTACTTCTGAAAGTTTCACCGTGGAAGGGCGTCATACGCTTTGGGAAGCGTGGCAAACTCAACCCACGGTATGTCGGACCATTTACGATCCTGGAACGGATTGGACCGGTGGCATATCGTCTTGATTTACCGACGGAGCTCGGTAACGTACATAACGTCTTCCACGTGTCAAACTTGAAGAAGTGTCTGGCTGACGAGTCTCTCATCGTTCCACTGGAAGAGATCAAGGTTGATGATCGTCTTCGGATTGTGGAAGAACCTGTGGAGATTCTGGATTACAAGATTCGTAGCCTACGTCACAGCAAGATTCGTATCGTTAAGGTTCGGTGGAACTCGAACCGGGGACCAGAGTATACGTGGGAACGGGAGGATCAGATGAAGTCTAAATATCCTCATCTCTTTCCTAAGGAAGCGTTCGAGTCGAGATATGTCTCTTCTGCAGCTGAATGAATCTCGGGGCGAGATTCCTTTTAACGTGGGGATGATGTGACAACTCGGGTAAATCTCTCTCTTGGTTTCTATCTTTTGTCTGTTTCTGTTGATATTCCTTTTTGGTACTTGTGCAATTTTCGGGACGAAAATTCTTTTAACGTGGGGATGATGTGACACCCGGCAAATTCTGGTTAACAACATTGTCTAGATGAAAGTCTACCTTAGCGAGTCACGCGTATATTATACTTAACGAGGGTTAGCTAGATAGCTAGAAAGGACATACGTGCATTGTCTCGGGTTTGAGACAACTTACAAAACGTTTTTCTAGTCCGGTTTGGGACTACTTTCACATCTCGGGTTATGAGATGCTTTGACTCCTTGTGTGGGTCGGGTTTTGACTCCTTGTGTGAGTTAACGTGTGATCGCATGATTAGTGAACCTCGGACGTTGGTGAATAATAAACTTAGGTGTCTCGGTGATATCTGACAACTTATGTGAAAACCATACCTGATTATGTGAACCTAGACCGAACACGTTAATAAAAATTATTAAAAGTGGAGTATGAGGTTGATTAGGGTCTTAACGCATGGGGTTACACTTGATACGGTTCGAAACAACGAAAACGTCGATGGGTAACGCGTCGGGAGGCTAAACGAAGCAAAAACGCGCGCCCCGGACCTGTGAGCGGCCGCTCACAGGCTCCGAGCGGCCGCTCGATGCCACCTGACGGGTTTAAACCGCCTCAAACTCATATTTAAACATCCTTAACTCCCATGCAGCCCTCATACTCAACCCTAATCGCCCCCTTACTGCCCCACACGAATATTTCACTCCAAAAACTCCTGCTAAGGCTTAAGATCATCAATTGGGAGGCTCCAAGGCGCGCGATTGATTGATTTGAAGAGCTAAGGGTATAACTCATGATTTCTTACGCTTTTTACTTTATGTTTTATTGTAAAAATCATATAACAAGTTTGTCCAGGTCTGAATGGGTTTAATAAACATTAAAACATGAGTCTTTTTGAAGATTAAACGGATTAAACCTATTAATAAACGCGTAGTAACATCATAGGATGCTTGTTGCGCAAGTTATTGGTGTTTTGATCCTAAAAGCTTTGATCTTGACATGTTTGATAATAGGATCTGATGGGAATAGGTATTAGGAAAGTTGTATGATGATTATTAGGTATTATTGATCGATAATATGCAACTAGGGTTTGATATAATTGATAATATTGTACGATCAGAATCTGGACAGATTCTGAAAGTCGACTTGTAGGGTCTGTTTCGTGGCTTGAAAACAATTGATTTGATCGATTCTTTGCATGATTGTAACGTACAAGGTCTTAGCTTTTCATAATGGGCAAAACCATCGAATTTGGACATCGTTTGAGTCGTTTTTGGAATTTTAAATGATTAGGGGTCATATCAGATTTTCGGATTTGTAAATTGGGTTAACTTTAAATGGTCATAACTTGAGATTTACAAGGAATTAGATTATGAAATTTTTACAGTAGGTCAATACTGGAAAAATAGAGCTTTTCCAAGTGGATTCATCTCGTTTGGATGAATACACAATTTTTAAGAATTTTCCTACTAAACTGACCTGTTGAGGAGATTTTCTGGACATAGCTGTGTTGTACGAATTTTCATAATTTTTGTGTTGGAATTGAGACAAAACAAAAATAGGTATTGTCGAGTGAATCCCAAAGTAAATTCAGTAAAAATTTGGGAGGTTAACTCACTGGTTTGCTATTTTAAATAAATTAGTTTTGATGGCGCACAATCTGTCCTGAAAACACAGATTGTGTATTATGTGCTTCTGTGATTAATTGAGGTCTTAGGTGGTATGGAATTGACATGTAACTGAAGTACACTTGTCTGAGACACATACGGAATGTAGAAACTAATTGTAACCAACGTATTCACCAACGGGTCCGTAGGGTTTACTATTGCATGTAGAATCACTAGGCGTCGCATACACACTTTTGAACATTTAAAACGCCTTGGACAAACGAGTTATATGGGTAATGATATTACGCCTATACTCACTGAGCGACACTGTTATTAGGGTGTCGGTAGCATATATTGCTTGCTGTTCGGATTCTTTGCTTGCACGTTAAGGTGAGTTTACGGCCCCTCTTTTAAACTGGTTTCACATTTTCGGGGGAGAAAACATGTGTTAAAACGATTATTTGGTAATTACTGTCATACTATGGGTTTCTATTGTGTACTACACGATCTTTGGAAGTCCCGGGGGGAACCATGAATGTGCGGGTTTGCACAACGGGGAAATGTGAATAGCGCTATTGGGAGTGACCAACCCCGCTCGTCGGCTTGGAGGGCCGGGCGAGTGCATATTGTCTCAAACAGGAACAACAGGAACAATTGGAACTTTTCGGGCACAACATCTGGTATTCGAGTTAGTAATGGTTTTCCAATCGTGGTAGTAACAAAACGTACGCCTAGCTAGCGTATACTGGTTTTCGATTTATTATAGTATGGACAGGAGGACTTGGTACTTGGATACAAAACCTGTAAACTCACCAGCATTTTTGTGCTGACGTAAACTTTTACATGTTTTCTCAGGTCGCTAAGGTAGCACAATGGAACTAGGGCGCACGCGTCTGCACGGCGTCTAGTTAGAGTTGCATGGTTTTACAAACGTTGAACATTGGTTTAATATTGAATAATTGTTTTGAATAAGCTTCCGCTGTAAACGGGGATTTTAAACATTGTTTTGAAATTGCATTATGTTCATGTTAGACTTGTTTATTGTGATCGTTGGTTTGGATCCTGGTTTGTCATGCGCCTCGCGGTAAAACTCCGCAAGTGGATTTTGAGGGTGTGACAATTATTGCCTAGTGGAGATGAATATCATTGGGGGTTTTTCTTGTGACACGATGATACTTCAGTGGGTCGTCAGTGGTCTAAATTTGTCGTTCAAAAAAATTAATATCAAAAGTTATTTACATGTAAATATATTAAAAAATACCTTGTTATTTTTTCAATCCGGCAAAAATAATAATATCGCTAACAAAAATCCAAATATAACTAGAGGGTTAAGATCAAATACACAGTGAAAGAAAAATAGGAAGTCGTAGAAAGGGTATCAAACGGACTCCGATTGAACTCATTCAAGCGGCATTGCAACCGTTTTATCGAACTCAACAACGTTAGTTTTTAGGTCTTCGTTTTTTTGGGGGTTTAGCTTGTAGTTTTTAGAATATGCGTTATATCACTGTGTTTTTTATGTACCATTATGTCTTTTTCTTATTTTCATCATTGTGTCATATTTTCAATTCATTGTGTCTTTTTTCTTCAGCATTGTCTTAAATTTTTTGGCATTGTGTTATATTTTGTGGCTCATTGTGTCATATTTCATCATCTATTGTGTTTTTTGTATCCTTCTCACCCTTCTCATTTTTGTTACACTGTGTAGAATAGCGGTCAAATGGGCTAATTACTACACAGGGTTGGCCGTCGGCCAGTTGGGTTACTCGTCTAAATTTAAATTTAATTATAATACACCCGTTTGGGCTGGGTTATGTAGGGTTTTTTTTTTTATAATTATATTAATAAAAACCATAACAAATTACAAGTAGACGGTTAGTAAACGGGCAACAAGCTGCGCCGCTACACACTTTTGATTAGCAAAACATACTCTATTAAAGATGAAGCTTTTCCCCTTGGTTGACGAGCAATTATTATGCACCATCTTTTGCACCCGATCTAGAAAACGGATCGCTTCGGGGGCAAGAGCCCCAAATGTATCAAATGCAAAAGGCACGAAGACGTGTTGGTTCTATAGGCAGGTGATTTCATGTTTAGCAACTTTCTTAGATTCAGCTTTCGAGACTGTTTGTCCTGTCACAAACCCCGAAACCTCGAAGTCCCACTAGAGGGGACACTCTAGTGAGGTCGACACGTGCATGTTTTCCTTATGCCCATCCGAACACAAGTACATCTGCTGGCCGTAAGGTAGACCGTTCTTCTAGGGTCTGTTAAAAGGTTGTATTAAATGAAAACATATCGAAAAAAGGTTGTACGTTTTTACATATTTTAGATGAGTTTGGACGTATTCAGTTATTTGGCCTTATTCTTTAACTTACCTATTCATAAATAGTGGCATGCAAATATTCGTCAATAATTGTAAAACAAAAATTAAAAATGAATATATATCTGAAATCTGAAATTATTAATAAACAAAAACATTAATGAAATATCGATTAATTGATCTTATATCCTTGCATCAACCATACAAACCATGCATCAAACATTGATTTATCATATCAAATCGAAAAATAAAGTTTAACATATTAATCAAAACAATCGGAAATTAATTCCCTTAAAACACTCCAAACAAAGAGAGTTGTTGATCCTGTTGGCGACTTCACCCATTGATTCATCAATCCTATCCCTGCATTAATACATTCCATTATAATTACCATACAAATTAGAATCATTTTTAAAAATAATTACATTAAATTTACAATCTGAGAAAAATATATATAGCTAGAGTCATACACATTTTCATACACAAATCTTTAAAATTTACTACATTAAACATTTAAACATATATTAAACGTTAATTAAATGATTTATGACACTAGATTACAAGACCATCATAGTAAGGCTGTGAGGTATGGAGACGCCCCACCCCCCGTCCCCTCCTTTTTTGCCCCGTCTCAACTCCCCACACCGCCCCCTCCCCCGTCCTCTTCCACCCCCGTCCCTCCCGTCTCTCCGAGGACATGAGGGACGCTCCAATCACCATCACCCACCAAATGCCTCCACCAATCACCGCCCCCTGCCACCCCCGTCTCCGATTGCCTACACCGCCCCCTGCCCCCGTCCCTCCCGTTCTCCTTCCCCCGATCCCACCTTTTTTCTATGTGGCATCCCCTTCCCCCGTCTCCATACCTCACAGCCTAAGTGTAAATTTAACTATAAATTTGTCTTTTACTTTTTTTATTGTTAATTTATGGATCTGATGAGTTCTGAGGCAGTGACAAAATAACACTCAACACTCATACATCAACCTTTTGTAAATACACACATATTGAAAAAAATAAGAACACATGTTTTTTTAATGGAAAATGTATGTTATTGTACTTTTACCCCTAAATTAGTCGTTATATCGACCTAATCCTAGGAATCGTACCCCGATCCTCTCCTTAAAAGTAAAAAGCCTCTACCATGTGTGGTTATTCACTAGAGTCAGATCGGGCATCGGTCCACCTAGTTTTTTTGTTTCGTATTGTAAATTTTACCAAAAATTTCTGAATTTTTTTTTTATATATTGAGTCCGGCCCTACCAGATTGAGCCCGACCCTACCAGTTTTTTCGTCTGGAAAGCTGGAATGGTAAGAGTTTTATGTAATAAGATTAATAGATTGCCTAATATAAATTTCATATATTTGTTGAGTTAAAAGATAGTAAAACACAAAAATAAATGCATGAGAGAGAGAGAGAGAGAGAGAGATTAGTATTAGTATTAGGGTTAGGGTTTGCATGTTACCTAAATGGGAACTTTGAAAACTTAAATAGAACAAGTGTAGCCAGGAGGTGGTGTTTTGCCACAAGTAACAAGCAACTGAAGAGCAAGTGGCAAATAAATATTAATATTCAAAAGCTTAAGCTTTAAGGTTGTGCACAAGCAAACAGCAGCCTCAAGCTCAACCAAGCCAGCAAGAACAGGACAGCATTTGTTCACCACTGGATCACCCAACCCTATATGAACCAACCCACCTAAAAGATCCACACAAGCTCCAAGCTTTAGTGCATCAATGGGGCATGTTGGTGCTGGTGTTGGTGTTGGCACAAATGGTGGTGGTGGGCATGGTGTTCCTGGCTTTCCTCCTGATGGTGGGTTCAACACAGGTGGCACAGTCACTGGTGGGGTCACCACAGGTGGTAGGGTGATTGGTGGTGTGACCACAGGTGGTAGACTGATTGGTGGTTTGACCACAGGTGGTTTAACATAGGGTGGTTTGACATAGGGTGGTTTGACATGGGGTGGGCGAGTGGTGGGTGGTTTAGGGGTTTTGGGTGGTTTGCCGGTGGGTGGTTTAGGGTGGTGGTGGTGGTGTGGTGGTTTGTCACCACAAGGAGCACAGTCAAGAGCAATAGGAGTGGCAGTGGAGATGAAGAACATAGAGATGAGAAGGAGAGCAGTGAGTTGCTGCTTAGAGGACTCCATCTTTCACTTGATGTGTATTGGTGTATGTGATGTGAAGTTATATATATAGAGGGAGTGTTAAGTGTACTATTTGTTTTTTTGATTGATAAGTTTTTTTTGTTTTTTTTTCTCTTGTTGAATGATATTTTAGTGTTGAAAGTTGTATTTTTTATTGAGATTATATGCTAAATCAAACTTGTATTTAGAGTACAGATTAAATACATAGTGTTTTTTGGTAAGAACTGTGAGAATCAAAGGGGGTAAAAAATTTATTTTTTTTTTTATTATTTTTTTCCCATGTGCTTAAACATACTTTTAGATGAATAATACAAAAAAAAAAATTTTTAAAAAAAAATTTGTTTAGTGTAATTACTCTACACGTAATTACTCTACACCAATTTTTTTTTTTTAGTTTTCAATGCTATAATACATGTTTAGCAATATGGGAAAAAAAATTTCGAAAAAAAAAATAAAAAAAAAATACCCTCCTCTGATTCTCACAGTTTTTACCAAAAAACACTTTGTACATGATCTCTTGTATTTATATATAGGTACAAAATTGTTAGTTTAACTATGGGCATGTCTAAAAATAAGAAAAGTTTTGTAACACCACTCGTCAAACCGTATCATTTTAATTGAATTGTAACTTACAATGATTTAGTTTTACATTTTCGGTATAGATATTGGGTCCGCTAAATGGCCGTGAAACACATTGGACATGCCAATGAAAATTCATAGATCGACTCTATTGAAACTAAACACTAGTTTTAATCCGAATTTTGTCACATTCTAGAGAGGAGATCGATCCAAAGATTTTAGAGGAGTGAATTTAGATTATCCAATTAGGAGAAATTCCGTGAGGATTGGAAATTTTGATTACTTAACAGTTTAATCGGTTCTTGGTTTGATTTCAATTATCTTTTGTAAAAATATGTCTTTTGATTTTGTTATTATGATCATTATTTCCATTGTGGCTACTATGATTTCAAGCCAAGTATGTTGTTCCTCGGTTGTTGTAATTTTAGATGGTAAATATGTGGAGGAATTGAATACACTTTTAGTGCTCAAGAAGATACAATAATATGTAGTTTCAACAGTTTATATTGATTATTAACAATTTTTAAAACATCAACCCCAATTGTTCCCAACACAACAAGGGCAGAAAATATTCTAGTAGACTAATAAGTAAACCTATCAAGAACATTATATGACAAACTAAGCAGTGCTCAATAAACTTAATGATGTATGCAACACATTGATCCACGCATGGAAAGAGAGTCCAAATAAATTTTCGAGTTATTGCAATGGCTACAAATTAAATCGTGTATGAGACAAACAACCCTTGATCGAGTACGGTGAATATATATCAAATGTGCAATGTGTACTGGATGAATAATAAGGTATGTAGTCACGTGAATATCAAATGTGCAGCCAGGGTCCTGCCTAGTTATGCAAGTTGCCAAGTTGTCTTAGCTTAGCAAATTCATGCAATCATGCATCTTTGCTTTTTTACTATTAATTTTTGTGTAGCATTACCTAGCTACTAGCTGATCGGACAATTGTAAAAAAGAAACAAAATTTATAAATTTTCATTTGAGATATTTAATTAATTTTGGTGTTCAATGGAAAGAAAGAAACTTTAAACTATTAATTTTATTTTAAGATAACTTTTGAAATCAACGTAAGTAACTATGAAACTTAATATAGAAGCAAAAGTACGTATCAACTTTTATTACACTCGTGATTAATAATTAATGTAAAAAAAATGTAAGTTATCATAAACTTACAGAAAAGGTTACTCAACATAGAGGGGAAAAAGCGGTGTTAGGGAGGACAGGGCGGGCCCGGTAACGCCTGCTTAGCATTGTAGCCGATGCGGCTACACCGGCCCGGCCCCTTAGGCCATCGGCTACAAAAATTGGCTTCGGGTTGCCGATTGTTTCTCACCTTCAAACTCTCTCTCTCTCTCTCTCTTCAACAACGATCTCTCTCTTTCACTACTCTCTCTCTCTCTCTCTCTCTCTCTCTCTAAAAAAATCTTTAAGCTAGTTTAGATTAGGCGTTTGCAGTGTTTATGCCACTTTAAGCTAATTTGGGGTTGAAATGACGTGACGCACCTTATTTAGACTTGAAGCGTAAGGTGTCTCTCCCTCCATTAAACCTCAAATGAGAAATCGTTAAACTATTATCTATGAATTTTAAGTTCTAATAACTCAAAACGCGTTTTCCATGATTGGATGCCACTAAAGTTGATCTAATTAAATCTTATTGTTGGTTTTGTTATCAATTATATAAAGTGCCACTGATGAGTTATTGAAGAACATTTTTGATATCTTTTGTATCTATATTATACATTTATCAATTACATGCTTTAAAGTTATATTTATCTTTTCAAAATATATATCACACTTATAAATCTATGACAAGTAAATGATTTGGTAATCAATCAAATTGAAACATAAAATTGCAATTAAACAATAAATGAGAAATGATGTTGAAAATACATATGTGAGGCAATACTTATTTAAATCAACTTACTCGACCTAAGCTATGGATGTTTTAGGACTATATACAAAAATGGATTAGTTATGTGATGGCTACTAATGCAGGTTAGGCCTCTCGATCTTTCAAATCCCCTAACCCTTACAAGGAATTAGACAACAAAGTCATTTAATAGGTATCAACTACATCAAATTAAGCATTACACATATTTAACTGACTCAAGTCTGAATAATTATTAGTTCCAACCACTGGCGGGCCCAATAACAAACCATGAGGAGTTGATCTTCCCCCGTAAACATTGATTAAGCCTCCCACGGAGGAAAAAAACTCGGATCCGCCACTGGTTTTAACATTATTATTAGTACTAATCTCAAGTCAAACAATCATAAGTATGATACTAGGCTATAACCATGACATGCATAAACCACTCCCAATAAGTATCATTATGAATCAAAACTAAAGCATGCAAACTATCTTGGTTAAACATAAATGTGTTCCATAATACAATCAAAAGAATATCATCCCTCATTTAGGGTTAACATCATCTAAATGATCGAATACTAAGGCGTTTAGTCTATAACCACTACGAAAATCATTAAATTAAGAAACAATTAATGATACATTCATGTGTATCTACACATCACCAATATCAAACTAAGAATCTAAGAAAATTAAGTAAGGAATTCAGGGTCTCTTATCCTTATTACACTACAAGAAAATTGTTCAGTAGCGACGACATGTCGGCTCATCGCTATTTTTGCCCCCTTTTAGCGATGATTTATCGTCGTTAAAAACAAAAATATAGTTGTCGCTAATAACATGGTAGCTTTAGCGACGAACTAGCAGCAGCGACGACAAAAGTTTGGCAACGAATCAATAGCGACGATAGAGGTTTTAATCGGCCGCTTCAAAACTATAAACCGACTCATTTCCTTAGTTGTGACTTATCATGCACGTGACTTAGGTCAAGCGAAGTCATGACCATGAATTATGGATCAATAGCTGTGACACCCGGCAAACTCAGGTTAATACTTTTACAAACATATAAGTCTACCTTAGCAAAACATTTACTTAACGTACTTGACTGGGTCAGTTGAGTCGGTTCGATGATTCGGGGAATCATCGGGGGTTGATTTACACTTACATATTGTCCAGGGTTCAATGATTCAGAGAATCATTGGGCGAAACATACGCACACACGAGTCTTGAGTCCCGTTGTTGGTGAAATTACATAGTTGGATTGAGTATCAAGTATTGAATGTTTCATAAATGATGTACAACTTGTGAATGCATGTTTATGTGATTAGATATATTAACATATATTAGAAATGCATATTCATGTGTTAGGATGTGTTAACATGTATTAAAATGGCAAGATTGTGAATTAAAAGACAAAGTATGAGACTGGGAAACCCATTCGACCTATGCAAGGATCAAATGAAGTTTTATAAGGGGTGAACCAAACCTGACTATAAATACAACACTTTGCTACATTTTCATCATTTCACAACCCTAACTCGCCTCCAAGTGTTCTATCTCAACCCCAAACCTGTAGAAATGAGTTTTTGCTCTCGTTTTTCAGAGCCTAAAACTAAAACACGTTCTATAATCAAAACAAGTGAAGATACAAGGTGTGTTCATCATCTAAACCCTTTTTAACCAAATTTCATACGTTTTTATCAAACCCTAAGTGTACAGATCTGATACAAATAAGTTTTCATGGATAAAAACCTTTCTAACATCTTTCTAAACTAAATCTATACATGAATAATGAACTTTCTTACAAAAACCCCAATGTTAATGATGTGGAATGATTTGTTTATGTGTTATAAGATAAGAAATGATAAATAGATGCTATATAGATGATTTAGGACTAATTTGGATAATGATTTATGGTTGTTTTGATGGCTAATTGGTGCTTGTTGGATTTTCATCAATTTTGGGGATTTTATACTAGATCTAGGATTTGTTCTTGTTGATATTGATGATAATATGATTAGGGATTCACTTGTACATGTTTAATCTGTGCATATTAGTCTGTACACGAAGTTATTTTGATAGTTTCCTTTTTAGGTAAAGTTCTCATGCAATTGATGTGACATTTCCATAATTTGTTATTTTGGGTAATTTGTAGATTGTTACATGAAATGAGCAT
Organism: Ambrosia trifida; assembly: GCA_028751855.1. Lineage (NCBI taxonomy): Eukaryota > Viridiplantae > Streptophyta > Magnoliopsida > Asterales > Asteraceae > Ambrosia > Ambrosia trifida. The sequence continues at coordinate 70,556,973 of CM054132.1, forward strand.
GTTTATGAATATGATTAGTAGGGTTTCATGAGGATAGTATAGATATAGTTGATTGTTGCGTTTTGTTGCATTTCGTGAATGTTTTGATCAGATTTGATGGGATTTTGTCCGATTAATGGGTTTTGCAGCTGTTGGGTCAAACCAAAAAGTCCATTCGACCCATCGAAGGGTCGAACCAGACTTTTGAAACCCATTCGACCCACTTGATTAGCACGAACCAAATTTACAAACTTTCATTCGACCCTTCGACCGTAGAAATGGAAATTTGATGCAACTAAGTGTTTTATGTGTAATTCTTGTATGTAACCTATATGTACTTGATTAACTAGTGTAACGGGTCACCAACGGGATGTCGAATATGCCTTGTGTGTCGGGTCAACGTTCAAATACATTTCCAAACATACATAGTCATGATCCGGACAATCAGGGACTAGTTAACCTACGGGTTATTAGTCAAAACACTAATACAAACTTTATGGTAGGTCGCAGTAATTGGGACTATCAATACATTGTCGATTATTCTATTTTAAGAAGACGCAACCTAAGGTGAGTGTCACAGCACTACATCTTACTGTTTTCATATTTGGGGGAGAAACATGTGGTACGAACTTTATGAACATTTAGACCAACATATTACATTATATCACATACGTACTAAGTGAAATTACATCATTAAAGTCTTCCTAACTTTTGTGAACCATTAATATGTAGATACATAGCGGGGAAAGGGTGAATAGTTCTATTGGGCCCAACAAGCCCCACTCGGGTCGACTGGAGGTCGGACGAGTGCATATTTGTCCTATCTAACTTACGATACCGGGTGATGTCCGGTGGTGGGTTTTGAGGCATTCTAACGTTCAGCAGTGGTTCACGACACTTAGTATCATGTAACGATGTCTAGCTAGCATCAGGTATAGATGTAAGGATTATTGGGTCTAGATTTACAAACGTTACTTACTTTTGCAAACTTAAAACTCTATGACTCACCGGCACTTTATGTGTTGACTAGCATTGCATGTTTTCTCAGGTCGCTAAGGTAGCAGCGAGACTAGGCGCACTGGAGTCGCATGAGTCTCATTGTGTCGTGCATGGTCGAACTTTACTTTTATGTTTTCAAACTACTTACTTTTGGATTATGGCTGTAAACTCTAACTTGCTTCCGCTGTGGTTGTTTGGTTTGTGTAAACTTTTAAACTGTTGGGTTTGCTTTTATTACGTTGTTTTCATATCATATAACTGTCGTTTATTGTGGCCGTTGACTTGAATCCTGGTATGTCACGCGCCTCGCGATAAAACCTCACAAGTAGAATTTAAGGGTGTGACAATAGCTTTATATTTTACTTGCATAAATCAGGGTGGAGATTGTCACATTTGTGAATTTTGTCTTGGTTGACTTATAACTTAACTTCATTCTTCCTAATTTTATGCCACGTTTGAGAATGCACATATGAGTCACACGTAAAAAATAAGTAGTGGGGCATATCCCATATATCATGGGTCTCTTACATGTATACATGTACATATATATGTAGATGGTAGAAATATGTACAAGTACAAATGATCAAATCATTTTTAAATAACGAGTTCATTTCCAATTAGACTTATGTATGTTTTGAGTGTTTGATTTAAAATATGAGGTATACCAACGAACTAAGATTGATTTATATTTTTGTGTGTGTATGTGTAGAAAGAGTACGTGCACGATTATAATCCCACTTAATGTCTTCTTTGGTTTCGCTGGTATCAAGTATTGATCGAATGTGATTAGAGTACTAGTTATACCAACGAACTAAGATTGATTTATATTTTTGTGTGTATGTGTGTAGAAAGAGTACGTGCACGATTATAATCCCACTTAACGTCTTCTTTGGTTTTACTAGTATCAAGTATTGATCGAACGTGATTAGAGTGCTAGTTAGTAAACGCTAAAAGACATCAGTGGACAATGACTATATGGTGCTGGTTGTGTCAATCAACATCAAATAATCCCATCTTGGACATACATTAAGCTACAACCTTTAGATATGAATGTAATGATTTATATTAAAAAACAAAAAACAAACAAGAAAATCAACAAACATACGAAAAGGCCCCATCATTACTCTTCAAAGGAAAACATAGGGTACATTTCAGATTACTAAATCAATATATAAAACGTCACATCCTGTTGTGAATCGATTATGAGCTAGTGATAAATTCTCGTCATTTTCTTAAGGACATTTCGAAAGTTATTGGGCTGATAGTTGCTTTGAGGAGACATTGCATACTATTGGTATGAAACCATTGGCTCATCGAAGTGGTATGATCACTTTATTTCTTTCATATAGTGATCATATCAAATTCGTGATTGCTTGGGGCTATTGTCCGGATTTAACGACGACTTTAGAGATTTAATCATATATAGTTGTAACTTTTTTATTTTGCAAACATGAGAACTTTTATCGGAAAACTTAAGAACCCCATCAATAAACGTGTTTGTGCTAGGCGCGCAAGTGGTTTTAGGTACGCAAAAGACTAGAGTACGTAAGGTTAATTCGAATTAAATACATCTACTATACAAGTTGCGTGCAAGATAATTACCACTTTAATGTTTAGTTGTTAGATTTTAATGGGCTTATTTCATAGTTTTGAGTTGATTTATAAGTTACTAATCAAATTTGTTATTAATTGTTAGAGCACCTACAATGCAAGTGGACGGACGGTCCACTTGTAGTGGACACACCAAGCAAAGTTTAATAAAACACCATTGGAGGTTGGCCTGGTTTGTTGGGGCTAGCATTGTGGATGCTCTTACATAGTTGAGGGTGTTGGATATAGTTTTTAAGATATTTAAAGTTTAGTAATATAAAGTATATTAATAATGTTAATAAGGTTAGGATTAAATACACAGTAAAAGAAAAATAGGAAGTTGCAGGAAGGGTATCAAACAAACTCTGATTGAACTCATTCAAGCGGCATTGGAATCGTCTTATCGAACCCTACGACGTTAGTTTTCAGGTCTTCGTTTTTTGGGGTTTTAGCTTGTAGTCTTTAGAATATGTGGTATACCATTGTGTCTTTTTCTTATTTTAATTATTGTGTCATTTTTTCAATTCATTGTGTCTTTTTCTTCAGCATTGTGTTATATTTTTTGGCACTGTGTTATATTTTGTGGCTCATTGTGTCATATTTCATGATCTATTGTACTTTTTGTATCATTCTGATCCTTCTCATTTTTTTAGCGTTTGTAGAATAACCCAACCCAAATAAATGTAAATATCACATGCATGAAGTCAAATGTATCACGTAAACTATTATTTCTAGTAAAAGATATACTATATAGTGGTGGAAAACAAGGAGAGACAGACCAATCACATGTAAAAGATGTAAAATAGAAAATAGTTAAAAGGAAATTAAGAGACATACAATCACGGGTTGAGCATAAGTCCAAAGAAGATAAGCTTTTTTCTTCTTCACGGATAAATATATTCATTCATCAACAACAGACAAACACACCCACAGATTCACAATTTTTAAGTCTGGTTTTCTATATCAATTTATATTTTTATTTCTCAAATACTTGTTGCACTTATATTATGTCTAAAACCCGATCTTGATCTTGATCTTGATCTTGTATTAGAATCGGTTTCATTCAATTTTAAGACGTGTTAGTAGTGGCGGATCTAGAAATGAATTTCAGTAGTAACGTTTTTCATTTTTTTCATTTTAGTAGCAACGTTTTCCAATTTTCGTAAAAAAAAAAAAACCAAATTTTCCACTAATTTTTTACTACGCACGCGAAGTTCAGCAGCAACGGACGCGACACCTAACTCTATGCTAGGTCCGCCCTTGTGTGTGGGTTTAAAAAAAATGTTTAAAACCGAAGATCATGCCCGTCTAAACTTGGTGATCAGCTGAAGAACATCACCTTAATTTGTCAATAATTTGCATTTTAACAAGTCGAAATTTTTTGAGTTTGAGTTACATTGTGAACTGGAAAGTGAGTCGAGTTGGAGATGAATTTTTACTGAGTTTCTCATACACCGTAGATGAGAATTGAGAAAGTACTTAATTATAGTCAGATTTAACTAAATTGTTTTTGGACTTGTAGTCAAGGCTATATGTATATTTTTTAGGAGTACTTGATCGAGTTGGATCCTGATTTGTTATTTTTATTTGTTTTCTTGTAATTGTTCACTAGGTTGTTATTTTATCAACATTATTATATTTTAAAATACAAATATAAGTTTGTTTTCCTTTTTTCGGTTAAACCATTTTTCGTTAAATCATATAATGTCACCACACAACGCATCTTTAATTTGTCGTTGTCATTCGTCAGTGACGTTGATCCTCGTAGGCTACCATAGAAGACAAAGAAAAAGGACGGTCAGATAAAAGAGGAAGACAAGCACAAAAGAGAAAAGGTAAATGCGAAGGTATATAATTACCGAGCTATAGTCGAAGCTAAGGTCCAAGCTTGTGAAAGGGTATTAATTATGTTGTAAAATGAACACCCAAACAATAACAATCGAACCAAATTAACCAACGATTAAAGTCTTTATTGATTAATGAACGAATACTGAAAACGAATTGAAGAAAGAAAGATTACGGATGATTAATTTGGTTCGATTGTTATTGTTTTAGTGTTCATTTTACAACAATTGGTGTCAGAGCAAGGCTGTGCTCAATTCATAACAATCAGTCGATTCAATGGTGACAACGAAGTTCGAGTTGGAGAAATTTGATGGGAAGAACGATTTCAGCCTATGGAGGTTGAAGATGAGGGCATTACTGGTTCATCAGCGTGTTGTTGATGCCCTGTTGAGAGAAGCCAACATGCCTGCTGGATTGGCAGAGAGGGAGAAGAAAGATATGTTAGAAAAGGCTCATAGTGCAATAATTTTGAGTCTTGTTGATCGTGTTCTCAAGGAGGTGTCCAAAGAAACGAGTGCAGCAGGTATTTGGGCCAAACTTGATTCATTGTACATGACAAAGTCCCTGGCTAATAGGTTGTACTTGAAGAAGAGGTTGTATACTTTTCAAATGGGCTATGGGAAGACCGTTTTGCCAACCCCTTGTTGGCGGAGGAACTTGTCGCGGAGGTGGTCCCTCCCTCTGAATGGGATTACCAGGACAACTTGAGTTGTCCCTCTCTCATTTCTGGTTTATGTGTCAATCTGGCTTTGCAGCTGGCGGCGATTGACTCCTTGAGGAGGCGTGATGCTGCAATTCAGCGCATCATCACGGAATTCAATGCTGCAAAGGCCACTCAGAATGAGAGGGAGGCCAAGTTGAAATCTAGAGTTGAAAGGTACCGCCGCTGCGCCTACGAAGCCGAAGACAAAGTGAAAGATTTAGAGCAAGAGCAGGCGGCGACTCAAAGGCGGTGGACCGAGCCATGCAGCCGCACGAATGAGGAAACTATAGGTTGAATGATAGAATCCAAGGGCTGAATGCTGAAAATTCTAAACTTTGTGCGGCTGCTGACGAGCAGCTTAAGGTCCTGACGAAGAGGACCTCCAAGTACGCGGAGGTGCGGTCAGAGCTCCAAATTAAAGACAAGGAGCTCGTGGCCGCGACCTCTCGCGTCTCGGAGCTGGAGGAGTAGAAGGCCTCCATTTTGTAGGTTAGGGAGGAGCTAGAAGAAGAGGGAACCTCGATGGAAGAGGCCCATGATTCTACGCTCGAGGAGGCTGATAATGCCAAAGTCCTCCTTGATCAATCCGTGGCGGCTCTAGAGAGGGCGCAAGAGGCCATCCGCTGGTTGATGACCGGCGGGATTGATGGGGTAAGAATTAACATTTTTTGAAGTATTGTTTTCTTTGTGAAGAAATTCTAACACTTTTGGTGTGTTTTACAGGTCTTCAAGAGGTTCTGGAATAAGCTCAAACTTGGAGATCAAGTTGTTGCCATCGCTGCTACTACTTGCGCTTATGGGTATGGTGATGGATTTAACGCCGGCTTCTATCATTGCTTGAACCGCGGGATTATTAGTGACGTGGAGCATTATGGCAAGCTCCAGAAGAAGAAGTATGAGATAGAACTTGCAAAATTTGAACAAATTGATTTCTGTCACACCCTCAAAATCCACTTGCGGGGTTTTACCGCGAGGCGCATGACAAACCAGGATCCAAACCAACGATCACAATAAACAAGTCTAACATGAACATAATGCAATTTCAAAACAATGTTTAAAATCCCCGTTTACAGCGGAAGCTTATTCAAAACAATTATTCAATATTAAACCAATGTTCAACGTTTGTAAAACCATGCAACTCTAACTAGACGCCGTGCAGACGCGTGCGCCCTAGTTCCATTGTGCTACCTTAGCGACCTGAGAAAACATGTAAAAGTTTACGTCAGCACAAAAATGCTGGTGAGTTTACAGGTTTTGTATCCAAGTACCAAGTCCACCTGTCCATACTATAATAAATCGAAAGCCAGTATACGCTAGCTAGGCGTACGTTTTGTTACTACCACGATTGGAAAACCATTACTAACGCGAATACCAAAAGTATGCCCGATGTATGTTCCTGTTGTTCCTGTTGTTCCTGTTTGAGACAATATGCACCCGCCGACCCTCCAAGTCGACGAGCGGGGTTGGTCACTCCCAATAGCGCTATTCACATTTCCCCGTTGTGCAAACCCGCACATTCATGGTTCCCCCCGGGACTTCCAAAGATCGTGTAGTACACAATAGAAACCCATAGTATGACAGTAGTTACCAAATATAGATTTAACACATGTTTTCTCCCCCGAAAGTATAAAACCAGTTTAAAAGAGGGGCCGTAAACTCACCTTAACGTGCAAGCAAAGAATCCGAACAGCAAGCAATATATGCTACCGACACCCTAATAACAGTGTCGCTCAGTGAGTATAGGCGTAATATCATTACCCATATAACTCGTTTGTCCAAGGCGTTTTAAATGTTCAAAAGTGTGTATGCGACGCCTAGTGATTCTACATGCAATAGTAAACCCTACGGACCCGTTGGTGAATACGTTGGTTACAATTAGTTTCTACATTCCGTATGTGTCTCAGACAAGTGTACTTCAGTTACATGTCAATTCCATACCACCTAAGACCTCAATTAATCACAGAAGCACATAATACACAATCTGTGTTTTCAGGACAGATTGTGCGCCATCAAAACGAATTTATTTAAAATAGCAATTCAGTGAGTTAACCTCCCAAATTTTTACTGAATTTTCTTTGGGATTCACTCGACAATACCTATTTTTGTTTTGTCTTAATTCTAAACACAAAAATTATGAAAATTCGTACAACACAGCTAGGTCCAGAAAATCTCCTCAACAGGTCAGTTTAGTAGTAAAATTCTTAAAAATTGTGTATTCATCCAAACGAGATGAATCCACTTGGAAAAGCTCTATTTTTCCAGTATTGACCTACTGTAAAAATTTCATAATCTAATTCCTTGTAAATCTCAAGTTATGACCATTTAAAGTTAACCCAATTTACAAATCCGAAAATCTGATATGACCCCTAATCAATTAAAATTCCAAAAACGACTCAAACGACGTCCAAATTCGATGGTTTTGCCCATTATGAAAAGCTAAGACCTTGTACGTTACAATCATGCAAAGAATCGATCAAATCAATTGTTTTCAAGCCACGAAACAGACCCTACAAGTCGACTTTCAGAATCTGTCCAGATTCTGATCGTACAATATCATCAATTATATCAAACCCTAGTTGCATATTATCAATCAATAATACCTAATAATCATCATACAACTTTCCTAATACCTATTCCCATCAGATCCTATTATCAAACATGTCAAGATCAAAGCTTTTAAGATCAAAACACCAATAACTTGCGCAACAAGCATCCTATGATGTTACTACGCGTTTATTAATAGGTTTAATCCGTTTAATCTTCAAAAAGACTCATGTTTTAATGTTTATTAAATCCAATCAGACCTGGACAAACTTGTTATAGGATTTTTACAATAAAACATAAAGTAAAAAGCGTAAGAAATCATGAGTTATACCCTTAGCTCTTCAAATCAATCAATCGCGCGCCTTGGAGCCTCCCAATTGATGATCTTAAGCCTTAGCAGGTGTTTTTGGAGTGAAATATTCGTGTGGGGCAGTAAGGGGGCGATTAGGGTTGAGTATGAGGGCTGCATGGGAGTTAAGGATGTTTAAATACGAGTTTGAGGCGGTTTAAACCCGTCAGTGCCCTTCGAGCGGCCGCTCGGAGCCTGTGAGCGGCCGCTCACAGGTCCGGGTGGCGCGCTTTTGCCTCGTTTCGCCTCCCGACGCGTTATCCTTCGACGTTTTCGTTATTACGGACCGTAACAAGTGTAACCCCATGCGTTAAGACCCTAATCAACCTCACGCTCCACTTTTAATAATTTTTATTAACGTGTTCGGTCTAGGTTCACATAATCACGTATGGTTTTCACATAAGTTGTCAGATATCACCGAGACACCTAAGTTTATTATTCACCAACGTCCGAGGTTCACTAATCATGCAATCACACGTTAACTCACACAAGGAGTCAGAACCCGACCCACACAAGGAGTCAAAGCATCTCATAACCCGAGATAATGCTCGTATGTCCTATCTAGCTATCTAGATAACCCTCGTTAAGTATAATATACGCGTGACTCGCTAAGGTAGACTTTAATCTAGACCATGTTGTTAACCAGAATTTGCCGGGTGTCACAATTTCCCTATTCATCATGTGGTGGCGGATTACAATCGCCATGTAGACCCAGCAACGTCCCTTCGTTATTTTATTGAAGAGTCATGTCGCTTGGGAGAGGAGGCGAAACAGAGGACGGAGCAGGCGGAGGCTGAGCGCTAAGAGAGAGAGCGTGCCACGGCCAGAGGAGAGGGTGCCTCTGGCACCGCGCACGATGATATCTAAGAAGAGCTTGTAGACTTTGATGGCTCTGATAGAGAGTAGGATGTCTTTGCACTTCTTCTTTTGTTTTCTTGTAAATACCAAGGCCTTTAGCGCCTTCTTTTGATCAATTAATGAAATCTTTCCTTTGTGCGCACTTTTGATTGAGATGCTTAGATTTTTGTAATCAAATACATGTTCGGCGCTGGGTTTAGAATGCCCGCGCCTTGAAGACCAAAACTAAGTAGTGAACACAGTAAATAGATATAAAATATAACATTCAGAGATCAAACGAAAGGCGTGTGTAGCCCTTTGATAATACAAAGAAATTGTTTATATAAAACAGGTACGAAGTTGCGCATCATTCCAAGAGCTTGGGAGAGGTGTGCCATCTAGCTTTTCAAGCGCTAGGCGCCCTTTCCCAAGATTTCTTGGATTTTATATGGTCTTTCCCAGGTGGGAGCCAATTTGTCGTGTTTCTCGGCGGTAGAGGCTTCGTTATTGCGGAAGACGTAATCACCAATGTTCAATTGGCACAACTTGACCTTTTGGTTATAATAGCGCTCCAACTGATTCTTGTACCTAGCTCTTTGATCGCGGCGATTTCCCACCGTTCTTCTAGTAAGTCTAGGTTTAAGCGGAACTCTTGGTCATTTGTTCCTTTGTCTGCCATGACTACCCGTGCTGAAGGGCACCCTATTTCGGCGGGTATGACGGCTTCAGAACCATAGGTAAGGCTAAACGGAGTTTCACCGTTGCTCGTTTTGGTGAGTGTGCGATGGGCTCACAGAACATGTAAGACCCACCCCGTTAAAACGACATTATAGGATGATTTACGAGCTAATAAACTTAGCTTAGAAGTTTGTGTTTAAAACATTATAAGCTCAACGAGTTTGTCAAAATATTTCGCACATACACCTCGTGGTTAAAACATACGCACAATGAATTTAATAGTGAAAACAATGACGATGGCACCTTCCAAAAACCAAGTTTATAATTTTTTTAGCTCAAAAGTTGCGGAAGCGGACGAGTCTTGTGCATTAGGTTCTTCAAGTGTCTCGATCATCTTCCAGCATCCATGGCCTTCCTACCTAGGGTTTAAGATCAACCAAAAACCCAATAATCGTTAGTATGAATGGGTAGAATGGAAAGAATAATAAAAATCAAGTTTTTATTTTTACCTAACCTTTACCCGGGTGGGTGAGAATTCAACCCGGCCGGGTCAACCTTATGTATAAACTACCATTTTGATCAGAACTTTTACCCGGGCGGGTGAGTATTCTACCCAGCGGGCCAACCTGCTGTAAGAAAAAGTTCTTCAATTTCTGCAGGTTTTATACTTAACCATTTTTCTTTGTTTTCCCTTGCACTAAGCTGCACTTTTAGTGCAACTTCAAGACCATGTTCGGAGCTACTTAAAACTCGTTTATGGGTCACAATACAACGTTATTACGTGATTAATTCTCGTGTATAATTCCTTATTCGGTTTCTAACACTATAACCATAGTGATTTGATTCCTCTTCTACTTGACCCATTAAAGTTTATATAAGTTGAAAACATGAGTTTTTATGATTCCCTAGTTCTAATTGTAATTTATACATACTTGTCAAGCCTCGACTTGACTAAAGTGACTTTCCACCCAAGTCATTTTTGCCATGATAGCGATGCCTCGTGTCCATGGCCACATGTGCCACTTCTCTTAGTCTTGTTCGCGCGGCCCTTATGACTTGCGACATGATTTTTATCCAATGTTTTTCATGCCCCTTGGGAATCACAACATTTTCTCAATTACATGACATCCTCAATGTTACACTCTCCTACGTATACATATATGTATATGCTTATAAAGTCATAGTTATGACTTACCTTAGTTCGCGCCCCTTTTTGATTCTTGACTAGCTTGAGATTATTAGCATAATAAAGTCTACGGATATACTCAAGCAAATAACAACAATCAACATCGGCATAATGTTTACCCGCGGTTTAGGCCCTTGTCTAAGTAGTTTTTTTCACCCAATTGACCCGTTAGCCTAATTGGGCTATTGACAACCTTCATCTAAGGCCGTTTTCTACAATTAAGAAACTTCTTTGAGCTTCTTTTGTGACACCCCTACAACTAGTTTCCAAATATACATCCAAGATATAACTTAGCATATAAGCGTACAAGGTATATAGTGAGATTTAAGCCATCGAGTGACTTACCTTACTCGCGGCCCTTCCAACTTTAATTCTTTTACCTCCCTTGCTTCCCAAGTTTTCCAACTTCACACCTATTTCATGCTACACACGCATAGGTGTTTAGTTATTCATTGATTGTGCGTCCATTTCATGGTTCCACATAAACCGAATTTAATACATATATCAATTATATCGTTATCATATGTTTTCATGAAATTTCATTCATTCAAGCATTTTATCGAACACCTTATGTGCGCATTTTCTCCTACATTGATTATAAGCACTCAAGCTTCCTAACCCATACCATATGTCTAGTTGATTACCCTCATGGGTTCAACTCCCAATTTATACATTTACAAGTTAGTTTAATACCTCTTAGTATAAGATTCATCATATACAAGTGTAGTTTATACTTAGGGTTAAAACCCACTACTTACACCCTTCAAGTGCTAGATTAAACACATGAATCATACATAATCCAACATATTATTATTAATTGTGGTTTCTTTAAGGTCCATGAACATATAGAAACCCTTAGACACCATCAATTCACGTTTTCATGAAAACCCCAAAATAATCATCTTCTACATACAAGTGTTTTTGATGATTTAAAAGAGAACCAATGTTACCTTATGATGATTAACACACTAGATGGCCAAGAAATCAAACATGCACAAGAGGGATCCTTGGATTTGGGCTGAATTGAACTAGAATATGAGATGAATGAGAGGTGTGTGTGTGTGTGTTTTTGATGGTGAAAGTGTCGAACACTGTATGTGTGCATCGACCTACACCCATTTTCATATAATCCCCTCTTTTTAACTATCACACATTGACAATTTAAGCCCCTCCATGAGTTTAGTGCAAGGCCATTGATTAAATAGGTTAACCATGTTAACTTTTAACACTAGTTGGTGTATATTTTACCAGTGGAGTTAACGGGTTTAGTTCATGTACTAGAGTTTTACTCTTGTCGTAGTTTATTTAGTTTATTTAAGCCCCACGTATACGTGCTTAACATTAAGCATGTTTATAAGATTTGGAGAGACAGCACACCTCTTTACAGGCAGAAAATATGACTGCCTTTAGAAGTTGATATAGGGTCTCACGCACAATTTTGTCATCATCACTCATGCGCTCACGCAGTTTTTTGATAACAGTGAGTCTGTGCATTTTCAGTTTTGCTGGATGATTCAGGAAGATATCCCTAATACCAATCAACGCATCTTCAAAGAAAAACAGCTACTGTTAATACCAAATATTACTGGATTAACATCTAAGTCAGAACGTCAAAGACCACTAGGAACATTAGCATGGATATAAGTACTAGAATTTTTATCGCACAAAAAGTTCTCCACATTATTCAATGTGCCTTTCACATTTTCTACAATGAAGCAGAGTTTTAAGAAAACCTTGCAATCTTTTGTAACACATGTACTTTTGATACACCTGTTTACATTATTTCTTTCAAAATACGGTCCCATTTTTTTTAGAAAAATAAGTGTACTTTAGAAAAATATAACATAAACTAAAATATATATGTACATAGAAATGGTTTTATGAGCTGTGATGTCTCCAAACAAAACAAAACAAATTTGATCCTAAAAAATAAACAATTCAATTGAATAATAAACATGAAACCACAATTTACAGAAATTGAAATAAAAAGAATGTAAAGGAAAACACAGAGAAAATAATAAAAAAACATATATAAGAAGTAACAAAAAGTTTAAAAACTAAATAACTAAATAAATAAATATACATAAAGAATATACAAGATTACAAGTGTTGGCTTAACAACATAATGATCGATAGTGCAAGAATACAAGTGTTGAACAATATCATTCGATGACTGCTTCCAAGAGAAATAAAAAAAATGATGTGATATGGCAATGATACGAGGGGTTTTAGAGATTAAATTGAGGGATGCTGATTTTAATTCAGCATTGAAGATGAAAAAAGGAAAAGGCGAGGCATTGAATTTCAAATTGAATTCATTAAAGATGAGAAAATCAAAAGGTGAAGCAAAGAATATCATTTGTACAATTATAATCAAATGTTGCACATAGGGGCATTAAGGGAAGGATTTAACAAAAAGATAGTTGTTTACGTTGTGACCTTTTGTATGTCATCTTAAAATTGACATGAAGTGACTATTTTAGCCATTTCTCCTCCTTCTCCTTTATAATGTAGTATAGATTTTAAAACCTAAAACAGTTATAAGACGGGTTGGGGTTTCAACCGAAGAAAAACATGGGCTAATTTATTTTATATATATCAACGGACCCAATTGAAGAAGTAGCCAGCCCATTAAGCATAAAGACGATCCAATAATATAAACCAGGGCTTTGCTTTGCTTTGCTTTGCTTTGCAGAAACATCAAACAAAACAAAAGGTGTGGATATCGAATCGGGTGCGGTGCGGTCCGGTCAAGAACAAGTGTTGAACAACAACAAGGTTACTAATTCTAATTCTAATTCTAATTATTAATTGTGCGTCAAGTTACTGTCTTTTATCTAATTCCACACTTTAATTCACTATCAACAAAACGTTTACTGATTTTAGGGTTTTATTTTTTTAGGGTTTTTGTGTTGTCATATTTGCTTTTGTTAATTTCTAGGCTGTGAGAAACTGTGTTATTTTCTTGTAAGTGCTATTATTATTATTATTATTATTATTATTATTATTATTATTATTATTATTATTATTATTATTATTATTATTAAATTGAAATGCTTTATAGTGTAAACTGCTACTGCATGCATACAACCTTACTAAAGATTTGTTACATATGGGAAAAGACTCTGTTGTCATTTGTCAAAGCCCACTCGGTCGCGCGCTTAGGCCCACTTTTCTGCCCCTCTCGCTTTGCTTCAAAAGCCCTACTCTCACGCATTTTTCAGGCCAAGTTCTAACGAATTCCGGCCAAAAATTGTTTCAACTACTTTGAAACAGTTATACCAGCCCTAAACAAGTCTATAATCAACCTAAAGAAGCCTAAAACATGTTTTAAGCCCCTAAAAATGTATTTTTTATACTTTGTGCCTCGCTTAAAAAAGTGAATGCTTTTTAAGCGCCTTGCACTGAGGCCCAAGGCTCACCCTTTGCGACCTGAGTTTGCCTTGCGCCTTTAACAACTATGGGCAAAGATGTTAGACTTTGTAATAAAAATGTGTGTGTGTGTGTGTGTTTGTGTTTGAGGGGGGGGGGTTAGTTCTATATGATCCTACTTTCCTGTCGTAACGACACTCAAGGCGTTAAAAGTGAATGATTAAGTGCTCAATGACTGGAATAGGAACTTCTTTTATAGTCGGTGTTAAATGAACAAGGAGTATTTGATAAGGGGTTTCTTGGTTTAAAAAAGCGCGAGGCGCTCCGAGGCGTTTTGGTTCCAAAATTCAAAGCGCGAGGTGAGGGTTTCACGTATGCGAGGCGCATAATATTAAAAAAAATATTTATATATGTCAATATGACATATTCTACCTTCTAATCAAACATAAACACAAAAACATGATTATAAAACACCCTTAAACACTTAAAAAAGCATTCAAAACATAAGAATGACCAAGCACATAGTCATCTAAATTCAAAACACACTTAAAGATAAAGACAACATTAAGTAACTTAACATTAAAAAAGAAGAAAAAAAAGAACACCAGGAACAAGTTTGAAGTTTGAACTAATTCCCTAGTCCCTACAGGTTATTGTATCATTGAAAATCATCAGAATATGATTCATACCAATTATCCAATGCTTGTGATATAACAATCAATACTTGAAAAGCAACATAGAACAACCCAAAACAACTCGAGGGTTCCAAGGGGGGTGTTGCCCCTTGGCGGGGGGCGGGGGGCAGCAGCCCCTGGCGGGATTGAGCTGCCGGGTCAGCTTGGAAAATTTTTTCTGGGTTAAATTGTTTCATTAAAAATGCATTAGAAGTTTAATTTTCAATAAATTGGCAAGTAATTTGGGGTTGGAAAATTTGGTATAACAATCAATAATCAACATAGAACAATCCATAATACGAATCAACATAGAACTTCACTTTTTGGGCCATGGTTTAAAAAAACGGGTGAGGCGTACGCCTCGAGGCGAAACTCTATGAAAACGAGTCTGAGGCGCGCCTCATGGGGTTCAGATTGTACATACGCCTCTAAGGGCGGAGGCGCTAAGAAAATGTGCGCCTCGGGTGGTTTAGGGGGTTTTTATGTGTTTTTTTTGGTATTTAGACTTTTTGGGTCAGTTATTTTATTTATGATGTGTGTTTTTGGTGTTTTAGACTTTTCTAGGTCAAGTATTTTATTTTTTATAGACACATAGTGTTTGTATTTATTTTTTTATTGCGCCTCGAGCTTACGCCTTGGTTTGCCTCGAGGCTTACACCTCACGAGGCGAAGGGAAAACGCCTCGAGGCTCGTTTCCGTTCTTTTAAACTTTGTTCTGGTTTAAATAAAATAGGCAAAAAATGGTTTTTGGGCTGAGGCGCTACTGAAGCGCGGCCTCAAGCGCCAGGCTTAAAGCGCCGCCCTAAGAGCTTCATGTATCCCAACGCTTTTCGACAAAAAAAAAAAACGATTTTTTTGGCGCCTCGCGCCTCAAGAGCTTAAAGCGCGCCCTAACGCTATTTTGTTAAACCAAGAGGGGTTTTTGGATGAATAATGTGACAACATGTTGCTAGCACGTTAACTGTTGGAATTATGTTATGCGTGTACACTATTTGATTATACAGAATGGAAGTCAGTATCATACTATCGTGTTATGAGTTGCAAAAGAAGAATTTATATTAATTTTTCTTATTCCTTGAACTTAGAATTACGAATCAGTATATGTTCTTTTTTTCTTTGTTTCACTTTACATATATTGATTACGTTTACTATACATCTGCAGGTTCTTGTGGTGGAGTTGAACTATATACATCTGATTTTTATAAACCACACTAACTGCGTTAGCACTAGTGACATTTTGTGACGAAAAACAGTTTGAAGAAGCTAACTTGACTGAAAAAACTCAAAACCTTTTGAAACCCTGTTCAAGAAAGGGGCTAAAATCAAGAACTAGTCACAAACTTAATGATTGAGAGATATATTGTGAAGATTGGTATGTCCTTCAGTTTATTATTCTCAAAGCATTTTTTTCACTAAAAAATGACAATATTAAATGTGTAGTTCTCTTCTATATCCAGTCATATGCATATTTAGGTTGAATGGTACACTTGAGGAGTTATCAAAGTTTAAAAAAAAACGGTATCGAGCCTTGAGACGTTTTCCCTTCGCCTCACGAGGCATAAGCCTTGAGGCGAACCAAGGCGGAATTATAAAATACTAACTACTTTCATCACCAGATTCATAAAAAACATCACAAAGACACGGAATGTTTGAAATCGACACAACATCGAAACCCCATGTGGCACACCTTTTCTTACCGCCTCATCCCTACGAGGCTCATGTATGATAAAACCCCATGAGGCTCTGCCTCATACTTGCTTTCTGATCGCCTCACCGTTTTTTTAAACTATGGTAGTTATCTTCTATTATCAAGTGTCACATTATTTCTTATTTGAGTAACTGTAGGAGTCTGATCACAACCTGAGTTGTTCTAAAATTTCCAAAGAGAAGATTTATGTTCTTTTTAGATTATTTACACAATTAAGTTGCATATGAAGAAATAATGAACTGAAATCACACAACCTACAATCGGGATAGTGTTATGGAAATTATGCATGTGAAACAAGACTAAGTAACGGGCAGGATCAAATACAAAGTAATACAAACGTGCGAAGGATCACTTTGTACATGATAATTACGTAATGCTTTCATGAACATAAAAAACATTACGTAATTATCATGTACAAAGTTCTTTCGCATCCTTCGCACGTTTCTTTTAATTTGTAGAATAACCGCCCCCTATATATATATTAGATTCATACCCTTTAAAAAGGTTATATGTTTGTTATAGCATGTTCACTAAGTGCCATGAGAGTTAACATGGGGTTGATTAGAGTATAATCTGATCAATTAGATAGTTTACTTAAATAATCAAATCCAACATGTTTCTGATAACATACATAAAGCAGTATAAACATGCTTACTTTCAACATTATAATGTTTCTGCTTCTCTTGTTTAAATTCCAGTATAACATCACAATGGTAAAAGAAACACAAGTCGCATTCAAGTAAACGAGAAACCTTTATAGAATTGCAGACTCCATAATCTCTGATCAAGGTTGAAGCTGAAAACAGAGAGGACTTGGACCTTTTTTACTTACCAAAAAGACAATTCTAATTTCATAAACTAATTATTATATGCTAAAAATTTATTGCAAGTTGCAACTATCTGCATTTAATTTGATTTATTAACAAGAGCAACAAATACATGGGAAAAAAGCCTAAATCATGACTGTCACAGTATAGCATTTAATCATCAGATTCAAGGCTACCCACCAAAACTAAATCAAAATGGACATGAGCAAAAGTGCAAGTTTCAGTCATCTATGTTGCATGCTCAGTTAGATACTATAAGTCTATAAGAATATGACAATCAAAAGAGTCTGACTCATCAACATATAATAAATGAAATATACAAGCCCATATGGCCATACAGCATAATGTGTGACTTTTATCAAGTTGTCAAATGCCAAAGGAATAATACAAGGAAAATGCAGAAGTATTGCCTAAATAAAGTTATTTTGCATGTTTCCTTTTGATAAAGAATAATTGAGAGAAATGAAAATTAAAAGAAAAAAACAATGTTGAAGATGGATTAGATGGTACAACTTTCTAAACAAGCTTACTCTAACCTTGGAATATGGGACTTGAATTTCATATGCGTTTATAATATCCGCAGTTGGATTTGTGCCGTACTAAAAATAATTAATTTATAAATTGAGTTTGATTGAGTAGAAAACTCAAATATAGACTTGAGTTTTTTTTCATCATTCTTCTCACATGTGTGAATTCAAGCTTGAGCACTACTTAAACGAGACGTTAGTTAATGATATGTAAAACTTGATTTCCATAGCCCTTTACTTTTTCATAGCATAGCTGCATAAGATTAGCTTCGATGATGATTCAAACGCTACTTAGAAAGACCTCAATCCCTTTTATACTGCTGCATATTATTGGTTTTGCTGGCTTTGTCAACTTTATTTTCTTTCTTTGAATCTTTTCAGTTACCAAATCGATTTTGAAATCCACTCAGTTCAACCGTTAATTGGGGTTATGTTGAAAGAAAAGTGGGAAGATAATCTTCAAGGATTATCTGGTAATGATCATCTTACTGGGTCATCAAGCAAGATTAATGTAGCAACTTTAACTTCTTCCGGGTCAAACTTGCAAGATGGTATATTTGCTTTTCCTATTAATCAACCAACGTCTGTAGAACCAGCTGGCTTCAAGCAACAGTTTAACAATCAGGTACCTCAGCAGAGTCACTTTCCAGAAACTCAAGCCGGACAAACTTTAGTTGATTCTAATCTGCAACAGTTGATAAAGTATCTCTCTGCCAATTATGGGCCGTCAAAAACGCCACTTGAAGTGGGGACTCCTGAATATTTGAAACTTGTTGAGATCTTAAAACAGAGTTCTGCTAATGGTGGAGGGTCTTCTGTGGAAAAATTGTCAGGTGGCTTAAAAGACATTGGTCCTTATTCAAAAGATGGAGGGATAAATAATATTCAAAATGTAGAAACAGCCTCCTTGACAGGAAATCAATCTTCTACTGGTAGAAATGATCAAGAGAAAATAAGTTCATCTGAAAAGGCTGCTGAACAACTGTGGGAAGGAACTCTTCAATTAAGTTCATCTGTCACTTTATCAGCCGTCGCCTTCTTTAAAAGGTCTTGTCAACTCGCTTTTAGTTTAAGATTCTTTTAACCGTTTTAGCTCAAATCGAGTCGTTCTTCATCAGTTCTTAACTATAAGTATAATTTCAACTTAAATTATGTTGGATTTTTACTTTTTATTTAAATCTAAGACGTTTTTTGGATGGTGGATGGATATGTGCATCGAGGTTGGTGCACTAAACTTCCTTGCAAGATTAAATCACATTATTTTCATTATGTTTATAACATAGGGTCAATCAGTGTTCAATAGGACATTGTTTTCATATAATTATGGATTTATTAATATCTTCATGTATATTGAAGCATATGATATTCATATAAACCTATAAAATATTATATGATTTGCATAGGTTGTGTAAATGTATGAGAAGTAAAGTTTCGGTGCTATGTTATATTTGATTTTTTTAGAACGGCAGGCTATTCATTCACACACCCACTAATCCTACTCCTAAGTTTACACCTTTGTCCGCCATGGGACTAGAACCCTCAACCACAAGGAGGGACACTTTTTTACCTTGATACTGTCAAGGTTTAAAAGTACGGAATTGTGCCTCGAGGCGTTTTCCCTTTGCCTCATGAGGTGTACGCCTCGAGGCGAACCGATGCGGAACTAAAAAATAAATATAAATATTATATATTTTATAAAAAATGAAATTCTAACTCATTTCGTCATCAGATTCATCAAAAACAAACATTAAAAAGATATGGAATGCTTGAAATTGACACAAAAGGTTCAAAACATAAAAAATAAACATCAAAAACCCATGAGGCGCACTTGAGGCGCAGTTCTAGTTACCGCCTTAGCTCTATGAGGCGCATGTACAAAATAACACCCTGAGGCGCGCCTCGAGGCGTACGCCTCACCCGTTTTTTAAACCATGGATACTGTTAGGTTACAAGCCCCTTGGAATGTTATATTGATATAATTGATTTTTTGAAGTGACCTATTTACCCCTCAACAGTCAACATTGTTGGTTTCATATTATCACTGAACCTGGGGATTTAGCTGTTTTAATTGCTCTTATTCTCTATTGCTCGTACATGGTTATTATTGACAAAAGAACATCATTTTGGATTATGTAAACTTTATACAATTATTACAATCAGTTCAGTTTTATTACATTTTTGTGTATGATATCATTGTCTTGAATAGCAAAATGCTCCGCTGAAATGGGAGTTTTAACATAATTTGATAAAAAAAAAAGCATCTTATGCATAGTTGTTTATTTGTAGTGGTGAGAAGTTGGTTGGTAACAATTGGCCTGAGTTCATAGAAGTTAAAGGAAAAGTAAGATTAGAGGCTTTTGAAAAATACGTTCAAGATCTTCCTCGCTCGCGGAATCGCGGATTAATGGTAAGATATTGCTTGCATTTTTAACTACATAAATCAAGATACTCATATTATGAAAATTATGTGATTCATCTATAATCCTATACTATACAAAGGTAATTGCTCCCGAGGCCAACAATTAAAAATACATAACACCTTGCTATGGAGTATCGATGTTGATTTAGAGAGGTTTAACTTTGCTAAACCATTGGTATCATCTTTAATTTCATGATTAGGGATCTATTAAAAGAATAAGAAACAAACAAACGTACCCAGTAAAATACCACTCATAGCAGAGCTGCTGGTAGGGTCTTGAGATATTTGCATCATAATCGGAATTTGTGCTTCTGGTATTACTTGATTTGGGAGAGAGCAACCGTATAGGCTTAGTTCATTATAAGTTATATAGAGATGGAATCCCAACTTTTATAATAGAGCGTATGCAATGAAGGTGAAGAAATGCACTAGTAATAAACATTTGCTGTTCAAATGGTGGGATGTCGAATACTTGAATAGCACATAGAGACGGAATCCCAGTTTCCCAACTTTCATAATATAAGAGTTGAAAATAATATTCCATACTTTACTACTAGTTTAGGGCTTTAGGCATTACATGGGGTTTCTTAAGGAAAAAAAATGTACATTCTATATATTTATTAAAGATGTGTACCTATTAGACTAGCGATAAATGATGTAAACCTGAACCTTTCCACACCTTGCCTTTCATTGCTATACAATGGAGATTAAACCAGCAATCAACATAAATACGTAGTATAATGTTAGGTGGTTAATCGGCTAACCAGAAAACTTTCTGGACAGTTTTCGAAGACATATTCTGATTGAACAGAACTGAACAATCAGTGACGGCTGGTTAACAGCTCTGGACAGCAGCGACGACTGCTTGTGACTCCAAAACAAATTAGCGGGCCAGAATGAATGAAAGTATAATCAAAGCAACTGACTAAAAGATCCCAAGAGTAGGAAAAGGTACAGGAAAAAATCATGGCCAACCCACATCAAAATAGAAGTAAATACAAGAATCTTTACAATCATAACATACTACCGAACGATCAATTCCTCCATAAGAAATAACTACTACAGGGAATATATTATACGTATCTAAGTATAAAACATACGTTGAAGCTTGCAAATTGGATATTCCTGAAGTTTGATCTTAGTCCATTTATAAAATAAATAAAAACCGAGACTTGATTAATGGAGCACTTGATTTAAGCTTAATCAAATAGCCCATGATTATTTAGTAACATACTAAGATGCATTATAATCACTTTGAATGTTTGACCTTGACAATCATGTAATTGCTTGGTTTTTTAATCAACAAACTAACTTCCATTGGATGTCAAGACTTGAACACAATGAACAACTATAAAACAAGCAATCAAAAATATCCCAGCCGCACAATGAAATCAGCTATTAAGACTAATAGTGTTTCTTCCAGACACATTAGGTAAGTCAACCGGCCTCCATTACCTTCCCAAGAAATTGGCAGGGATCTCCTTATGTGCTCAACATGTGAACACAGGGAACAACCGATCACTTCCTTGCTATACATAATACATTAATGCCTTTATTATCTCCATGGTATCCATAATGCAGCTTTTCAATTTCAATGACACTATAGGATGTCACTGAAATTACACAAACAACCCACACAAATATATACTCTTGTAATATCTATTCCTCTCTCTACACATATATCTATATATGTTTTATATCTTGCTCATATTCGGCTTTTGCATGTGCGAGGACAGGGGTGCAGGATATAGGGGCAGCCCCCCTTCCTGAATTTTCCCTCAGAAATTTTGATTGTATAGTATCTGTATTTACGGTTTCGACTCCTCGTTTAAAAAAAATAGTTATATAAATTTCCAACCTCCGGTTCGAATTCTCAAGCTTTGCCACTGTGCGAGGAGCCGGATGGCATCCTCCCTCATCCCGATCTCCCAGACTTGAGGGTGGGAGGGGCTCTAGGGCTATGGCTAGGGGTGAGCATACGAAAACTGATAACCGAAAAAAAAAACAAAACCGAACCGATAACTGAACCAAAATTAACCGAAACCGAATTAACCGATCGGTTACGATTAACATATGGCCAAAACCGACCATTCGGATACGGTTTTGGTTTTCCCTTCTTCCATAACCGAAATAACCGAAACCGAACCGATAGTTATATACTTAAGTATTTTTCATACATATATTCATATATTTGGAACATATTTTCATGTATTTCCGGTATATTTCATGTATCTTTGATATACATCTATGAACTTGAAATATATCTTGTATATAACTCATGTACTTTTCATGTATATCCATACAGTTGAAACATTTTTTTATTTGTTTCCTCCGTATTTCATGTATTTTACTTGCGTCTTCATATATATTTGTATTCTTGAAAAAGATCCAAACACTTTACTAACTATTTTAAGTTTACAAGTTTGCACAAGTTTTATGTTTGGATATTAACCGAACATAACCGAAACCGAACCAATAACCGACATATTAACCGAATTACCGAACCGATGTAACCGATCGGTTACGGTTATGGTTTTTCCTAAAACCGAACTTCGGTTATCGGTTTTGGTTATATGTAAAAACCGAACCGAACCGACATTTGCTCACTCCTAGCTATGGCCTTGGTCCCCTCTTTAACACTTTTTTCGGTGGAGCAAGGATCACCTTCAAAGATTGAGAACCAACCAGAATTAGTAATAGAACCCCAAATAATAAGTATATAACCATAGACCGCCAACCCAGATTGTGAAATCTGTTAATTATAGAAATCACTGTAAATATATTCTAGTTCTAAGGGTGCGGGGGCTGTTGTTGACTTATAGAAATAACTGTAAATATAACCGTTGAAGGCTTGGAGCCATGGAAGTACGTGTGTGGTGGCTGTTGTTGACTTTTAATATCGTTCCATCATGTATTGATTATATTTATGATTTGATATTAGATGGTTTTTATATATTTAAAACCTTTGTGGTGAGTTTATATAGATAGTATATTCAAATGTAATAAAAATCACAATAATACCAAGGTTTTTCAATATATAAAATTTAGTTTTAATTTAATTGACCATATCTGTGATTTAAATATAGGGTCAGGATCCTGTACAAAGTACATTTTTCGTGAGAAGTGTGAGAAGTATTAAAAATTGATACTTAGGCATCATTTTTTGAACTTAGTCGTGATGTTTTGGATTGTTTTGCCTATAAAAACACCAAACATAACAATTAAAAACCGAAAACAATGTATTTTAGGCTTAAAACTTAAAACACCATGCTAAGAACATTAGCAGTGTGTTTTAAGCGTTAAGTAGTGTGTTTTAGCTGTTTTTTAAATTTAATGACTATAATACATTATATTGTGTTTTTGATTGTTGTGTTTGGTGTTTTTCAAGTTAAAACAACCTAAAACATCATTCCTAAATCCAAAACATGATGTCTACATGTCAATTCTTAGTCCTTCTCACACTTCTCACGAAAAATGTACTTTGTACATGATCCTAAACCTATATATATATATATATATATATATATATAGTTTTAGTGCAAAATATATGAAATGTACTTTTTAAATATATATACTTTAGTTTTAAATTAAAAAATGAAAAAAAAAATGAATTAGGGTAGTTATGGTAGGGAAAGGACATGATTTTGTTACATCAAACAAGCTTTAAGTGTCTCAAGCCTGAAGGTTTCATCTCTAACAATGTTGTGATCAAATCAACTTAAAAAGACATGAGAAGAGACTTTATAAACACAATTGTTTCTCTGAAAATTAGTGAACAAGAATAACAAAGCAAAAATTTAAGATGGAAGGTTCTCAGTTAAATTTCATCCTCTCATTTCAAGATGCAGTGCCGGTATAAATGTTCAAGAAGCAGTCGTCTGATCTTAGGAAATAATAACGGATTAATGGTGTTAATAATTTTATATAAAAAATTAAAAATGTTTGTGGTTTGTTTTTTATTTTTGTTTTTTTTACAGAAATTGCTTAACTCTGAGACCCAGAAATATAAAGCTGCGTCCAATAACAATCTTATAATAGTCAATAGTTTGTAGCATCTAGAATTCCAGAATGTATGCAGAAATATCAATCCAAAGAGATTAGATTCATTGTTAACATGTCCATTAGCTGCTTCAGCATAAAGAAAAAATCGAACAGTAAACATAAATAACTTGACGACAATAAGATTCATTACATCCTTTGTTTGGCACTATGCATAATGTCCCTAGATATCGTCCCACATCAAAACAATTTATGGATCTCATCTCTGTTATTATTGTTTGCTTTCACTTACGGTTGTGATGCATTAAACTTAACTGGCTTGTTAAATCTTACACATGAGTCATGACAGTTTTATCCTTTTTCAAGCTTTCATTTTTATTCCTTGGAGTCAACAATTAATTTTGAGGGAGAATGGGAGATTGTGGATGTGGTCGTAGTTACAAGGGGGAGGGGGTGGTTATACAGGGAGGAGAGATGCCGTGGCTGGTCAGGTTGCTGAAAAGTTGTGGCCTATAGATGATGGTGGGGTTGGGTTCGACCAGTGGTGGCGGCAGCTGTGTTCTTCAGCATGGTGACGAGCCTGTGAGTGCTAGCTATGGTTGTCTTTTAACTACTAGACGTGCTTTTGAAAATTAAGTGCGCTGTGCACTGCACGTACTTGATGTGTGCGTCTTCACCTCTTATCTCTGCTCCAGAACCTACTGCCCTGGAGCGTGTTGCACTTTTTAAAACACAAGGCAGCATGAATGTGAGAGTATTTGTGAGAAGGTATCGTATGTGTGGAGTCTGTGGATGATGGTGGTGACTGGTGATGAAGTCCATGGGTGGAGATGCAGCCTGCAGGCGTGGGATGGTGGTTGTGGCCTGTGGGAGGAGTTTGTGATGGGCAATCAATGGATGAAGTCTTTGTGTGTTGAGGAGATAAAAAAGATTGGATTGTTTTTTTTTTTTGTTTTAATTTTACAAACTAGAATTTAATGTATGAATGCATATTACAAATTACAAGGCAATGGCCATATTAAAAAATTTACTAGCTATATTATTAAGTTTGGCGAATGAGGGACCGTAAGTGAAAGCAAATAGTGAAAGAGGGACCAGATCTGTAAATTGTTTTGACAAGGAACATTATCAGCATGGTTTTAACAAAGCACACCTTAGGCGCCCCCGTCTTGAAGTGATGGATCAAGTGCTTCACCATGGCAGAAGCAACATGATTATATGAGGGTTGTTTCGCTGGAGACGTTGGAGGCAACACATCATGCACATCTGGCCTGCCATTGCAAATAAGCTAAAACTGACATGAATTCAAAAATTCTCTTCAGCAGCCATTCAAAACTCCAGGACAAAGAAGTTGCGCTACGAACCCAACACTAGTTTTACATGAAAGCCGATTTTATTTGATTTTTTTTCCAGTAAGAACACAGCCCATTTGGGCCAAGTCAAACACAAACCGAAACTAGCACATCAAACATGAAGCCAAACACCCCAATAGGCTAAATAATGCTAGCAAACAAAGCAACTAAGAATTCACCTAACATCCCTGGCCATACACATAAACTGATCCAAAAGAACTTATTCACCCTCGCCGACCATCTCAAGTTGCTATAATCAAGGCCAAAAACTCGGATATGTATATCACAAGAAAGGAAAATGAACCCTGAAACACTGTCAATATTTTGAAGGTAATAACAATTTCATATAATAAAGAAGCCCATAAAAACAATAAAGAAAAAGGACGCATTTAGGCACTCTCAGATAAGCTTAGAAGAAAGAAGAGACATTCAAGGTTCCTCTCAAAACTTTGTTTCTAGCCTTTGAAGCGTGTATGGGCTACACGCACACACACCGTCTTGAGCATATTTTCTGTTCCCTATTGACCCACCTTGTATTAGTTGATTAACTTTGATTAGAAAGTTTTGAATTACCTGAAATAGTGGCTTTAGAGATGGGTATATGATCCAAGATAACCTATATAAATTTGCATAGTTGTGTTGGGCCGTAAATAATCCGTTAGTACATTTGGCCCGCATGCATTGATACAGCCGCAATTTTCGACCTGCTTTCAGTTTGATGATGGCCCACCAGCAAACACGAGTATTGAAGCTTGTTAAAGATCAAGTGCACATATTAGCACCTTCATCTTGATGTGTTTAAAGCTAATACATGTATATTTATACATGTATGGAAGTTCACAAAGTTGAAACCTGCTGTAGAAGTTAACTACTTATGGATGACTAATCTGGAATTTAGATATGCACATCTACAATATCTGAAAGTCTGCTTTTACGTGGCGAACTCTAACAAGGGACGGCTCTATAACGAATACATCCCTCTGTAGTTTTGATGAACTTTAGGGGTAACTGTGTCATTTTCCATTGAGATACCGTGCCCAGTACATCCTGATGTTGTTACTAAGAAAGTTATATAACTGTGCTTCACGCAGTTAGGTTACAATTAGACTGTCAAATGAATCTTAAGTGCAGAATCTCCAAAATGCCCATGGTAAAAAGAAAGCAACAGCTTAGATGACATTTTTCAATGGTTCAGTTATATTTTTCAATTGTATCACACTTGTGTCCAGTTATATACAGGTCACTTGGTCATGATTTAAACAAATTTGATCATATAGTTTGTTTAATTAAACAATTGATAATGTATCCTTAACAAAGAAACCACAAATCACCAGTTTAAACTGATGTTTCTGTACCATCAAATGATGGTCGTGTGCCAAAGATTGCATCAAATCGGCATGTTGGATCCAAATAGTTTTGGTTCAAAGTGTGAGGCTTTGCGGTATGCACATTGTTCATGCTACTCATCATTGATATATTCGTACCAACAAAACATTGGACCACCTCAACATCTAGGTTTTAAAAAGCGTACCTAACGCAAGGCGACCTGAGGCGCGGATCCATGCGCCTTATGTCACACAAGGCGCATAGTGTATAAAAAGCGCAAGAAAAGCGCGTTTTTTTCTTAAAAAAAAAGCCCTTGAGAGGTGCACTTATTGTACACGAGGTGTTTTTGTGCTTCATAGTGTTATACATATAGTTAAAAAGGTTAAATCATATATAAACCTTATTTATATCTGTATTTTGGGTAAAGGATGCTAAAAACCTATAGAATATATAAAATAAATTATATAATCGTCTTGCACCTCGCGTACGAAAAGCCCATCGCTTTTGCGTTTTGCGCCTTGGTTATAGACCTCGTCGCTTTTGTGCGCTTCGCGCTTTTTAAAACCAAGCTCGACTTTCAATTGGAAAAGGCTTGCAGGTGCTGTAGATACAATGGAATACGTGTAATTTTGCTAGATACTTGTTAGAATTGTATATTGTTATTCAACTATTTATAAGGGTATAATGAAGATAATTATAAAAGAAAATTTAATAAAGTTACAACTTTAAGTATATCAAATTATCCAACCTAACATGATTATGAATTACAAATTCATTTTCATTCATCTGAATATTATAATAAATGGATGAAGAAAGTGTTAGGTATCAAGAAGCTGCCATTAAATGTATCATGGATGCCATAGTAGTTACTAGATGTGAAGAAAAAAAATGATTGCAAACATGTTATTTACCATTGATGAGAAATAATGATGAATTATAACTAACTTTGTTTCATAACACTTGATCTTCAGGTAACCTCGATATGCTGGAACGAGGGATCATCAAACATCGGGCTGAATGGCATGAAAGAGGTAATAAGTTAACTTTAGTCAACACGTAATGGCGTAAATGCTTACTCAGTTATCTACTACAGGTAGCCAAAGGATACAAGAAAAGTTCTAGGGTCGGGTTTGCACACCTTTTGTCGGGTATAGATCTTTACATATGCCCTCGTAGCGATCCCATAATAACAATTTTGGCAAAATATGGTTTTTTTAAAGGTATGTCGGTTCTTGATGACAAACCGGACTCAATGATTGGTTGTGTTGTATGGCGTAAAAACCGACCTTTGAATCATCCTGTTGGGAATACATCAGATGGTAAAAGCAGCCCAAGTTTAACCCAGCCTCAGGATTCACCACCTGGGTTTTCTTCAAAACAAGGCGCAGAAAAGAAACTCTCACCTAAAAAGGCGGAATCTAGTCAACGCGACGAGCCTTTGACTTTACCATTGACCATAGCATGTGCTGTGGACAATAATAAAGGTAGTTCTTCATCTAGTGCTGAGGTGGACTCTTGTAATTTGGTGGTAAAAAAGAAAAGGCCTTTTGAAGATGATGATCTTCCAGAGTTTGACTTTGGTGTTGCATGTGGAAAGTCAACTTCAGTAAGTAAACCTCTAAATTCCCCTAAAAAGTTGGATAATTCCCCACTGATCCAACTTCCTGCAGCTGTGAATGCTATAGAAAGGAACAACAATAACGACGGTTCGTTAAAGCCGTCGTTAAAAAAGACCAAACTGTTTGATGACGACGATATGCCTGAATGGCGTCCGCCAGAGCTTCACAACCAACTACCGCCACAAAGTATGACTTCAAATTTCCAGAAGTTACCTGTACACCCTCCGCGTCTGCCTCCACCTCCTACTCTTCCACCGCCACCACGGGCCGACGCCCGTCCATTCTCGTACCTACCATTCCAACCTACGATTAGCTCCCAGTCACCCGTATTTGTCAGACCACCACCGCCACCACCACCACTACAGCAACTACCACCACCGCCGCCACGGCCACAACCACCGTCTAGACCTTCAGGCATGTTCAATTCTAACCAAGTTTTGTGGCATCAACCGCCATTTCCAACTTCGAACGGAAGGCGTCCACAACTTTGAAACAAAGGAGGATTATGTCAAAAGTTTGTATATAAATCTGGATATTTTTTTTCAGTAAGACATAAATTGTAAGGTGTTTAGCATCAATTTCATGTAGTTAATATGTTTTGGCTTATAAGATTTTTTGAATTTAGTCTTTAATGTTTTTCATATTTCTGATTCTTGTATGTAGATTAATCAAACCTTCTATAGAATAATAGAAGTTAAAAATCTACTAAAAACCGGATGGCGAAAACACACAAGCAACAAACCAATATAATCGAATATACCAGAGCAATGAACATTTACAATGTGAATTTACACGCCCAATATATGGACAAAGCGAACAATATTGGTTGGTATGAGGAGTCGAATGTCTCAATTAGTAAAGACTCAATGAAAAGATCAACTTAATGATTAGTGTGCTATAGATCAACATCATCAACAGCATGCCAATCGCTTGACGACTCTTCACTTTCTGACTGTCTTCCACGATACCTTGATCGGTTTGCTTTTGAAGTTCCACCAATACGAACCCAGTCACTGTTTTCACTCGCGGAAGAAACCCTGCTGCTATGTGTTTGTTTAAATTCCTCGTCTTCTACATCGCTGAAACAAACATCATTGTTGCGCTTCTTGTTTTTTGTCATATTTGCGGCATTACCAGGCTCGCCTGAGGATTCGGTTTTGGATCTATTTACCATACTACCCCTTTCATCCAGAGTATCCTCATTGGCTATGGGTGTGTTCTTCTTGTTCCTAAGTTTCTGCAGAAGCGCCTCATGCATTTGAAGAATCTATAGTAGAACAAACTCGCCAAACGAAAATTAGAACAAACATTTGAAACTGATCATTGCAACTTCAAGAATGCAAATATTTTATACAGACGCCGTTCGAAGATATAATCTTACCTCTGGGGTCAACAGAAGCCGACAATCATCCTCATTTAAACGCGGGACCAACAGAATAAAATAGATCATCCAAAACCGTTGTTCACTAATGAAATTGTGAATTGAATGCCTCAACGTAGCGAGATTTGGTACCAAATCTTGTATGGCAAAGGCGTGATCTTTCTGAACTTGGGACATACTAAAATCTGCATTAACATAAGATAATCCAAATCTTAGTCTATGTACAGTTTTGTGAAGTAATGTTCCAACAAATAGGAAAAAAAGTTGAAAAAATAAACGCTCGATACACACCCGCACCATCACTTAACATAGATTTCATAAACTGCAATACTGCATTACATCTTTTCCACAGCATTAAAAACGCTATCGCGAATACCAGCTTTGAAGAATAAAAATCCCATGACGTATTACGTATTAGTAATCAACAATGCATAAGGATACTTACAAAGAAAACCTAATCAAATCATATCATATCTACTACGTATTTCACGGATATAATTACAACAAATCCTCACTTATATAGTAATATATTTAAAGCTAACAATCGAGGTTATGGCTCACGAGTCAAGTAACAGGACCGATCATATGCAGTCAGTAAAGGCAATAATCCAATAGCATAAACTTTCTGCAATTCTTGATCAAATATTGTCCCAAATCATTTCGCCTAAGTATGCTTACAATATTATTTATAGCTATCATATGCAGTCAGCAAAGACAAAAATCACAAACTTCTGCACCCATTAATCAAATATAGCCACAATGATTATACATCCATCAAAACTTATACCAACAACATAAAACTGCCTTTTTTTGCATAAAGTTAAATATCATTCCATCACTTGTAAAATTTACATCAAGACAGCAGGCAGGCGGGCAACAAGCTGAGAACTTAATCGAATGACATGTACTGGTCGTTGTAATCTCAGATATCCGGGCATTCTCGACGGGAATTATGATTTATTGGCAAAGAGGCGAAGAAATAGAGTAAAGTCGAGGTATTTCAAATTGTTTGTTGACACGGACAAAGTCAGGGAAAACCTCTTAAATTTTTTTAATATTGAACCTTAAACATATAAGAGTTCCGAATCGAATTTCTTTAGAAAGACCACCCCTTTCTGAATGACGAAAGCAAAAGCAAAAGCAAAAAATCACAATAGTGGGGTTCCTGCCCGGGAGGTCTCGAGTTCGATTCACGGGGTATGCAAAATATGCGAAGCCTTCGGGCGAGGAGTTGAAAAGCATGTATGCACGGGGAACGAACCGGGGTGGGTAGGTTCGTTGGCAAGCGACTTAACCGGGTGAACTACGATAAAAAAAAAAAAAACAAAAAAAAAAAAAAAAAAAAAAAAAAGCAAAAAATCACAAAATTTTGCAACTCTTAATCAAATATAGCCATAAAGATCATACACCCATCAAAACTAATACCAAAAACATAACAACCACCACACACACACACACACAAAATTAAAAAAAAAAAAAAAACACAAATTTATGGATCATAAACAGTCAGCAAAAGCAAAAAAAATTACAAATTTCTGCAACTCTTAATGCAATATAGCCATAAAGATCATACACCCATCAAAGCTTATACCAATAACATAACAACCACACAAAAAAAAAAAAAAAAAAAAAAAAAAAAAAAAAAAAAAAGATTATAAAAATCATACCTTTATCTTGTAAAGATACAGGAAAATCAAGCCAACATTGAGGACGAATAGAAACCTCTCTAACAAACCCAACAACATCATCATTAATCCCCACAACACGATCAAGATCAACCCCTTTATCCAACTGTATGAATCTGTTAGCCAATTTAGACATCCCAGTAACAGCTTTGTTGGGTAATAACAAAGAAAGACTTGTCTTTAAAGTATCTCCAAGTTCAGCAAGATCCTTCTTTAAACCATCGTAAGAAGACATCGAAACATCACCAGATACGTTAGAGTGAAGTGGGTTAGGATAAGGATAAGAAGGTTGTTGGGGTTGTGGAGCAAGAAATGAAGCAACGTTGGTGAGTTGTTGTTTGATGAGGGAGGTGAGAGAGGGTTGTTGAGTATTGGAGTTGAAGGAATGAGACATGGTGTTAAGTGTTATGGAGAGAAGAAGATGATGATGGTGGTGGTGGCATGAATAATAATAATATTAATGGTTATGGAGGTTGGTGATGATGATGATGATGATGATGATGGTAAAGCTTTATCTGTGTGCAGTCTGCTTTGTGAATTGTGATCACAATCTATAAAAAAGATTCATTTTTTTTTCTCTTTTTTTGTTTTTGTTTTTTGTTTGTATATAATGGTATTAATTGTATGTAGACATGTTGTCTTGAGTTGTAATTACTTTTTAGGGTCTTTTGATTTTGTAAATAAGACTATGTGTTTTGGCTCGTGAGTGAGTAGTCGTGAGTTATAAACCTAGTCATGTGGATCGTGTGAACCATAACAAATATGGGTGAACGTTGCGTGAGCGAGTAGCCGCTAGCCCATTCGTGTGTGCTGGCGAGGGGAATTCAATCGTTGGCTAACGGCTAGTTTTGGATATTTATATAAAAAAATATATTTTTAATTCATTGTTACACTAAAAAATCACAAACAATTCATAAACAATCTTCAATCTTCAAAGAAATTGATCCATCACAATGGGAATGATGTTACCAACCGGCCTTCGAGTTCCTAGATGAAGACGGGTATGGAATGAATACCGAAATCGAAGAAAATCTTAGCCAAATGTCACCCCCATCTCCGGATTTTGTTATTCTGGATACGCAAGATTCAGCCACAAAAAAAGTAAGGGCAAAGGAGGGGTGGTGGCCGAAGTGGCACGGCGGCCAGGGGTGGTGGTAGAGGTGGTGAACCGCCCGAACAAGATGTACGTCCAAAACGGCAAGTGACGTCGTGGTCGGAAGATGAAAAAATAGTCCTTTGTCGTGCGTGGGTGGAAGTTTTGGAAGATCGAAAAGCCGGTATAAATTTTTTTAAGAATTGAATCTTTTTTATAGATTGTGATCACAATTCACAAAGCAGACTGCACACAGATAAAGCTTTACCATCATCATCATCATCATCACCAACCTCCTTTTCGATATAATGATATTAATTGTATGTAGACATGTTGTCTTGAGTTGTAATTACCTTTTTAGGGTCTTTTCTTTTTGTAAATAAGACTATGTGTTTTGGCTCGTGAGTGAGTAGTCGTGAGTTATAAACCTAGTCATGTGGATCGCGTGAACCACAACGAATATGGGTGAACGTTGCGCGAGTGAGTAGCCGCTAGCCCATTCGTGTGTGCTGTCGAGGGGAATTCGATCGTTGGCTAACGGCTAGTTTTGGATATTTATATAAAAAAATATATTTTTAATTCATTGTTACACTAAAAAATCACAAACAATTCATAAACAATCTTCAATCTTCAAAGAAATTGATCCATCACAATGGGAATGATGTTACCAACCGGCCTTTGAGTTCCTAGATGAAGACGGGTATGGAATGAATACCGAAATCGAAGAAAATCTTAGCCAAATGTCACCCCCATCTCCGGATTTTGTTATTACGGATACGCAAGATTCAACCCCAAAAAAAGCGAGGGCAAAGGAGGGGTGGTGGCCGAGGTGGCACGGCGGCCAGGGGTGGTGGTAGAGGTGGTGAACCGCCCGAACAAGATGTACGTCCAAAACGGCAAGTGACGTCGTGGTCGAAAGATGAAAAAATAGTCCTTTGTCGTGCGTGGGTGGAAGTTTTGGAAGATCGAAAAGCCGGTATAATTTTTTTTTAAGAAATGAATCTTTTTTATAGATTGTGATCACAATTCACAAAGCAGACTGCACACAGATAAAGCTTTACCATCATCATCATCATCATCACCAACCTCCTTTTCGATATAATGGTATTAATTGTATGTAGACATGTTGTCTTGAGTGGTAATTACCTTTTTAGGGTCTTTTCTTTTTGTAAATAAGACTATGTGTTTTGGCTCGTGAGTAGTCGTGAGTTATAAACCTAGTCATGTGGATCGTGTGAACCACAACAAATATGGGTGAACGTTGAGCGAGCGAGTAGCCGCTAGCCCATTCGTGTGTGCTGGCGAGGGGAATTCGGTCGTTGGCTAGCGGCTATTTTTGGATATTTATATAAAAAAAAATATTTTTAATTCATTGTTACACTAAAAAATCACAAACAATTCATAAACAATCTTCAATCTTCAAAGAAATTGATCCATCACAATGGGAATGATGTTACCAACCGGCCTTCGAGTTCCTAGATGAAGACGGGTATGGAATGAATACCGAAATCGAAGAAAATCTTAGCCAAATGTCACCCCCATCTCCGGATTTTGTTATTGCGGATACGCAAGATTCAGCCCCAAAAAAGCGAGGGCAAAGGAGGGGTGGTGGCCGAGGTGGCACGGCGGCCAGGGGTGGTGGTAGAGGTGGTGAACCGCCCGAACAAGATGTACGTCCAAAACGGCAAGTGACGTCGTGGTCGAAAGATGAAAAAATAGTCCTTTGTCGTGCGTGGGTGGAAGTTTTGGAAGATCGAAAAGCCGGTATAAATTTTTTTATGTAAATATATAATGTTGTTACTATAATGATTTTTTTTAATCTTTTTTTATTATTTTTGTAGCCGACTATCAACGGGCTTAGGTTTTTTGGAGACGGATCCGAGAAATTTTCTACAAAAAAATGGGGAGTGAAATGCGTTCCATCGATATGATTTCCGGGCAGTGGGCCGAAATTAGAAAATACGTGGGCTTATTTACAAATATTCATAACAGGAATGCTAATCGAATGGGAGCAAGTGGGAGTAGCTATCTTGATATCTACAACTTCACTTGCGACAAGTGGAAGGATGAGGTATATCGCAAATACAAGACCACGAAAACGTGGGATGAATACTACTTATGGAGAATTCTTCGTAGTTGCTCCAAATGGATCAAGCTAATTACGATTGAAAAAATGAGCGAAGGCAGTTCATCAAAGTGGAAAATGTTCGTTAAAAGGAGGGACTTGATTGACCAATATCAAAAACGACATGACCTCAAGAGACTAAATTTTTTGAATCGGGGGCTCATCAAGCATATTGGATAACTTAAATGTACTTAACTCATAAAAATATATATTATAAATGAATAATCAACTTATCATACACAATGTAAAAAAAATGAGAAGGATACAAAAAAATACAATAGATCACGCGATATGACACAATGAGCTACAAAATATGACACAATGAGCTACAAAATATAACACAATGACAAAAAATAGAACACAATGCTGAAGAAAAATGACACAATGAATCGAGAGAATGAGACAATGATATAAAGTAAATTCTAAAAACTACGAGCTAAAAGTCCAAAAAAGCGATAACCTAAAAACTAAGATCATAGGGTTTGATTAGACGGTTCCAACGCCGCTTGAATGAGTTCAATTGGATTTTGTTTTTCCTACGACTTCCTATTTTTCTTTAACTGTGTATTTGATCCTAACCCTGCAAATGAAATGCATTCTTTCAACTCATGAGATTACTTAGGGAGGTGAAGATACACACACAATAGAGATGACGCTTGGGGTTGGAAGACTAATGATATGATTGTCAAATGGTGTCCTCCCAAGGTAAATATATTTGTCAGCAGAGCTACGGTTAACAAGATTCCAATGAAGGTTGAGCTCCTTAAGGGTGAAGGCTTTAGCATCTTGCAATTTAGTCTTGGACCTACAAGATGTTATTAGTAGGGGTGAGCAAATGTCGATTCGGTTCGGTTTTTACATATAACCGAAACCGATAACTGATGTTCGGTTTTAGGAAAAACCATAACCAAAACCGATCGGTTACGTCGGTTCGGTTAATTCGGTTAATATGTCGGTTATCGGTTCGGTTTCGGTTATGTTCGGTTAATATCCAAACATAAAATTTGTGCAGAATTATAAACTTAAAATAGTTAATAAAGTGTTTGGATCTTTTTCAAGAATACAAATATATATATGAAAACGCAAGAAAAATAAATGAAATACCGAGGAAACAAATAAAAAAATGATTTAAATATATGGATATACATGAAAAATACATGAGTTACATAAAAGATATATTTCAAATACATAGATATACATGAAAGATACATGAAATACTGAAAATACATGAAGATATGTTCCAAATACATGGAGTATGAAAAATACTTACGTATATAACTATCGGTTCGGTTTCGGTTATTTCGGTTACGGAAGAAGGGAAAACCGAAACCGTAACCGAATGGTTCGGTTTTGGCCATATATTAACCGTAACCAATCGGTTAATTTGGTTTTGGTTATTTTCGGTTCGGTTATCGGTTCGGTTTCGGTTTTTGTATGCTCCCCCCTAGTTATTAGCAATTTGCAAAACCACAAAAGATGGAAAAAAGGGAGTTTTATGCATTATTATGGTTTTCTTATGGGCTATATGGAAAACGAGGAATAAATGTAAAGGAATCATCATTTTTATGGGTCAAACATCGAGCTAAGGTGAAAGCTATTAATTGTACTAGGTTTAATAGTGGCATAGATGCCATTTTGATGTAACTTTGGTGTTTTCATCTCTAGCTCCTTACTAGATGTCTTTGATTGTGATTAATACATGATTCATTTTCCAATTAGAAAAAGTGCATTGTATCTAAAAGTGACTCTTGAAATATGGTTTGTGATTTCCAATCTCCAAAAGATTCATCTTTGTTTTATTTATATATACTCAATTAAAAAGTATGGTTTCATACTTTTCTTGTAATAATTAAAGTGCATGTTAATTCATATAACTGACTAGTGTATTAAAATGTGGGCTTTGATATTGTTTTGTCACTAGTTGTAAGACCATGTGTAGTGGGGGGCTTTATTTATAAAGCCCCCCTTTCTGATTGGTCCACGTGGCTGCTGAGTCAGCATGGAGAGAGAAACTGAAAAATGGGTGTAGTGGTAGGGGCTTTATTTATAAAGCCCCAATTAATATTTTATTATATCTTTTTAATTAAAAAAATAATAAAATAATAAAAGAGAGAGAGTGTGTTGATGTGGCAAATTCTGATTGGAGGGGGCATATCAATTCAGGCGCTATATATATAAAGCCCTTTGCTGATTTTTGGACATGGAGCCCCCCTGTAATGGTGTACAGGGGCGCTATTTTTTTTTCTCAAAAAAACGCCCCACTACGGGGGTCTAAGCAACTTTTTTATTCTTTTTGTTTCTTAAAAAAGGATAAATGAAATATGTTATATGTGATCGAACAGAATACAAATAAAATGCATTCTTTAATAGAGGTATGTAAAGATGGCTCTTGAAGTATGTATCAGGCCAAGCTAGTATGGAGATATTATGTGAACCATGGAAGGAAGTACACGATACGGAGCTAACATAAATACGTATGTAGACCCTTAATTTGTCCATGAATGCAACATTCAGAAACGTAACGCATAAGGGTTGGATTGACTTGTAAGCACTGGGGGATACTAAACTAGTTGTGTCCACAAGTCGGAGTAACATGAATGAAAACATGACAAGCAATTGAAAATTGTGTCACATGAATTGAACACGAAAAACATGTTCTTAGTTAACACGAACTCTACCTTTATAACCTGTAAAAACCTTACTAGTAATCTTTTTGCATACTTAATATTCAAAAATCTTAAATTTTCTAAAAACACACCAAAGTGTGTGTATATGTGTATATAATATTCACATTTAAACCATAAAATCTTATGCCATATTTTTCTATTAAATTTTGACATGATGTATCAAAATTATGATAATAAACAAATATTGAAATCCAACAATTGTTAGAATGTCTCCAACCCACTCTAAATCCTTCACCGCTCTTCCTTCTATGCCCGCTGCCACATCAGTCTGACCCTCCATCTTCTCTCTCCTTTTCTACATGCACCATCCTCTTCTCTCCTCTCCTCTCCCTCTCACAACAACCCATCAGATCCTTCACAGGCGCACCCTTGTGCAAGAGCTGCACCTACTTCCTCTCTCCGCCACGTCCTCCAACCCGTTGTCTCTCTCCTCCACCTCCTATACCACATCCCCCATGGGCTCCCAACGTTGAATGGTCTTAGTAACTTATTCTCGTATATAATAACTAGTTTTTATTCCGGGAGCGTCCCGGGTTGAAAAATCTAATATAACATAATAAAATATATTATTATTATTATTATTATTATTATTATTATTATTATTATTTTAAACAAATCTCTCCCATAAGATATCATATTCAAATATAAAAAAAACGAATATCCGCGCCGGGGTATAAATCTAGTGCCATTACAAATGAATTTGGAAGTTTGTAATCGATCATTCTAAAAAGAACTAACATGAAATAAGAAAAAAAAAGTTAATTATTGAAATATCGAACGCATTAGTCTAAGGGTTATGTGATGCGTTAAAAAATTCATGGGTATATGATCGGGTATGTAGTTCGGGTATTTGGGTATGTTGTTTTGGGTATCCCTAATCCCAGACCCGACCCAAACCCACAATTTTTTTTTTTAAATTAATCCCAAACCCGACACAATACTTGTCGGGTTACAAAAAATAGTCATTTTTTTCTCCGTTTTTTATATAGCACTATGGTACTCGTTGGAAAGATAATAAAACGCCCGTTAATTTGGTGTAATTTTTTTCTTTATAAAATCTCGTATATAAAAGATATTAACGTTTAAAAGTTATGGGAGAAAACACGAGAGAGAAAATAATAACGGTTTAATGTTTAAATTTAGTAGATTGAGTATTTAATAGATTAGGTTAAAGATTATAATAGATTAGGTTAAATCATATTTATATCTTTTTTTTAATTGGTTTAGAGTTGTCACGTCACATCCTATGTGGCATCTCTCAAAGGAGAGATTGCATAATATTATGACATGTAGGATTAATCATTTTGTAATATATATATATATATATATATATAGATATAGATATAGATTTCTCTTTATCGTGGTGTGAGTACATATATACATACATGATGCATAGATATATATGTACATGCATAAAAAGATTTTAATGATTATATGATAACAAAAACTAATAAATTAATCTGTATTCACTTTCTATTAACGGCAAATTGAGATCACTGACTTGAGCTAATCTCGAGCTCTCTTTTAAGTTAAAGAAGCTGCAATTGAGCTTTAGACGAGCTTAGGCTCGGCTTGTTTACACCCCCTACTTCGGCCCTTCAAAATATAAAAAGAACAAGAAAAATTACCAAAATCAAGATTTGTTCATCATAACTCCGAAAAACGACCCAAAACTTCGCAACTTTTGTATACCACAAGTTCCTTCAAGTTTTATGAAAATGCATATAAAGAACAAGAAAAAACACCACTGACTATTCATCCTTTGAGAACTCCAAGTTTTGCCAACGACTCACGAATGTCGGCGACACCAAACTGGTCAGGTGTCTGAATAACGTTAGCGCTGTCTGTGGGCCAGACGTCTGAAAGCGGGTAAATTCTGTTGGCATGAAGTTGATCACTAGTAGTATTGCTGACTCCTTTTAGTATAACAGTTTTATGAACACCACCCAAAAATCCTTCATAATCAGTGTCTCCGCTTTCGCCAATGAAGACCACCACCTTCGATAAGTCCATACCCCATCGGAGATACAAGTACCTGAAACATATTATTAATAGGTAAAAATGTGCAAGCGTGAAATATTATTATCAAAAAGTGTATAACAAGGACACACCTTAGCGCTTGTGAGCGAGACGCTAATACTGGAATAACATTAATTTTCCTCCCATTTTGGCAATAAATAATGTGACAACGGAGAGCTTGGATTCTCATCATCTTCCTAAGCTCCTTTGCGGCCGGAACCTACAACAATTGAGAAGTGAAATAAGAAATATAAGTTAAAAAGGGAAAACGGGTCAAACAGGTTGAAAGTTGTCCAAAGTCTATTTTTAATGCATACAACTTACTTTTTTGGTCATAACTAACACTTAATATTTTATTATATAAGCCCAAATCGTTAAACCATACCGAAAGCCAACCCATTCCTTCATGTTGGTTTGGTTCGGTTTAAATTTTCAACTGTTACATTTTAGTATGCAATGGTCAAAAACTATCACTAACGGTTTGGCTTATCGTTTAGCTTAAAACCGTCAAAACCGTACTATTAACACCCCTATTAAATAATACCAACCCGTCCGACCGACCGACATAGCACTAATATGGGGGCGGATAAAGTAATAGATAAACTTACCAATGCTGGATTTTGAACATTAAAAGCATAACAGTAGTTGGTAGAAACCGATTCATCTTCTGTAACAACATGTTGTTCATTTTTATTCTGCGCCTTTTTGTCAATAATAGAAGAAGCCCACCTAACCAAAGTCTTCCTAAGCCCTTCACCACCCCACCGGTATTCAATGTGAGAATGATAATAAAGATCAAATACAAACGGGTTATCTTCAGAATGAGAAGATGAGTAGTACAGATCAGCACCGCTGTTGCAAATAAAAGCATCAAAATCGGAAGGATTTAGCCCGTTTGAGACCAAATACGAATGAATTTCCGCCATCTGTAAAGATGTCGCCAATATAAATCCAACCGACCCGTCGTTTTTCTCATTTTCTACAGCCTCAAAAATCTTTTTAACATTTTCGAAAAGAT
Organism: Ambrosia trifida; assembly: GCA_028751855.1. NCBI lineage: Eukaryota > Viridiplantae > Streptophyta > Magnoliopsida > Asterales > Asteraceae > Ambrosia > Ambrosia trifida. Next base: position 70,597,514 of record CM054132.1, read on the forward strand.
TTTTGATATTATCGGCGTCGATGGCGATTACAAATATATGATTTCTTCTTCTTAATGCAGGGAACTTAGCTTGATCGGCTTTTTCTCCAGACACGGTCCTTTGTGCCGTTTTTACAATATTAGCCTTTGACATTGACATAACAGCGTTCTCTAGTTTATTCTTTCTATCCTCGGCGTCAACACCATCCAATGAAAACCTCAAGTTTAGAGATATATCCTGCATATCTCTTAAAGAATCACCTGGTGATTCGGGTTCCGAATTTTCATCATCATCACTATCATTGTTTTTTAGCCACCCGGGATGCCTTGGTTTGCAGCTCGCAATCCGTGAAAGATAAGTTTTACAATGTTCAGTCCATGAAAATAAGTGAATGTTTCTCAACCCGTTTGACCTGCATTTTGACCAAAGTTGCTTATCTGCCACGAGTTTTAACAAGGCATCAGCAACGGAGTCATGATCATGTGGATCGACGAGTAAACCATTGTCAAGTACCTGCAAGGATAACATGGTCATTTTGCAGGTAGATTTAATCAACTGATATACCAACATAGAATGAAACGGTATGCTGCTTACACGGTGTATATCTACAGGACCTCCATTTTTTGTGGCGACCATTGGTAGCCCATGAGCTGCAGCCTGTTCAATGAATCTTATCAAAACTCATGCTAATAATATAACAACTTGATCCTTCAATTGTTAAAGATAGAGAGTGGCACTTTACACTCGTTACCTACGAATGGGTCAACTTGGGTTATGGTTTATCTCAACCGGGTCCAATGGGTCGATAAGAAAATAAGAAACGGGTTAAAAATTAGCCAACGTCTAATTTAACTTCATATAACCTCTTACCTCCTAATCATTTTGTTCAAAGGTTCAAATTTTTTTTTTTTTTGAAAAGCCAACAAAGTCGTCACGGGCTCCTGTATGAATCCCTTTACGACGAATTAAGGATACCCACGGGGCACCCGGTCCTCCAGGGAAAACCCGACCACCCACCTGCCCGAAGGCACGACAGTGAATAATAGGTAAAACCTGGTATCATTCAAGGCTCGAACTTGTGACCATAAGACCCCAAGTCACCTATCATTAGGCTTCTACCACTCCACCAGAAGGTAGGTGGTAGGTTTAGATTATTTTAGCAATAACACTTTTCTTGTAACCGTAATTAACGCATTAATTGTTTATAAATAGTCCAAATGTGGACCAAAAAGATAATTTGAGTTGATAGACCACGCCCCCGAAGGCAACATGTATCAACCGAACCCATCTTGACCCGTTTCCCAAACCGCCCATCTTGTCAATTCTAACTAATTTATCAGAAGATAACCTCGATCAAAGTGAGTCCAAATGGCTCTATGAAAGCAGGATTGATGAAAACACCCTGCCATGAGAAAAAAAACAAAATTTATATATCTCAAAATACATACTTAGCATACCATATTATATCTTAATCTTTTAAACTACCTTAGTCTTCGCTGCTAAACGGTAGATATCAGGAACCTCACTCTGCTTATGATGCTTAGGATACGCCACTTGACCATAAAGATCATACTTATCAATCATTTTAATAATAGAAAGAAGCATGGAAGCACTGGTGCTCGACATCTCATCAATGTTATCACGGTTACCCATTATTAACGTCTGTAAAATATAAATGAATATTAAAATCCAAAGAAGAATCCGATCAAATATAAATATTAAAAAAAAACATATATTAGGTTAGCTCAGACATACAAGATTGGCAAGCTCCCGTAATGGACGACACTCCCCGAATGCTTTGACCAAGGTTGTAAGATTCTTTTTCGGGTCGGGCCTAGCAAGCGCAAGTATCATAGGCTTGCGTGGGTTGGTAAAGAAACGCATAATCTACATGAAAATAACGTTAAGAATCTATTAATCTAATGAGTTTTACACTTCCAGATATAATGCAAAGACATTCTATAATTAAAAAAAAAAACTAATGTTCTAGATAGCATTCAGTAGAGGATTCTATCAGAATCTGTTGAGAAAAGACATGAACCTCTGCCCAAATAGGCGGGTCGGGAGAGGCCTGACGATCGTCTGTTCCTTCTGTTTCACCGTCCATATCACCATCATGTGGAATAATATGATTAAACTCCATCCCAGGAGGGATTACCTGACAGTAATTATATTATTAATCCTTTACACATGGCATTATAATAGAAAAAATGGTAAAAGTTTAGAGCTTTTTTACAACAGTTGCGAGGGGTCAACTCAACGATAACGGGTTTTACAAGTTGCAGGAGAATGATGAATCTTTAGCAACATTTAACAAATATGCATTGCACAAAAAATGCAGATTCCGGCCCATTTATTTATGAATGGGTCAATTTAGGTTATGCGTAACATTTATATTCAAAAAAATCAGATTATTATTGAAATACTAAAAAACTAATTTTGACTTTTGACCCGTTACTTGACCTGCCCACTTTGCTACTATGACCATAAAATAAAAAGCAAGTTTTGGAACTTACAACCATGCGGGGCATGAACCTGCCATAACAACTCACGTTACGCCTGATCCTAGCCCGAAGCTTACGCTCTAGAACTGGATCAAACCCGTTATACAACCGCCACTGTTCTTCTATTTCCTGTCTGGTGCTGGTTATAACCACCTCAGATGCATCAAGGGTCAACTCCTCAGCTTCTATCCTACGCATTATTTTATACGTCTTATTAATCTCATCTTTAGATAATCTCCCTTGCCTTAAAAGTTGTTCCAATTTATCTCGCCCTAATGAGTGGCCCGTAAAAAGCATGGGTACATTTAGGGCACCGGAAAGAAGAGCAGCTGAGTCACCAGCATCTGCATAATGACCATGGATAGCAACTGGCCATACAGGCCGACCGCCACCAACTTGTTCACCCAAAACCTTGGACATTTGAATTATGTGGCTAAGTGCACCGTCAACGAATTCAGGGACATGTGGCCACAAAAGCTCTTTGGGAATATATTTATCTCTTGGTCCAAATGGAATTCGGATTATATATGCGCCACTACTCTCGCCTATTTCATCTGTCAAGCTGTCTGAGTTATGTGGAGCGAGCATTTCCGTTGGTTCACCATAACTCCAGTCAACTTCAGGTGATGCGACTTGTCTAGTAAGTAAATCCACTCGGTAGACACCTGGCATTGAAGCTAAAGCCCGTGCAAGTTCCACAACATACTTAACCTGACCACCCGTATCAGAATCACGACCAAGCTCCATATTTTCACCACGTATTAGACCATGAAGACTGCAAGAAATTTAGTTTGAAGAGCTTAATAAGATTGTCAACAAACTAGACGACATTAAGCGCAGAATATAAATCATCGTTTAGAGACAATACGCTAGTTGCCTTGTTATGCTATTTACTACCTAAATAACTTAAGTAATACAATTAGGAATCTATAACGGTTACAAATACGGATTTCACAGGAAATTTATTTAGATATATTCGATTGGCTTGTAGTGGTGCCAGTAAGATGATACGTAAAATCCTATGCCATATATTACATATCTGTAATATACGGCATAGGATTTTCTTTAGTGATAGTTGTGTAGTGTCTTAACGCGTCAAAATCTTTTCTTTTCCAGGAAGGGTCACACCGCATTAATTTAGATTAACAGCATTAATGTTTCACACGTCACTTTCATCTAAAGATTCAAATTCAAGAAATCGCCTTTCATGGTTTTAGACGCACGTGCGGCCAATTTTAATGATAGATTGCGATTCATGCCCTGTTATCATAACGTCAACTAGGCATGCATATTTACCTTATTAAGACAAGGTACAGCTTCTTCCCCTTTTGTTGATTAGCCCATGCTTCCATTGCATCGGTAGAGCTAATTCTAGGTAAACGAGCTTTGTGATTATCACCATGAGCAGAAACGTCACTAACGATATCTCCTTTCTCCCCCTCTGATAAGTCTTCTGACATATCCGCCACAGCTTCCCTTCGACCCCGTTCACGCTCAAGTCTGCGTCTAGTCATTCTTTGAGCTTCCTCACTCTCAAGCTAACAATAAAAAAAACTAATTAAAAATCAACAAATGTATAACATTTTAACTGTGTATTACTACCAATTGTGATTTCAAATCACTGGTAGGAAGATAGGATACATATGTATGATGGATACATCGCACATAGAATCATCAAAGACACCGCCTTTGATTGAATTACTCGATAATTTAAAGACGAACAACATGAATTTATACTTCATATCTACACGCGCACACACACACAAAAAAAAAAAAAAAAAAAACATCTTACACAAAGTTAGCATTGTATTATCATAGAAACCTAAAATTATAATTTTTTTCAATATATTTGAATATATAAAACAAAAAGAAATGGAAAATGAAAATGAAATAAAATTAAGAAGAAATTATTATGAATAAAAACCTGTTTTTTCTGTCTAGCCAGATTCCAAATCCTCCAACACATATTCTCAAGCCTGGTATTTCTCTCCTGAGGACTCCTGGTCGCCTGGGCCTGCAACAACACACATATATATATATAATCTTCCATTTAAAACTAAACTTTATAACTTAATTCCTTTTCTACAACTTGCATCAACCTAGAATAATCCCAGATGCAAAAATAATAATAATAATAATAATAATAATAATAAATTTTTTTTATATATAAATCAAACCTGAATTTTTTTTTTTTTAGTTCATTCATTATTATTCAATAATAAATGAAAAAAAAAAAAAAACTAAATTTAATAACAAACACATAATCTTCCATTTAAAAGCAAACCCACAACAAAAAAAAAAATACACTTTATAAAACTTGCATCAATGTATACAGAATAATCCCAAATGCAAAAAAAAAAAAAAAAAAAAAAGGGAAACACAAATTTCCATTTTAAAGCAAACCCACAACGAAAAATCTAAACTTTATAACCTAATTTCTTTCCTACAATTTGCATCAACCTATACAAAATAATCCCAGATGCAGAAAAAAATAATAAAAAAAAAAAAAAACTTTATAATAAACACATAATCCTGCATTTAAAATAATACCCATAAGAAAAAATCAAAACTTTATAACATAACTCCTTTCCTATATACACCTTGCATGCATATTCAAGAAAATCGATCCCAGATGCAAAAATAAATAAATAAATAAATAAATAAATGTAAGAGATTAAGTGAAAGAAAGAATGAATGACCTTAACCCATGATCGATGAAGATCGGTTTCATCAAAGCCAATAACATTATCAACGAAGTAACGAGTAGGACTGAAGCGTCCTCGTTCACGAAGAAGCAGCGACGATTTAGCGTCGTCAAGTCCAGGACCCACGTCAAGAATTGCTTCCAGGTAACTGTTTATCCAATCGTTTCCCGCCATTGTTAATTTCCTCCTTCCTCCCCCCTCTTGTGTGTTATTATTAATAATAATAACAGTACTGTAGAGAGAGAGAGAGAGAGAGGTGAATGTTGTTAATAATAATAATAATAATAATATTATTAGTGACGGTGGTGCGACGTGATGAGATTGAATATAAGGGACACACGATCTCAACACACGCAGATATAGGGGCTTGCTGTCATGTGTATCATCTTTATTTATTATTTATTTATTTATTTATTTATTATTATTATTTATTTATTATTTTACAACCAAGTAGAAGCCTCGTGTCCAACACTTGTAGCCTAGTTGGTTAAAAGCCTAAAGTTTCTTATGGGGGGTTTGGGTTCAATTCCCACTAGCTACATTTGGAGGACATTGGTGGAGGGGAAATGAGGGATGACCCAGGCCATTGGCGTGGGTTCGAGTTCTGATCCCGACCGGTTTTACCGATTATTTCACTGTCGTGCCTTCGGGCGGGTGAGTGGTCGGGTTTTCCCGAGAATTGGTGGCAATTGGTGGCCCGGGTACTCTCGAGTACCTGATTCGTCAAAAGGGTGTCCGAGAGTGCTCGGAAATTGATTCGTTGGCCGTTAAAAAAAAAGTAGAATCCTCGTACTCCGTACGCGGCTCCCAATTGTCAAAGGAGTTCGAGTTGGCTATTACCCAGATGAATGGAGCCCCTGGCCCACCAGTCATCAGTTTTGGGGAAAACCCGACCATCCATCTGCACGAAGGCATGACAATGGAATAATCGGTAAAACTCGATTCTCTCAAGAATCAAACCCATAACATTTCAGCCATAGGTCTAATACTATTAGTGAGTTTCGTAGCACTCCACCTAAGGTGGATGGTATTTATTATTTATTATTTATAGTTTATTTATTTGTTTATTAATTAGTTTTTATATTTATGGGGATGCGTGATAATTCTTTTTTGTGAATATAATCTTGAAGTTGGTACAGATGAATGACTCACTGGTTTAGCATAAATAAATAAATAGGTTGGTATAATTATAAAAGTATGTGTTTATTTAATTAAATAAGTTATTATTAATATTTGAAATAGCAGATTTTTTTGAACATCAAAACTAGCCGGAGGCTGGTACCTGGAAGCTTTTTAAATATATTTTGGTGTTTGGCAAAGTAGCTGGAGCTTTTAATAAAATGTATAAAATGACCAAAATTGACATAATTAAAATATTGTAAGGAAGGTTTTTATTTTGTTTTTAAAATAGAATGGGTATTTGTGTCATTTACTAATTAAAAACTTGTAGCTAGTATAGTTTTTTCTTAAAAGCTAGTACTATTAGCTTTTCACTATAGAGCTTTTTCTTCTAACCTAAAAGCTTCCAGCTCTTCAACAAAACAAGGTTTTTTATTGATTAAGAGTTTTTTCTTAAAAGATTGAAGCTTAAAGCTCCTAAAAGCTCCTTGCCAAACATACCCTAAATGTATAAATATATAGGTCCAGCAAGCGACTGGAATACACCGAAACACCAACAACACCAAAACGCCAAACAGGCCCACAACACAATTACAACATATCAGTAATATCGAACTCTAACCATTTATCCCACACCGGGGGAGAAAGTTTAGACCTATGAGAAATCCACAAGGAGTCTTCCTTGATTAAATCCACCGATTTTTGAACCGATATGAAGATGTCTTCAAAAAGCTTCGTGTTCCTCGCTCTCTGTATTCTCCAAATGGGAGCCATGACGACTGTGTATACAATTTTCTTCCATATTCTGCTTCCAGAGCTGTTCGTAGTAATCTGAATCAGCTAGACAAAAGAAACGTCGTTTCTGGGCATAGGCACTCTAATCCACCTAAAAACGTTCCACCACATGCATTGAGCGAACAAGCACGAAACAAAGCAGTGGTTAACATCTTCTGTCCCGAGTCCGCATTTGCTGCATAAAACCTTCTGAATATTTATCCCTTTAGCTGATAACTCCAACTTAGTCGCGACTTTACCCAACGTGGCCCTCCATAGTAAATTTTATTTAAGTCTCGGATCTTCTCTTTGTATCAAAAACACTCAATTGAAGGCGGGAACTAAAATTAAATGTGAAGAAAACAAAGAAGAAACAACATAAAACTAAATGATTTTATTGCTAATCAAAGTGCATACGGTTTCTAAGAACCGTCTGGTACACCACAGCCAAACACAATGAGAAAGTTGATAACAAAAGACCAGCCACCTACAATGATACGAGAACTCCCTATTTATAGTTTATGGGGCGGTTCTTGTTACAAGGTCCTAAGAGGCCGAAACCCACTGAGCACTAATCAAGCCAAAATAACTAAGGGGGGACGGGGTACTCCACTGAAAAAAATTTCTCTTCACTGAAATAATTTTTTGGAGACAGCACTCCACTGAAAATAAAATAGAGAAAAAGACAAAAGGGGGAGAGACAAACCACGGGTACCAGCCCGTTAACTAGAACCAGAATTTGGTTCACGGGACTACTATCAGCATGGGTGGCGGTGGTGTTACCGTACTGGTTGTGATACCCCGAAAATTCAGGTTCTCACTTTAACTAAACTCTAGTTATATTCCTTGCATTATACTTAACTAGGGTTAGTTAGATAAGACATACGTGCATAGTTATGAGTCAATGTGTGATTGCATGATTAGTGAACCTCGGACGTTGGTGAATAATAAACTTATGGGTCTCGGTGATACCTGACAAACTTATGTGAAAACCATACGTGATTATGTGAACCTAAACCGAACACGTTAATAGAAATCATTAAAAGTGGAGCATGAGGTTGATTAGGGTCTTAATGCATGGGGTTACACTTGTTACGGTCCGAAATAACGAAAACGTCGAAGGATAACGCGTCGGGAGACGAAACGAGAAAAGAGCGCGCCACCCGGACCTGTGAGCGGCCGCTCACAGGCACCGAGCGGCCGCTCGAAATGACCTGACGGGTCTAAACCGCCTTAAACTTATATTTAAGCATCCTAAACTCCCATGCAGCCCCCATACTCAACCCTAATCGCCCCCTTACTGCCCCACACGAATATTTCACTCAAACAACCTCTGCTAAGGCTCAAGATCATCAATTGGGAGGCTCCAAGGCGCGCGATTGATCGATTGAGAGAGCTAAGGGTATATCTTACGATTTCTTATGCTTTTATCTTGTGTTTTCATTAATAAAAATCATATAATAAGTTTGTCCAGGTCTGAATGAGTTTATAAAACATTAAAGCATGAATCTTTTTGAAGATTAAATGGATTAAACATACTCATAAACGCTTAGTAACATCGTAGGATACTTGTTGCGCAAGTAATTGGTGTTTCGATTCTTAAAGCTTTGATCTTGACATGTTTAATCATAGAATCTGATGAAATAGGTATTAGGAATGTTGTGTGTTGATGATTGATGAATGTTAATAGTTTTTGTGCACACGGTAGGCGATTAAAGTATGATTTAGGCGAAACTAAAATCTGGACAGAATGGTTAGTCAAACTTGTAGGAGCTGTAACACGGCTCTAACATAATAATTTTAGGGTTTTCTTGGCATGGTTAGGTCACACCTGGTCTTAGCTTTTCATAATGGGTAAAATCATGTGTTTTGGACGTAGGATGAGTCGTTTTTGGAATTTTAATTGATTAGGGGTCATATCAGATTTTCGGATTTGTAAATTGGGCTAACTTTAAATGGCCATAACTTGAGATTTACAAGGAGTTAGGTTATGAAATTTTTACAGTAGGTCGATACTGGAAAAATAGAGCTTTTCCAAGTGGATTCATCTCGTTTGGATGAATACACAATTTTTAAGAATTTTCCTACTAAACTGACCTGTTGTGGAAATTTTCTGAACACTGCTGTGTTGTACGAATTTTTATAATTTTTGTGTTTGGAATTAAGACAAAACAAAAATAGGTATTGCCAAGTGAATCCCAAAGAAAATTCAGTAAAAATTTGGGAGGATAACTCACTGGTTTACAATTTTAAATAAATTCGTTTTGATGGCGCACAATCTGTCCTGAAAACACAGATTGTGTATTATGTGACTATGTGATTACTTGAGGTCTTAGGTGATCTAAAATTGACATATAACGGAAGTACACATGTTTACGACACATATGGGCTGTAGAAACTAATTATAACCAACTCATTCACCAACGAGTCCGTAGGGTTTACTATTGCATGTAGAATCACTAGGCGTCGCATACACACTTTTGAATATTAAAACGCCTTGGACAAACGAGTTATATGGTGTAATGATGTTACGCCTATACTCACGTAGTGACACTGTTATTAGGGTGTCGGTAGCATATAATACTTGCTGTTCGGATTCTTTGCTTACGCGATAAGGTGAGTTTCACTACTCTTTTCTCAAAAGCATGCGTCTCGGGTTGAGACAACTTACTTAACGTTTCTAGTCCGGTTTGGGACTACTTTTACACATCCCGGGTTTGGGGTGCATGGTTCACGTGGTGAACCTATTTTTACTAATTCATATATATGTCCTTGATGAACTAAACCAAACACATCTTTTAAGTCCTTCAAAATACCGAATCAATTGCCGGTTGGGCAAGCGGGTTAATTAGTTGATAGCGCTATTAGGTCTAACAAACCTCACATCGTGCTGGGGGCACGGATGTGAACTATTAGCTTCAAACATAGTCATTGTCGATGGACAATGATGCAAGGCATCCTTATCCCTGTTATGGGAACTTGTTCATTAGTAGTTCGGTATTCGCCGGTTTTAGTTATCATGAGTGGGCTAGCTACCCCTGACATTTGAATTAGCTATTTACTTGTGGCCATGGAGGCCGACGTTCTTACGTACTGTTATGTGGTCTGGGAGACCGACGTTTTCATTTGGTTACATGGTTTGGGAAACCTACGCTTTTACTTACTCACCTACTTTACTCAGTGAACTCACCAACATTGTTTGTTGACCCACGATTTACATGCTTTTGCAGGTAGTTAGCTTCCGGTGCCAGGATTAGAAAGCACTGTACACTTCACTGCATTTGGGCTCTCGGGCATACACATAAATTTTATATATTATGCTTTCGTATGGTTTTAATTTGGGTGTGTTGTTTTGCGCATGGTTTTAAAAGGTTTAAATTTGGTTTACGCTTCCGCAGCTTAACTAAACTTGGTTTTTGAAAACGAACTAAATGGGTTGGGCATTTAGAGTTCGTTCCTGTGACTTATGGCTATGGGATCCTGGTATGTCACGCGCCTCGCGGTATAAACCCCGCAGTGGAAATTTGAGGGTGTGACACTGGTAGTGGGTTACTCATGACCAATTCTGGTAGCGCCCCGTCCCCCTAAGACAAACGAAAACCCCACTATATTATGCATTTAAAAAGTTAATTCTCATGTCCCATGTGTCTCGAACATGCATAAAGCTCCGCTTTTTATAAGTTGCTTATTACTTACTTGTAAATATAATAATATTTTTCAAGTAGGTATATATTATGTTATTATACTTTCAAAGTTATTTTTATGAGTGATATTTTCATTTAGGATGGTAAACCTAATAAGTTTGATGTGCTAAGCTCATATTTTACCTTGCTATTAAACGAGTCATGATTTGAGCGTTGAGTCTCTCTTAAGGTAGTTGGGGAGGACTGACGATTAGGGCCTGTTTTATTCGGGACACAATGATTTGTGTGTGTTAATAAAATACTCATTTTAAACTTAAACTTGAGCCCAATTAAAACTTATTTAAAACTCAAAAATTTTATTAGCCCATTTATAATATCGGTTCTCATTTAAAACTTAAAGTGTAAGATACATATTTTAATGACCCTAATAGAGTATATAAAACTTTAAGGACGACTTTGGATTTAAGTTTGAGTTTTTGACTTCAGTACACTTATATTCAGCTTGATTCGAGCTTATAATAAACCAATTTCAAATATATTACAAGTGGATAAATAGAAGTATTTGGGGGGTTTGCAACAAATAAAAATAAAATACACACACCCAAAATTACACTTGATTTAATCATGGAAAATATTACGCGTATAAAAAAAATTCCCTGTGACGGTTTGAGCTTAGGCAAGGAGGACACCGGTATGTGAATAGGGATTCAAAGTTAGAACCGCTAGGTTAGGGTTGTACAAGGATTTCCACTAAACTAAGCTTTTAAAAAAATTGTTAACATGTATGCACTAAGACCCTACTTGATTACTACCAATTTATATATTACTTAATGAAATGATTATTAATAAATATGTGATTCTTTTCTTAACTCATTTCTGCATGTAAATTTACATGTATTTCCGTTTTATTTTAATAAGAGAAGGTATTTACGAAATTCAGCTAATATTTAATAATAACCATATCTTTGTAGAGAAAGTTGTGTTGTTTTGGGTACGGAAGTGTTACTTTTCGAGTTAGCTTATATGAAATTGAAAATGACATGTGACAACGGCTTTAAGGAATAATATGGTGGGGGCATGTGTCATGTATCTTACTTCACTCAACACACTAGATCAAATTTGTTAAATTTCCTTTGACGAGGTACATTTTTTAAACTTTATTTTGTATTTATTTTTTTAACAGCAATTTTTACGTATAAAATAACATTTTTATACCTAAAAACACTTAATTTGTAAAGTGGGGCTAGCTCACTTGGTAAAGAGTAAAGACTATCGCCTCTTAGTTAGAAGTATTGGGTTCAATAATTATAGAGGTTTGAAAAACGTAACAGTAAGCCGTTAAAAAAATAATAAGAACTAACACTTAATCTTCTACTTACAAAAATATAAAGTCACACGGTCACACCTCTCTTAGGTGAAGAAACACTATATCACTAAACCATTGATTAGCTCATTTTAGATAACCTATAAAATTCACAATCATATATCTCTCTCTCACTTCGTCAAGAATGGTATACCAAATAATTTCATATTCATATTGCATACAAGAGGATAGAGGTGTTCCTGAAAATCTCTGAAAATTTACGTATCCTATTCAAGCGGTTAAAAAATAAGCCACTTAGACACAAGTTTAAGTGTTAAATGAGTTATAAAAAAATATGCCTAAAAAATTTAAATCAAGTCCGATTGGTCTCCTCAAAACTCCTTAAAGACACCCCTACAAGAGGACATTGGATCTTTTCTCTTGCAGGGAAGAATTATGCATAACACAATATATCATGAGAACATGTAAAACATTATAAAACATTTATATTTTTAATTTTAAATTTTTTTGAAGTAAACAAAAATGATAATGTTTAGTGCTTTTGTCTTATTAGTAATTTAGTTTTGTGTGATAATGTTTGTATTTATTTTTAATTTGTCTTATGTTTATCATAGGTTTAGTATAGTAATTTACTAATTTAGGCTTTGTTATATGATATTAATATATTTAGCACGGGTTTGTGAGACAAAAGAGAAAACTTATTTGAACTCTATACAAAAATATTGTTTTATGCAACTTTTACTTGTTACATGTTTTTTTTTTTTTTTAAGAAAATTGCTTGAATGGTCCCTATGGTTTGCACTTTTTTCACCTATAGTCCCTAAGTTTTTAAAATTACAGCCATAGTCCTGAAACAGTGAATTTTTTTAACTCGGATAGTCCCTGGAGCTAACTGAGGTTAAATAATCCAGTTAAGTGGGTGTGAAATTACAAAAGTACCCTTACTTTAATAAAAAAAAATATACTAATTAATGTGGGTCTCACACTTCATCTTCCCCACTTCATCTTCTTCACCTCATCACCTCCACAAACCACCACCACTCATCTCCACCCTCCACCACCACCCACTTCATTCTCCCCAGTATCTCATCACCATCACCATCTGTATCAGAAACACCTGTTCGTCAAACCCTAACCCCAGGACCTTCAAATTCAATAACCCCTCAAAACCCTAACCCTAAAAAACTCAACCGGTTGTGGGTCCCGAAGTTTAGTGGTGGAGCTCGACGAGGATGGTGGCTGTGATGGTGGTTCCTGGCCGATGGTGGTGGTATTGGTGGTATACTTGAAGAAGACGACCGATGGCGGTGACAGTGGGTGTTTGGTTCACGTTAGTGGCTCAATCGATGGTTGCAGTGGTGGTTATGGTGGCTTCGTTTGACTGTTAATCTCGTTGGGAGGTGGTGGTTCGTTATGGTGCAGTACAGGGTGAAGCTTGACAGGGAGTGGTGGTGGTTGTTAGCAGGTCAGAGGTGGTGTTGGGGGTTACTTACTGGTTGCCTGATAGTGGTGTTGGTTCTCTAGATCTAATGGGTTTAAGAACTCGGGTTAGTGTTTGGTCTGATGGTGGTTTCCGGTGGACCTTGGTGGTGTTTGGCGGATGATGATGATGGCTGTGGTGGTTGAAAGAAGCGGCAGCAGCGGTGGTAGTTTTGGTTCGGGTTTGGACTGATCGGGTTTGGTCCGGGGGGTGGTGCTCAGGTGTGGTTTGGGTTTTGGTTCGAGTGGGTGGTTGCTGGTTGGTGGTGGTGGTGGGTGGTAGTGATAGGGTGGGGAAGATGAAGTTGGTGGTGGTGGTGTAGGGATTAAGGGTTTTTTTTATATATTTAATTATAAAACGTGGGGCCCACCAGTGTTTTATTTTATTTGTTTTATAAAAATGGTAGTTTTGTAATTTCACACCCACTTAACTGAATTATTTAACCTTAGTTAGCTCCAGGGACTATCCGAGTTAAAAAAAATTCACTGTTTCAGGACTATGGCTGTAATTTTGAAAACTTGAGGACTATAGGTGAAAAAAGTGCAAACCACAGGGACCATTCGAGCAATTTTCTCTTTTTTTTTATTTCACATCGTTAATAAATAATTAAATAATTTATATGATAAAATGATTTTTATACAAAAACTAGTTATATGTAGGGATGGCAACGGGTCGGGTTTGGCTAATATCATACCCATACCCGGTTATAAAATCTTATATCATACCCATCTCATTACCCGTCAGGTAGAGAGCATACTCGCGGGTATCAGGTATACCCGTTGGTATTTGCATGTAAATATATATGTATATATTTTTTTATTTTCTCTTATAGTCTTATGTTTTAAAAAATCTAAATATATGAGATTGTAATAAGTAACATATATATAGAGTAAAGATCAAATACAAAGTGTTTTTCGGTAAGAACTGTGAGAATAAAAGGGGGTAAAAAAAATTTGTTTATTTTTTTAGAATTTTTTTTCCCATGTGCTTAAACATTCTTTCTAGATGAATAAGACAAAAAAAATAAAAATTAATGTAATTACGTCATTAAAGTAAAACATTAGTTTACACTAGAGTAATTATGTAATTACTCTACACGTAATTACTCTACACCAATTTTTATTTTTTTTAGTTTTCAATACTATAATACATGTTTAACAATATGGGAAAAAAGTTTGAAAAAAAAAATAAAAAAATACCCTCCTTTAATTCTCACAGTTCTTACCGAAAACACACTTTGTACCGGATCTTTCCCCTATATATATATATATATATATATATATATATATATATATATATATATATGGTAGGGTTCAAATAGGAACCAACCCTTAAGTAGGAACTATAGGAACAAATCTAAGTCATCCATCTTCAATGGCATGATTGTAATTAAGTAGAACTTTAATTAATTGTTATTTTAATAAAGGGGCATTTCAGTCTTTTGTTCAATATCATTGTTAATAGGTAATTAACATCATTCTCACAACTTACGTGATCTCATTCATCAAAACCCTAGTAAGAACATTTCAGAAAATTTATGAAGATCAAGATTTCTTATACAGGTATGTTTGTATATTCAATCTTTCACTCTATTTCTTAATTTTTGTCGTTTTATATTCATTAATTCTTTTTTTTTTTACGATTCTAAGAAACACGAAAACGATTTTCAAAAAATTAAGATCCAAATACGTGATTGTATAGTCTAAGAAAGTATACGTTAGTGTTGGTCTTTTTTATAAAGAAAAGAAATTGAAAAGTCAATGAAACCCTAATTATTTTAGTCTGGTTGTTAAATGAAGAAGATGCGATGCTGATATAGTTTATTATACACTAATGTATACTATAAATAGGTTGTACATTCAACATAGTTTATATTATACGTTGGTGTAAACTTTGTAGTTTGAAAACATTCAATCTTAAACTGTAGTAGAGTCGATACAGTAGTGTAAACATTCAAAATTAGTATACACTAGTGTAAACTATACGCTGGTGTATATAATAGGCTGTGTTTGCAAAATTTAGTAGAGTCGATACACTAGTGTAAACATTCAAAATTAGTATACACCAGTGTTATCTATACGCTGGTGTATATAATAGGCTGTGTTTGCAAAATTTAGTAGAGTTGATACAGTAGTGTAAACATTCAAAATTAGTATACACTAGTGTAAACTATACAAAAAAAATTATAAATGTGTGACACAAGTGTATTTAATGACAAAATCTTATGTAGCTTGTTGTTTTAATTATGTTATTTTTTTAATGGTGTATAGGTTTTGGATACACAGTTATATTGACGTCATGTGAATGCACTAATGCTTGTGGTTTAAAAATTGGAGTTGGATGTTTGGTTTTTGGACATGGAGATTACATGATGAGGAAGCCACGTTATTGTACCAAATGTGGACGTTTGGGATATCATGATGCTCGACACTGCCCGAATAAATAATTTGTTTTGTTTTTTCAATGAAACGCCGTTTGATCAAGTATTTCGATGTCGGATATTATGTATTTGCTTAATTCAATAAAGATACGTTTTTTAATTATAATTAATTGTGTACAAGTGCATTGTTGATCACATATATTTTGTGATATTATACATTGATATACATTGACTGTTATGCATTGTTAAAAATAGATATCACAAATATAAGATGCGTTAATGAAAACAAAAGTCGTTGATATCTCGGTATATATACAACAGTGCACATTGGTGTATATCAGTTTTTTTTGTTCATTCATCATCATCATCAACACATATATACAACGGTGTACATCAGTTATACATTGATGTATATCACTTTTTTTCTTTTCATTCAACATCATAATCAACACATATATATAGTGGTGTATATCCGTTTTTTTCAACTTACATGACTATAATTTGGACACAAATATACATTGGTGTATATTAGTTACTTTTTTTTCTTTCATTCATCATCATCAACACAGATATGCATTAGTGTATATCCGTTTTTTCCAGCTTACATGACTATAATTTGAACACATATACATTGGTGTATATTAGTTACTTTTTTTCTTTCTTTCATTCATCATCATCAACATAGATAACATTAGTGTATATCCGTTTTTTCCAGCTTACATGACTATAATTCGAACACATATACATTGGTGTATATTAGTTACTTTTTTCTCTTTCATTATCATCATCATCAACACATATATAGATTGGTGTATATCCGTTTTTTTTTTCAGCTTACTTGACTATAATTTAAACACACGTATACATTGGTGTATATCTTTTTAGAGATTAGGATGAAAACAATTTCCCTTAAAAAAATAAAATTCATTACATGCTGACTTCATCTTTATTGCCGACATAATGCTATTAACCTGCAAAACCGATTAAATAAAAAAATAATGAGATTAGGAACAACATAATGAAAACAATTTCCCTTAAAAAAAATAAAATTCACCACATGCTGACTTCATCTTTATCGCCGACATAATGAGATTAGGAACAACATCACAAGTACACCATGGAGGAGGAGGCGGAAGATTCAACTATCAGATCTGCAATAATAAACAAATAATTTCGTTAAATTCATCACGAAAACATTCAACTATCACCAACTATAAATATATAATAAATGAAGATTACAATATTACAAACTACCGATTATTATTGTAATACGATGGAGGAGGAGGCAGAAGGAAACAATCAACTAGAATACGAAGTTTGAAGACGATCGCAATTAAGTCGAGAGACGAAGGTAGGTGAATTAGGTCAGAAGAGAGAAATAATAATTGAGAGAAATAGTTAAGTTAGGTGAACATCTGACACAAAACTTATGGAAGTGTGTATAATTTTATGCAGTTAACAAAAATAAAAGATAATTAATTAGATGTCTAATTACCCTTATACCCTTTAGATCAAAATCAAGGATGGATGGCTAGGATTGGTTCCTAAGTTCCTAACTAGCCTATTGGTGACCTAAATTTTGCAAACACAGCCTATTATATACACCAGCGTATAGTTAACACTGGTTTATACTAATTTTGAATGTTTACACTACTGTATCGACTCTACTAAATTTTGCAAACACAACCTATTATATACACCAGCGTATAGTTAACACTGGTGTATACTAATTTTGAATGTTTACACTACTGTATCGACTCTACTAAATTTTGCAAACACAGCCTATTATATACACCAGCGTATAGTTTACACTAGTGTATACTAATTTTGAATGTTTACACTACTGTATCGACTCTACTACAGTTTAAGATTGAATGTTTTCAAACTACAAAGTTTACACCAATGTATAATATAAACTATGTTGAATGCACAACCTATTTATAGTATACATTAGTGTATAATAAACTATATCAGCATCGCATCTTCTTCATTTAACAACCAGACTAAAATAATTAGGGTTTCATTTACTTTTCAATTTCTTTTCTTTATAAAAAAAACACCAACACTAACGTATACTTTCTTAGACTATACAATCACGTATTTGGATCTTAATTTTTTGAAAATCGTTTTCGTGTTTCTTAGAATCGTAAAAAAAAAAAAAGAATTAATTAATATAAAACGACAAAAATTAAGAAATAGAGTGAAAGATTGAATATACAAACATACCTGTATAAGAAATCTTGATCTTCATAAATTTTCTGAAATGTTCTTACTAGGGTTTTGATGAATGAGATCACGTAAGTTTAGGTCAGAAGAGAGAAATAATAATTGAGAGAAATAGGAGAGTTAGGTGAACATCTGACACAAAACTTATGGAAGTGTGTATAATTTTATGCAGTTAACAAAAATAAAAGATAATTAATTAGATGTCTAATTACCCTTATACCCTTTAGATCAAAATCAAGGATGGATGGCTAGGATTGGTTCCTAAGTTCCTAACTAGAGGATTGGTTCCTATTTGATCTTATTCCTATATATATATATATATATATAAAATCATCACCAATAATCTTTGAAACATTTAAAATGCAAATATATATACTATAGTATAAATTTTGAAAACTATTTTTATATTTCATAACATATAAATATAAATAATAATGTTATTAGAATATATATTTTAGACGAAAAATTTATTTTTCAAATAATGAATCTATTAAAATTAAACATTACTAAAAATAGTTAAGAAAAGATATATATACAACTTAAAAGTCTTCGGGTATATGTTTCGGGTAGATGAGTATTTAGCTTTCGGTAATCTGGTCGGGTATCACCTAATACCATACCCGTCTCACACCCACAAAATATATTTTTTTTCTAATACCAAACTCGTCTCATACCCGTCAGGTATCAGGTATACCCGAAGGTATGAGGTATACCTGTCCTAAATGCTTCGGGTATACCCATCAGGCTCGGATTTTTTTCCATCCCTAGTTATATGATCGTAGTCCTTTGAAAGACAATGACACGCCATCAAAACAGAACCATGGGTTAAGGTACTTTGAGACAAGAAATTGGATACCAAGTGTTACATCATGTGAATACATTATTCATGTACCACTCAAATTTACCAAGTGTTACATCATGTGAATATATTACTGAAACCGTACTTTATGTTTGAAAATCATTGCATGTTATGTCCTTTACCAAAAACCAGTTTATTTTCATGGTTAAATATGACCAAATTGACCCCATGTGAGGGCAAATTTGTATTTTACCGATTTTTTTAAAAATAATACATATAACAAAAAAAACATTAAAAATTAAAAAAATCATATCAAAACCCATACCCAACCCCTCTCCCTCTCCCTCTCCCTCTCCCCCTCCCCCTCCCCCTCCCTCCCTCCCTCTCTCTCTCAAAATCATATAAAAACCCATACCAAAACCATCTCTCTCTCTCTCTCTCTCAAAATCATATTAAAACCCAAACCCAAACCCAAACCATCTCTCTCTCTCTCTCTCTCTCTCTCTCTCTCAAATGTACGGTTAACTCTCCCCCTATTTCTCTCACACCCACCGACCACCACCACCTGCCACCATCAACCACCGCACCACACCTAACCACCACTGGTAGCCACTACCTCCTGACCTAACCACCACCTCCTGATCTAAACCCCACCTTCCTTTTTTTCCTAAGAACAGACCACACAAACACAGACATGTGTGTGTGTGTTGATGAGAGAGAGTGACTAAATAGCCACTTGTCCGATGACCGGTGCTAGTGTTGGTGCCTTTACCTTCTCCGACCAACCAACGGCTCCCCTCCATTCCCTTCACACCAAACGACCATCAGCCTCAACCATCACCGTCCTTCTTCTACAAAACTGTCGCCGTCCTGACACATCTCCGACCCCCTGTTCAAAACAAAACCCCCTTCCTTTCAAAAGTATAACCGCCATCACCTAAACCCACACACACACCTCGTGTGTGTGTGTGTGTGTGTGTGTGTTCAACCAAAAGAGAAAGAGAGAGGGGGAGAGAGGGAGAGAGGGAGAGATAGGGAGAGATAGATAAATAAAGAGAGAGAGAGAGAGAGAGAGAGAGAGAGTAAGACGGAGTGAAAGTAGAGGAAAAGATTGAGAAACAGACGACAGACCGGAAGTCCGGTTGGGGTTCCAATGATACTTCCGATCAAGTTCAGAACCCGGTAAGGTATAATCTTAACAGTTATCTTTGGTTGTGATGGTTGATTCTGTGGGGTTAAAAAAGCAGAGGAAGGTTGGATTTGGTGGTGGATAGGTTGTGGTGGTTGATTTAGGTTAGGGTTTCATGGTGGTTGTTGTAGGTGATGGTTGGGGAATGCCGGTGGTTGTCATTGCAGGTGATGGGTAGTTGTAGGTGGGTCGTGGTATGGGTGGTTTTACAGCGGTTGGTGATGTTGATGTGGTGAGGTTGACGATGTTGCAGTGGTGAGGGGTTTGTTCAGAGGGTGGGTTTATGGTGGTGGTGGGGGTGGGGGTGGGGGGTTGTTCAACAAGCTGATAAATAGAAAGGATAGGGTGGGGTGATGAGTTTTTATAATATTTTAAATAAATAGGTAAAAAGACAAAATTTTGCCTTCACATGGGGTCAACTTGGTCAGATTTAACCATGAAAATAAACTGGGTTGTGGTAAAGGACATAACATGCAATGGTTTCAAACATAAAGAATGGTTTCTGTAATTTATGTTTCTAAAGGACGTGATTTGCAAATCGCTATAAACATAGGACGATTTCTATAATCTACTCTTTTTTTATGAAAAACTTTTCTGCAGTGTTAAAAGGTTTACATCATGTGATAATACATTATATGATCATAAGTGTAGTTGAGTGAATCATTACAAACTAGGATTGTTTTATACCTGGTTGGAGCATATGTAACCGTACAAAGTAAAGTAATGCGATTTGGACCCAATGATCCGAAAAGCGACCCAACCCCAACCAGGTAAAAAAAACCGGTTTGGGTCCAACCCCATCAGACTGTCTGGTCTGGGCTTAGGATTTTAGTGTTGAGAATTGATTCCAACCCGACCCGGTTTGAGTTCGCCTAAAAAAACTAGTAAAAAGTCAATGCAAAGGCTAAAACCAGTTTTGCGTCCAATCCAAATCGGTTTGGGTGGGTTGGGGTTTTCAATTCTAAAACCAGTTTTTAAACCAAACCTATTTGAGCTCAACCGGCTTGAGATCAAACTAAAAAAAGCCTTCAGTTTGGGGCCAGGGCGGTATCTGTACACCTCTAGACTAGAGATGCACAAAACGGGTTCTTTTGAAACCCAGAACTGGGTAGGAACCGGTTTCGTGTTTGGTGAATACAGTCAACACTCGGGTCAAATAGGATCCAGTTTTGGGTATATTCGGGGGTTTCAGGCTTTTTCTGATCCCGGGTCAGGTATTCCATGTTTTTTACGGTTTAGGTTGGGTAAAGGTGGAACCGGTTCCGCCGGTTCAAGGCCGGTTCCTTTTTCTTATCCTGAGTACGGAACCGGTATGTACCCATGGGTCAGGTAGGGTAGAAACTGGTTCCTGGTCAAGTATTTCGGGTCAGGTTCGGAACCGGGTTTTCCGTCCATCAGACTATAGACCTCTAGTGAAATCTGTTGATAATTAAAATATTGGCCCACTTTTGAATAGCCCAATTGAAGATGACACCGGGCCTGACATAAACAACCCAAATCCGTCCTTTTAATCCACTTTGTGGACAGTTTTTATTTTGAATTTATGTGTTATGTTTACAAAGTATGTTACTAAATGTTTACCTTTAAAAAAATGTTACTAAATGTTTTGTAAGAGGACACATAATGTCTTTAAGATCTAATTTATGTGTTGATTTTATGATATTGAGTTGTAACGCCCTGTAACGTCTAGCCTTATGACAAAATGGTTACAATTTATAAGTTTATATGTTGTGTATGTTAGGAGGAGGTGTCTGCTTGGATTCACCAACATTATTACCTCAACATTTGAGACTGGCTATGTTACATAAGTAGTAAGGTAGTTTGAGACTCTCATTGTAGGTTTTATATAGTATAGGCATGGCTATCTCTTCAAATCACATTAATATCGTTTAGATTGAAATATTTAGATGATACTTATCAAAAGTTCAATAGATATTTTAAAAAGAAAATAAGGACGAATATGCAAGTTATGTTATGAAAACTTATACCAGAACGAGACAAAAGATCTTCTTTATATAAAGGATGCACCATCACAACATTTTAGATGTTGGCCATTACAATTGTCAATAGTTGGACGGTTACATTAGTGAGAAAATCCATCATTAGAAACGTAGTTACTGCTGATAGCCAAGTTACAATACATGCTCAATTAACACTGCGCCAAGATACTACTAATTAATACTAACTTATCTATATATCTATTATCTATCTATATAATAAACCAAAACACTAGGGTTGAACCCTAGCATTTTAGAGGGTCTTGAAGGATCCAACTACTATATGGAGCTCCAAGACTAAGACCTATATAAACCTCTTTTTATTTACTTTTGTCAACATCCATTTCTCATTACTCATTCCTCTCCTACTAATTTCTTTCTCCTTCCTATCTCATTGTCATTTTTGCAAGGTATGTTCTTCATCATAATGTTTGCAATCATCTAACATAAAAGATAAAAACAATAAGATTGTATCCTTATTTATTTACAATCAGAAATGTGAATCCTATATCTAAATCCTTATTTTTTTTACAAACAGAAATGTGAATCCTATATCTAAATGGCGTGCTACAAAACATCCAAGATTTCCGGTTGACTTTTCTGATTCATTTGAAATCCGTAAAGCAAATGTTTCAAACCATTTTACATATATAATAAATACAATCGTGTTCTTATTAAAACAACTTTCAAATCGTATTGTTTTTCGATTATGTTTAAACCAAAAAGAATCGTTTTTTTTTTATTAAAACCATTTGATAATCTTTTTACAATCAACTCTATGCTTTGAATGTAATCGATATGCGAGTAATTCTGCTCAGCTTTAATCATTGAATATATGATTGTGTTTTTTAATAAACAGATTGCAATTGAAATCGGTTTTGAGTATGTGTGAATATAAGAAACAAGTATATAAAAAAAAAATACCGGATTTCATAAAAGAAGATAATTAAAATCAGTTTTTAGTATGAGTGACTTTATGTATATACTAACAAAAGTTTGTTTTTTGCATACGAAGAACAGGATTTCAGTAGGACACATAACTTCGATATGGCTTATCACAAGGGTGACAAATTCTTCAAGGTTATTCATGACCCTTCCGCACGAGTTTTGGTATGACGTTTCTAATATTTTTTAAGTAAAAAAACCTTATTTGTTATTATAATGTTTGTTTTTACGTGTTTGTGCAGACATTGCCTAAATCCATGAACAGGTTTTTGTTATCTAAAAACTTACGAAACAACAACATTAAAGTTTCAACATACCATGGTCAATCTTGGTTTGTTTTGTTAGAATTTATAGATGATGAATTCTGCTTAACAAATGGATGGTCAAAAGTTGTACATGATTTATGCTTCTCTATGTTTTACGTGATATTTGAGTTTATTGCTCCGAATGCTTTCATGAATCAGAAGGTATTTCTATTGGAGACTACTGCCTTTTCAAATGGTGTTCGCATAAACGTAGGCTTTTTGTTACCAAGATTGACACACAAGAAGTTATTGATTTCTCACAAATCAATTAATCCCTGTTAAATGTAATTTTTCGTTCATTCCATTAAACACATATTTCCATACACTCGTATGTTTATTGTTAGTTTTTTATGTATTTTTATTATATTTCCTTTTTTAACTTATTTTAAATAAATTTTACTGATTATAAAAATGTCTTTTGACCTTTGATTATGCTATAATACTTTAAATTCGCCATTAATGATTTCAATGCTTGACATTGACTAAATGTAATCAATACATTAATTTATGATTAGACTTTAATTTCGGCTTTAATGGTTTAATTCTTGACTTTGACTAAATTTATTCAATACATTAATTAATTTATAACAATAATATATAAGAGCTAATTCGGATGCTAATTATCCTCCACTCTTTCATCCATTCCTTATTGTTGAATTGATTGCATACCTATATTATGCTTTACATAACATGTAAATAACATTTAGTTTAGTAACATCCAACAGATAAAAAAAAATAACATCACAAATATGTATAATCATATGAATTCGGCTTTAATGGTTTAAATTCTTGACTTTTACTAAATTTAATCAATACATTAATTTATAACAATAATATATAAGAGTTAATTCGAATGCTAATTACCCTCCACTCTTTCATCCATTTCTTATTATTTAATCAATTGAATACATATATAATGCTTTACATAACATGTAAAGAACATTTAGTTTAATAACATTGGATAAAACATGAGGAAAAAAAATCAATACTAGGTATAATACTTAAAATTCGCCATTAATTATTTCAATGTTGACTTTGACTAAATGTAATCAATACATTAATTTAGTTTAATAACATTGAAGAAATAAAAAAAAATTCACAAGTAGGTATAATCAATAAATGATTGACCTTGACTAAAGTGAATCAATACATAATGTTATAACCTTTAAATATATGCTAATTCAAATGCTAATTAACCGCCCACCATTACATCCATTTCCTATTATTCGCTAAATTCATTTAGTTTAATAACATTGATTCAATAAAAAAAAACAATTCACAACTAGGTATAATACTTAAAAGTCGCCATTAATTATTTCAATGCTTGACTTTTATTAAATTCAATCGATACATAAAGTTATAACAATAATAACAATTCTAAGTCGAATCCTAATTACCCTCCACTCTTTCATCCGATTTTTATTATTCAATTGATTGAATTCCTATATAATGCTTGACATAACATATAAAGAACATTAGTTAAATAACATTGAATAGATCAAAACAACTTACAACTAACTATAATGCTTAACATACGGCTGTGTTGCTTTGAATACTTTACTTTGACTAAATTCAATCAATACATAAACTTATAACAATAATGTATTCAATCGTAATTCGGTTCCTAATTACCCTCCACTCTTTAATCTATTTGTTATTATTGAATTGATTTAATTCCTACATCAATACCTATATAATGCTTGATAAACCGATTTAATCAATAAATGATTGACCTTGACTTAAGTGAATCAATACATAATGTTATAATCTTTAAATATATGCTAATTCAAATCCTAATTAACCGCCCACCATTACATCCATTTCCTATTATTCGCTATATTCAATAACTATATAAAGAAGTCAAACCAATTCACATACGATTGTAATAAGACACGTTGGAGCCACTTTAAGTAATCGCAAAGATATATTATTAGGTTACTATCTGTTTCTCATATTTAATTACATAATGTCGAAGTTATTTTGATTTGATTTTTATTTGTTGTGTTATTGAAGTCATCTTTTGTTATTTACATCATTTTTTTCCAGTTAACAAGATCAATGGCTGCTGTAGATGCAAATGAGTTTACAATGGTTAACCAAATTCATGTAAACCGAAACAGTGTGGCGTTAAAGCTAAAGATTATTCGGGTTTGGCGTCTACCCGATCGTCGCAATCCTAATGATGTGTACTCAATTGAAATGATCCTATGTGATGAAAATGTAAAACTTAACCACACGTTTTTTTTACATCCTATTATTTTTAAATTTCATTAATTTTTTTTATATTGTGATGCTTTTAATTTTAATGTATATCAATTATCTTGTTTTTTATAATCAATAGGTATATTTTCGTTTTAATGTTTTTTTTTTAATCACAACCAAACAATCGCAGTAAATTTATAACTTATCTTTAATTAATGTTTATTTTATAATTGATCTTAGATGTTATTGGACATGTTAACAAGTTCTTTAGCAATGATGATAAAGAAAAAAAGGTTGTCGCTGATAAAAAGAGGTTAACAATGGAAGTTCAAGATATCGAGTATGTATTATTTATTTATTTATTTTTTTTTTTGCATTTTATATATAAAAAAATTACGTACCTTTATAAATTCTTTATTTATTTTTTACTAAAATAATTTGTACTTTTGTGAAGGGGCTTGCGCATCTATTTAACGTTGTGGGATAGTTATGCCATGGAGATGTCTAAATATGTTGCAACTCATCAAACAGAGAAAGAATTTATAATAATAATGCAGTTTGGCCGTTTGAAGTTTTATAATGGTTGTATAATGTTAATCTATTTATATATTGTTATAATTATATTTATACATTCATTATATTTTGCATTATATATTAAGTTCTAACCTCTATTATTTTTTTTTATTAAATAAAAAAATATTTTTTCCTAATTTTTTTTTTATATAGGAAAACCGTATGTTTCTAACTCTTTTGGAGATCGTGTTAGTCGACTTTTCATAAATGGAGATATTGAAGATATAAAGCTCTACAAAATAGGGTATGTACTATTAGGTTTTTAAATACGAATTACACAACCTTTATAAACAGTCTCAATAAATATGTAATGTGTATGTATGTAATTATTTTTCTCAGGTTGGGTAAGAAAATCGCTGATAATCCTTCCTCTTCTCTTCAACCATATGGAACTTCAATGTTTTGCTCTGATGAAGATGAATTTGTCCATAACACTCCTTTTAGTAACATTGGCGACATTTGTGAGATTCAAGATGTAAGTATAATGTTCATACTTAAATACGATATTTATAATTAAATATAATAAATTGTAATGAAGTTAAAACTATAATTTTATTTTAATATTAATTTCCTTTGTATACCATATACTATCTTATTTTGGTAACAAACTATAATATTCATACAGGCGCAGCCTCTGGTATTATTGGGTACTATTAAACACCTGTTTACTGAAATTGGCTGGTACTACATGGGATGCCCCAAATGCACAAAAAAATGTAGTATTGATTATATAATCAAGCAGGTTGGTGAAGGAAGTTCAGATTTTCAGGAAGAAAAGGTTTACGAGTGTTTGAATGATAGTTGTAGTGCCAAAAAAGTTGACCCTACACCAAGGTCGGATATATTTTTAACATCTATTATAATTTTCACAAATCTACTTTCATTTCAACCCAACTTAGTTATAAATTTTTGTTGTTTTTTTTTTCAATTTTTTTTTCTAGGTTTAAAATTCAGGTTCGTGTGTAAGACGTTAATGGTGCTGTATCGCTTACGTTGTTTCATCGTGACGTTGCACAACTTATTAGTAAAAGTGCTTCTGAATTGCTTGATTTGAATACGGTATCCCTTATTTTTAGGAACCGATTTTAAGTATACAATTATTTTTAATAATTCCTTAATTATGGTTTTGTAATAATTATCTATTTGGTTATTCCTTATATATATAGGTTGGTGATACAGTTGAATATCCTGAAGAGATTAAGACTTTGTTAGACAGAGAGTTTGCTTTTAAAATCTTTGTCTCTGGCTTCAATTTAAACAACAAACATGATGTTTATGGTGTAACTAAGATAACTGATGATCCAACAATTATCTCGCATCTTAAGAAAAAGTTGTATGTAGGACAGGTACATATTCGAATTCCATCTCACATAACTTTGCAAATTTTATTTACGTAAGACTTTGTTACATTTCTAAGTTTTTGCATTTTTTTTCAGCCTGCTGAATCAGAATAACTTCACACGTCTCTCATAGCAATGCCGTCTAATGTTATTTCTGCTTCCAAGGTACCATTTTCACAAACACATATTTTCATAGTAATACATTTTACTCATTTTTTCTTTCATACACAATCACTGATGATCCTGATATATATGTTTGTAACTATATTTTTTTTAGGAATCTGACACAGGCGATAATGATACGCCAATTTCCATTGTTGATAAGAAAGTTTACGCTGAAGGAGAACAATGTTCTATCAGTTCCAAGTATCAAATGGTTAAGCGTAAACTGATTGACGCGATCTCTGATGATGAAAGCACACCAACTCCTTCAACTAAGATTGGAAGTGGTGGTAGTATGGAGTAACTTAAAATTACGTTGAGCCTCTCGTCTTCCTAAACCCAAAATGAAGAGGATTTGTTTGCTATGCTTATGGTCAACGAGTTTCATTGCTTTATGTTTTGTTTTTTTAATAATTTTGAACAATTTCTACTTTGTTATTTTCTCTTTATACCATGATATGGTTTCCTCTTTTTATTAAGTTTCATAACGATCTTAATATTTAATAAATGCGTTTGCTTGATTGATAAGTATGTTTTCATCCATTTCAATATTATGTTGAGTAAATATAGATACAACTAGATTGGTGGATGTACTCATCAAACATAATATTCAGTTTTATTTTTGTATGATTCATATCTAATTAAAACTAAATAAATTGTAACATAAATATGTAGATATATTCAATTTTTTTACTGAAATATATGTATGTGATACAAGGAAAAATGATCGGCCCAATAGCTTGCTAACACAATCCCATATAACATACATATCATACATATTATATAACATATTGGGTTTACATTTTTTTAAGCGGCATAGGCCCGATTTACATGTTTATATTATGTGAGCTTCAGCCCAACAACAGTCTGTGTCATTATATACCTACCTAAATCATAATTGTTTCACTTTTTCATTTATCTTCTCCCAAAAAACCACTTTACCAATATGTAAGATCTTCTTCACTTTTTAATTCCTTTCGATTATTTCAATGATTTGCAGATCTTATCTTAATATTGTGGGGTATATGTTAATAATCTATGTATTTTTTATTATCACTATGATAACCGATTCCTTTTCATGATTCATGTGCAATCAAATCTCTCATCTATCTAAACTAATCGTGTATTTTCAGTTGTAAGTTCAGTTGTATGTATTTTTTTGCAGCTGTATATACCGTTGAGTTTCAAAAACGTGGATTACCACACGCACACATTTGTTTGTTTATGGCTGCTGGTTATTAGCTTCCTACAGTTGACCATATTGACAAGTTCATTTCAGCAGAGATACCGAATAAAGATGAAGATGCAGAATTGTATGAACTTGTACGTGAATTTATGATTCACGGTCCTTGTGGTCCTTTGAACATGAGTTGTCCGTGTATGGTCAATGACAAATGTTCAAAAAACTTCCCAAAAAATTTCCAGAATGAGACTTCTATTGATACCGAAGGTTATGCAGTTTATAGACGCAGAGATAATGGGTCGTTTGTAGAAAAGTCTGGTGAGCAATTAGATAACAGATATGTTGTTCCATATAACAAGACACTTCTTAAAAGATACCAGGCTCATATCAACGTTGAATGGTGTAACCAAGCTGGATCCATTAAGTATTTATTTAAATACATTAACAAGGGTCCAGATAGAGTTACTCTTAATTTTGTCGAAAGCAAGAAAGTACCCGGTGAAGACAAAGTTGTTGATGAAGTCAAAGGATTTTATGATTGTCGTTATATTTCTGCGTGTGAGGCTTCATGGAGAATATTCTCATATGATATTCATTACAGGTCACCTCCTGTAATGAGACTACCTTTTCATCTACCTGGTGAACAAAGAATTGTTTTCGATCCTACGCAAGACATTGACGACGTTCTCAATAAACCCTCTTGTGCTTCCTCTATGTTTTTGGGTTGGATGAAACGCAACAAAATTGATGCCAATGCAAGGCAACTAACTTACATCCAATTCCCTTCACAATATGTTTGGAAAGCACAAGAACGAAAATGGGAGGTTAGGCAAAGAATAAAGTCAATTGGTCGAATTCATTCAGTTCCTGCTTCTGTTGGCGAAGCTTATTTTTTGAGAATGCTTTTGAATAAGGTTAAAGGACCAACATCGTTTCAAGATATTCTTAAAGTTGATGGGAAAGTACAATCATCTTTTAGGGATGCATGCTACGCAATGGGACTCCTAGATGATGATACAGAATATGTTGAAGCAATAAAGGAAGTGGCTTTTGCAGGTTCTGGTCCTTATCTAAGAAACTTATTTGCAACTCTTTTAGCGTCCAACAGTTTGTCAAGACCTGACATTGTGTGGGAGGAAACATGGAATTATTTGTCTGATGAAATTTTACACAAGAGAAGAATAGATTCAAACTGTCCAGGTATTAACTTTTTTTAATATATTATTACTTTAAAATAGATTTTCTAGAATTTTTTGGGCATATACTAAATTGTAATGATTCATAATTATTAGGAATGTAAATTATACTAATTTTAATAGTTCCACATATTCAATTATTAATTTTATTTGTTAATTTTATTCTATATATTCCATTCTAAGACATTTTTTTCCCAGATTTGATCCTTTCAGACGACGAACTTAAGAATTTAGCTTTGCTAGATATTGAGAAGTTCTTATTGCGTAATAGTTGCAGTCTACGACATTTCGTAGGTATGCCATATCCTAAGAATGATTTTCTATCATTATTAGAAAATCGTCTTATTTGTGAGGAGTTGGGCTATGACTCAAACAGTTTGGTTGAAGAATTTGATTCTCAGTTCTCTTCTTTAACAGATGAACAAAAAAATATTTATAATTGTGTAATTAAATCTGTTGAGGAAAAAAAAGGAGGGGTTTTTTTTGTTTATGGTTACGGTGGTACGGGTAAAACATTCCTATGGAAGACTTTATCTTCATCCATAAGATGTAAAAGAAAGATTGTTTTGAATGTTGCTTCGAGTGGTATCGCTTCTTTGCTATTGGCCGGTGGTAGGACAGCACATTCCAGGTTTCGTATTCCTATAAACCTAACTGAAGATTCCATGTGCTTCATACCACCTAATAGTGATGTTGTACAGCTGGTTAAACAAACTGACTTGATTATATGGGATGAAGCACCCATGACTCATAAACATGCTTTTGAAGCACTAGATCGAAGTTTAAAAGATGTATTTGGTGTACATGCTGATGAGTCGTCTGATTTGTTATTTGGTGGAAAGGTTGTTGTGTTTGGGGGTGACTTTAGGCAAATTCTACCAGTTGTACCAAATGGAACTAGGCATGACATTGTTAATGCCTCTTTAAGTTCATCATACATTTGGCACAAATGCACTGTTTTAGAGTTAACAAAAAATATGAGGTTGCTTTCTGGAAGCTGCAGTTATGATATTGAGGAAACTAAAAAGTTTGCATCTTGGCTTCTGGACATAGGAGAAGGAAAGGTTGATACAATAAGTGATGATCAAGATGTTATTTTGATACCTGATGACTTACTTATTTCTCAATCTTCGGATCCTGTTTCTGATTTGATAGCCTTTGTTTATCCTTCACTTTTGGATAACATCCACATTCCGACTTATTTTCAAGATCAAGCTGTATTGGCACCGAAGAATAAAGTTGTTCATGAAATTAATGATATATTACTTTCAATGTTTCCGGATGACGAAGTTGAGTATCTAAGTTCGGATAGTGTTTGCCAGTCTGAAGATGTGAACAAACAGGTTGATGAAAGATTAGTTTCTCCTGATGTCCTTAATGGTCTTAAGTTTTCTGGAATACCAAACCATCGTTTGGTTTTGAAAGTTGGCGTTCCCGTAATGTTACTCAGAAACATTGATCAGAAAAGCGGTTTGTGCAATGGAACAAGGTTACAAGTTGTTAAAATGAGAAAACGTGTCATTGAAGCGAAAATCATATCAGGAAGTAACATTGGAATGCGAACTTTTATTCCAAGAATTACTTTATCCCCCTCAGATAAGAAAATTCCTTTTAAATTTAACAGAAGGCAATTTCCACTTGTTGTTTCTTTCGCAATGACAATAAACAAAAGTCAAGGACAATCCTTATCCAGAGTTGGGTTGTATTTGAAGGATCCAGTTTTTTCACACGGGCAGTTGTATGTTGCGCTTTCAAGGGTTAGAAGTCGAGATGGACTTAAGATTGTTATAGTAGATGAAAATGGTGAATTGACAAACAAAACATCAAACGTTGTGTACAAAGAAGTCTTTCAGGATATATGAATAATTTGAGTAATTTTTATGCAATTTTTTTATTATCTTTGTGGACGTTATGTATATACAACTTCAATAATAAAGTATTATTTTAAACTTTTTTTGTTTGCTTTGAATAGTGCCTTGCATTTTGTCAATAAAACAAGTTATGTACTAATTACAATTACATTAAAAATAAAAAATATGATAAAAAGTCATTTACAAAAACACAATGTATTCATACCTTTGTTATTTTTTTCAAAATTTTATACTTTTGTTGAGTACTGATCATAATAGTTAATCGGTTTTCATTACTAACGTTACTGAGGGCTTATAAAAAATATCCACTTTGACGTTTTTATAAGAAAACAAATTTCAGGCTAACCGTTATTTTTAACACTTTACGTTTGTAGCCAGTAAACTTGAACAATACAACTCTTAGTTTCATATAATTTTTTTATTTACTATGGTTTGCACCGTGGGTCCCCACGGGTCTCAAACCTAGTTAATATATATAAAAGAATTGAATATTGCTGACGTGACGTGTAATGGTGCCTTCAACCTTTTCATGAAACCGCCACGTGGCATTATAATTGAAAGATTTTAGTGTTTTTAAATTCTTTCCTTTTTTAATTAAAAAAAACAGATAAACATAAAACCCTAAATTTATCTCTCTATCTCTCAATTCTCAATTATTAAAATTAAATTGAGTTATTTTAGGAAAAAAGAATTTAAAAATAAATTTAGATTTTTCTCTCTTATGTTCCTCCCATAATTTTTAAACGTTAATATCTTTTATATTCGAGATTTTTTAAATAAAAAAATTACACCAAATTAACGAGCGTTTTATTATCTTTCCAACGAGTACCATAGTGCTATATAAAAAAACGGAGAAAAAAACGACTATTTTTTGTGGGGTTATGTTCGTACGAAAAAAAAAACACACAAGGTGTTCAGGTTATTCATTAATCATGATTTTTCTTTTAAACCAGGTTCTTATCTACGATGTTGAAATTCAGCCCAATCGTCATGCTATCATTGGAATTTTACTCTTCTAAAGATGGATATGTATACTTCATCAAGAGAAGCTAGGAGAAAGAATTGCGCAACACTGCAACACATGGTGTCACCTTATAACAAGGTTATTTTTTTTATTTATTTAATTAGAAGAGTAATAATTATTACTATTAGTATTAGTATTATTTGAATGGTTATATTTTTCAACCCCCTTCATGAATTCTACATCTATATAAGTCAAAGTCAAATTGTAACATATTTTAAATTACGTGAAGATGATTATATGTTGAAGGTTATCCTTTTAATAATGTATTATGTTTAATATGGTTTATGCTTTTTATTTTTTTAACTTTTTAAATAAATGTTTTTTTTAACTAAGATTGATTATGTTTAAGTTATTTACTCTTTTCGTGATTTGAGTTTTCTTCTTTTATCATTTTTTATTAAATCATATTAATTTTTTCAACTCCGGGACCTTCCCGGGGTAATCAGCTAGTATATCTATCTATATATATAAAAGAAAACGTATATACTGACGTGGCGTGCAATGGAGGCCTCAACCTTCCCTTGAGAGTGCCACGTGACATCATAATGGAGAGTTTTTGGTGTTTTTGAATTGTTTCTTTTTTTAATTAAATTGAGTTATTTTAGGAAAAAAGAATTTAAAAATAAATTTAAAATTTTCTCTCTCATATTTCCTCCCACAATTTTTAAATGTTTATATCTTTTATATACGAGGTTTTTTAAAGAAAAAAATTACACCAAATTAACGAACGTTTTATTATCTTTCCAACGAGTACCATAGTGCTATATAAAAACGGAGAAAAAATCGACTATTTTTTGTGGGGTTTAGTTAATACAGGAAAAAAACACACAAAGTGTTCATGTTATCACGTAAAATTAGATTTTGTGAGGAATATGAGTTATTACCGATTAGAATACTATGAACATGCAATGATTGAGAGATTTTGTGGTTAGTTAACTTGAACCATTTGCAATAAGTTATCACGTAAAATTATATTTTTCAACCCCGGAACCCTTCCGGGGTAATCAGCTAGTATATATATAAAAGAAAACGTATATGCTGACGTGGCGTGCAATGAAGGCCCCAACCTTTTCTTGAGAGTGCCATGTGACATCATAATGGAGAGTTTTTGGTGTTTTTGAATTGTTTCCCTTTTTAATTAAATTGAGTTATTTTAGGAAAAAAGAATTTAAAAATAAATTTAAAATTTTATCTCTCATATTTCCTCCCATAATTTTTGAACGTTTATATCTTTTATATACGAGATTTTTTAAAGAAAAAATTACACCAAATTAACGAGCGTTTTATTATCTTTCCAACGAGTACCATAGTGCTATATAAAAAACGGAGAAAAAAACGACTATTTTTTGTGGGGTTTCGTTCATACAGGAAAAAAACACACAAAGTGTTCATGTTATCACGTAAAATTAGATTTTGTGGGGAATATGAGTTATTACTGATTAGAATACTATGAACATGCAATGATTGAGAGATTTCGTGGTTAGTTAACTTGAGCCATTTGCAATAGGTTATCACGTAAAATTAGATTTTTCAACCCCGGGACCCTCCCGGGGTAATCAGCTAGTCTATTAATATATATAAAAGAATTGAACATTGCTGACGTGGCGTGCAATGATGCCTTCAATCTTTCTATGAAACTGCCACGTGGCATCATCATTGAAAGATTTTAGTGTTTTTGAATTATTTCCTTTTTTAATTAAAAAAAAGATAAATATAAAACCCTAAATTTATCTCTCTATCTCTCAATTCTCAATTACTAAAATTAAATTGAGTTATTTTAGAAAAAAAAAAGAATTTAAAAACAAATTAAAATTTTTATCTCTTATGTTTTCTCCCATAATTTTTAAACGTTAATATTTTTTATATTCGAGATTTTTTAAATAAAAAAAATTACACCAAATTAACGAGCGTTTTATTATCTTTCCAACGAGTACCATAGTGCTATATAAAAAACGGAGAAAAAACGACTATTTTTGTGGGGTTTTGTTCATACAGGAAAAAAACACAAAGTGTTCAGGTTATTCATTAATCATGTTTTTTTCTTTTAAACCAGGTTCTTATCTACGATGTTGAAATTCAGCCCAATCGCCATGCTATCATTGGAATTTTACTCTTCTAAAGATGGATAGGTGTACTTCATCAAGAGAAGCTAGGAGAAAGAATCGCACAACACTGCAACACATGGTGTCACCTTATAGCAAGATTATTTTTTTTATTTATTTAATTACAAGAGTAATGATTATTACTATCAGTATTAGTATTATTAGAATTGTTATATTTTTCAACCCCGGGACACTCCCGGGATAAAAGCTAGTTATTGATATACTAATTGCCACTGATGATCAGTTAAAACAAGACCCTTGCCAGGGGGCGTACCCCTGAATCTCGCACGGGGCGTTGCATTTGAACACACAAAGAAAGTAAGCCCTTAAACCCTGTGGCTCACTAGTGCATAACATAAAATAGCATGTTCTGATTTTATAAAAAAAAAAATCTTATTTTTGTTAAATTGTAATAAATCATATTACACTTAAATAATCCTGTATACAGGCATCAAATGTAACACGTTTTTTTTTTCTATCCCTAATTTGTAGAGTACTAGTTGGTAACCCGCGCGTTGCGGCGGGTCTAAAAACTACATCAAATTGTATCAATTCATTAAGACGTAAAATTCATCGAAAACTTTTTATTTAAATGATATATTAAATAACGAATACTTGTAACAACATAAGATAATTATTCTTATCTCAACTAAAGTATAATAACATCCGTACGAATTATTGAAATAAATTGATTTTAGGTGGATTCTAGTAATAATCCATTCAACAACTCGTAAGGTTAGTTCCATAATACATTTATTCTCAAGACTACACTACCTCACACGTAACACTTTGGTCACGCCTACCACTTAACGATATATACTATTAAATGATACAAACAACTTTGCCAAATAACTTTACGTTTTGTTTCATACGTGACATACACACATGAATTCACCAAAGTTGCTCCATGTAATAAATAATAAGTAGGAGAGGGGATGTACAAGAGGATTTTGCATAGAAGGGTATTATTGGGAAAAATTTCATGACATTTTGGGTATGAAGCACTAAACTTTTCATATGCCATCTTAAAAAACATAGGAAATTACTAATGTAGTCATCTCTCCTCCTTAATAAGGTAACATAGATTATGTCCCTATTCAACTATTCAGACTTCTTGGTTTGTTTTTATAATCTATCATGGGCTCAAGGCTCATATAAAGCCCACGTTTTGGCCCAACTCAGCCCTGTCCAATCTCTCATACTTCTCAATACTCATGCTCCCATTGTTTAATCTAACTAGTGGTGATGATATTCACGCGTTGCGCGAGTGTGCAAACGGACTCACAAACAACCTAAACGAACCTAATCTTTTTCTAAATTATTCTCAAATCATAGATCTAAAATATCATAACTAAAAGTGAATATTGGATTGTAAATCCCAACTATCATCCCAAGGGGTAAAAAATCAGCGGTGACGAACTTCTAGCACTTCAGTTCAGCGTGAGAGTTCGGTCGGTATCAGTTCACCATGTAACGATAATAGTATTTGGTCGCTATCTATTTCGTTCCTTACTGTAACAACATTTTATATAACAACTGAAAGAAAATGAAACCCAAATGTCCAACACATGGTTTTCGTGGCTAGGATACGTTTGCAGACATAAAAAAACAAAACAAAAAAGTTCCAAAATAAATTTTAGCAGGCCCACTTGAGGTGTTTTTTGTTACAACACAATACGATACCATCATTTGGTATAGCAATCCAGAAGATACCGACACATGCTTTACGTTGATTGGAAACATACCGAAAATATTGGAACGCGCGTTGCGTTGAACGAAAAGCGTGCAAACAAATGGTTTAAAGTAAAAGCATGGGTTGACATTATCCTAGTTTGTATTTGTATACCTCAAAGCTTGTTTTACATACGAACTTTGAATTAAAGTCTGTCATTTTGATGTTTTAATAAACAAACGAAAGAACATAGGTTGATTTTTTCAAACTCATTAATAACATTTAATAAGCCGGCGGAACGTCGCCTAAGCCGGCGTCGTCAACACCATCGACCATCCCCTATTAGCATCGCCTACTTCACCACCAAATAAACCACCCCCATCCATAACTATAAACCCTAAAAGTTAAAATTTGAACCGTATGTTTCTCCTTAATCGGTTTCTTTTTAGAGGGCTTTTGACTGTATGTTTTCTTTTTTGTTTTTTTTTTGGGTTTTTTAGATGATGATTATTGACGAATGTTGTGGTTTGAGGATGGGGATGGTGGTTGCCAGCTGTTGTAGTTTCACGGTGGGGACGGTGGTTACGGCGGTGTTTTTAAGGGGGTTTTCGATGATGATGATGATGATGATGATGATGATGATGAAGGTGGACGGTGTTTGTCGGTAGGAGCTGTTTGACGGTGGGTCGTTTGAGGGTTTTGTGTGTGGATGATGGAGTTATTAGGGAGGAAGAAAGACGGAATGTGAGAGAGAGGAAAAGAGATGTGAAGTGTGAAGATACAGATGTTGATATGAGAGGGTTGATGGTGTAGATTACAAAATCGCCCTTGCAAAAGCAAAAAATTACAGTAGTGCCATGTTACTGTTCAATTGAGCGTTCTGTTTAATATATATAGAATTTGAAAAAAATTTAAAAAAAAATAGCGCTAATTAGTATTTTATATTATGAAACAATATAAAAAATAACATATATATACTTTATTTTGTTATGTTAGTATGCTAGGTTAGAATTTTGTGCATCACACTACTTAAGTAAAGTAATTTTATACACTTAATAACAAAAACAAAGTTACGTCTTTATAAGAACCCGTTTACTGCTCAGGTTAAACAAACGTGTGTATTACACCAATATGGCTATTAAATAATATTATAAGGATATTTTTATATAACTCGCTTGTAACTTAGTGTCTTAAGCTATACTATTTTTTAGTGTTCATAATAATAATGTGTATAAAAAGAATTATTAGTTAATATTATTTTTAAGGGTGAGGAGGTACGAGAAAGTGACACGTAACTAAAAAGATTTTCATATATGTTAGTATAAAAGATATACTCGTTTCAATACCATTATGGTATACAAAAATTTCTTTTATGTTCTATTATGCGCAACCGATTTTAAATTTAGCCAAAATACTAGAAGTGGTGTCTAAGTGATGCCTATGTGTTTGTTAGTTGACGAACAAAGATAATAAAAATCTAGTAATGAACTGACAAAGCTCACCTTAAACGTCCCTCCGACAAAGATAATAAAAATCAAGTAATGAACTGACAAAACTCACCTTAAACGTCCCTCCCTTTCCCATCCCCCTTCAATCTCATCAACAACTCTACTATCGTCATGAAATCTCTTATTTTGAATGTTACCAAATCGTCCACATCACCTTCAGCATGCGACTCCACCCACCAGCTGACGAACTCTATCTTCACTATTTCCAGCGAATCAATCCATCTATACCAAATGTACACCAACAATTAGTACCACAAAGGCATAAACTTTTAACAAAGGTTGCATTAAAAAAACCCTCTTTAATCCCTTTAAAATAAAATACTCTTTAATCCTTTTAAAAGTTAATATATTCCATTATAGTTTACTAAAATTCAACTAAACTTACTCTTTTTGAACCATTTGAATTCAACAATATGAAGATAAGATACTTGTCAATTAATTGATTATAACATCAACCACTATTTTAACATACATAAATATTTTATATCAAACAAATCACACTTATATTAGTCCATATTCAATCATTCTAATCTAATATTTTTTTATAAGGGTCATGTTATTATTTTTTTTTTTTTGACTAGCCTAACGGAATGGAGAACCACCTAAAAGACCACCCAAACCGCGCGAGTTCGATCCCCAGCTGCAACGTTTGCCGGCCCGCGTAAAGACGCGTGGGATACGAACGCTAGACCACCCAGTGCAGGAAACCGCCACAAACCGGATTCGAACCTCCGCCTGTGGAGTAAAACCTGCGCACCTTACCATAGCCCAACCAACTAGACTATGGATCATTGGCAAGGGTCATGTTATTTACACCGGGTTTTTTAGGGTTTCATAGTTTTCTACGGCTTGTAAAAGTCTCTACGGGCTGTAGAGGTGTCAGAACATTGAAAACCACGTCCCTCTACGACTCGTAGAGGCCTCTACTAGTCGTATAGGTGGGTGTCCACTGCAATGATTGACACAGGCCTCTACAGTTCGTAGAGGCCTCTATAAGCCGCTCTATAAGCCGCAGAAGACCCTCTACAGCTCGTAGGGGCCTCTACGAGCCGTAGAGGCTGATGCAAATAAGTTTAGGTGTCCAAATAAAAACAACAAAAATAAGTAAAACAAATTGACCCAATCCAACAAACAATTCCAAAAATGGTGACCTCAAATGTGAACACTAGAAAAACTCATACCAAATTCAAAAACACGCTGATGTGATTACCATTGTTTGTTCAATTTTGTTGTCATGAGCATATCATAGCATGACACTATATTTATTTATTGGCAGATTCCTTAATTTTTTTTAACATTTTTATTATTATCACTTTATTATTTGCAGGTTCTTTGAATCTTTGACATAGTCACTGTTGTAATCAATCATTATTCAACCAAACGTCTTACAAAGGTTTGATCTTTCTTTCTTTCTACACTTATCTTGACTTGAATTTGAATTTGTATTGGTATTTGATTCTTGATTTTTTGTTAATTTTTTTTTCACAAATCTTTACTGATCATGGTATTTTGTTGTTTTATGATATGGGTTTGAGTTTATTATTCATATAGTTAATTGGGTTGGATTAAAGTTATTGTTTTGATGGGAAATTGTAATGTTTAGTTTGCAAATCTTGAAAAATAAAGAAAGGGGGGGGGGGGGGGGGGGTTAGGTCATCTGGATCACTGGATGTTGAATTATATAACTTTAGAACATTGTATATATGTATATATAATGGTAGTTCAAGAGGTTTTAAAGGGTTTGTTTCATATGTGGATTTGATCCACTTAATTTGATGATATCTTTCAATTGGGGAGCAAATCTTGGAACTTTTAGGTTTCTTGAAATACCAAATTTTAATTTTTTTTTTTTTTTTTTTTTTTTTGAACAGCTAAACCTCTAGTCCTGTGGAGGGTACCGGCCCGAAATTCCTCTGTCAGGATTCGAACCCGTGACCACCCACAGGATGAAAACCTTACGGTAAAACCCCCTGACCACCAGACCAGAGGCCTGTTGGCAAATGGCAAATTTTAATTAAGAATCTAAGTTCTTGTTGAGTTGTTTATGAGCTTCCAAGTCATTTGAAGCAATAATATTAATTTGGGTTAGGAGCAAATCTTTGGGACTTTTAGTAATTTAGGTTTCTTGAAATAGAAAGTATAAATCAAGAATTTTTTTTTTTTTTGTGAGCTTCCAAGTCATTTCCACAAAGATTCTTTTGCACCTGCAAATTTACATCTCAGATGTATAATTTACGTTTTCCGATTTTGTAATTAGGTTTCCGAAGACTTCTAGTTGACTTCATTGGTGATTGTGGCATAATTTCATAGTGTGAACAGGACAGATCCATGATTCTTTGATCCAGAATATCAGAGATATTAATAAAAATATTACCTTTCACATCAAGATTCTCTCGGTTTCTTCAGTTCATTGAACCGATAAACGGTCTTCATCAATTTACAGCCACCGAAAGAAAAGAAGTCACAAGAAGAATCAACGTTCCTCTAGCTGTCTGCTAAAAAAGATCGAAATCATATAATCATGAACTGAGGCTGCAAGTTCTGGTATTGTGTTTTCCACATTTTATGCGGTTGCCCATATTCAATTCTGATTGGAAAGGTACATAAATTTTACTATTTATAATTTTTTTTCTTTTTTATGGATAAAGTTAGATGCTTTATGCTTAGTTGTGTTATTACGCAGGTACTTTACATTTTGAGAGTCGGAGGAGAGTTTTGCGTGATTTAGTTAAAATAGAAAGTCGAAAAACTTAGTTTACAACAAAACATACAGACATGGCTGCACCTGGACTCTTGCTTCTATGTTGCAGTTTTCTTTGCCATTGTTTTCGATCTAGAAGGAAAGATACAGTCGATGCGGTT
Source organism: Ambrosia trifida (assembly GCA_028751855.1). Classification (NCBI taxonomy): domain Eukaryota; kingdom Viridiplantae; phylum Streptophyta; class Magnoliopsida; order Asterales; family Asteraceae; genus Ambrosia; species Ambrosia trifida. The sequence continues at coordinate 70,638,580 of CM054132.1, forward strand.
GTTGTTAAGGAGTCAAATATAGGTGAGTATCTCATAAAATTCTGAATTATTTTAATTAGGGCTGCAAACGAATCGAACAAACATGGACAAGGTCTTGTTTGTTTTTGTTTGTTAAGAAAATAATATGTTCGCAAACTGTTCATGAACACTTACCGAACATGATTTTTTTTTTTTGTGTTTGTTAAGGAAATGAGTGCATTCGTGTTCGTTTGTGTTTGCTTGTTTATTTATTTTAGGTACCGGACAAAAATGAGCATAAGCAAGCACAAATGAACGTTCATGAATATAGACGCACAAAAAATGTGAAATAATACTAATATGTATGTAATACATGATAAATAATAGATTACTAAGAATTTTGAAGTACTTAAATGGAAAAAAAAAAGTTAAATAACCTAATGAACTATCAAACATAAACGAACACATTACCGAACGAACGTTCACGAACATAAACCCACGAGCGGGACCTCTGTTCGTGTTCGTTTGTTTAGCTAAACGAACAAATTTTTTGTTTGTGTTCGTTCATTTATTAAACGAACGAACACAAACGAACTTCTCATCGAACGGTTCACGAACTGTTCGTCGAAAGTTTGGTTCGTTTGCAACCCTAATTTTAATTGTTATCAAAACATTGACTAGGTCACCTTATAATGTATTTTGTTTGCCCAAGGGTTGTTAAATGGGTCGTGTTCACGGGTTGACGGGTCAAATTTGACAAAAACCTGAAAATCAACTCAAACATGACTCGCCTATTCACGGGTTGACACAGACACGAAGCGTTTGATTTGTCGTTTTCCATATTATACTATAAAATTGCAAATTCACACTCAAAAAACAAATGTCGATAAAACAATAGTGCTAAAACTACAAAAGCCGACGCTCATTTCTCTTTTAACTTTTAAAGATCATAAAATGGCCCTTAACTATAAATAGTAATGTGTCAACCTACTGGCCCCCTTTATTTAATTTGTTCACGGACTCAACCTGAAATTGGCCCGAACCCATAAAGTCAATGTTGCAATAACTAGAGGCGTGAAGTATGCATTTGATTTTGTAGCGCCTTCAGCTCCTTCTATAGAAGTAAATCCTGTATGTGGAAATATTCCGTCAAGCCCACTACGCGTCCCACCAAGCCCTCTACGGGTCCCACCTAGTCCTGGTAGATTCTCAATGTCACCAAAGCTTGATAGGATTGGTTCGGTTCATTTGACCATGAAGCAAGTTGCAAGGGCTACTCAAAACTTTTCACCATCATTGAAGCTAGGCGAAGGAGGATTCGGGACTGTTTATAAAGCTCAATTAGAAGATGGTCAAATGGTTGCCATAAAACGAGCGAGCAAGGTATCTGTTGACTTTTTTTGGTCAAACTAACCATTTTTCACATTGGCAATTTAAGTGTTTTTTTTTTTTTAAAGATATATAAACTTGTGAATCCTAAACTTGATCCGTTGACCCGTTTGACCACACAAATCCAAATGTACCATAAAGCTGTAGTAATTTTAAAGTTTCGGCTTCCATGCAGGAACACTCTGAAGCGCTGAGAAGTGAATTTAGAAGCGAGATCGAGTTGCTTGCAAAGATTGAGCATCGGAATTTAGTAAAACTGCTTGGGTATATTGATAAAGGAAACGAGCGTCTTCTTATCGCAGAATATGTACCTAATGGTACACTTAGAGAACATTTAGATGGTAAGATCATCTTATAATAATAGTAGTATGGTAGTAAAATAATAATGTTGTTATTTCTTTTTGTAGGTGTTCATGGAAGTTGCTTAGATTTTAGTCAACGCCTCGAGATTTCCATCGACATTGCCCACGGCCTAACGTACCTACATTTATACGCAGGTAAAGTGGTGAACCCCATTTCCGTTCAGTTATTTTTTTAAAGGGTGTTTGGACATGCGTTTTGGAATAACTTAGCGAGCCCAAATGGGCTCGTTTGGTTACCAAGTCGAGTTTGGGCTAGAATTTATGTTGCCTAGCCCGATTAGTCATTTGCTTATTTTATTTATTTATTATTTATTGTTTCAACAGAAAAACAGATAATCCACAGAGATGTGAAATCAACCAACATTCTTCTAACCGATAGGATGCGGGCCAAAGTGACTGATTTTGGATTCGCACGGCTTGGGGATACCGAGCCTGGTAACACCCATATTTTGACCAAAGTCAAAGGGACGGTCGGGTACCTTGACCCTGAGTATATGAGAACTTTTAAACTCACCCCGAAAAGTGATGTGTATTCTTTCGGGGTTCTACTCGTGGAAATTCTTACCGGCCGTCGGCCTGTTGATTCAAGGCGGTCACCGGATGAAAAGGTCACTATTAGATGGGTAAGCTTCTATCCCTCTGCATAAACATGCCACATTTTGGCATTATCAGTGGCACATTTTATATGTAAGAGTGGTACATTGTCTGTTTTTGCAGGCCTTTTGGAAGCACAACAATGATGAAACAATGGATTTAGTTGACCCGCAAATGAAGGGAGCCGTGGACGAGAAGATCTTCAAGAAGATGCTGAACTTGGCATTCCAATGTGCAGCTCCCACGCGAGCTGATCGACCAGATATGAAGTCTGTCGCAGAGAGATTATGGGCGATTCGAGTGAAATATCTCAAACGCGCAGGAAGAGAGTGATTTGAAGAAAGCTTTCAGCTTCTCGTGTTGTAGATTCGTCAACTTGATTCCGAGTTAAGATATGCTTGTTTAGTTGTTTTGATGGGTTGTACTATGCAGCGAGTTTGCATGGTCCGGTTGTGATAAGAATACAAGTGTACAATCAACAATGCTGATTTTATATTTATATGAGTTTAATACCCTAACTTGCTTGCATTGTCCGTTACAACGCTCTCCGACTCGGCCACTTATAGGCGAGAACAACTCATAAGTAGAAACATAAACAAACAAACAGGTAGAAGCCAGTCTGATTCAAAGAGAAAGCAGAAACCATATACATGTTATAAGTCCTTCAAAGTCGATATTTTCGTTCCAAAGATGAATACATTCTACCTTGAAACTTCTTATTTCGACACACGCCTGATACCTTCGTTTCATGGATGCCACGGATAGGAATTACCAGAAGGTTTGAGTGGGAGATGACCTTTGTTCGATAACTATGCAAGACGCCATCTTCATCTTCATAATTGGTTAAGCTCTTGAGTCGGGACGGTTGAGTGCAGATAATTCTTTTTCAGTTTCCTTCTCCGAAGACTCTTGTTCCTACAATCGTGTCGGATTTTAAGTGGAAGTTAGATGCGTGTGGACCATTCATGTACAAACGGGTCAATTTGGGTTGTGTTTTATCTCTATTGGGAACTTAAATATTTAACAAAGTATAAAACGCTTTGAGCAGGCCGCCAGGTTACACGGGTTCAAAATCGACCAACATGTATTCAAATGCAGCCCGACCCGACGCAGACTAAAACATTACCCGTTGTGACCGACCCATTTTACTCTCTACATAAATGCAAGTTCAACACTGATGAGGAGCGAATGTGGTACTCACCAGTACTGGTTATGCAACACAAAGGCGTCGGTTTCAGTTTTCTTTCCATCATCATTCCGATTCCAGTGATAGAATGCGTGTGTTTTGTTTATTATCTCAAGTGTAGAATGCCCATAGCTTGCCTCCCGGAATGCAGAATAATCAGGCTGAGGATCATTAAACCTAAACAAACCATTATAAAAACATTATCACTGGAAAGCACACTAAAATGAAAAAGATAAAACATGGTTACAATGTTTTACAGAAATGGGAAAATATGGTATAGAAATAAAGTCACCTTGATGCAAGACCTTCTTGGTTTCCACCATCTCCGACAGTTAAGTAAACTGGAGCTGATTTGTCTGGCACGGGATAACTTACTCCACCCGTTATGTTGTAATGTATGTTTGAGATCCGGTACTGAAATTGCATATTTTATAAGGATTACAAGCCGACAAGCAGTAGAAATGTCTTATGATGCAATAAAAGTGTTGTTTAAAACCTATATTTACTTGTATGACTCGACTGCGCTTTAACTTTGTTTATGACTGTAAAATGTTTCTTAACGGGTTATGTACATGAGAAAAGGTAGAACATGGGCAGGTCGGATCATGAGTGAAACAACTAATTTTTAGTGCGAGTCAACAATTTTTTTTTATTTTTATGAATGTGTTCTATATCAATTAGAAAAATATATTCATACGATAATAACATTTTTCTAAAATAAAGTGATTCAGGAAGTTTCTGCATATGAATACACTTCGGATCACTTTCGACTGGATTTAAACCGTTTCTTTCGAGTTAGTTTATTTTAAAAATATGTCGATTTCTTTTAAGACTAGGTTAATTCAGGTTATGTTTAATCTTAAATGAGTCAAACAAAACATTTATCTGAAAAGAGAACATGTTACACATGATGTTGGAAGCCACCTAAATGCTAGTTCTAAGGCACACGACTGCAAATAGTTCTATTCAAATATATACAGATTTTTATTGCAACATTTTTTTGAGATCATAATACCACATCCATTATTTACGAAAACACGGGCAAAAAGGTTAGAAGGTCAACCCAACTATACCAAAAATGATTGTTCTGGTCTGAACCCAAGTTGTTACCCAACCTGCCCATCTTGCCACTTCTAAACGTAGGTTATACTTTGTCGATACTGTATTATGTCACATACCATTCTACACACATGCAGCCCGGTTTTTTAGTGGAATTGTTTTCTTTTAAGTTTGTAGGTAAGAAGAAGATATAAAGGATGGTGACAAACCGATCTCTCATAAGCATGAACATGTCCAGCAAAGACCACATCAACTTTGTACTGAACAAACCAACTCTCAAATGCGGCTCGCATGCTTTCACCCTCCATGTAGTGAGCACTGTTACTATTGTATATAGGAGTGTGCATAATAACAATAAGCCAAGGTGTTTTCTTCCTGTCCACTTTTTTAAGTTCTGCCTCCAGCCAAATGTACTGAGGTGTATATTTTACTGTCACGAGTCAAGTAAAATACGTAAGCTCTCAGACAATTAATAACAGGTTATAGTGATCATATCCTAATGCAGAAAGTAAACGGTAGCCAACTTTGGCTGTTTTCTAATTTGGCTATTACACTTTCTTAGCACCAACATAAGGCTCAAGCTTTAAAAGGGTAATTTGACTCGGTTAACAGTCAAAATGATGATGCGCTGTTAACACGGTAGGTAACTTTGACCATGTTGACTGTCTGACATGGCTTCTGGAAACCATTTAACTCGGAAAATAACCCAAAAGCAAAACTTGTTGAAAGTTTGAGCATTTTGTGAGTGCATACAAAGTGCAATACCCATAATACAAATCAGCCCAAGGTTAGATACCATTTATGTGCCATATTCCCATTTCCCAATATACAAACAAGGTATAAGGGAAATTACCGAATGGAGAATAACTGGATAGCACAATTATATGAGCGGATGCACGTCTGACAGCATACCAAAGAGGATCAGTGCTTTCACTGGCTGCATAGGGAGTGGGGTATCTATGAAGATATTGTTTGAAAGGCACAACTTCATTCTGGACATAGAATTGATAAAGAAAAAAGATACTATCAATCAAAGGAAGGTACAAGATGATGTCATCTAATGAAATGAAATTACCATGTGTTAAGGAAACAACAACTCATAAAATATCCTCTAATGAACTTAATGATGAAACTAGCGGAAAATCGTAGCAACTGTACTCATATCAGTTCCAACACTTACCATATATGGCATATACTCTATCTCATGATTTCCTGTTGTCCATATCCACGGTTGATATGCTTGAACTTTTTCAACAAAACGACCATATGTATCCCAGCGTATACCCATATCATGATAAGTATATCTATCAGCATAAGATAAATCTCCAACATGCAACACAGTTTGTGCGCCACTCCCAATGTAATGTTCAAGAGTTGACAGAGAATTAAATGTTTGACCCAAGTCACCTAAAACACATGATCAACAATTATTCCACTAAAAAAGGTCTAATATTGATTTCATCAAGGCAAATACAAAATATGAAATTACTTGCCTATGATTCCAAATTTGTAAGAAGCATCTGGATTGATTTCGGGAGGTGTTTGAAACCAAAATGATCGGGCAGAATGACCTTCTCCAATCTCATAAAAGTACTTAGTGTCATACTAACAACAAGACACACGTGTTAGTCATAAAACAGACCGTTAAATGAATTTGAAAAACTATACCATAAATAGAAGTTATTGAGTTAACCAACATATACCTCAAGGTCACTGACAAGGCACTGGTGAATATAGCCAGATGTATAGTTGTAGAAAGTATAACTTTTCACCGTCCCTTCTGCAGTAAAATCATACTTTTTCTCAGATTTCCCATATCTTACTTGGCTTGACCCTGGTTCAGTAGGTGTCACCCATATTATAATTACAGCTTTGCCATCATAATCCCCTTGAGTGATGTGTACCTACAGAATGAGAAAATGAAATAGCAAATAAACTATAAGAATGGCAAGAGTAGATGGAATTGAAAACCAGTAAATATGTAAACGCATTACTGAATGCAAACTACTAGCATGAAAACCGGCTAAACATATAAATGCATCATCAAGTATAAATTTACATGTACTTCAGTTGATGAAGTGAAGGAAAAAAAAAAGATACATATAATATAAATAACCTCAGAAGCTTACCTGCTCAGGTGCGTTATAACCATTAGGAACTGCAAAAGCTTCATTATCAAGAGGAATGTCAACTGATGGCCACTCTGAACGGATGAAACTGCTTGTGACACCGGCATAGACATTATTCACAAAGCTGAATAAAACATAGCCAATAACCACAAGCTGAGGTATCACGGGTCCCATTTTCATATCTTTGAAAATGATCATTGCCAAATCAGCTACAATCCCCAACCTATATAAACTGCAAACAAAGAATGGCCTATGTTTAACACAAGTTACATAACAAAACACACATTATAGAATACATACATGTCCAACGGTATAATCTGCAAACACTAACAAAAAACGTTATTGATCATCGTAGCCGAAAGCTTGTATCAAAACATATCAAAAAGGACAATAGTCAAACAAAGTTCTTCAAAGTTTACTGCACTAGAACTAGAAATTTCTACAGTGTTCGTGTTCGTTCTTTAAAGGCCTGTAAATGAATCGAACAAAGACGAACAGTAGCATGTTCGTGTTCGTTCGTTTAACTTTGTCTTTAACTGAACACGAACATATAATCGAACATTTTTTTGTTCATGTTCGTTCCTTAAGAAAACGGGGGTGTTCATGTTCGTTTATGTTGGTTTGTTTAAAAAACTAAACGAACAGTTTACGAATGTAAATGAGCATAAACAAAGAAACTTAAAAGGACATAATGTAAGAAATATAAACGAACATCAATGAACAAACATAAACGAACACAATTGACCAAACATAACCGAAGACAAATGGACATAAAATAGTTTATTTACAATTTTACATATAAATTAGAGATTAATTACAATAAGTTCCATTGTAAAGCCCATTTCTTATTACTAAAAAGCACAGTTACTAATTAGTTACATTTATATAACTAGTTAGAAAGCCTCTTTAATGTTTACATTTATATTAAATTTGAAACGAACGTTCATGAACATAAATGAACAAACAAAATGTGTGTTCATGTTTGTTCGTTTAGTTAAATGAACAAAAAAATTTATTCATGTTCGTTCATTTATTAAATACACGAACTTCCCGCCAAACAAGTTCACGAACAGTTCTTTTGCACCAATACCAACAAGATTTCATCCATATGATTAATAGGGGTGCAAACGAGCCGAGCCGATAAATAAACGAGTTTTGTTTTAGGCTCGGCTCGAGCTAGCTAAGGCTCGGCTCGTTTCGAGCTTTTTACTGAGCCGAGCTCGAGTAACTCGCGAGCAGCTCGGCTCGTTCGTACCCCTACATATGAACAACAATTTTTGGAAGTTTAGTTACCCCTTGTATATAGCCCAAAACAGTTAAATTTTTAACAAATAAACTACATTCCCTATCCTACAAAACAAGCATAGAGGACACTAAAAATTCCTAAAAATCAATATATTTCATAAAATCAAATTCAGCTCAATTTCATCAATTTATATAAAATTCATACTTAAATAAAAAAACTAATAATAAATATTTACAAACAAATTATGATCTAACAATGAAGCTCACAAACATATATTATAATTACGAATCTATCCAAAATAAATTATAATTATCGGAGTAACAATTCACACACATATTATTAACTGTATGATCTAACTATGAAAAGCTCAAACGATAACGTTGACTAGTCAATATCCTCAATTAGTATCGATTACATATCAATGAGATATAAATAATCATTTAATCTAATTCGCATTAAGTAGGAGCAATATACAGTGTAAATTATGAGTTATCAGACAGTGTAGATTCATATATTAACAGAAATCAGGTGAAACAACTTAATAATAATAATAATAATAATATACAGTTGAATTGGATTGAATTGAAATAGATATGTAAATTAACGGAGTATAGAGTGCTACCTTGGATTCAATGCAGAGATGGAGATGGTAGGTACAACTGTAGATGCATCCGCTTATGGTTGAGTTTTATGCAGATTGCGTACGTTAGCAGAATACTTAATAATAATTGTGGTTTATATTAGCATCACGATGCAGTTCTGATATTTTTATTTTGTTTATTTATTAATCGTTCTTTATTTGTAAATAAAATTAAATAAATTAAATTAAATAAATGGATAAAGACATAAAGTTGTGATTTTAATTTTTTTTGAACGGCCAACAAATTGGAATCACTCACGGAACATTGGAGTATCATCGTGTCACCAATGTTGCCACGCGATCATATTCCACCACTAAGTCGCCAATTCAGGAGGAAACTCATAATAATTATGAGAAAACCCCCTTTGTGAGATTCAAACCCAGGACCTTATGGTCCCTAAGTCTTATCTCACCACCAAAATGCCGCTAGGCTATAATGCCTTTGGCATTTTGATTATTAACTAGTGGGGTGCCCGCGCGTTGCAGCGGGGTGACATATATTAGAGCACATAAATAAAAATAAAAGCTAGTCAAGTTGAAACAACATAAAAAAAATATGTTATAAGAATGCTTCAATACAGTAGTCAATCCATACATAATAAATCAACCACAAACAACAATGGATGCATAACTATCTCTTTCTTTGTGTGTTAATATGAATCATGATTGTTCTAAACTATGTAAATATCAAACCCATATTTCTTCGGCTTCCCTCAACGCGTTCCGAATATCATCAACATCCCCTTCATCCCTTGTCCCTCCGGCCCTGCACAACAAACACATTTCAATTGCGCGTTGCTGTCTAGTTTTTGACAAGCAACTATAAAACTATTGCTAGGTCAATAAAAATACCTTAATTTTTAAATAATAGATAAACTTATATCCAATGTCATTATAAATATAATACTTTATTACCTACTCTATTTGGAATATGCTTTAAAATTGAAAGTAACAAACTAACAACACAATAGCATTCTTAGCCAAACATAAATGATACATAAATGATAGTACATAAATTCACATGGTTCATCTAATGCTATTATCCTAAAATTGGGAAGAAAAGGTAAAAACCATGTATATATGCAGCATCTTTCAAGAGTTGAAACTTTTTTAAATTGTTTTGAGAAAGTTTAATTTCCTAAGCAAGATCCTTGTGAAGCTTTTGATAATTTCCAAAGCCTTGGTTCATCCCTTGTCCCTCCGGCCCTGCACAACAAACACATTTCAATTGCGCGTTGCTGCGGTACTCACATTGAATGCAAAAAAAATGTATACAATAGTTTATGCAATGTACAAAATATGAATCTACCATTCTAGACCAAAAGTGGGTTTACTACGCCAAGTAAAATCGAAAACTTAAAAATAGAGACGAACAAATCGAGACTCGATTAAGCAGGATTTAACAACAATCCAGTTAACAACCATCAACAATTACGAAAAAAATTAGATATTATGATCTAAATGAAGCAAAAGAAAAAAAAAATGCAGATAAGATGGTATACCTTGACGGCTACACGCTTTACTTTTTATACAAAAGATCGAGTAGAAGCAATTAGACAAAAGAGATGCTTACTTGCTTTGTTACAGAGAGGGTGTCGAGGGAATGAAGGGCGATGATGATAAACAGGTCTTGCTTTATAATACATAGTAGGAGAACAAAATTAACGATTAATGGCTACCCATCTTCTTTATAATTATTAATTGAATCATTCACATTAGGTTTTATAATGAAATTGATGATGGGTTTTATTTCTCTATTATGATGTTTTAATAATGAAACTTAAGAAAGGGGTTACATATGGAGAATGATAAAGTGTGTGTATTACTTATAAATACAATATGCTTTACATCTTGTACACAATGGTATAAAAGGAAGAAATAGGGTAAAAGTTATGAGATTAGACTTATGGCTCTTGATATGTCATCTTAAAATGGTGGTAAAATGACGATCTTAACCATCTCTCCTCCTTAATAAGGTAACATAGATGATATTGGATTTTGATTATTTGGTGGTGTATGAATTGCTTGGTTGGTTTTGTGATTTCTAGATCTTGCACGCTTGATCTTTAAGCTTCACTAATTATAGACTTGATTTTAATGGTTGCATTTTTGTAACATTGATAGTCCCTAGTAGCTAACGCTCTTAAATTTTTTGTTAAATTCCTGTGAATTTACTAATTTACCCTTGCAGATAAAAAAAAGAATATAGAGTCAAAATCTCCAGCCATCAACCACCACCTCCACCTCCATCATCACCATCACAAACCACCACTGCCGCCGCCACCACCTACAACCACTTTCAGAATCACCGCCACCTGCAACCACTTTCGAAACCACCGCCATCTGCAACCACTTTCGAAACCACCACCACCTGAAACCACTTTTAAAACCACCTTCTCCACCACCACCTACAATCACATTCAGAACAACCTCCACCTGAAACACTTTCAAAACCACCTCCCTCACAACCATTGTCTCCATCTCGAACCACCATCGCTTGACAATCACCGCCGACCACCGTCTTCGTCGTTCAAAACCACCCCCCCCCCTCTCTCTCTCTCAAAACTTGCCAAACAAACCACAACCATTACCCTAATAATGGTGGATTGGAGGTGTTGCCAGGTGGTGGTCGGGTGGGTGGTGGAATCGGGTAGTGGAGAAGTGGTGGTTTGTTGTTAGGATAATGGCGAAGGAGATGGTATGTGGGTGGTATGGAGGGTGATGGTGATGCATAATGGTGGCGGTAGTGTGGTGAATGATGGTGATGTATGGTGGAGGTGGTGGTGTCTGGTGTGGTTTTGGAGAAGGGTGGGTGGGGAAGAAGGTGGGATGGAAGTGGGGCCACTTAAGTATTTTGTCTTTTCATAAAGGGTATAATAATAATTTTAAACAGACTTAACGATTAAAACTAACGGCCATCCATGCTAAGGACTGTAAGTGTTATGAAAAAACGAACCTACGGGAACACACAAGTGATAAGTTGTAAACTTTAGGATTAAATCTGTAATTAATAGAGTCTTGGGATCAAGTGTGCAAGATCTAGAAACCACAGGAACCAACCAAGCAATTCACTCTTATTATTATTTTATTAAAGTCATATATAGAAAAGCTGTAAAAATCGTACAAACAATGCATGAGTGAATTAGTTAATGAGAAAGTATTGTATAAAAAATATTTTAATATAAAATAGATAAGAACGAGTTTGAGTTTTTGATCTAAATGAATCATTAGATGGGATTAAAAAAAGGAATAAAAAGGGAATATATACGTTGGATTAAAAGTGTGAAGTAGTTAGTGACTTAACCAAAATTGGGTGCCAGAATCCAATAGGTTAATTTCGAATAGTTTATATGACCAATTTTTTAGTTTGAGGTGCCAACGGCCAATTTCGAATAGTTTAGGTTATTAAAATCCAATTCCCCCTTTTTTAAAAGGTCGATAACTTTTTCATACGACATTATTTTTTTTAAATACACCATAAAAACAAGTTTTTTTTTATCATTTTACATTTACATACCCTGTTGCTATATATTTAAAAAAAATGTTGGGTTGATAACTTGCGTTTAATCATGTATGACTTGTTTTATTATCATATATAACTTGCATATTTCTGTATAACTTGCGTTTTATCAAGTGTAAGTTGCGTTTCTCTGTTATAACTTGCATTTTATGAGGTATAACTTGCGTTTTATAAGTATACCCTCAAAAAGACGCAAGCGATCAACCCAAAAAAAAAAAAAAAAAACTATGGCAATGGGGTATGCAAATGAAAGAGAATAAAAAACTTGTCTTTATGTCAGCCTCTTAGTCTTTCTTACACTTTTTACACTAAGATTTTTTTTTTACAATAGCCTCACTCAGTATTTATATGACCACATAAACACTTTTTGTAGATTTTTACTATAGTTAGATATGTTTTAAGGTTTGTGTAATCTACTAATTTTAGTTCATTTAAAAAATATGATTGATCTAGGTGGTGTTTGGGAATGATTATTCAAAACAGATTATGCGTTTTAGAAAAGCAGGGGTGGGGCTGCTTATAGATTATTGCGTTTTGGTAGCCTAAAAAACTGATTATATGCGTTTTCAAAACGCAATCCAAACGCAATAATCTAAAAATCAGATTCAAAACGCAATCTCAAACACCCTCTAATAAGATATAAAAAAATCAAGCTGATATTTATATGATTGATCTAATAAGATACAAAATCAAGCTGATATTTAAGTTGTTTTTAGTATTATGAACAAATGCATTGCTTTAGCAATAAAAATCTGTGTTTAAAAGTTTGTGTTCGAAATTTGTCGACAGTAAAAATAAACTATCATACACAATTTCGTATTATTTGGTTCGCCTAGGATGTTAAGAGATGCTGATAATGAAAATTCCATACGTTTAATGTATACAATTTAACATTTCTTCTTAAATTTGTGATAGATATTAAGCCAACATTTCTTCTTAATGTGTATGCATCTCATAATAAATAGAGTGAGACCCCATACATGTTACACTCAGCCTTTAGTGATACTAGTGGGAAACCCGCGCGTTGCGGCGGAGACTAAAATTTTCGTTAGTTTATCAATCGTTTAGTTTAATGTTAGGTTATGAACCAGTTAAAAAAGAATTGGTAATACCATGAGTAATATACTAATATGGTTTATTAACAAATCAAGTGTGTAAAGGCAGTAGAATTTTTATCAAATCAGGTGTAATGACCGTGTCTATCTAGCTTCTTACCAACATAATGTACCAGCAAAGAATGCCACGAATTTTAGTGCATGAAATGAAACCTCTAAATGAGTAGTTTAACTGACCCATTGAGCTACTAAATAATCAAATAGGAAAGTGACACGGTTTTTGAATCTCGGATAGGGTTGGACCCTATTATCGTTTATTTAACTTTTTAAAAACTCCAAGAATAGTTGTCGAAGCCTGCAAATACAAAATGATCGAAAATCAAAGTCAGATGACTTAACATTCCTCCATCAGAGCTGCATACAAAAAAATAAGAAAAAAAATAATGGCAAATTTATTGGTGCAAAACGGCTTTTAGTTTCTTAACAAATCATATATATGAACATTCTTCAAAATTCTTTTCAATCCTATAATCACGACATACATGCATGAAACTTATGCTATGATGCCAATAAAAGTTGCATATCGTTAGCCGTTTGAACAATTCTAGCAAACAGGTCCATCAATAGCTTCCTAACTTTTTTCATCGTGAAACTTGATTCTTTCAAGTGTGTGTTCGTCCGGTCTCAAACCAGCATCTTTCTTCTTGGGGCCATAGGGGTCAAATTTTTTGCATAAAGAGATCACGACAATTCGTATCACTACTTGATCTTCGGTCTAATTGACAGGGTATACAATCATCATCAGCCTCGACATGACCAACGGGCAGTGTTGGTGGGCTTGATAGGGTTATCTCGCTTGTAAATGGATTTTTATCTGCAACTGTATAGTGAGTTTACAGTTCAAATGAAATGCTTGCAAAAGGTAATTCAGTGGTAGTACTAAAATCACGAGGCACGGAGCTACTCACATGGGACTGGAAAGTATCTGCCTCAAATGATGGCTGGTTCGCTTTTGTGTAACTCCTTTATCCACTAATATTTGTTCAACTTGTAACAATCTAACACATGCATAAACAACAATAAAACACCAACCCGCCCCTTAAACAACATCAAACAGCTGCAAAACAGAAAAAAAAAACATCAAACAGCAATAGCACAGCAACAAAACATCACCAAATCACAGAAAAACAGCAAAAAAAAAAAATAAAAAAAATATGAAAGGTATTAGATTCTTTTAACCATGGTTAGTTTTGACCGACCCAATATTTCGACCAACATGAGTCGGTACCTTTTGTCGACTTTGCTTAGAGGTTTCAACGTGTGATTAACCATGTAATATCTGTAAAGCATATGCTTGACTAATATTATACCTGACTTTTTGAGTTCATCTCACATAAGTTTCAAATTTGTTTAACTTGACAAAAAAAAGAAAAAAAAAAAAAAAGAGAAGTTAGAGAATTTAATATATAAAATTATTAATTCTGTATAATAGTTTAGTTTGTATATAACTGTTATTTTTAATATTGCCACCCAAAAGCAAACAACAATAATTTGGAAGTAGATAACCCCAATTTCAACCCTCTCCTACCATCAAGAATATAACATGATGATCTACGAATAACAATCAAACACAAAATGAAGATACACCTAGCCCTAATAGTATGATTTTACAATTTAAAAACACATAAAATTAACAAATTTTGACAAAATAGACTTTGTTTGCTCAAATTAATTGCAAAAATAATGATTAAATTGAAAAGATGAAACCTTTTGAATTAGTACTGCTCACGCACCGATGTATAAGCTGGAGCCTTGTCGGTTACCTTCATCTTCGTCCTGTAGTTTTCTCTCATTCCCGTTTCTCTCTCTTTCGTATGTATTGATGTTTAATAGTATTACATATAAGTATCTGAAGTTCTGGACTACAAGGGCACCAATAAGAATAAAAGTTGGCTATCAAACAATGCAATCAACACTGGATTTGAGTTATGAGAAAACATGAAATTACCTTTTCTTCTTCCTATCTCCACTCATCACTATCTGCCCCATCCTCTTCCTTCATGTCCTATTGTTCCTCTCCAAGGTAATCCACTATAAAACCATCCTTCTTATGATCTTGTCCTTCGGATCAAGCCCATAACCAAAACCACATTAGAAGCCATAACTCCAAAAGACAAAGCATTAGTCAAACTTCAAATGTCAAATAAACTGGGGGAATTATAGGCAACATAGCTAGATATATCACATTTCCAAAACAAGTATTACAAGGCCTAATTCAGCTAAAGTCCAAAACACCTAACAAAACCAGTATCACATTTAAAACACCTCACAAAACCATTAAAATTAAACCGTGGCCTTAAACATGACAAAATGAATTAAGATATATGAAGTTAAGAAGATCGAAACTTTCAATACATCTGCAAATAAGTGGTAATAATTTCATATTTTTTTTTAAATTTGGGGAAAACATAGGAAACAAAACCAATATCCAAAATCACACAAAGTTCATACCGTTCTCATCATCATCATCCTCAAGCTCTCTAGAATGCACTTCGTATCTAAATGTTTACATGTGAATAATGAAAAAAACAAAGAGGTGAGGGGAGAGTGAGAGCACCCGGGGGATTAGATGGATGATCATATAAAAAGAGAGCCTTCAAATAAACCATTGGCATACCTTCACCTCTTGAATCATATAAAAGAGGTGGGGGTTGCGAATTGAAGAATTCATTTGTAACTGAACTTCTATGATTAAAAGGGGGATTGAAGGAACTTTGAAGTAGTAACCCACACAAGCATTTAATCGAGTGTTGAAAGCAAAGTTCGCAACCCACGAAGCACTTGATTCATTAACCATGGTTATATCATTACAAGAGTGTGCATTAGAGACATGTACAATTTTCACTAAAGGTTGTACATGAGGGGCATAAAAGGAAGAAAATGAGTAAAAATTAAAGATTTGTAAAGAACCTTTTGGACTCCCATCTTAAAATGGGTGTAAAATGACTCTCCTACCCATCCCTCCTACTTAATAAGGTACATAGATTTGACACTTAATGAACCCCAATCAAGTTATGTATAATTCTAAAAAGATGATTCTACATGGGCTTTCCACTTACTTTGATGCATGTAGTCACAACTCGGGTTCCCATGAACCCATTTTTATGCGGTCACTTGATTTGGAAAAACAAAACGAAAAAAAGTTAGTGAAAATCTTGTATGATTTAGAAAAAAAAATTACTAAATGGAACCCATTGAAATTCAAAAATCATGGGTTCCTCGATCTGCCATTGTCGGGTAGGAACTGATTATGGGTATGTTTGGGTTTTGACCAGTTTGTCGTGTATATTCGGGTTTTGATGAGTTCGGATCCAGGTTTTGACAGGGTAGAGGTGGAACTGGTTCCGGTTCGGTTCCTTTTTCTAAACCTGAGTCTAGAACTGGTCTGCCCACAGGTCGAGAATGGTAGGAACCGATTCAAGTCATGTCCGATAGCGGGTTTTTTGTGCACCTCCAGAAGCATGCATGATGCATTCAGTTGACCTAGATTATATGGCACATTTAATTAGGGCCTGAAGTAGAGGTGTGCAAAACCCCGTTTGGTTTGTACACTAGCCTGATTTTGTACGCTGGGCTTGAACCAGCTTGGGTTGTAAACTGATTTTAGGGTTGAAAAGCTTAGCCCATTAAATCGATTTGGATCGGGTTCAAACCTTTTTGTAATGTTAAAACTGTTTTTTAGCAAACCTGAATCGGTTCAGGTTGTAGCCGATTCTCAACACAAAAAATCCGAAACATATGCCAAACTACCGGATTGGGTCAAGCCCTGACTGGTTTGGCTCAATCCGGCTTTTTTACACCTATAAGTCTAACCTGAACTTGAAGGGCAACCTAAATGAAGTTAAATTGTTTCACGGAACTTAGAACAAACATGAGACCTATTCAACTTCTTACAAGTCATAACCGTAAGCCCATTTTGAAACGTACTATTTCAGAATGAGACAAACTTTTTATTTTTTATATTTTATTTAATTTTTTTAATAAGAAAGTAACTTCTATTTAATTAACGATTTTAAAACATAAAATGATGATTGGTGTCCCAAATCCACAATTGTATGTTTAAAGGCAAAAATCAAACTCTAGACCAATTTTGTACACAATGTAATAAAAACCCGATCATCCAACCTACCGTTGTGTTAGTTAGCTGAGATAAATATTAAGAATTGTATGATATCGTAATCAATAATAATAATAATAATAATAATAATAATAATAATAATAATAATAATAATAATAATAATAAACTTTAAAGTTAATAAAATAAGACCAACAATCAATAATTTAAACCAATCATTCAAACGTGATCATCAAGTTCAATTGCAAGAACTATATGTTAAAAATATAACATAAACTTTAAACTTCAATTTTATTTCCTAAAACTGTTACATTTATTTTGTATCTTATTTTTGTTACATATTTTTGTCCCCATCTTATTGCATAAGCATGTTGTGCAGGTTTGGCCCAACCGAGTTGTAGATGGAAGCCCAAGTCCAGTGTTGGTTGGTTGGAGTGTTATTGGTCCAACCCAGGAGTCCAAGTTAGTTGTATTGGTGGTCCCCGGCTGATATGGCGATCTGTGTGAAGAAACACAAATTGAAGTCCACCGTTGATCTTGTGTTAGAGAGATCATCTGAGCCATCCATTCAGTTCGAGCTATGAATCCTGGCCTCTGTGATATAAATAGACCAACGCCTTTCTCTCTCTTTATTCCAGTTGTTCACTTTCACTTTGTTTTTCTCTTTTTCACTCAGTGTTGTTCTCTCATTCACATTAGGGTGAATGTGTGATTCTGTTGATGTGTGATTTTGTTCGGTCTTTGTATTGAGATTATTATGTGATAATCTCTTTATAGTATGTAGTATTGAGAGATTTGTGAGTGATATTTGCATCTGGCAATCTTGTAAGGGTTTTTGGTGTATTTCTAGGTTGGGATATTTAAATAAAGTTTTATAGTTTTTGATTCCATGTTTGTGACACTATATTCTAGAAGGTTAAACCCGTACATGTCATATGAAACGAACCAACAAGCTAGTTGATTTTGATCATTCTGATGATCTTCCACAATAACTTTGATGCAAGAGTTGTGATAGCCAAACGTTACCATTAAATATAAATCCACTTTTAAGTAGAAAAGTGTAGCAATTAAATAATGCACTTGTACTTGCTATTTCATAATCAACAAGAGAGAACATGGCATTAGATAGTTTCAAAACATCATTAGGGTGATAAATCAATCTTTAAAGCAACCACAACAGAAGGGCTATAGCGCCACCCAAGTCACCATGCCCGGGCTTTGCCCCATCACAACTAAATACGCCTTAAAAACACCTAAAAATGCATTTCTCACTCCCCTTCTCATGTTCCATATTTTTACACAAGAACGTTCATCCTCACTCTCTTCTTCCATTGGCACATAACTTCATCATCATCAATTCATCATCATCATACTCAGTTAATCCCACCTATAGCAAAGCTAAGGCAGGGTCTGAAGAGGGTAAGATGTAGACAGCCTTACCTCTACCCCTAACACTAGAGAGGCTGCTTCCAGTGAGACCCCCCGGCTCGATGTGGTTTGGTATCAAGCCTTGGACATAAGGCACAAAACACTTAGCAATCGGGACAAACCCGATCGGTGCATGTACCCCTTTGTCTTTTGGCTATCCACGCCACCACATGATGCATGATTAACCGTCCGTCATTTTTAACGTTATTTTCATGAAATTAGTAAAATAACGTTAAAACTAGTGCAACTTTACTTTTGCCCCCTCAAGGGCCACACATATATACATTATAGTACATTCCGCACCCATATCCTTTTAAATTACAAAATCTTTCTTGAATCTCAAAGAATTTAGTGACCAAAATCAATATAAACATTATTAAAACAACAAACTATAAACAAATAAATAACAAAACTTAATCCAACTCAAGGAAAAGCACCCCACAAAACCTCTGCAACAATAGTAGCAGCTTCTGCTTCTGCTTCACAAACACTAACCTCCCTAACCTTCTTCAACACCTCCTGCTTCAACTCTCTTTTCTCTCTCCCTCTCAACCCTTCACCTACCTCTAACTGCACTGCAAATCTAGCCACACACCTTACAAATGTATTATTATTATTATTATTATTATTATTATTATTATTATTATTATTATTATTATTATTTTCACACCTCTGCAACTCCACAAGCTTCTTGACCAGACCCTCTTCCAACATCGCGTCAATCGCCTCCTTCCGCCCATAATAACCAATCTCCAACACGCATTCCATCGCCACTGCTCGAACCAAAACATCATCAGATGCCAAAAGACCTACCAGGTTAATAACTTTGCCTGCTGCAACAATTTCATCAACCAAAGGACTCTTGACTGATTTAATCAGTGTACATAAAATTAAAATGGATTGAACTGATGCTAATGTGATCAATGAACAGACTGTTTTTGATATCAAGACCTTGCCTACAAACACATCCTTGTTGAATCTGATCAGCTCAGCGATTGCTAACGCTGCAGCTTCTTGAACTTTATTCGAAAACTTACGTTCGCATAGTATTGATTCCAGGTTGGTGAAAACTTTGGATTTGAGTATCAAATCCTGTAGTTTTCGATCGAATCCTGTACTGATTCGTTCCTCGAACTGTTCAATCATATCTATTAAAAGTTCTTCTTTAGTTTCGGTACCTGTATGTTATAAGACATGTTTCGTTAGATTTTTATATATATTCCCTTGCTACGACTTACATATTTACCCAACCTTTAAAATCCGTTACATATTGGGAATGGGAAGGCATGTGTTTTAGGGACAGGGCCGGCTCAAAATATCTGAGACCTAAAGCGGATAATAAACATGAGGCCCTTTTCGTAAAAAAAATTGTTTTAAATCCTATGATTCATATAATATCTTTATGTATGCATAATTATAGATCATAAATCTCAATGTCAACAATATTTAAAACTAAAATCATCTACATATAATATATTCATTTTTAGAATTTGGGGCCTTAAGGAAGTGGGAGCCTAAAGCGCTTGCTTTATTTCACTCCCCCTTGAGCCGGCCCTGTTTAGGGAGGGAAAATATGTAATTTACCTTTTAAGTTAGGAAAATACGTAATAAATGATTTTGGCAGAGTAAATATTTAAGGCTTGGTTAGGGGTGCAAACGAGCCGAGCTAAGCCCGAGTTCAACCAAGCTAGAGCTCGATTAACTTATGAGAGCTGGAGCTGAGCTCGGCTTATTGGTAGTTTCAAATTCAAGCTCGGCTCACTTATTAGTTAATATATTAAATAAAAATACTACAAATAATTTTAGGCTTGGGCTCGGGTTCGTGAACAAGTTTAAATAAGCTTGGCTCAGCTTGTTTACTAAACAACTTTAAATGATGGGGAAATATTATTATGTATTAATAAAACCAATATTATACTAAGGTTCGACTAGCTTCACATGTCAGGCTTCAGAGGCCGTCCCTGAAAATCTCTAAAAATTCATGTACCCTATCCGAACCGTTAAAAAATAGGCCCCTTAGACCCAAGTTTAAGTGTTAAATGAGTTATATAAAAAATATATACATATATATATAAGAATTTTTTTAAAAAAAATTAGGCCCTCAAGATTTATGGACCCTGTCCGGTTGGCCTCCTCGGACCACCCCAAAGACGGCCCTGTCAGGCTTGAAAAATAAACTAGCTTTGTTTTAGCTCGTGTCGCTTTGAACTTTTTGTCGAGCTGATCTCAAGTAGCTCGAGAGCGGCTCGGCTCGTTTGCACCCCTAGGCTCTCGGTCTATTGAGACACCTCAATGTCTACTTAGACATCAATACGCTCCATAATGGCCTAACATAGAGCGTATAGTTGGTTCCCACAAAGTCAACTCTACCTAATTAAACTATGTTATAAAACATGTTATGTTAGCGTTAACGTTTTAATAAACGTTTTAATAACATGTTATGTTATGTCGGGTTACCTGAATGAACAAGCGTTAGCGTTAACGTTTTAATAAACTCTCTATCGTACCACACTTGAATCTCGGACTCGATTGCACCAGCGAGTCTAGAGATCTCAAGTGAGTTGACTAGGCGAGTGACGAACGATCTGAGTCCTCTGAGTTGACTCGGTGGACTCTGGATAAGAGTTTTAAACGCAGTTAGGTGAGTAGACAACGTAACTAAATAAGGGTCGTTGCATAGTATTGTGTCCGACTCATGTTCTAGCACAAGGAGAGCTTTAATATTACCATCTGTTTGTTGTGTGTTTAAGTTGTTTTGTATGTCATGTGAAGCTTGTTTGAGAGCTTTAAGGATTTCAAGGACTTGTTGTGGGTTGAGTTTGTATGTCATGTTGTGGTTTGGTACGGACAATGTAAATGACATGGAGGTTACCGGTTATTACCGGTTTATATAGTTTTTAGTCTAGTGTTATTGTCTTTGTTTAAGTGGACTTTTTTTTGGTTTGTGTATTATTATTATTTTTATAAAGTTTTATGGAATAGTTTATATGACTATAGGTATGTGTTCAACGAAAGTGGGTTTCTGATCACTTATTTGAAGGTGTTTCAATGATTGACTAAAAGCAGGTTCTTGTGGTTTTCGCCTTTTCGGGGAGTTAGAATACTAAGGGGCTGTTTGGTTGATTAAGTGCTGAATTATTAAGAGGTCTGAATGGTTAGTTTTCTTGTCCCATATTGGTAAGAGATCCCCATTAAAGTTCAGTCTAGTTCAGTGCGTAATGGTTCAGTGCTTAATTGTTTAGCTACATCCCAAGTTTTAATGGTTCAGCCTTAACCATTCCATTCAGAAGTTGAAACAAACGCGCTGAATGGTTCTAAAATGAAAGGCTTACCAAACACCTCCTAAGATGAAACCCGTAACTCGTGGCCGTAAGCGAGATAGAGTGACAAATCCTCAACGTCGCACAAGACTCGCATAACAACTTAACAAGTATGCGACCTTAAGACTTAAGTAATTAAGTTAAGTCTGATCATGTAAATAGACGGTTAAAATATTATATTAAGTACGATAAATGAAACAATGCCTTAAAATACATCGCTATTTCTTAGTAGTAAAAATATTATGGTTTGTTTTTTTTATAAAAAATAATAATAATGGATTATTGTTTTATAAAATGCAAAATTTAAATTTATAAGTAAAAACATTAAATTTGGACGACACCCACACCCACCAAACTATTAAAATGTTTAATTTGCGACTATAAATGACAAAAGATTATAAATAAGAAAGTTGACTGTTAGCTTTGATATGGATTTTTTTTTTTTTTTTTAAAAGCAAATTTCATTCAAACAAAACCGGTTATCTCCAAGCTAGAGATAACCACAACCACCAAACATTATGTTACATTAAAACGGCACCAATCTTGCCAATCAATCCTATCCTTCTTAGATCTACTATTGAACCACAAAAAACTAATCGCTTTAACCTCTGCTAACATCTTCGTCACGTGAACATTTCCTTGCTTGAAGATAATCTCGTTCCGCGTCATCCATAGTTTCCAGCAAGCAATAATCAAAATACCATATATCATCTTTTTCCTGGAAGAAGACGTAGAAGTATGATCCACCATCGATAAAATGTCTTGTACAGAAAACATAAACATCGGTGGCATATGTAACCATAGCATTGGCTATCATACAAGCCGTAAAAACATGATCTACGGTCTCTTCTGCCTCACCACATAACCGACATAACCCATCACCCATGAAAATATTCCGTCTAGCTAACGCCGTACATGTCGGAAGCCTATCCAAAGAAGCACGAAATGGAACCTTAGGTATCTGAATATTCGGATTTTGTTATAAGCATCCAATCCAGCGTGCTTTAATATATTGGGCACGTCCAATTTTTTTTTATGAGTAATTGAATAACATATTAACATTAATATTTTGTGTTACTATATTGAGTTCGTCCAATTTTTGTACGAGTTATGGTTTTATAATTTGAAACCAGAATTATCATTATGTGTTTCATATTCGACCCATTGTTATCTCTACGATTATCCCTAGGTAGGTTTCATCAATGTCCCTCCACTAAAGATAAAAGACAATAATATAGTCTCTCTAAGGCTGTAAGTTATACTTGTCCTAGGCTCATAGCCTGTCAGCTCAACGTCACATATAGTGGCGGAGTTTGAAAAAAATAAAAATTGGAGTCACTAGACCCTAAAAACAGGAGACCGGACTCAATGCATCTAAAACTTTTGGATGAGAACGGGAAATTTACACTATTAAGGCAAAAAAAAAACGAGAAGGGAGCCTCAATACGTATAAAATTTTCGATCAAAAATGGAGAAAGTTGCACTACTGAGCTAAAAACCGAGGGTCGGGGTTTCCCTAGCTGGTAGAACTATCGTGAGCCTTTGGCTACCGAGCACTATTTGCGTTCACGAACGTATGCGATACCTTTGGCTATGGGTTACCCTGGAAGGGGGTGGTGTGTTCTAACTTCCAAAGGCACTCGATTCAGTGAGTATACCAAAGGGCCTAAGTATCCACTTATGCCTAGTAATTCAATATTTTCTCCATTTATATTTTTCTGTCTTATTTTCTTTTACAACTCAATACATTTAACCGTCCCTATACGTTCTTTAAATTCATTCAATCTTCTCACTTCTTATATACTGTTGAAGTTCTTATAATTCACATTATGGGTTAGTGAAGTACCATCGTGGTTGGTGTGGAACTTAGGTGGCTTTATAATCACTAGTGAAACACCATCCCTAGCCTTAGTGATAGCGATGAACATGGAGAATCCAGCCAAGGCATGATTGAGAGAGAGGAAAAAAAGAATTGTTGGCCTGTGACCTGCAATGGTGATTTCCACTAGTGAACCACGCTCATATTTAGTGGAACAGAAAGATGCTAGAAGAGGATGTTGATGTGACGCTTAGATGGAGGATGGTGATATTGGTTCACTAGTAAACCACACCCCATAGCGTTGGTGTCCTTCGATCATCTGTTCCAGTTGGTTTGTAACATAAGAACCTAGAATGTCGAATAAGAAAATGATGAATTCAGAAGGTCAAATAAGAAATATAGGAGTTTTTCTATTTTGTAACATTGGTATTGTTAACCAATATTTAAGGAAAAAAATGATAAGACCATGCATAATGGTTAGCCAAACGGGCGTAAAAGGGGGATTTGGAGCCCCAGTTCATTTGGCTACACCGTCCCCAGGGGCGCCAAATGTGAAAGAAGGGTTTTGGCGTGAAGTTTTTAACGGGGCAAGGGAGATTTAATGAACCAATGGACATCTTCCAATTTTCATCCACGAATCACATTATTTGTTTTAAATTTAAAAAAAAAAAATAATATAATTGAGTAATGATTGGAAGGGGCTTGAAACCTCTACACCCCTTATTAATTTCAAGCCCTTTCAAGCCCAATATGGGACCCCATGACACATGTCACAAAATGCCAAAGGGATGGGCTTGAAATTAGCCTACCACTACATATGGTCTAATTGGTTAACGCATACTGTTTGGAACTTAAATTGTAACTAGTAGGCATGCCCGCGCGTTGCGGCGGGTGTCCCGATTGATATCAAAATCAATCGTGATGTCTATTACGAACCAATCATTCCGGGTTTCAAATTTTTTATTTCATTCAACGAAAATTAGTGAGCCAAAAAAAGGTATTAACCCGAGAAGATGTATTCGAACTTACAATGTAGAATCAATGGATGCATGGTCTATAAGCTCAAACATATTAACGTTCCACCAAAATTAGCTAAACACTTCACCTTAGAAAAACAAAAGGCAAAAAACAAAACAAACAATAACAGTTCAAATAGAAATAGCCTAGAGGTAGTAAGTTTAGTTTAATTGCCTAAGCAACCTCATATTCTGGATCAAGGGATTATCATTTTTGCGTATGAGTTTATTTTGGGTGGACACACTCTTTACGATCAACTTCATGTGCTGCGTACCCCTCTTTCATGGATTAAGCGACTGGAAATATGCGTTGGTGTTTCTCCTGGGTTGCAGTACCTGCATGAAGTTGGCGTTATGCATGGCAACATTAGGAGCTCTAATGTTTTACTCACTGACAGTTTGGTACCCAAACGTACTGATTATGGCTTGTCGCAAATCAGTCTAACTAACTGATAATTCCTCCTGGAGCTTTTGGCTATGTGGATCGCTTTTTTATCTATTCTGGAGGCCTAACGATGAAGTCTGATGTCTTTTCACTTGGTGCGGTGTTGCTCGAATTGCTTTGTAGGAGGCCTATACTCGATGATGTCGACAAAGATGACCCATTAGGGACGCCTCTGGTGGCATGGTTTCAAGATCGTGTTGAATCTTCAACGGGGTTTGAGCCTATGATCGATTCCAAATTTTAGGATGAGAATATTACCCAGACTTGCACAATACCATGTTTTGATAAAATTGGTTGAAGTTGCATCTCTAACAATGAGTGATTAGGGAGAAATAATGCTAATGCAAATGCAAAATACCCACTGTATCCAGAAATATTTCTCCTAAATCACTCATTCTGGCAGCATATAGCACTTTTTTTTAAGTTAATAAGGAGGTATACTCACAAGCATAAGCGATATCATATCCATCAAAAGTGCTTGTTCCTCGGCCCAATTCATCAAGAATAACAAGAGAATCTTGAGATGCATTTTGCAAAACCGATGTTGTTTCTGTACATTCGATGAGAAAGGTACCTACAAAAAGGGTAAGAGAATTAAAAAGTAAACAAAGTAACCAACGCTCGAGGTGGCAAATAGGTGGGTCACGCGTTGATTAATGAGTCAAAATGAGTATTTTTGGTACGCCTGAAGCAGGTTGGTCTGGCCTAGAAAACTTGTCCATACATATGATCTACTAAAGTAGATCGGTATTGCCCATATAATAAAAGCAGATCTTGGTCCATGGAATCCCAAGTGATCGGTCATGGTATCCATAGTGTTGCTTCTCTTTTGGCCAAATCCTGATTTCGTTTTGCTTTTCCCGGTCGTCGAGCCTGATCGACTCAACTCTTTTCCCTTCCACTTTTCGGGTCTGGATTTTTTGCGTTACGTGTGCCAAATATTATTTTAATAATAATGATCATTATAGATAAAAAAAATCGAAGGTATCTTCCTTCTAGGCCTTTCAATCATTTTACTCGTTTGATCCATGAAACGAATTAACTCAACTCTTACAAGTTTATTAAATCAATTTGAATTGGTTTCATTGTTACCTTTCCTTTAATCGACACTATATAATAGAACAAATAAAACAGAGATCACAAGACACAGTTCTATAGTTGATAAGTTTTTTTTATAAACTGTCCTATTGTTAAGAATTAAAAAGGATTTTACATCTAATTAGAAACTTACTTTCACCGGTCATTATACGATCAGTAGCGCCAAGACTTGTGAAAATAATATCCACATGTGACAGAACACCAATTCACAAGGTACATAGCAGACCAGCTGCAAACAGCAAAAAACATATTAAGATAAAACACATCAAGTTAGACACACACGGAAACTAAAAGTAGAAAAGATGCAGCCAACAACAAAGGCCAAGACTACAACAGCTCGGTTACATCGAACGAAGACCATTTATCCCACTCAGAGGATATCTGTTTTGCGCGCTGACTGACCCAGACGAACGCATCCTCCTTTTTCAGCTTCACAATCTTCGGGACTGGTATGAACTTATCCTCAAAAACCTTAGCGTTCCTGGCTTGCCACAATCTCCATGCCGTTGCCAAGGCCACCGTATTGACGGTCTTTTTCCACCTCTTTGAGCCCGGGCTGTCCATCAACACCTTGATAATGTCATTCAGGTTACGCCTCTTGAGGCGAATGGAAAACGCCTTGAGTCTCATTTCCGTTCTTTTTATAGTCAAATTATATGTCTAATAAAAAATAAAATACTAACTTTATGCCCAGTAACCGTTCTTTTCATAGTCAAACTATATGTCTTATAAAAAATAAAATACTAACATACAATTTGTTAGAACTTAGAAACTGAGGTTATATGGGTGACAAGCTCAGAGCAAGGCTCATAGTCAAACCTGTTAACATGGACACCACCAAAATCAGTTGTCAATAGTTGTTTACGATTGATGATGTTGCAAGCTTATCCTTCACACATACATTTCATCGAGCAACTTGTGTACAATATTTAGAGACAATGAAACAATACAAGTGCAAATTAGGTAACTTTTTTATGCTCATAATTGATAATCTAAGAGGTATGAGAACAAATCAAAATGAAGAAAAACATGGATTTGCCTCTTCTGCATTATTCGATCAAGATGCCATCTACACTCCCAAACACAAAAATAACAAATATATTCTAATCAATTTCATATAAATCCTTCAACTTTCAAGCCAATGTCGATATGGTGGAACAATTGAATAATATTTATATTAATTAATATTAATTAAATAGTTAACATTTGAAAATTTCTGACCTTTTCAAGCATCATGTATGCCTTACTAAAGCTTGAGATGTGGTGGTGACCGCTCAAAGTGACCATCATGTATCGTACTGTTGTAGACCTGTTATCGATTTCGTCGTTGGACCTCTAGTCGTATGGCCAGAAACCTAATGGTTCGGCTTGCTCCTCCGTTGTTGCGTGTCACCTGAACTCAAAACCTAATTCCTTTCCATCTTCACCACCAGACGCCTTTGTGTCCTAAGCTAGGGTTCCGTAAGAATATATAGAGAAGAGAGTTTGGTTGGAGAGAGAAGGAAGATGAAGTGAGCAATCAGATTAAAAACAATTCAATTACAATAAAACAAAGGAGGAGTTTCAATCTTGGCACCTGTTTCTATTCTAAACAAATTAAAGGTAAAGCAATCTAATAATATAAATATTAGGGTAGGGATGTAATATGTTTTGAGGATGTGAGGTAGGAGACCATAGTAAAATTACATTGATATCCTTACAAGTGTCTTAATGTTCCACAAAGTTCCAATTATACCTTTGTGATATAAGCTTAATTTACTTGTACATGTTGCTATAATAGTTGAATGATGTACAAAATTACTATGTTGTACATCACTCCTCCTTAATAAGATAATATAGATAATGGCTATAAAATTTTATTATTAATACATAAAGATATTTTTTACACTTGTCCTCATTGAAGGGCTGGGCCAACATATGTCGGCGGTGAAGTATAGGGTTATCCTTAAATATTGGCTCATGATCTATGTGAGAGCATGTTTGGGTAAACTTATTTGAGTCCAAAATGACTTTTTGTTAAAATGACTTATTAACTTATAACTTTTTGAAAATGACTTTTTAAAAAAATGTTTGGGTTAGCTTATGTAGTGATAAGTCAATAAGTTGTTTTGTAAAAAGTGTTTGGTTTAGCTTATTTATGTAAAATGACAAAAAAGGACATTATTTAAAAAGTCAAATAAGTTGTTATTGATCACAAGGGGTATGTTAGGTAAAATTTAACAATAAGTTATAAGGAGGATCAAAAAGTCACTCGTCCCTTACTTTTTCAAAACAACTTATCATAGGCAAACAAACAAAAAGTTAAAACAAAAAGTCATTTTCTTTTTGCCAAACACTATTGAAAACTTATTAACTTTTTGGGGAAGTTATAAGTTATAAGGAGGTGGAAATAAGGAGAGCCAAACATTGAAAACTTATTAACTTGTTTGGATATATTTGGAGAGCATGCGTTCCACTGTAATAAGTTGCCTGGGTTTAAATACCAACACAATTTGGTTAGTGATGTCTTGTGGGATGTGCTTAAGAGAGTTGGGATCTTTGCTAGGAAAGAGGCTCCCATATACTTCCTGACTGACCGCTTGAAGGGAGATCCATACTACGCCCTACGAATGTTCTCGTGTTTGGTTGGATGAGCGGAAAACATGTTT
The DNA here is from genome assembly GCA_028751855.1 of Ambrosia trifida. Taxonomy (NCBI): domain Eukaryota; kingdom Viridiplantae; phylum Streptophyta; class Magnoliopsida; order Asterales; family Asteraceae; genus Ambrosia; species Ambrosia trifida. Next base: position 70,667,627 of record CM054132.1, read on the forward strand.
GTGTTGACCTTACCAGGGTGTCCCCCTTGCTAGGTCTCTGGGAAACCGGGTTTGTGCCGAGGAAAGCAGTTTTGAAGGCGGAGTCAAAGAAGGTTGCTAAGCACGAAACAACCTGTTCTGAGAATCAACATGTATTCGTGCCTTTTGCCTTCGATACATTTGGATCCCTTACCCCCGAGGCAATCAGGTTTCTGAATTGAGTGCAAAATATTACTCACAAATCACAGTAATTCCCCGACCTCGAGAATTTCGCGATTTAAAAGAGGGTATCGGCTCAACTTATTATCCATCTACATCTCATTCTCCTATAATTTGTAATGGTTTCCTTTTAACGAAGACACCAACTATAACTATCACTAAAAAATATTATAGTTAGCAATTTTGTTACATAAAATACAAATAAAGTATCATTTCATATGATTGTATGTATAGAGAATACATGAATATAAAAATGCTACCATCGCATTATCATCGCATGTTAGTTTCTATTTTCTTGATATGTGATCTATCTAATCAAAAGTTTATATGGTGAAATGATGGAACTTGATGTTGTTGCATATGTTCATACCATTGATGGCTTGACAATATGATTTTAGTGATGATGTGATGACCACTTTATCTCCTAATCATGATAAAATATTAAAATAGCATACTTACTTCTGATCACACGTGATTCCCTTTAAACACAACTATTATAAACGGGGTTATTAAATTAATTTATCTAGTATATGGGACTTATTAAAATTCGGGTGAGGCTAACGTAAAAAGTGAGTTAGCGTAAAAAGTATAAGAAGTAATATGGATCGTAAGATTAGATGGTATAATGAGGGGTACGATGGTAAAATGACTGCATCATTAACTGCCAGGATAATTCCCCTAAGAGCAAATTAGTAATTGTTGCATAAAACTACATTTAAAATTAATGGAAAAAAAGTAGACTAATGAATTCTAATTATGTAAAGAAACCATCGTTACGAGATAGAAAACCTGCTAATTGAATGACTAAAACAATGGAGACGAAAAATCTCCATCTACATTGACGTTAACATCGGAAAATTCATTAAGATCTGCAAAATTAGATATAATTAAGATCAATGTAACATCAATATGATGCTGATCAGCTGTAGAACAAAAACGCAAATTTTATTTACCAAACATGATATATGAATCTTCAATTGTTAATGCAGATTTACGAGTGTGATATGGTTTTTGAAATCGCCGAATGATTGAAACGTAGAAGTCGGTTTGTTATGATTTTAAATTTGAAAGTGACCATGCAGTTATTTTTTATAAACGATTGCAACGTGATTACTTGGAATATGGAAAAAGACTAATCCTTTGACTGGAGAATTAGATGGAAGATTCACAAAAAAACCGTCATCCATGTGGCATCATATGATTGCTTCTTACACTTTGTACCAAACAGTACTTTGTACCATAAATTTTCTCTTAAAATTCAAATTAAACTATACTGTAAATTTTATACTTTTACTAGTACTGTAGGGGATGAAAACTAAAATATGTCACATGCAATAGAAGTTTGTACATGGCATCCAACCATTAAATGGTAACTTTGTGACTTGTGAGGAATTTTTGATAAATAATACACCGATAATATCATACTTAAATTAGACCCTATGAACCATTAAGTTGGTTGTTTTGTTTGGGTTGTTTTCTGTTTTTTTTTTTTGTACATCAGCCCCTTGCTGACTCTTTATATGCATTTATAAAGTGATTTGTTGTTCGAAAAAAAAAAACTAAAAGACCATTAAGTGTCTAAGTTGTCAAATTCAAATGAACAAAATCTAAGTAAATGCTAGTTTATTTATTCGTTGGTTAGAATCTTAAAAATTTATTGCAATTCTTAATGAACAAAATCTCGTCGCAATTTTGAAGGTATGTTGATTTATACAAAGCTTAAATCTTTTTTTTTTTAACGTTAAAAACGACTACCAATTTAGTGACAGATCAAATAATGTGCAAAAGAGTTACGATGTATAATTAAAGTATTATCTATATGAAGACAATTTCTAACAAAATTCCATATAAAACATATAATGGTTGATTGCCATTGTGGATTCGAACAATAGTTGTTTGTTTGGGGCATGGTAAAGAACTAAAGATCATTGGCCATACATACATAATGAATAGCTAGGTTAGTGATACAAGGTACAATAACTAGATCAGTTGATCCCATGACGAGTTCACCACTTGACTAAAGGACCATAGACATAGAGTGATGACTCCATCGTGAAATCCAAATGAATATAATGTCATTGATCATTGTGACTAAAGATGAGTAGTTTTATATAACCTTTAGAAGCTTAAAATTTCAATCCAAATCTAAATCTAAATCCTAATGGACATTTGATTAAAGGTGAGTTGTTTTAATCCACCATTATAAGCTTAAAAATTAATCAATCATTCTTATGATTGATACAATGATGTATAGAAGAGTAGATTGTATGATTAAACTAAATAGTTACATTGTATGATTAAACTATATCTATATTAGAGATTCGGAGCATGTTTAGCTCCTGTTTTTCAGACATTTATCTCCTGTTTTTCAAAGCATGTCTTCTAATATATCAATATCAGAGCATGTTTGGCTTTCCATTTTTCCAACTCCTTATAACTTATAACTTTTTTAAGAAGTTAATAAGTTAACAAAATGTGTTTGGCAACTTATAAGTCCTTAATGTTTTAACTTATTATTTGCCTTTGATAAGTTGTTTTGTAAAAGTAATGAAGTTGTGACTTTTTGAAGCTCCTTATGACTTATTGAGAAAATTACCTAATATGCCCTTATGACTTTTTAATGCTCCTTATAACTTATGTCTTTTTTTGGTCATTTTACTTTAATAAGTTAAATCAAACAGTTTTTACAAAATAACTTATTGACTTATTGGTTTTCCCCACAAAATAAGTTAATCCAGACACCTTTTTAAAAACTTCTTTTTGAAAAGTCATAAGTTAATAAGTCCTTTTAACAAGAAGTTCTTTTGGACTTAAATAAGCTTACCCTAAACAAGCCAATATATTTTGGATACCTTCATGCCTTTTGGATACCTTAAACTCAACTTATCCATCACGACACTTAGGGCCTATTTGTAGCCTCTTGATGAGCTCTAAATGGATTCAGACCGTTAGTTTCAACCTGCAAATTCTTTGAATGAAATGGTTAAGAGCTGAACCATTCAGACTTGGTGCATAGCTGAACCATTCAACACTTAATCATTCAGAGCCTTTTAACCATTCAGACCTCTTAATGATTCAACGGTTAATCAACCGAACGGTCACTTAATTTTAGTTTCTAAGGAGAATTACATATTTCCTCTTATTTACACACCTAATTACATATATACCTGATTCAAAACATAAATTGCACATCGTTGCAAAAAGCTTGTAATATTAAAATCACCTTATATGTATTATCTGAAATTTATAATATTTGATTATTATTAATTTTCTTGTTGAAGTTTATGCTAAGTGTTATAACTTTTATTTTTATATATTGGAAACCTAAATGACCTATGTTCTCCAAAATTTCCAAATCTACCACATAACTTTTTAAACCTTACAAACCAAGTACAATTATTAATTTGTAAACTATTAACCCTTTCTTTCCTTGCCCTGAGTCCACAATGTCATTGATTTCCAATTTTTTAACCACAAGATATTGTCAAGAAACATTCTAGTTGCCTTGTTCAAGAGATTCACTTGGTGCATAGGTTGTTGTCATATAGGGGCAAATTCATTAAAGTTATCATTCGATTTCCACCCAATCCATAGGCTTGTATTTGTGATCTGGAAAATCATTCTTCACTCGTGAACACTCTTGGTCTTGCTTTGTATTTAATCCAATTTCATATATCTCATAGGTATAAGAGCAACACTGAACTATAAACGCCTAACGAAAACGCATATCTTTCCATAAATAACATTCTTCTACATTAATTTGTCCTTCCACATGGCGTGGATTCCAACATTTTATACTACGCCTTTGTCAATACACATTGAATGAAAAATACATATCTTTTTTTATAAACAATTAAATAAAATTCTATTACCGTAAAATTGTCCTTAAACAAAGATCCCCATAACTTTCAACAAAATTTTATTTACAAAACCTTTTGTTTTTCAACTTTCCATTTCCATATTAGATTTCCAATAAACAAAAATTATAGAATTTTATGTCAAGTTTATCATGATAATTTTTTTTTTATAAATATTAAAATCCTAAATAACCAATGAACCAAAACAAGTAAAACCTAGGGATGAGCTCGGGACAGTATCGGTACCAACCGATACCGATCCCGAAAATACCGATTCCGAAAACTCTTAAAACCCAATGCCGATACCGAAATTATACGGTACGGTATCAGTATGGTATCAGTATTTTTACCTTAAAATACCGATACCATACCGATACCGATAATACCGAAACCGAAAACCTCTAAATGTGGGTACCGATACCGAACACCCTCGGTTTGGTACTTTGGTATCAGTTCGGTACGGGATCAGGATCAGGACGAGACGGGATCGATATTCAGCGCTATGTGCTCATCCCTAGTAAAACCTACATTGACACCAAAATTTCCAAATGTACCACCTAACTTTATAAACCTTACAACAAACAACAACAATATTATATCAAACGGCGTTAACCCTTCCTTCTTCTTTCACTTCCATTCCTATTGTTTGCCCTAATTCCATAATGCCCCTTTTATTCCTCTTTCCTTCTTCTTCTTCATCCATTTAATCCTTAATTATTCATAAATCCTTTCAATTCTTCAACCTAAGATTCAAAACCCTAATCTTTAAACCAGTCAACACTATCCCAATTGCTCAATCACAGCTATTGCTACTGCTAAGTGAGTTGCTTGCTTCTTTCTTTCTTTCATAACTTTTTTTTTTTTTTTTTAATTTAGGGTTTGTAATTTCTTGGTTGTAGTTTATGGTTTAGTTTCTTAATTATTGCTCAAATTCTAGGGTTCATGTTGGTTTTTTTTTTTTTTTTTTTTTTTTTTTTTTTTTTTTTTTTAGGGAAGTTGTTAGCAAGATTGAGATTATATTAACTGACATTAATTCAATAATGCTGTTTTCTTTTATAACTGAATTTTGAATTGACATAAAAATACAGTCTTGCAGGAGATAGTTGTTCAAAGTTTTCCCCTTTACCTAGGTTATGATCAGTGGCTTTTGTTGGTTTATGGTTTGGATTTTATTTTTATTTTTTTGGGTGTGGTTTTAATTGTGTAATGTGTTTTTTTTGTTGTTGTAGTTTATGGTTAGTTTCATTGATAATTGATGTTGGTTTTTTGAGTTTTTAATTTTTTATAGGGGGGGGGGGGGGGGGGGGGGGGGGTTATCAGGAACGTTGACATTGTATCCGGTGCTATTGATTGAACAATTCTGGTGTTTGTTTTACTGAAAATTTGCATTGACATGTACTCTTAACTGACATAAAAAAGAAAAGTTTTACAGGAGGTAGATTGACCTATTGAGCTTTCATGATTTGAACTGAATTGGTGCGAGACTGTGATCGTGGTTAACTGTGTGTTATCTTACATGACTGACGTACGAGAAAGTTATGAGATATAGATGAATGTTGTCTAAAGTATCTTATCTTGTTCTGTTTAAAGTCTTAGGGCCGTTTGGCAACTTCTGAATCGGTAAGTGCTGAGCTAGTAATGGTTAAGAGGTTTTGGTCAGACCGTTTCTGATTCTGTCAGATTCGCCTCCAGATCTGAACGGTTAAGAGGCCTGGTCAGACCGTTTATCATTCAGACGTGCCCGGCCAAATGCCCCCGGTCTTACCGAGTAAGACGTGTGCCCCAGTCAGAGTCATTCAGACCCAACCAAACAGGACCTTAGAGTTGAATTTAAGCTATAACTTTCCGCTTTAGTTTGGCTCGTTAGCACCTTGGTTTTGTTTTTGTGTTTATATTTTTGTAAATTCGTGGTTATCGTCTGGTTGAGATTATGTGTAAAAGGCATGAATTTGATATTCTTTATAGGTTATATACCCCTTGAATATTACCTCAAGATTACGTTTTATCGAATAAAGATCATATTAAATTATTTACAACGCTATCTAACTATTTACCTTTTTCGTAACATTTTTCTTCAAAGTTATAGAAACAAGATATAGTGATATTGACCTTAATTAGTAATAAACCGCAGAAAAGGAAGGGCATTGATACTATTGTATCTTATTGTCATTTTATTCGCGCATACAACTCGTAACGAGTGCTTGCTCGCCTGCTCCATATCAGACCGTTCCATTTATGTCTTAAAACGACTAAAACCCTTCTTTGTGTTTGTTTTTGTAGGTAAGCAAAAATGGCTAAAGGGAAGCTTATATTAATCTGCCAATCTGGCGGCGAGTTTGTGACAAATGATGATGGAACCATGTCGTATAGTGGTGGAGAAGCAAATGCAGCAAATGTCACTTCTGAGACTCCGTTCAGTGATCTAAAATTGAATTTGGCTGAAACATGTGATTTAAACCAAGATACAGTGACCGTGAAGTATTTCCTGCCTGGAAATAAGCGAAACTTGATTACTGTAAAGAACGATAAGGATGTAAAAAGGATGATTGATTTTCATGGGGATGCAATTACAGCAGAAGTCTTTGTTATGGGAACACCGGGTTTTAACCGTAGTGCCCTAGAATTGCAAACGAAGAGGTATTGTTTAATATCGATAGTGCACCTTCTTCTGTTATGGTTACAGGTGTCAAAATGGGTGGGTTGGGAGTTGGGTAACGGGTCAAAGTGGGCTTTGTTGGGTGACCTGAAACACGTTTTTCGAAATATGTAATTTTGTTGATAAATAGTCATGTGTCATATACCCGCAGGCAGAACCCTACCGAGAATGATGAAACTGTAAACAATGATAACGTGAGTGCCAAGAAAGACGAGAAGATAAAACAAGGCAAAGCGGGTCCCAAGAAAGAGAAGAAGGTGAAAAAAGAAGATAAGGTGGCCAAGAGTCCTATTGCATCTCCAACTAGAAGGACGCGTCGTTCCGTTGCTGCTGCTGCTGCCGCCGCTGCTAATGCTGAAGCATCTTCTAATAAAAAAAGAAAACAAAAAGGGAAACAAAAAGAAAAAGAAAAGGAAAAAGAGAAGGAAAATTCGGATTCGGATGATTCTGGTAAGTCAGAGGGTTCTACCGGTGATACCTCTTCAAATGCTGAAACTGAGCAGGTTAACGTAACCGTTGATTCGGATTGTAGTCCCGACTTTGTGCCTACTCGGTATCCAAAAAGGAAAAAAGCCGACGCTAGCCCTGTTGACAGTGCTAAGAAACAAAGACGCACCCCATCTTGGAAGGTTGGTGCCAATGGTCGCCCCACTATAGTTTCTGATTCTGCGGGTTCAAAGTCTAGGGGTAGTTCTGGAAATAAAACATCACAGAGAAAGAGCGGTAGATTAGCTGCCAAAGGAAAGAATTCTCAGGAGAAGAAATCAGGGAAAAAACGAGGGCGTCCTCCAGCTATTACCAGCGATAAAGAACAAGAAGATTTTGTGGGACCCACTGCTCTGGACATGTGTGATGATGGCGTCGCACCTGAAACTTTAGTTTCCTTGTGGAAGTCAGCCATTACTGGTGTCGGTCAACAATTCACTAACGTACACGAGTTCCAGGAAACGTTGCGCAGATACGCTGTCGCAAATGATTTTGAGTTCAAACTCAAGAAAAACGATAAAAATCGTGTGGTTGGTGAATGTGCTGCTGAAGGGTGTTCTTGGAAGATTAACGCCGTGTGGGTCCCATCTACGGAATCTTTCAAGATAAAGACCATGAACAATGTACATAAATGTGATAAAGAATCAAACAACTGGCTGCTAAATACCATTAAAGAGAAGCTGCAAGAATCGCCGCATCTAAAACCAAAAGAAATTGCTAACGGGCTTTTGCAAGACTTCAAGGCAGATTCAAACCGTACAGAAGTTTTTGATGGGAATGCGATATCTCGTGAGCAACTTCACGGGTCAGATAAAGATGCGTATAATAAGTTACCATGGTTTTGTGAGAAGATTATGGAAACAAATCCTGGCAGCTTCTCAAAACTCGTTATTGGTGAGAATAAAAGATTTAAAGCCTTATTTGTGTCGTTCTACTCATCATTATGTGGATTCCTGAATGGTTGTCGCCCGCTTCTTTTCCTCGAAGCTACTTCTACGTGGTCAAAGTATGGAGAAGTTTTAATTACAGCTAATGCCATTGATGGAAATGATGATTTCTTCCCTGTTGCATTTGCTATAGTAGACGTCGAAGATGATAACAATTGGCGTTGGTTCTTGGAACAGTTAAAAGCTACGATCTTTAACTCGCAACAACCTATCACATTCGTATTTGATAGAGAGAAGAACTTGAAAACATCTGTTCTTGAACTTTTTGAAGGTTCGCATGTCGGTTACTCAATTTACCATCTTCTAGAAAGTTTCAAGAGAAACGTCAAGGGCCCGTTTCTTGGGGATGGTAAATCTTTTTTGCCGTATTATTTCTTGGCTGCAGCACACGCAGTCCGTCTTGTTGGTTTTAAAAAGTCAACCGAACAGATTAAACTAATATCATCACAGGCTTATGACTGGGTCATGCAGATTGAACCTGAACATTGGGCAACGTCGTATTTTAAAGGGGAACGATATAACCACATCATAGATGACGTCAGCGGGTCGCTTTCTAAGCTAATGGAAGATTTTCGGGAGTTACCTATTCTACATAAAATAGACGCCATCATACGTATGATGATTGATGCCGTTAATGATGCTAAGTTGGACGGAAGTATGTGGTCAACGCACCTTACGCCATCGAAGGAGAAACAGCTTCAAGAAGAGAATTTAAAATCAAGTGGTTTAAAAGTGTTGATTTCGTCTGATACTTTGTTTGAGGTTCGTGAAGACTCGACCCATGTTGTGAATACTAGCACCTGGAGCTGTACTTGTTTAGGGTGGAAAGAAACAGGCCTACCATGTCGCCATGCACTTGCGGTATGTGCATTGATTGGTAGAAGCCCGTATGAGTTTTGCTCGAGTTACTTCACTGTGGATGCTTATCGTTTAACCTACTTCGAGCCGATTAATCCAGTACCGATTGAAAAGGAAGAAGCTGAAAAGATAGAGATTGAGCAAGTTGGCGGTGAAAAGGAACAAGCTTTCATCGTTGAGGATGTGCACGCGGAAACTGGTGAAAAGATTCAGGCCGAAGAAGAAAAAGTCGAAACCGTAACCGGAACCGAAACCAAGACCGATAAAGAAGAGTGTGAAAAGGTAGAAATCGAAGACGAGAAGGGTGAAAAGATGGAGATTGAGATTACATGGGGCGATAACGAGGAAGGCGGGAAAGCGGAGGGCGAAAAGGTGGAGATTGAGAAAGACGACGGTGAAAAGGGGAAGACTGCGGCGGACGAAGAAGAAGACGCGCGTGTGCTTGTACTGCCTCCCATACCTGTACAAACAGTAGATGTAATGAAGGAGAAGATGGATTGGGATGAAACAGAGGTGGAAACAAAGAGAACAGTAACATGCACAAAATGCAAGCAACCAGGGCATAATAAGAAGTCTTGCAATCTATACCAGCTGCAGCAGCAACAACAAGAAGACATCAGTCAACAGGTATGATAGCAGCAGTTATTGTGAGACCAGATTATATTATAGGTGCCTTTTTATTTTATTGTTAATATTTGAACTTTGAAAGTCTTGGTTTGAGAACATTTATATTTATACCCTTTGAACTGTAGTCTTTCTTAAAGTTGCTCTAGTGAAGTAGGAACAAAATTGATGAATAAATATTTGTGTTTGTAATCATGGTCAAATCCAAAAATTTGGAATTTTTTTTTAAAATTTTTTATTCACTGTTATGGGTATTGGTGAGAATAAGTGAGTATTGGGATTAACTGAGTATGATGATGAAGATTCACTGTTATGGGTCGTAGCCTATAGCTAGATTTGGGCTCTTAAAGTTCGGTTTATTTTTATGTTCAATTTAACATGAAAGTTGTTCACAAGTTACAACTAGTACATAGGGTTGTACGATATGAAAAACCGCTTTTTAAGTAGATAACCGTGAGAACCATGTAATGTACTTGTACGTTATGTTTGTTGGATGATGGATGTAGTGAGAGTCTGAAAGAGCTTGAGGCAAGCGGTTATATAACCGTCTCGTGTATTACCGTTATGAATTCTAAGGTACTCTCTTTAATTAAGAATTACGGGATTCATCATCCTAGAGGAAGTAAACTATTCAAGAATTTCACATTTCATTTATGTCATAATTGAATAAAGAATTCATAAAATCTAAATAAAAATAAGAACAAAAAATACAAGCGCTTATGCGGTTTTTTTTAGTTCTTTGCTTTCAAACCGGTAGGTTTGATAATACATTTTAGCATTCTAGAGCCTAATAAGTCCTTTCATGGATATTAAACTCCAAATATTAAAAATCAAGTTTTAAGAACTCTAAATTTCTCATTTATACATTACAAAAGCAAAAAGATTACTTATTTACAATTAATTCAATTTATTGATTCACAAAATCCATCTTAGAATAATAAGAAGTCTTATTTTCTTATGGTAAACCTGGTGTCACATTATCAACTTATATTTATGTTAGATATCAAGTATATTATAATGTGAAATTTACATTTACATTTACATTGTATATATAACATTTAGCAAAGTCGGTGCAACAGTGATGTTTGCACCTTTAAAGTTTCTTCCACCGTATTTTGCTTTCTTTGGAATAAAGCCACTGTCATTGTAGAACGCCTTTGCGGCCAAAAACCCCCAGATAGTAACATCCTCCTCATGCGCCCGGCGAATTGTCCGCTCAGCGTAACAGTCCCTGCCATCTTCTACGTCTACCGGCTGTACCGTATTTGTTTACTGCAAGCTGAAACCGCCATGACCGACCGGAAGCTTAGCGTTGCCGGCTAACTATGATTCTTTACAAGTGTTTACGGTTGCCAACGATTTAAATGAGAAACTTAGCGGTGCTTCTATATCATTGTCTCAGCACCTCCCGTCTTCTATGTCTACCGACCTTAATTGGACCTCCGGCTAACTGATCTCTGTACCGTCTTTGTTGATTGCATACTTGAAACCGCCATGGCCGATCGGAAGCTTAGCGTTGCCGACGAACTCTGATTCCTTACAAATGTTTACGCTTGCTAACAGTGGTGGATCCAGGATTGTTTTTTAAGGGGTGCGATCGGGGGCTTTTGATGCGATTGGGGACTTTTTCTAAACTTTCAAGGGGCCTTGGGTTACCGGGCTTCGAATGTGATATGCCAGCATGTTTGTTTAGAACTGTGTTTGCGCAGCAGAGCAGCATATGTATAATACTAGTTAGATGATAACTTCTAAGTTTAATATATAAAATAGTAATTTTATATCAAAAGAGGTTAAAATTGGGCCACACACACCATAATTGAAGAGAATGGCATAGATGTATTTAATAATGAAAAATTGTTCTCACCACTTCACCTTCACCAGTAGAACAAAACTTTTGTCTTTTATTATTGATGTACTTTCCTGATCTAGAAATTAATATAATATATGGCTTTTCAAAACAAATCTGATATATTTTGTGTAAAAAAACAACAAAGAAGAATCATTTTCATTAATTTAAGAAAAAAAAAAAAAAAAAAACATCCACCGCTTTATAGCACTGCATGTTAGCTTCAACATGAATTTGTGAACACATGAATAACTATGATATAAAAATTAGTATATGTTGCAATCTTGTGTAAGACCACCTGTAGTGTGAGGTAATTTGAGTGTGAAAGCCAAATTTAACGACCCTTAAGGCCCCAAGCACCCCTAGGCGCTAAACTTCTCCAGACCTGCACAAGCGTTGAAAATTTAACGCTTCAACCCAAACCATCCCACCAATCAAAAGCTTGCTTTTAGTATTATTTGGTTTTAATTAAAAAGAAATAATTGGGTAGTCATTAGGAGCATTATAGGGCCTTAATAACTACACCCCATTTTCATTTAAAGTCCCTATGCTGACTAGGACGCCACATTTCACAATTTACCTAAGTAAGAGCTTTAAAATTAAAGCCTACTACACATGATCTAAAAAGATAAAGTTATATATCTAAATCTAGGTCTGTATATGAGTCAGCCGTTTATAAGTTACTTAACCACTCATTAAAAGATTCAAATTAAGTCAAGCCTAAATCACTTACAACCAAGATCAATATCTCAGGGGAGGGGCACATCACATAAACGTTTTTCACTTTACTAATTTCAACTAATTTTGCACCGTCACATCACTTTATTGATTCATTTAACTGAAACGCAGTTTTAGAGGCAACATTTCACTGATTCTTTTATTTATTTTCTTTCCAATTTAATAAAAGTAACCGTTATTTAAATGTCAAACAGTAATATTACCGTTTCCTAACGGCTAATTTTTTTACCCTATAAAACCCATGATTTCTAATAAAAAAACCAAAATCATCTTTTAATCATCTCGTAAAAATGGCCCTATGGAATGTAAATGGGGAGATCGCGTTAGTAAGGGCGTGGATAGATGTCCAAAACCGACATCATCATCCCAGTTTAAGGAGGGTTTGGTTTTGGCGCTACGTGTTGGTGGAATTCAATCGACTAAGCGGTACAAATTACCGCACAATGGATTCCTCGTTAGTAAGTGGGTGGATCTCTTCGCTAAGTATAACCGATGGAACACCCTCTTTGAAGCCGTGATTACGGAGCACCCTGATCTTGCCGAGGATATGGCAATCCAACTCACAGAAGTCAACTATGTGGCTATGCGCAACATGAATTTCAACCATGTTGCGGCATGACAATTGTTGCGTTAGGTTAAAATAATGTAGTTTAATAGTTGTAATTTCTTTGATATTAATGTTTAATTTCTATTTTAATTATTTAAAATTTCTATGATATTAATGTCTAATACATTCCTAAAATTTAAATTATTACATTCCTAAAATTTAAGTTATTACATATCTAAACTTAAATTATTAATACCTAAACTTAAATTATTAATACTTAAACTTAAAGAAATACATAGTTAATAAAAGAAAGAATAAGCAATTGACTCGGTGAAGAGCAGTCACGATCACTATCACGTCCGTCTAACATCTCGTATCAATATCCCTCACTTTCGGATGTTGGGCAAGACATTTTCTCATCCGAATCCAAATACATTACGTATTTGGCACCAAGATCAGCTTCGTAACCTTCAACCCAACTTGGAATAGTTGTGGTTGTAGCCGGTGGGTTCTGCACTGTAGGAATGTTACGTGCTGGCACTGAGCATCTCCAATCTGTATCGCTCCTAGTTGTGGTAGAACCATTGTGTAATCATATACGTAATGTAATTCTTCTGTCGGCGAATCTCCAGGAAGTTGTGGCTCGTAAATTTCAAATGTTGGAGGGTTTAACTGGTTCACTGGGTCGGAGGGAGGGTTTGTTGTCGGTGGGTGTGTAGTCGGTGGGTTGTTTGTAGGTTGGCGGTTTGCAGATTTCACTGCTGGATCTGATGTAGTTATCGGTGATGATGAGTTGTGGTCTTATGTCTGTGCTTGAGAAACCCAATATTCGTTTTTTACATCATTGATGAATCACTGGTTTGGTTGTTTGTCACTAAGGTTGTTCTATTCGAGTATGTTTCTGTTTTTTAAAGCGTTTATCTTTCATTTTGTTTTGCTCTCTTTATTTTGTGAACCAGATCAAGAGAGCATTTTGATACATTAATGAAATTAGATATGGGGAAATTGTTATGTAACCAAATCCTGGTGTTGGTGTTGTAGTCCATTATCCATGATAAATTAATATGAGTACTTTTTTACAACTTATTGGTTCTTTATTTACAATTGTACATGTTTGTAAATAACATCAAACGGATTCGTATGAACTCTTGGTTGCAGAGTTACATTGTATGCTATTGAAATGACCAACGTCTATACGTTTGAATCTTTAAAACGTAACTACGTTGTGTTGAAAGGTATGTTTACATGTACTCATCACTTGCATAAAACCATTGTCAATTTGGGGATTTTTTTAAGTTTTGGGAATTAGGGTTTTTGAAGGAGTTGTAGAAAGAAGGGGATTTTTAGTGGTATAAGTGAAGAAAATGGTTAAAATATGTTTTTTAAAGTTTTGACCTGAAATGACAAAAATACCCTTAACCTTAGCTGACTTTTCTAACTGAGTTAAAAAAAATGGGCTAAAGTGGTACCGAAATGAAAGTACCAGGGTCCAGTGATAAAAAAAATTAATACATTAATGAAGTTAGATATGGGGAAATTGTTATGTAACCAAATCCTGGTATTGTAGTCCATTATCCATGATAAATTGCAGAGTTACATTGTATGCTATTGAAATGACCAACGTCTATACGTTTGAATCTTTAAAACATAACTTCATTGTGTTGAAAGGTATGTTTACAACTTTACATGTACTCATCACTTGCATAAAACCATTGTCGATTTGGGGATTTTTTAAGTTTTGGGAATTAGGGTTTTTGAAGGAGTTGTAGGAAGAAGAGGATTTTCAGTGGTATGAGTGAAAAAGATGGTTAAAATATGTTTTTTTTTAAGTTTTGACCTGAAATGATAAAAATGTCTTTGACCATAACTAACTTTTCTAACTGAGTTAAAAAAATGGGTCAAAGTGACACCAAAATAAAAGTACAGAGGATTTCAATAATAATTTTTTTTTTCTGTCTAAACAAACATTTTTAGCCAGAACTAAGAAAATGTTCAGGGCAGTTTACTTAGGGATGGCAATGGGTCGGGTTTGGGACGGGTTTAGGTAATCCCAACCCCATACCCGATTAGGTATGCTTGTCCCAAACCCGTCCCAAAACCCGTCGGGTTGTATCGGGTAATTACCCATCGGGTATCGGGTATACCCGCGGGTTTTGGGTAAACCCGTTAATTTTAAAAACTTATCCATTGGCTATATCTAACTAAAAACGTGTCGGGTATCTATTGCGTGACTACTAACCAATACATTTAGCATTATCAAATATGTATGTAAATGATTACAATGTATAAATATAAAATAGTTAAATCATATAAAAACTCTAAAAGACATAGATAACAAATATTATACATAATAATTAGGGTCTGTTTGGTATGTGGTAATGGAATGAATGAGGGAATGGAATGGATGGGGGAATGGAATGAACAAGGTAATGGAATGGATCATTACCATTCCATGTCTTATTTGGTTACCATGTGGGAATGAAATAAAACATTACTTTATGTGTTAGATAGACAGGAAAAGACGAGGAATAAAATCAGTGGTTACTGGCGGTGGTGATCAGTGGCGATGATGGTGAGTGGTGCTATGTGGCGGTAGCGGCGATGGTGGGCGGAGGTGGTGGGTGGTCGTTGGTGGTAGGGTGGTGGTGGATGGTGACGACGGTGATGGGTGGTGGCGAAGATGGTGGTGAGTGGCTCCAATGGTAGGGATGGGTGGAGGTAGATGGCGGTGATGATGGGGGGTAGGTGGGTGACTATGGTGAGTAGTGGTGGGTGGAGGAGGAGGTGGCGGTGATGGGTGGTGGTGGGTGGAAGCGGTAGTGGTGGGTAAAGGAAATTGTGGTGAGCGACGGTGGCAGGTGGTGGAGGCGACGGTGGGTGGTGGGCGGTGTTGAATGGCGGCGGTGGTGGGTGGCTGAAAGTAGTGGTTGGTGACGACGACAATGGTGGTGGTGGGTGGTGGCGGCAGCGGTGGTGGGCAACGGTTGTGGGCGGTGACAGTGGTGGTGGGTGGTGACGATGGTGGTGGGTGGTGGTTGTGGGTTATGGTTTCGTTATTAAAGGGTGGATGGGGGAGGAAATGAAAAAAAAACATGGGGGGTGGATGGAATGGTTTTGACTTTTGAGGGAATGGAATGCCTTGTGGAATGAGTGATTTCATTCCTTTAACCAACCAAACACACTATTTTTCATTACCTCGTAATGATCCATTTCATTCCCCCTTCCATTCCATCGTACCAAACACTACCTTAGTATTTTTTTTAAGAAGATGACAATCTAGATGAACAATTAGATATATTATGAATACATATTTTAAAAGATATATAGGAAATTACATCGGGTATCTAATCGGGTATACTTTATCGGGTAATCGGGTCGGGTAAATGGGTATATCATCAAATCTCAAACTCGTCCCAAACCCGCGAAAAAAATAAAAACGAATCCCATACCCGGACCCATACCCGATTACCCGACCCCAAACCCGTCCCAAATGTGTCAGGTTTCGGGTTTACCCATCAGGTTCGGGTTTGATTGCCATCCCTAAGTTTACTCTTTAAATTTAAAGATATTGAGATAGATCTAGGAACAAATATATTATTAGTTTTTTTTTTTTTGATTCAAAATATATTATTAGTTAATTAATATTTATATCGAAGTGAGGTCCAAATATTGAAACCAAATTGGTAGGGGGCGGGTCCCACCGAAAACAGCTGTGAAAAGTTAAGTTCGACCCGATTCACCCGATCGGACAACCCGTCATCTTCATGACGACTGTGACTCCAAAACCGCTTTTCTTTTCTTTGATTTTTTTTAAGTTGCAAATATAAAAATACACTTTAATCGGCGTATGTTAGAGGGTGTAAATAAATAAATGAATGTATGTAAACGTCCTTGTATTGTACTACTCCGTATGTGTTAGGGATATTAATAACGAATTATTATGTATAAATTATTTAGGAACATGGTTTTGCAAACAAGCTGAACCGCTTGTGAGCTACTTGAGAGTTGCTTAATAAAAAACTCAAAACTAGTCTGGTCTTATCAAGTCCGAGCTTAAAACAAAGATCGTTTATTTATCGAACTCGAGCTCGAGTCTGGCATGGAAACTCATCGGGCTCGCGAGCCTTAGTGTAATATTTGTTTTATTAATAATTAATAATATTTAGCCCTCATTTAAATTTGTTTAGTAAACAATCTGAGTCGAGCTTATTTAAACTTGTTTACGAGCCGAGCCCGAACCTAAAAATAAACTTGTTTAATAAACGGGCCCAAGCTTTACTTATCGAGCTCACGAGCCTAAACAAACCTATTATTATATTATTTACTTAATATAATAACGAATAAATAATAAACAAGCTGAGCTCGAGAAACTACCAACGAGCCAAGCACGGGCTCTAGTAAGTTACTCGAGCTCGGGCTTGGCTCGTTTGTACCCTATTTAATATTTATGCTTAAAAAGTCAGATGGTTCATTAGGGAATGTGTTATGTCAAATACAATTACATATAGCAATCGATGCTTCTTGCCTTGGCTAAGTCCCTTGCTAGCAGGCTATGTTTAATATAAAGTCGCCGTTAAAAAAACACAAAAAAATTACATATTTTTAATGCACACTAAAATGACTTTTGAATGAGTCCTATGAAGTGTGCACCATAATTGGTTAGGACGTCAAAGCGTGTTACTTCAAAAACAACGTTAATTTGAATAATAGAGTGGGTGACATTGTTGGTTCACATGTTAAGATCATTCATCATTTTATCTATGTGTTTACAACATCAATCAATATTAAATAGTAATAATTGGAAAATCTTATTATTAGAGGTTTTTGATTGATATGAACCATAAAAAGACAAGTTATAAACTGGATTACATGTAAACGAGCAACAAGCTACATCGTAACTTCATTCTGAATGACAA
This sequence comes from Ambrosia trifida, assembly GCA_028751855.1. Lineage (NCBI taxonomy): Eukaryota > Viridiplantae > Streptophyta > Magnoliopsida > Asterales > Asteraceae > Ambrosia > Ambrosia trifida. Next base: position 70,685,300 of record CM054132.1, read on the forward strand.
ACTTAAACCATCTTATTATATCTCAATACGTTCAATTCTTTTCTTGAATCCAAATAAAAAATATCTTTATAATTTTGATTTTTTATTAAAACTGAACATTGTAAAAAAGATACAGAATTATCCATACATAAGAATCGTACACCTTTGATAAACAGAAAATGAAAGGGAAATAGCCTATTGCTACATGTATAATATCCCATATCCATAAATAAAAGGTGGAGAAATAATCAAATTTGTATTTTATTTATTAAATGGAATTTAAATGATTCCAAATTATATAATTATTATGGCCAGGAATGTAGATTCCTTGTGTTATTCCTTAGCTGATTTGATTCCAAAGAATACCCATGTCATTTTCATGAGATATAATGGTAAGTTGCTAAAATACAATATTATTTATTAGATTAGCTGTAATTACAAAATCATTAATTTCATTTGTTTACTCATTAAAATATTAGACGGTTATCATTCCACAATAAAAACCAAGTTACATCTGGATAAAGAGTAAGCGAGCAACAAGCTGCGTCGCTATCTTTTTTGAATCGCAAAGCCTATTCTAATAAATACAAATATTTGGTTCATCGGACTCTGCGAGTTGGGTCACCTTCTGCACCCGCTTCAAAAAACGAACCGCCTCAAGAGCTAGAGATCCAAATGTTTTATTATAGAAGGTTGTAAGTTGTAACTATTTGTAAACAGGTCAAGTGTTTATCAAGCGTCTCGAACATAAGACTCAAGTTTGTTCAAATCATTTTTTATCGGGTCTTAATTAAACTCGAGCATTAAAACTTAGTCTATACTTAATCTCAGTTTATATAAACTGAAAAACATAAAATGGAAGTCACATTGGTAAAAAAAAAATGCAAGAAAACGCTAAAACGACAATGTGTCGAAAAAAAAGCTCAAAAATATTGAAACAGTCAAAGAACAACATGTGACACAATAAGTTCACAAGTTACACTTGCAACAACATTGTGAAATTTTCATGAATATAACATAGCCTAATGTGTTGGCGCTATGCACAAAGTTACGTCATCACGATCTTGTTCTCACATGTTACTCTCACAAGAGAAACAAAAAGGAATGTTACATTATGTTGGAAATTTAGTGAAAATGCTATTTTCACAAAATATAGAAAAATGAGTTTTTCCTAATTTTGGACAGAAATATATATTTGAAACAGAGATTTAATCATATATTTCTTTGTGGGTTTATGTTCTATGTTGTTAGAGCTTCACAACGAACCAAAGCACGTCCAAAACGGAGCTAAGATGAATGAGATATCGATGCTCAAAGATTGGTGATTGAAGCACTTGATGCTGAAATGAAACAAGGTGGAACTTGTTCCAAACTCGCACACGCGCGTGGCGTGGGCGATGGACGCAATGTGGCGCTTTGATGGCGCACTGCGCGGAGGCTTCCGCGCATGCGCTCGGAGTGTCGAGTAGTTCCGCTGACGTAGAACGCAAAGTTCAGCGCAGACACAGTTCTGGTCCGCTGACGTAGAACGTAAAACTCTGCGCAGACGTGGATCTGTTCCGCTGACGTAGAACGAGAGTTACGTCGTGCGCATGTGCGCAGATGGACGCGCGCGCGGGCTCCTCAGCTTCTCAGCAGATCAGTAACAGCTCAGCAGTGTAACTGTCTGGTCAAGCAGTTTCGTCTGAAACTTTAAGAATGTAATAAATGCCATTGAAGACGTTCAATGACATTTATTTTTCGTTTTTAATGCTTTCCGAAACTGATTCGTGTTGGACTCCTATAAATACCAAGGAGAGCCTTGCTTGAAGACACACCTAAGACATACTGGTCTGAAATCACCACTCTTCTTCTCCAACAATTCTTTTTCTTTTCTGTTCTTCTTGTTTCAGGTATACTTCGGGTCAGAGCTAGCCCCGGCAGCACTCTAGCTGTTCCGGCTGTTGTACCGTGGGAAACAAAACGAGCTCTTGTTAATAGACTCGGAATTTGTTTTAAAGGCCCCGTGTTCAACACGATCCTCAGCTTGTTTTTATTCTGCTTCTACTCCTTTCTTGTATTTATTTATTTCAGTTGTAATTGTATTGTACTTCTGCTTTCATATTTCTTTGTAATCATAATTTTAGTTATGTTTTATTTAATTTTACACGAGCGGTTCCTACACATTACTCATATCGTAACATGTGATATTCGTATAGTATCTCGATAGTTGATCATAATACAAATGATGTAAACATCTATATGTTATATAGCATGAACACATATAGATACGAGTATATAATGTTACATCATAAAACTCTACCAAACCTTAGCTGAGATCATAAATTACGTTTACCCGTCATTCACTTGTAAAACTTACTGGTTTTAATGGAACTGAAGTTAAACTTGCATTAAAAAAAAGATAAAACAGCATAGAAAATCACCTAATGATCTTGAACCTTCAATACATAAAATGATATGTGCAACGTTAAGCTTTCTATTCATTTTTTTTAGTGTTACATTTCTTTTTATTAACAAAAAAGGGTAAATTACATAAGAATAGTAGGTAGGCGGGCAAAAAGGGTAATCATACAAAAAAAAATCATTTAGCATGTAACTAATTAATAAAGTTAGTTAGTTTGATTTTTGAAATCACCCTAAATTCAATCGAAATGACTTTTTTTTTTTGGCCAATAAAGTTGTCACGGGCCCTGTGAGAGTCCCTTTATGACGAATCCAGGATACCTAGGGGCCCCGATCCTTCAGGTCCACCAATTCAGGAAAACTCAACCGCCTAAAAATACGGTAGTGAATAATCTGTAACACCTATGGTCGTGTTGTTTTTGAGTGGAATATAGTTTCGTTTGGCTTGTAAAAAAAAAAAAAAACCTATGATCAGACCAGATACCCCTCTACCAGAGGGTCACAGGGATTCAACCAAAATAACTAAGTACACACGTACTAATGTTTCAACAAACTTTTTTTATTGTTACGTACTTTAGTTAATATTAATGTTCTTTTGCCAAATAAAGAAAGCAAAGATGGAAATTGAAGGGGTAAAAGGTTAAAAAGTTGTTAATTGGATCACCACCAAGATTCTCTCCAACCCACACTTTCCCGAATATGCCACTCTTATCCCTTTTCAATTACTTCACTTTTGTTTAAGTTGAAATATTTGCGCTCGAGGATCAATCTATAGTATATAAAAAAAACATAAAAAAACATAAAAGGCATATTTGACAAACAATCAATTTTAACATAAAATGCAAAAATATTATGCTACTGCGATAACCGTATGTAGCGTAGCGTATGATTAATAGTAATACCGTGTTTAAATAAGTTTTTTTGTTTGGTACACAATAACTTTAGTAATTATTACTCTAAATATAGAGCTGCAACGAACTGAACTTTCAGTGAACAGTTCATAAACTGTTCGGCTGGAAGTTTGTTTGTGTTAACTCGTTTAATAAATAACGAATACGAACAAAAAATTTCGTTCGTTTAGTTAAATGAACGAACATGAACAGAAGCTGCGTTCGTTCGTTTATATTCGGTAACGTGTTTGTTTGTATTCGATAGTTAATGGAGTTTTTAATTTTTGTAATTTTATTTTATATTCTTTAGCTTTTATTTATTTTACTAAAATAAATAAATAATTTAGATGAAGTAAGTATATAAGACTTCAAGTTTAAATAAATGAAGACTTCAAGTTTAAGATGAGAGCTTAGTTTTTTGAGACACTACTTTGTTATGTTTTACCAATATTATGTTATGTACTAAGTATGTTTATATAGTTAGGTTATGTTGGTTGTTCTACTTAATTTCTTAATATATATGAATTCGATCTTATTAAAAAATTAATATATGTCCGTTTGTGTTTGTTTTCGTTCATGAACAATTCTTTGTGTTCATTAACGTTCGTTTATGTTCGTGTACGTTCATGAACAAAATTAATAAACGAACATGAACACGCGTGTTTTCTTAACAAACGAACACAAACAAAAAATCTCGTTCAGTAAGTGTTTATAAACTGTTTGTGAACACATAATTTCCTTAGCAAACGAACACGAACAAGGCCTTGTTCGTGTTCATTCGGTTCGTTTGCACTCTTAACTCTAATGCCTTACACCATAGTAATTACAATATAACAAATGAAGTAGACTAGTAATAGTTACAATACAACAAATAAAGTAGACTAGTAATAGTTAACTCTATATGTATTTTTATTTAAGAGTAAACTGCCATTTTCGTCCTTGAGGTTTGGCACTTTTTGCCAGTTTCATCCAAAAGATTTTTTTTTCTCAAATGGCTCCACTAGTTTTCAAATTTTTGCTCGTTTCATCCAAATCGTAAACGACGTTAGTTCAACTCAGTTAAATAAGGGCAGTTTTGTCATTTTATGATTTAACTTAAGGGCATTTATGTCAATTCATTAGTTTTATCAATTCCATCTATATAAAACCTAAATCAGATCTAAACCCCCAAATCCTCATCTTCTTCAAAATCCTCTTCTAAAAACCCTCTGCGCCGGGGTATAAATCTAGTGCCATTACAAATGAATTCGGAAGTTTGTAATCGATCATTCTAAAAAGAACTAACATGAAATAAGAAAAAAAAAGTTAATTATTGAAACATCGAACGCATTAGTTTAAGGGTTATGTGATGCGTTAAAAAATTCATGGGTATATGATCGGGTATGTAGTTCGGGTATTTGGGTATGTTGTTTCGGGTAATCGGGTCGAGTATCACCTAATCCCAGACCCAACCCAAACCCACAATTTTTTTTAAACTAATCCCAAACCCGACACAATACCTGTCGGGTTACAAAAAATAGTCATTTTTTTCTCGGATTTTTATATAGCACTATGGTACTCGTTGGAAAGATAATAAAACGCTCGTTAATTTGGTGTAATTTTTTTCTTTAAAAAATCCCGTATATAAAAGATATTAACGTTTAAAAATTATGGGAGAAAACACGAGAGATAAAATAATAAAGGTTTAATATTTAGATTTAGTAGATTAGGTATTTAATAGATTAGGTTAAAGATTATAATAGATTAGGTTAAATCATATTTATTTCTTTTTTTAATTGGTTTAGAGTTGCCACATCACATCCTATGTGGCATCTCTCTAAGGAGAGATTGCATAAGAGTATGACATGTAGGATTAATCCCTTTGCAATATATATATATATATATATATATATATAGATTTTTTTAACAGTAGAACGTGGATTCACTTATGACAAAAAAAAAAAACGAACACGTATCATATACTATGTTATATATCCGTACTAGCTGATTACCCCGGGAGGGTCCTGGGGTTGAAAAATCTAATTTTACGTGATAACCTATTGCAAATGGCTTAAGTTAACTAACCACAAAATTTCTCAATCATTGCAACCATTCTAATAATACTAATACTAATAGTAATAATTATTACTCTTGTAAATAAATAAATAAAAAATAACCTTGATATATGGTGACACTATGTGTTGCAGTGTTGCGCGATTCTTTCTCTTAACTTCTCTTGATGAAGTATACCTAGTAAAATTCCAATGATAACATGGCGATTGGGCTGATTTTCAACATCGTAGATAAGAACCTGGTTTAAAAGAAAAAACATGATTAATGAATAACATGAACACTTTGTGTGTTTATTTTCCTGTATAAGCGAAACTCCACAAAAAATAGTTGATTTTTTCTCCGTTTTTTATATAGCACTATGGTACTCGTTGGAAAGATAATAAAACGCTTGTTAATTTGGTGTAATTTTTTCTTTAAAAAATCCCGTATATAAAAGATATAAACGTTTAAAAATTATGGGAAGAAACATGAGAGAAAAAATTTTAAATTTATTTTTAAATTCTTTTTTCCTAAAATAACTCAATTTAATTTTAGTAATTGAGAATTTAGGGTTTTATGTTTATCTTTTTTTAATTAAAAAAATAAATAATTCAAAAACACTAAAATCTTTCAATTATAATGCCACGTGGCACTCTCAAAGGAGGTTGAGGCCTCCATTGCATGCCACGTCAGCATATACATTTTCTTTTATATATAGATAGATAGATATTACAGAGGTTGAATAAAATAAATATATCACGCAAGTAAAAACTGATAAATGCCATACAAAATTGCTTAAACCCACCTATAATTAGGTTGTCAATTTCTTTCTTTAAAATTCAAGGAAAAACATAATAAGCCTAAAAATTTAAATTTACAAATTAATGATACTAGTGATAAATCTCGCCAATTTCTTCATGGTGGAGTGACACCCTCCTTGTTTTTCTTATGGGAGGTGGGGAGTTCGAGTCCTATAGACACCAAAATACTGCTGGTGGGCCGGGTTTTACCGCAGTGGGCCTTCGGGTGACGGGGTTTTCCCGAGAACTGGTGTGAAATTATTGGTGGACCTGGGTTACTCTCGGCTCCTTTGTTCAGTGGGTACTTCGAGAGTGCTCGGATTGATTTGTTGGCCGATAAAAAAATTAAAAAAAACTACTGATAAATCTTATACATTAGCTTAACTTGAGCACATATTTCATTAATGAGTTTCACTTTGATTCTAGATTTGTTTTTCGCGCAATGAAGAGTAAAGCTTAAACTTAATTTAGTTATTAGTTATATATTTGTTAGTTCTCCGACCTTTAATAAATGTTAATTATATCATTGTTAGATATTACATTAAACAATGATATGCTACAAGCATGCATTCTGTGTTACATATAAGTTGTATAACACTAAAATCATGTATTGCCTCTAGCCATGTGATGGAGTGACATAAGAAATGACGGTAGAGCCTAACATTTTTTAGATGTCAGGTTAAATTTTTAATCTCACAAGTTTTTACTGATTCTTTACTGTTGTGACTTCAGGCGAGTGAGAGGTCAGGTTTTCCTCGTAACAGGCGCTACATGTGAGCGGATACCCCAAATAGTCGGGGCATTTGTTTATTCGAAAAAAAAAAAAGGTAAAATCATGTATTTGTAAAATTAAAATATAAACATTTCCCATACTACATTCATTTCGTCGTTTTCTATATTATTCATCTAACGGTTGGTACCACTCTCTATTTCCAGACCCAAAACCACTACCCACCAACCAAAGTACAACTTCCACTGCACAAAACACAACACAACCATAAACACAAACTCTGCCCAAAGCAAAACCCACTCTGCCCAAACCCATCATCATCATCTTATTTATCTCTTCAACACCACACCTTCATTCTTCACCATAAAACATTAAACCCCTCACCTCCTTCCCTTCCATTGATCTTGTGTTTTCAAGACCAATTGGAACAAACCAATCAGATCTAATGACGTCAGCAACAATATTATCAGATCTTGGTACAGAGATCTTGATTCCTGTATGTGCTGTTGTGGGAATATTGTTCTCTTTGTTTCAGTGGTACCTTGTGTCCCAGGTTAAGCTCACTGGTGAGAAACAAGATGGTGAAGGGAAGAATGGGTTCAATGAAGCCTTGATTGAAGAAGAAGAAGGTGTTAATGATCATGCTGTTGTTCAGAAGTGTGCTGAGATCCAGAATGCTATTTCTGAAGGTATATATATCTTATTATTATTATTATTATTGTTATTATTATTGTTGTTGTTGTTGTTTTCTTGTTGTTGAATTCTGTTAATATTATTTGTTTTTATGTATATATATTTTTAATAATTGTTGTGGTTTGGGTTATCAGCGTTGTCTTGGATCGCGGGTGTGGTTTATGGGTGCACCCGGGTGGTCGGGCTTTGATGGGTTTAAAAAAAGATTGTGAATTTAGTTTAAAATATGAGGAAAGTTGAAATCTTGAATCTGGGTATGAGAAAAGATTGTAAATTTAGTTTAAAAGTATATATATTTGTTTACTCGGATGGCCGGGCTTTGATTGGGTTGGAAAAAGATTGTAAATTTAGATTAAAAGTATATATTTTGATGTACCCGGGTGGTCGGGCTTTGATGTTTTTTGAAAAAGATTGTGAATTTAGTTTAAAATATGAGGAAAATTGAAATCTTGAATCTGGGTATGAGAAAAGATTGTAAATTTAGTTTAAAAGTATATATATTTGTTTACTCGGGTGGCCGGGCTTTGATGGGGTTGGAAAAAGATTGTGAATTTAGTTAAAAAGTATATATTTTGATGTACCCGGGTGGCCGGGCTTTGACGGTTTTTGAAAAAGACTGTAAATTTAGTTTAAAAGTATATATTTTGATGTACCCGGGTGGCCGGACTTCGATGGGGTTGGAAAAAGATTGTAAATTTAGTTTAAAAGTATCTATTTTGATGTGCCCGAGTGGCCGAGCTTTGACGGTTTTTGAAAAAGATTGTGAATTTAGTTATAAAGAATGTGGGAAGCTGAAATCTTGAATCTGGGATTTGTTGTGTTGATTGATTTTCATTGGCTAATTGGAATATTCTGTTAATATTCCTTTTTTATATGCATAGTGGTTTGTAATGAGTATCCCGGTGGCCGGGCTTTGTTGGGTTGGTTTTCGTTGGCTGATTTATTCATATAATGGTTATAATTTATAAATTTATAATCTTGCTTAATATCTGATTTTAGTTAGTGTAATTAGTTTTATAACTGTAACTATGGTTGAATTTTTATCTGAGCATATGAGATCTACCTTTCTGTTTCTTTAAATACTATTGATTTGATATTATTATTAATTTAGTAATGGAGGTTGTTGTGGAATAAATGGAAAGTATATGAGTATTTATATACACGTGCAGGTAGTGTTTGTTTCAAGTTTCCATACTTAAATTTTTTTTAATATTAAAATAAGATTTGATGTGAATGTGGCTGCCTGCCTTGATGTTATGCAACCTTTGTTTAAATTGATATCATCACAGCTGGTTGTCGGTGGGATATTTTTATGTTGTTCTTGGTTGGTGTGTGTTAACTGGATCTTGGATAATATTATGGCATCTTTATGACTCAAATGTGATTGCACTTCTGCATCTAATGTTTTTTTTTTTATCTAGATCTAGTTGATTTGCTTTGCTGGTGTAAATATTGCCTTATCAGGAGTATGGACCATTTTATCTTTGATTTGTGTTTAGTAAAGAAAACAAGAATTGTCTGTCAGTATGTGCAGGGACAGTAATATTCCATTGAGTTTAATATGGTTGGCTCTGGGTCAATACAAAGATTTTAACACCATTAATAATTATATAGATTTTTTCCCATTTTTTTATTATAAGAAATAACATAGCATTTATTATGATTTTTTTTTTCCTTCTAGTTTCATTCCATGAATGTGAAAATTACATCAAAATAGCAGGTAGGCAGGTGGCCAAAAAGCTGCGCCGCCATCCCTGTCTGTATAGCGAACCCTAATCTGCTAATAAAATCTGGATCCTATTTGGATACAATTTTTTTTATTGTTAAATTTGGTCATATAAATAAAAATGTTCGTTTTTCCTTTTCGTATAGCGATAATAAGTTATACTACTAATAATAATGTGGTAGTCCGTAGTCGGTGTATTGGTTTATAACCAAGACATACACGCATACGGTAAGCTATGTTGACGTGTTTGTAAGTAAGTGGAAATTCAAGCAACTTATAATTTTTTTTCTTGAAATTGCAGGCGCGACGTCTTTCCTATTCACCGAATACCAATATGTTGGGGTTTTTATGGTCATTTTTGCTATTCTAATCTTTGTATTCCTTGGGTCCGTCGAGGGATTCAGCACAAGTACTAAAGCATGCACATACGACACCACCAAGGTATGCAAGCCTGCTATAATGACAGCTTTGTTCAGCACTGTGTCATTTGTGCTTGGTGCCATAACCTCAGTTATCTCTGGCTTTCTTGGGATGAAAATCGCCACGTATGCAAACGCCAGAACTACCCTCGAGGCTAGAAAGGGTGTCAGTAAGGCTTTTATTGTCGCATTCCGATCTGGGGCAGTCATGGGATTCCTCCTTGCTGCAAATGGTCTTCTTGTATTGTATATTACCATTAATCTCTTTAAGCTTTATTATGGTGACGATTGGGAAGGCCTTTTTGAGTCCATAACTGGTTACGGACTTGGCGGTTCTTCCATGGCCCTTTTTGGTAGAGTCGGTGGTGGTATTTACACAAAAGCTGCTGATGTCGGCGCTGATCTTGTTGGCAAGGTTGAGAGGAACATTCCTGAAGATGACCCTAGAAATCCAGCGGTAAAACCTTTTTTCTTTAACCTCGTAAATCTGTTTTATGGGAATAGTATACTTGCAAATGCATCTGTGTTCGGGTCCTTTATAAATATATTAATGGTGACAAGACGTGCAAGTTGTGTAACGGGACATCTTTTAATACGGGTCGAAATGGGCCAGGTTTGGTTGGTTTGTCCCCAATTTTTTTATCCATTTTGATTACTAAAACGTAATTCGTACAACTTGGCCCGTTCATAAATATATGGGTCAAAATTGCGACCCATATATTTGGCCTGTTTGGCCAATCTACACTGTTCCGCTTTTATCTAAAATTTTCTGGCCTGTTTGGGATAAATGGAACCCAACTTGGCCCGTTCATAAATATATGGGTCAAAATTACGACCTTTATAGTAGATATGCAAATTAAAAAAAAAAAAGCGTTATATTGGGACCATTTATTTTGCTACATTGGGTAAACTTATCAATAAAATGGCAAAATGTTGCAGGTTATTGCAGACAATGTTGGTGACAATGTCGGGGATATAGCTGGTATGGGATCGGATCTGTTTGGGTCATATGCCGAGTCATCTTGTGCAGCCCTTGTTGTTGCTTCAATTTCTTCATTCGGGAACACTCATGATTTCACCTCAATGATGTACCCGCTAACCATAAGCTCTGTGGGAATCCTAGTCTGCTTGATCACCACCTTGTTTGCCACTGATTTCTTTGAAGTCAAAACCGTGAAGCAAATTGAACCTTCTTTGAAAAATCAACTCATTATTTCAACCGTGCTGATGACTATCGGTATAGCCGTTGTCAGTTGGATCGCTCTTCCTTCTAGCTTCACCATCTTCAATTTTGGAACACAGAAAGTTGTTAAAAACTGGTATGATCAGTGTCTTTACTCACTCAATTTTCGGTAATAAACGTTCTGAAGGTTTACACTTTTGTAATGTGATGCAGGCAGTTGTTCTTGTGTGTTTGCGTTGGTCTTTGGGCTGGTCTTATTATTGGATTCGTAACCGAGTACTACACTAGCAATGCTTACAGGTACTATTTTTTCTTCTTTAAAAAGTTGTATACGTGTACGACTGTCAAGTGCTTCTTTTGACTAACTTGGACTGTTTCTTTAGCCCTGTGCAAGACGTTGCTGACTCATGCCGTACTGGAGCTGCTACAAACGTTATATTTGGTCTTGCTTTGGGATACAAATCAGTCATCATCCCAATTTTTGCAATTGCAGTCAGTATTTTTGTTAGTTTTACCTTTGCCGCTATGTACGGTGTTGCTGTTGCGGCACTTGGGATGCTGAGTACCATAGCCACTGGTTTGGCCATCGATGCATATGGTCCCATTAGTGACAATGCTGGTGGCATTGCTGAAATGGCTGGAATGAGCCACCGAATTCGTGAGAGGACTGACGCCCTTGATGCTGCCGGAAACACCACTGCAGCTATCGGCAAGGTACATTGTTCTGCGGTCTCATAACAGATCAAAAGGGCTTGGTCTTAACTTTTCAACTTGATTTTGATGTAATATTCTTTCAATCACAGGGTTTCGCCATCGGTTCAGCGGCTCTCGTATCATTGGCTCTATTCGGTGCATTTGTGAGCCGTGCCGAGATTACAACCGTAGACGTATTGACCCCTAAAGTTTTCATCGGTTTGCTCGTGGGTGCCATGCTTCCATACTGGTTCTCAGCCATGACAATGAAAAGCGTGGGAAAGGCCGCACTTAAAATGGTTGAAGAAGTCCGCAGGCAATTCAACACCATTCCAGGCCTCATGGAAGGAACCGCTAAGCCCGATTACGCCACCTGTGTCAAAATTTCAACCGACGCCTCAATTAAAGAGATGATCCCACCTGGTTGTCTTGTCATGCTAACTCCCCTCATCGTCGGGATTTTCTTTGGCGTTGAAACGCTTTCTGGTGTTCTCGCAGGATCTCTTGTTTCCGGTGTGCAGGTACGACCAACATTATAAGTAAATTTTGTGATGCGTTAATCGTTCAAAATCGCCACCTCTAGTAAGCAAGTTTTTAACGTCTTTACATTACGCAGATCGCTATCTCTGCATCAAACACTGGCGGTGCTTGGGACAACGCTAAGAAATACATCGAGGTACAACGGAAATCTTTCTTTTCCTTATAAGTTATATACTTTTCACTTCTATTAGTAGTCACTTACAGTGGCAAAGCTTGCGCGAAAATTTCTTGGAAGTCACTTACGGGTGGTCGAAACCGTATATACCAAAAATTTCTATATGGATACCATATAATCGAAACTTCTGAGCGAAAATTCCGGGGGGGGGGGGGGGGGGGGGGGGGTCGGGCGCCCCTCCCTCCCCGCCCCTATAAAGCTACGCCCTTGCTTATTCATTTCTCTTTTGTAATACTAGGCTGGTGTTTCTGAGCATGCAAAATCACTTGGACCGAAAGGGTCAGACCCACACAAGGCGGCTGTGATCGGAGACACTGTTGGCGACCCTTTAAAGGACACTTCAGGGCCATCACTAAACATCCTGATTAAGCTAATGGCTGTTGAATCTTTGGTGTTTGCGCCCTTCTTTGCCACCCATGGAGGCCTTTTGTTCAAGCTGTTCTAGATTCATAATGAAGGTGACGCCAGCTATTTGTCCTTCGATTAGTCTGTCATTTCATGCGTTTAGTTGTATCACTTGACGTCGTCCTTGCTTTATTTTTTCGAGTCATTTAGCATATGTTGCTTGCTCTATGTCTTATTTTTTGATGTTTTGTTCGGCGATTAGCAATTTTTCGATATGTAAGACATGATAAGTAATCCTTCTCATCAAGAGTTTGAACATGTCACCAGTTGCGCTCTATTATTCATTTATTCCTTGCTAAAGGAATGAATCAGGCTTATAAATGTTTGTTGGCTGAAATGCATGCCAATTAACGCTGACTTAATAACAACTTTATGTATATATGTGTGGTATTCTCGGGGGGGGGGGGGGGGGGGGGTGAGTAAAGTTGCACTAATTTTAATGTTATTTTACTAATTTCGTGAAAATAACTTTAAAAATCACGGACGATTAATCATGCATCAGGTGGTGATGTTGATAGACAAAAGACAAGGGGGTACATGCACAAATCGGGTTTGTCCCAATTGCTAATTGTTACGTGTCTTATGTCTAATGCTTGACACAAAACCACTATTACGTGCAGTTGCCCGGCGGGCGACCGCGTGAAGTATGCTCCGGCGACCCTTGAGGATCAAGCTCTGACTTGGTGGAACTCCACCACCCAGACCTTGGGTATTGGGGAAGCTCACGCTATGCCCTGGACAGAATTTGTCCAACTCCTGAAAGGCGAGTACTGTCCGAGGGACGAGGTTCAGAAGCTCGAGCATGAGGTCTGGAATCACAAAATGGTGGGGTCCGAGATTGAGATGTATACGGCTAGGCATAACGAGCTAGCGGTGCTGTGCCCGGATTTGCACACGCCAGAGTACAGGAGGATTGAGCATTATGTTTCTGGGTTGGTACCGGAGGTTAGGGGGTTAGTGGCTGCGGGTAATCTTGCTGTGTATTGTGAGGTTGTTCGGTCGGCTCACAGGCTGACAAATATGAAGGTTGCTGAGGGTGTTTTACCTCCTAGGGGTACTGCTGTGAAAGCACCAGTGGATAACAAGAGAAAGTCGGATAGTTCTGGTAGGAGCTCGGGTTCGGGTCAACCGCAGCAGCAGGTGAAGAGGGTTGAAGCTTTGGGATCGTCATCCGACCAGAAGCAAGGTGGGTATACCGGGAAGAAGCCTAAGTGTGGTCTATGTGGGTTTCATCACTATGGGAATTGTGACAGGTTTCGTTGTGAGCGCTGTGATAAGACGGGCCATTTTGCAAAAGATTGTCGAGCCAGTCTCCCATCTAAGCCAGCTCAGGCTGCAGGTACTACTCCCGCTTCTTGGGGGAATCAGGGCTGCTACAACTGTGGGGAAACGGGGCATTTCAAGCGCGATTGTCCTATGATGAAACAGGACGATGATGGAAACAAAAGGGAACTCGATACTGCTACCGGTATGTCTTCTATTCGTCGCTATTCTTCGGTTTTACTTTGGTTCTCGTACTGTCAAGGGCTTCATATCCGTTAAGCCTTATCTGTTACTATACTCTGTGTCTACACCTTGGGAGGGTAAGTCCTTGGTTATCGTGTGTCGTGTTGCATCTTGTTCGGGTCTCGGGTGTGTAAACTCTATGTGAGGAGATAATCTGGAGGCGCTGCTTGGACGGTAGAATCATTCGTACGCCATTATGGTGTTTATTTAGTCACGGCTTCATTTCCAATAGGTCAGCTCGTTCCAATAAAACATCTCGCGAGCCCGAAATAGCGAATTGTAGAAGTTACCTGAGATCATCTTGGAATAGTGATGATGAATTGACACCGCCAAAAATCGCGGTTGTAGCAAAATTGAAGATCAAGATCCCTAGGAAGGAGTTGCTTCAGCTAAGTCGACATTGGATGAAGCTACGATGTAGACGGGCGTTAATTAGGACTCGGAACACAACGAATAAGTAGGCGAAACCACAAATATTACATATATCCTACTTATTTAAACACGAATTGATACTAAAGCAAACAAACTCGAATCTCAAGTATTACATATATCCTACTTATTTGTCCCCATCTTCAACCCCTAAATCATACTAAAGCATACTTCTCTGTGTTTCCATTAAAGTACCCTTGTTTCAACTTCTTGAACGCGTGAGAAGTAAGCAAACTTTCTGACCCAGCTTGATGACAAACACCAATCCGTTCAGTTAGAATACTAACTGGTATACAAACATAAATGGGTCGAGAATGCAACAAAAATTGTGTAAAAACTGCTATCAAATGGTTCAATAATGCAGTAAAAAATGTGTCAAAACTGCCGTAAAATGGGTCAAGAATGCAGCCGAAAATGCAACCAAAAGATGTGTCAAAACTGCCATCAAATGGGTCGAGAATGCAGCAAAAAAAAATCAGCCGAAAAATGTGTCAAAATTGCCATCAAATGGGTCCAGAATGCAGCCAAAAATTTGTAAAAACTGCCATCAAATGGGTCAATAATGCAGTAAAAAAAAAGCAGAAAAAATGTGTTTAATATGGGTTGATGACAACATCTACCTGTTAATTGGGTTGAATTATTGAACCAACTTAAAATTTACAGTTCAAGTCATAAGTCTTAACAAAAAAAAAATTGATTCACTTTTTAACACAATGCTGACCATGCTTTTTTAGGTTCACGAGGTCTTTTTAATTATTGTTACTCACATTACCAATGTATTCATTTACAACCCTGTACAACCAATAGACTATAACAACCTAGTTCAACCAATGACCATTTTCATATCTAACAATCTAATTTTGCAATTGAACGCTATATATACCAGTTTTAAAATCAATATAAGAATTGCATAAACCTAATTACAATGATTAATACGCGTATACAAAATCAAGCAAACGACGCAAGAGTATGAATGACATACCGTTACGGGATAATTGATATGACATGAAGGCGCAAACCCTAACAGGAATCCTGAATGACAGTTGATAAACGATGGTGGGAGCGGTGAATAAGGGAAAAGGGGAAAAGAGGAATCGATGGGAGTTGATAACTGCAAGTGTGTAATCAAGGAATGTTAATAGATTTAGATTTAGGGTTAGCAATTACTTAGGGGCGGGAATATGAATTTTAGAGGTGGAAAAACGATGGTGGGAGCGGGAATATGAACACTAAAAAAATAATTACATTACCTTTTATGAATACTAAAAAATAATTACATTACCTTTTATTATTTTTTGGTGATAATAATTTATTTATAAATATGAGCACTGCCGTCGTCGCCCACCCACCATCGTCACCGCCATCGCCCACTGCCACCACCACCATTGCAGCCTCCGCCACCCACCACTCACCATCGATTTTATATTTTCGTTTTTTCTTACATACCAAATAACACAAAGTAAGAATTCATTCCATTCCCACATGATAACCAAACAAGACATGGAATGGTAACGATCCATTCCATTACCTCTCTCATTCCATTACATTACCTCTTTCATTTCATTCTCTCTCTCATTCCATTACCCCATACCAAACAGACCCTTAATGTTAGGATTATCGCATCTGGGTTAAATTAGAAAATCAAATTGATTTTTTAGTGTTCATACTTATAATATGAAAATAAATTATTATCACCAAAAAATAATAAAAGGTAATGTAATTATTTTTTTAGTGTTCATAAAAGGTAATGTAATTATTTTTTTAGTGTTCATATTCCCGCTCCCACCATCGTTTTTCCACCTCTAAAATTCATATTCCCGCCCCTAAGTAATTGCTAACCCTAAATCTAAATCTATTAACATTCCTTGGTTACACACTTGCAGTTATCAACTCCCATCGATTCCTCTTTTCCCTTTGCCCTTATTCACCGCTCCCACCATCGTTTATCAACTGTCATTCAGGATTCCTGTTAGGGTTTGCGCCTTCGTGTCATATCAATTATCCCGTAATGGTATGTCATTCATACACTTGCGTCGTTTGCTTGATTTTGTATACGCATATTAATCATTGTAATTAGGTTTATGCAATTCTTATATTGATTTTAAAACTGGTATATATAGCGTTCAATTGCAAAATTAGATTGTTAGATATGAAAATGGTCATTGGTTGAACTAGGTTGTTATAGTCTATTGGTTGTACAGAGTTGTAAATGAATACATTGGTAATGTGAGTAACAATAATTAAAAAGACCTCATGTTAATATGTAGTGTTAAACAGTGGAGCACATTACTTTTGAACACAAATTATGTTGTTATTTATGTATAATGAATGTTAATATGTAGTGTTAAACAGTGGAGCACATTACTTCTTGTTTGTAAGCAATGTTATATAAACCGGTTTTTTTTATTTATATCGGATTTGGCCAAAAAGTGGTTAAACCGTGTTGTACCGGGCGGTTTAATTAGGTTGATTAATTAGCTATACTAGTGGGGTGCTCACGCGTTGCGGGGGAGCACAACATTTACTAAAAATGAAAAAACAACAAAAATAAATATGTGATGATAAATGCAAACAAGGGTAGGGCACGTGTCATATGGTCTTGTTGCCTATTACATGAGATAAAGAAGATATCATAGACTCATTATGAACGCTTGGCATGATGACCAAGCTTCAATATGGAAAAAGAGAAGTTTGTCATTTCCTATTATTGTTTTTAAATTTTGTGGGTAAACTTCTTAAATACTTTATTATATAGTATAGATATAGATAAAAGCATTTTAGGAATTCTCTATGTCTAACCCTTATAGTAATGTATGTACAAGTATTGTCCACGTCAATTGAGGAGAAAATGTTAACCATTGTATATTCCACAAGTAAGGAGAAAATTTAAACTATTATATCTTCTACAACTTTATTTAGTTACTACTAAAGAGTTATTGTCTTTATTGTTTTGATTGATATAGTTTTATTATTTAAGTTTAATATTATTCAACTTAAACTACCGGCTCGATTATTACGAATTTATTTTTGATCTATTTTTTGCATTTTTTATTTTAATTCTTATGTTTATAAAAAAAATAAACATAGTTCATTCATTGTATTACTCTACAAATATGTAGTAAGCTTCCATCATTCCATGCTATGTTTATGTCTCAATTTATAGACATTGTTTAGGTTCATAATTATTCAACTTAAACTACCGGCTCGATTATTATGAATTTATTTTCATTTTATTTTTTACATTTTTTTATTGTAACTCTCATGTTTACAAAATATAAACATAGTTCATTCATTGTTTTACTCTACAAGTACATGGTAAGCTTCCTTCATTCTATGCCATGTTTATTTCTCATTTTATTATAAAAAGTCAAATGGCATCACCGGTTTAAATAATTAAAAATATATGACATTGATTAATTGGTCCATATGAAAGTTGTTGCCTACAATATATGATATGTAATGAATGAGTGTCTTTTGTCAACCAACAACCCAGTTGTGTATACCATTATATAATCGTAAGATGTTATATATTGTATTCATATCATAAGGATATTTTGTGGTTTTTAATTGCAAAAACTTTTTTTAAGACAACTCTTAAGAGTTTTCTATACATTAACCTATGAGTAAGGCCATAATATGGTCATGTTTCTCATGCATGTCTGACCCAAACATACAAAACCATCTCATTCTACATTATCTATTAATTTTTCTATCTTACTTATCAATTTTATGAGCGACTATGATAGTTCCATGCATCAATATATTATTCGATTTCTTTTCTATGAACTTCCTACATATAAAAATACAACCCTAGATATTAACTATATAAAAGATTATAAAAACAACAAAGTATGGATTGGTTGGGGGCATAAACACATAATGTTGCAAGAATATTGTTTTAATGGTGAACAAAAGGTTACCTTAAGATCAGTACCCTATATTTCACAAAATTTTGAACGACCAAATATAACATAACGGTTATCCACAATATTCTCGTACACAAAATCCCTTATGAATCTGCAAAAACAAAAGAAAATTGTTCATTAGTTGTTTTAATTGTAGAAGGCAACCATAGATATCAGTAACTTATGAATCTGCAAAAACAAAAGAAAATAGTTCATTAGTTGTTTTAATGAGAAAAAGGAGTTATGAACATGGATAGTCATTAATAATATATAAAGGAGTTATCACTAACTAGCAGGAACCCGTGCGTTGCGGCGGGGCTGCATCCGTAAACTTTTATTATATATATATAATAATTTTAAACTAAAAGTCATCATGTATTCTTGTGTGACAATTATTTTGGTGGAAGTCCTTTGATATTGAAAGCACAAATAAAAAATAAAAATTGACGCGGGAGAATGCTGAAAACATGAATCAGAAGACAAGATTTCAGTCTCTGAAAAAAAAGTACCTAAATACTCTAAATGAAGCCATAAAAAAATAAAGAATGGCATATGGGATGGGTTTGCCATCCCGTAGTACTAACTGGTCGATTTTGTGGTATATTCCCGAATATGCTCCGAACGTATATATGTCATTTCTCATGTTGGCGACTGTTTCGTCTAATGAGACACCCATACCCTCATTATGAAAAATTCTAATTAATATAATATTCTATTCATTTAATCTAAATAAAAAAACGTAAATCACTTTACATACATATTAAAAGGAATTATCTATCAAGTTACGCTAGTTACAAAAATGTCAAACTATGTCTAAGTATAAACACCAATCAGTAGTATGTATGAAAATGTCAAGTTATATATATTTCAATAAATAAATATCACATAATGCGAAAAATAACTATTTCTATATAATTAGAATAGTGAATATGACAAAATGAATATAAAAGTGCGTGTAAAACTAAATAGTTAATTTGTAAATTAAATAACTATCAAAAGTCTACCTTAATATGTATGTATAGGGAAAGGATAATGTGGAAACCCTTGTTATATGGTAAACTCTGGAAACTCTGACTTCCCAATTTTTTTTTATGTTCGAAAAAAATAGGGCATGTAATATACAAGATTTTAAGCATTTTGAGCCAAAAAAAATCAAAAAAACGCCGAGTAGTTTTTTTTAAAAAAAATAAAATTTTGACTAACACATGTTAAGCGAAACTAACACGTGTTAACCATTTGTTACCCGAAGACAGTTTTTTATTTTTTTAAAAAAATGGCTCGGCACTTTTTCCATTTTTTTTTTTGCCCAAAATGCTTAAAATCATGTATATTACATACCCTAAAATTTTCATATAAAAAAAATCGGAGAGTTTACCATATAACAAGGGTTTCCAATATAACCTTATACTGTATGTATATTATATATATATATATATATATTAGAATAGGATTATTAGAAAAAGAGGTTACTAAATAAAATTAAAGGCAATTAAATTAATAATTTTCTAAACATATAGGTATATGTTCGAGTCATAAAAATCCTTAAAAAGTCTATGGATTTAAATATATAAATTAAGTAGTCCAAAATATATATTTAATTGAAAAATATCATAAAATTATCAAATAATCACTAAAGGTCGAGACTAAATATCTAGACCAAAAAATACATAATTGAATTCTATGAGAAATAATAATATGTCTAAAAGCGTCTATAATATTTCTATATATTAATAAAATATCGATTTAGAGTTACATGTATAAATTATATAATGTGTATAGTGTGTGTATTAATTTAGTCCAATTCATAACATCTTTTAATTCATTAAAGTATATTTACACCGTCATTATAAAGAATTCTAATTAATATAATATTTGAATAAGATTATTAGAAAAAAGAGGTTACTAAATAAAATTAAAGGCAATTAAATTAATAATTTTCTAAACATATAGGTATATGTTCGAGTCATAAAAATCATTAAAAAGTTTATGGATTTAAATATATAAATTTGAGTAGTCCAAAATATATATTTAATTGAAAAACATCATAAAATTATCAAATAATCACTACAGATCGAGACTAAATATCTAGCCCTAAAAATACATAATTGAATTCAAAGAGAAATAATAATATATCTAAAAGCGTCTGCAATGTTCCTATATATTAATAAAATATTGATTTAGAGTTATATGTACAAATTATATAATGTGTATAGTGTGTGTATATATAAGTATGATATATATATATATATATAGTGCTCTAATAATAACTTCATATATCTAAAATAGTTCTGAATATTAAGTAACATTTATAGAATTTTAGAATATATAACGTGTAACCATACCTTGATTGAAATAGAGAAAAATAACCAGTATATTGACGATCTTGAGATCCTTATGTTCGAAGTGGGTGTTAATCAGAGCTTGGCAATGGCTGCATTCTTGGGATCAAAATGGTGCTTGAGAGGATGCTTTGTGAGTGAATGACAACATAATGACATATGAGGTCATGCCCATGGTTATATAAATGCATTTCTAACAAGTTCTTGTTTATTGACATAACTCTTCATTGGAAAATTAATCATAATCTTCAATTCTATTTAATTTAGCTCAATTCATAACATCATATATGTTTTAATGTATAAAGGGGGTTACATTGTGGAGAAGATATTAACCGTGTATTAGTCACATGTACCATAGGCATGATATGTTGTATAAAGGGGCATAATGGGAAGAAAGAGGCTAAAATATAGAGATGTATGCTTATGCCTCTTCATATGCCATCTTAAAATGGTAGTGAAATTACCTTGATGTCCATCTAGGATGCATTATATAATAAATAATATAAGTATATATATATATATATATATATATATATAAAGTGCTCCAATAATAACTTCATATATCTAAAATAGTTATGAATATTAAGTAACATTTATAGAATTTTAGAATATATAACGTGTAACCGTACCTTGATTGAAATAGAGAAAAATAACCAGTATATTGACGATCTTGAGATCCTTATGTTCGAAGTGGGTGTTAATCAGAGCTTGGCAATGGCTGCATTCTTGTGATCAAAATGGTGCTTGAGAGGATGCTTTGTGTGTGAATGACAACATAATGACATATGAGGTCATGCCAATGGTTATATAAATGCATTTCTAATAAGTTCTTGTTTATTGACATGACTCTTCATTGGAAAATTAATCATAATCTTCAATTCTATTTAATTTAGTCCAATTCATAACATCATATATGTTTTAATGTATAAAGGGGGTTACATTGTGGAGAAAATATTAACCGTGTATTAGTCACATGTACCATAGGCATGATATGTTGTATAAAGGGGCATAATGGGGGAAGAAAGAGGCTAAAATATAGAGATGTATGCTTATGCCTCTTCATATGCTATCTTAAAATGGTAGTGAAATTACCTTGATGTCCATCTAGGATGCATTATATAATAGTATAGATAACTTTATTACTTCATAATCAACTTAATTGTTAATGTAAAAAGACAACTTCACCCCTTTACCACATTCATTAAGTTATTGTACCATATGCATTTTATGTTGTAATTACTTAAATTTGGTTGGAATCCTTTACTCATGTTTTATAATATAGTATAGATAAATTCATAAATTACAACGCTAACACAAAAAAAATCTAAAATTACATAATTACATACTAAAATATTACCAAAAAGTTAATCAATAATTAAAAAATAATCTAAAAGATAATCTAAAGTTTTTAATTTCTTAAAAGTTATTACTAAATAAAAAAATAATCTAAAAATAACCCAAAAACTAACATATGCCGATTTCGGTATAGCAGTTCAAACCGGTACACCCGATTTTACCGGCAGTATAAAATCAATACCATTTTCCATATTTACAGGAATGTTTCATACCGAATTTCCATCCGAAAATCGTAATACCGGCATCACCGGCCGGTATTTACCGGTTTTTAAAACATTGTTTGTAAGAGATTTTGTTGTGGGTTGGAACTATATATTTATATTTCACTACCATATGAATGAAAGACAAATCTTGAGTACTTAAGGTTCATATTTCAATTTACAATAGCTATTGAAATTTTGGAATGAATTTTGTCCTTTTGGGTTTTGTTTTCCTTGTATCCATGTTATTAAGTTGGGTCCGTTTCTCAGGGCTCCCACATCATCGACGATTTGCAATCTGCTCATAGGAGTGCTCGCTAAATTCTCAACACTTCACAAGGTAATGAATCTGACCAAACTAGAAAGTCAAATTAAGTCAACTATATATATTCTTATAAAAAATGAGTAATGTCTAAATATTCTTCAAGGTCTTGAAGTCAGAGGCTTGAAAACTGATTATGATGGCTTTACCCTCAGAGCAACTATGTCCTCGATACTCTCTTGTTGACATTTGTTTAGCAACCGAAGACTTCAACGAAGGATTGGTTGTTGGTCACGGAGGTTTCGGGAAGGTCTACAAAGGTAACATGCAGAGTGCAAATGGTAGCAGCAATGTCGTAGCCATCAAACATTTGGACCCATTTTCCGATCAAGGAGTGCCCGAGTTTATGGCTGAACTTAACCTGCTTTCTCGCCTGAGGCATTCTAACATCATTTCTCTATTCGGGTGTTGTGTTGATGATAATGAGATGATTATTATCTACGAGTACATGCCCCGCAGAACGCTTTATGATCATCTACACAAAAGTGATACCCCTTTATCTTGGAAGAAGAGGCTAATGATAATCATAGGGGCTGCTCGGGGATTAGATTATTTGCACACTGGTGCAGGCACCAAACATAGAGTCATACACTGCGATATGAAAAGTGCAAACATTCTGCTAGATGAGGATTGGGCGGCCAAGATATCAGATTTTGGGCTGGCAAAAGTATGTCCAACGAATCAATCATCTACTAATGACATCGCCAACGTTAAAGGGACATTTGGATATCTGGACCCGAAAATTCACAGCACTGGAAACTTGGACTGGAGAACCGATGTTTATGCTTTTGGAGTGGTGTTGTTTGAATTGTTGTCTGGAAGACATGCAATCTTTCGTCATGGTGATGAGTATATAAGTTTGGCAATGTTTGCTGAAAAGTGTGTTAAGAAAAGCAACTTCGATCAACTTGTTGCTGCTGAAATAAGAGGAACAGTATGCCCAAAAAGTTTGAGGGTGTTTGTCCAACTTGCATACCGTTGTTTGCATAATGATCTGAAGAAACGTCCTATGATGTTTGATGTAGTGGCAACACTTCATCAGTCACTGGATTTACAGGAGAAGCTTGACAATCGGGCACAACGAGCAGGGCTATTTGCATGCACTTGGAAGACAACAAGTTCCTTTGTTCTTACTACAAAGGAAAACTCTGGTACAAACTCTTTTTAATTTGCTGCATCTACTTTTATATCATAATGTCCTATTATTTATTGGACTACCTGTAAAATTTTATAGATCCAACACAGAATAACAATAACAATATTGAGCCAACACAAACTCAGAATAATGAACAACAGGTTTAGGCGACAAAACGGTGACGAAAATCTTATTTATCAACTTTTTACCACAAACTAACGGAAAACCTAACGGCCGTTAAAACGAAGAACGTAAAGTGTTAGAAAAACAAACCTCAGGTACTCAGGGTGTTATACGTGTGCTGAACATGTTAGTTTAGGCCAACCACAGGGACGAAAATTGCAATTTTTTCTATTTATTATTATTGGGACAATTTGTAAAACAGTAACCAAGTTTCAAGATTATTTTAATTATGCCACACATAAATTTTTTTTTCTAATTAGGTCACTTTTAAGTTTACTTTGAGGTTCGAGTCTGTATATTTTATCTAAATAGCTTGTAGCCAATCCTACATGGTATTTATTTTATTTTTTATATATTGATATATAAAAAATGTTATATAATGACATGCCTTAAAAATAGCAAATTGATTTTTTTTTAATTGCTAAAAGTTTTACAAAAAAATTGCAAAAGAAAATAAAAATAAAAAAATAAGGTTTTTTTTTTTTAAAACGCCAAAAAAAATTCAAAATTTGTATTTTTTTAAATGTCCAAATTTAAAAAAATGCCACAAAGTTTAAACTTATTTATCAACTTTTAAATTTTTTTGGCATTTTCTTTTATGTTTTCTCAATTTTCTTTAAAGATCTATAATGTTAAAAATTTTTGCAACTTCTTAAAATGTATTCATAATCTTTTAAATATCTTGAGCCATCTTAAATGCGCAGGCAATAGGAATATAATAGAACATCAACATGTAATTGTCACAAGAGGTTGCTTAGATGCTCAGTGTTCTTTGTTATCTTTGATTGTTCTTATCCTCGTCTTGTGACTAATGTTATAGACTTGTTTCTTTTGTTTTTCCATTTAAGGAAACCGTGACAGAAGTTCCGTAAAGAAAACCAAAAGCAAGAGTGAATACCATTTGCCGGGAGAGGATGATGCGTGTTACAATGAAGCGCGTCCAGATAATGAGCAAATACATTCCCACCGTCACATAAATTCATCAAAGGAAAGCAAAAACAACGATCTTTTAGAGCCCAAAGAAGATGGTGTTATGTACATGGTGCCTTCTAATACTATGCTAATACATTCCTGGTCCCTGGGGGGTTCTCCATGATAAAACATACTCCTCATTTGAGGTAGGTGAATCCGGTTCAATGACCACAAAGGATGGTGTAACATACATGGTGCCTCCTAATACTATGCTAATACATATTTCCCATCTGATGTAGGTGTTGGATTGAACATTATGGTCATGCGGTTCGACTGTTGTGGCAGGGTAAACAATCCATCCTTTGAAACTTTTTTTTTGAAAAATGGATCACAATTGCTAGGTGTACACTAAAACATGCACCTAGTTGATGAATCTTTATGGAAAGAGGAACTCTAAACAACTAAAATAACAAATGTGCCAAACTTATACATCTTTGTAAACTGTGATGATATACATATATTAGGTTACACAACTGACTCGACACTTTAGCACTAGTCTCCTGGTTAATTAACTTGATGTTGAATTTCAATCTAAACAAATTCATATGTAGGGGGGTTTGCATGTATTGGGCGAATTGGATCATCCGAACCTTCATAGGGTGCTAGGATATTGTTTGAAATACGAAATGTTGTACCTGATACATGAGCTCCCACGGGAGAGGAGCTTATATGATTACATGCTTTGTGGTATTAGTTTTTATTTGCAATTATTTGGCCATTAAATTTTTTATGATTAAAACATGACAAGCTGAGATGAGGGAAATGTTTTTTTTTTTTTTTTTTTTTTTTTTTTTTTTTTTTTTTTTGTAGGAGATCCACCTTTTATTAGGAAGGTTAAAATAGCGGTAGGAGTTGCCCGCGCCTTAGTTTTCTTACAACGTAAGCATCTAGATGTCAAAGGCTGGATACCAGACACACGTAAGATTTCCCTTGATAAGGTAAACATGTTGAGCTGTTCTCTTGATCCATTTTTGATCTGTATACTGAGATATAGCAAGAAGGGGCGTTCAATTCAAAACCAATAAGATGTTCACAACCGCGAGAACCGCATAATGCATTTATACCTTTTGCTTTGAATGTGATACATAAGATGGTTATGTAACCACATCTGTTTCTCTCTTACATGCACCACATACAACCGCATTATATGGTTCATACAGCTCTCAACATATTATTAGCAGGATCTGTTTTATTATTTTCGTTCTTCTGAAGATGCACATTTTATCATTTGCCAGGATGATAATCCAAAGCTTTTCTGTTTCGAAGTGGGTGAGTGGTTTCATGGATTTCCCCTACCAGGTATTAAGTTATTATCTCTGATTTCTGTTGTCTCCTTGTTTTTTTCTATTATATTGTATGGTACAATCTGCATCTGACATAATATCAATTTTCAGACCCAATGCATTGTGATGGTTATGGACTTGGGCGGTTACTGATGAAAATACTAATGGGAGAACATCTCTATGCTGAAAGAAATGAATCCAGCCTGTATTCAGAAGATATTTGGGACCAAATTACTGACACGCCAAATCAGATGATTAAGGACGTGGTGGATCCTCAAAGAGAAGAAGTACTGCATTCCCTGATAGACAAGTGTGTTAGACGCAAGAACACAATTACGGAAGCCTTGAAGGATTTGGAACAAATTTATAGCAGATTGACAGAAATATAACGATCTGAACCTAAAGGATTTGGTACACTCATTTACTTTTTTTTTATCACTTGTTCCGGTTCTCATATCCTTGTTATGTTGTGTTGTCTTTTTGTATGGTTTTGCCTGCTTAGCATATTTTGATGGCTTCAGATCGAGACTAAAGTGCGTGACCTTATATGATACTTTTGTGTAATTTGTAAAATATATTGTGTTTTTCATTGATTGTTATCTCTTAATATATTCGTTTGAACATATAGAGAGAATCGGCTTACAGTATACAAAATAGATGAAATACATTGAACTGACTAGATAAACTAAACCTTAATTGCCTTTAGTAAGTTAGTACCCATTCGCAGTAATGTGAAACTTGAACTGAAGATCGTCAAACAAAGCAAATGTTAAACATGTCATGTTAAAATGGTTGCGTGAAGACAACTTTTTAACATGACATGACACGTTTTGCACTCTACTCTAAAAGGCCTTTTGTAGGTATGGGAGCATTAAGGGTCTCAAAAACACTATAAAAAGATGGATTGAGAAAATAGATCGACTAACAAAATGTGACATGTCATGAAGTGTATGTACGCGACGTCTTAGGATAGTACTCAAAAGTGAGTGGTATATTTGAGAGAAGTACAAAAAATGGATTTTGGAGAGTTTATCAAACATCAAAGAAAAGTAAAAACGATAATGGTTGTCATCTAGTGCCCACATACATTCTAACATTCTCATATGATGAATTGAATATTCTATAATGAACATAAAAAATATAACATTGCAATGTAGACAACTAAAATACCAAATGTGCTAAATTGAGCATGCAAAATCACTTGGACCGAAAGGGAGGGCCGGTCTTTATGCATAAAGACCCTAGGCTCTTGCCTAGGCCCCCAACTCCACTTGAGGCCTCCAAATTTAAGAAAAGTTTTTTTCTATATATCTATAACTTAGGCTTTTTCTTTATCAATTTGTTATTTTTCCAGCCCACTTTTCCACGGTTAGATATTTAGATGTTTGTTTTGTATGTGGTAATGAACTAGATAAGGAAATAGAATGAACAAGATAAAGGAATAGACGGGGAATGAAATGAACAAGGTAATGAAATGGACAAAATAATGGAATGGATCATTACCACTCCATGTTTTGTTGGGTTGTCATGTGTGAATGAAATAAATCATTACTTTGTGCTGCTTGGTAGACAAAAAAAAAAGACGAAGAATAAAATCGGCGGTGAGTGGTTAGTGGCAGTTTTAGTAATCGTGTGCTAACTTGAGTGAACATCGTTTAGTTTATTGTCTCTCCCAAACCTAGAAAAACAAGGATGGTTTACAACAATGTCACGTAGATAAGGGCCCCGAATTTTTTTTCGCTTAGGACCTCCAAAACGGTTGAGTCGGCTCTGACTCAGACCCACACAAGGCGGCTGTGATCGGAGACACTGTTGGCGACCCTTTAAAGGACACTTCAGGACCATCACTAAACATCCTGATTAAGCTCATGGCTGTTGAATCTTTGGTGTTTGCCCACTTCTTTTCCACCCATGGAGGCCTTTTGTTCAAGTTGTTCTAGATTCATAATGAAGAAGGTGACACCAGCTATTTGTCCTTCAATTAGCCTATCGTTTCATGCGTTTAGTTGTGTCACTTGACGTCCTTGCTTTATTTTTTCGAGTCATCTAGCATATGTTGCTGCTCTATGACTTATTTTTGATGTTTTGTTTGGCGATTAGCAATTTTTCCATATGTAATGTAACATCACACAAATTTTCTTTATATATATATATATATATATATATATATATATTTATATAGAACTCCCTCGTTTATTCATCCGATTCATGTTTACAGTATCTTTACCATCCATTTTGTTAATTTTTTTTTGTTTAAATAATGACGTATAATCAATACTAAATTGGATTGTATAAAAAATTCTGATTTAAAAACGTTAAAAAAAATGTGTTTGCCTGTGCCAGGATTCGAACCCGAGTCCCTGGCGGGCTAAACCTTAACCACACCACACAAACCACTACACCATTTGGTGTTTTGTGATGTTAATTAAAACCAATTAAACTTAAACCCATTCAAGGTCCCTTAGTCAAACCTGAAAAGTCAAACGTAGTCTCCTAGTCAAGTCAAGTCAAAGTGTTAGTAAATATGGTCTCCTAGTCAAGTCAAAGTGTTAGTAAATATGGTCTTCTAGTCAAGTCAAAGTTGTTCCTAAATTCTAGCCTAGTCAAAGTAGTCCCTAATTACAACTCCAAATTTTACACTATAAATACACTAGCCTACCATTCAACTCTTTATACCATTCAAAAAAAAAAAAAAATTATTATCCCATCTCCCATATACTAAAGTTTTCATCCGTCATTATCTCCTCTAGCTAGTTTTGAGTTTTCCAAGGCATTATTACTAAGTGTTTGCACGCTCAATAAAACGCACGAACTCATTATGCACCTAAGGTGAGTATACATGGCCCCTTTTTCTGTTTTACATTTTGGGGTGAAACATGTTTAACATTTTATACACTATCATTGTTGAAACTTGTGATTCAATTATAAACATTTTATACACTATCATTTACTCATTCTATCATTTGACTGTAACAAAAAGACACAGTACAATCATTAACAATGATCAAGCCGCCTGTTTAGATTATAGCACTATAGGTCTGACAAACCCATCCCCCCGCATAAATTCAGGGATGATCGATAACAGTTACACTTTTACTAACTTGCGAGTTAGGTCTCAGTCGACACAAGGTTTGATTGTACAAAAGACGCATTGTTACATGTCGGACTCATATTCTATCATTACACATTATTATACTTCAACTATGATTTCTATACAACATATTGTTTTCAACTATATCCAAAACCTATGTATTCTCACCAACTATTTATAGTTGACCCCATCTTTCCAACTTAACATGTTTCAGGTTTATTTGCTATTGGAAGTTGCACAAGTCTTGGAACACATAGGAGCTTTGGACCTAGTTTATATGTAACATCCTGATTTTTTTTGATATAAATAAAGTGTATGGATTTATATACCGTATATTATTAAACGTGCAAGTACAGAATAATATGACTATTAGAACATGTGGTATCTAGATGATTATGTGTAATGGTAAAACATATTATAACTATCCATGCTCTATTTTATTAAAACGTAGGTCAAAACGTAGAATAAATTTAGCATGTTTCAACGACATACTCAATATTATATGAAATACTATATTTACAAGTTATAAAGAAAACAACATTTTGGGCCAAATCAGTTAGATTATTATAAACAAATACACTTACGAATGTGTGTATGTAGTAAAATAAATAAAATAAGAATATATATATATATATGTATATACACACACACACATATATTTTAAAGCTATCTTTTTAAGTAAATGATATATTTGTTACATCAAGTCGTCAGAATTTGGATGCATTTAAATGCCACTCCATATTTATATTTTTAATTTATATGTATATAAATACATACATAATATATATATATATATATATATATATATATATATATATATATATATATATATATTTGTACATATTCGTGTGAAAACTTGGTCACCAAGAATTGATGCCACGTTTTACAATTAATGACACAATAATATCATTAACCCGTGAATGGATAAGTACAACAAAATGAATTTCATAATCGTCTCATAGATCTTGAAGCATACGTATAATCAAACTAGGAAAGAATACCATTTTCATTATTGGAATAGGTTAAAACATTCAACCTACTTATCATAGTATATGTATGACGCTCATATATTAAGTATTGTATAATGAGTTCGTAATGAGTAAAGTGGCCATTAGAATTATAAAGGGTGTAGTCGGGCATTTATTAAGAGACCGTATAATAATAATAATAATAATAATAATAATAATAATAATAATAATAATAATAATACAAAATTGTTTCCTACGAATCTATTACCATAAAGGATTTATGGATTAGAACAAATATTGGTATGTGGATGAGGTTGCCTACTCATCACAAGCTCAGTATAGCTAAAACAAAATATTACTTGAGCAAAAAGTTACTTGGACACTAAATTGTGATTTATCCATCCAAAAGCTACGTGGAGGAAATTCAGACGATATGTAATACTATTAATCTGTTCAAGTGAAAACAAGTGTAACCCCTATGAACCTATTATTCTTGGGCCACAAGAAATGCACAACTATAAATAGGTATGAATTTGTGAAGTTACTCGTACACTAACATTACAACTATTACTATTAGCCTACTAATAATAAAGTAGTAATAATATATAGTATTAAGTGAAGATCCAACATGGCGTTGTGATACCCGCTGTCAACCAGACTGATATCCAAAAATCTAGTGGCGTGGTTATACTGCCAAGGTGAATACGTTTATTGCTTTCAAAACTTAAAATGTTTTGATTATTTTGAAAACCCGCATGCAAAATATTGATTGTTTAAAACGTAGAGGGTAATCTATAGATAGCACTCGGGCTATAATGTATACGTATGATTTGATCAAATAATACACACACGATGATTATGATCTAGTGGGTCTGGCATAAATAAAGCAGTAGTCCAGAGGCGTAAAATACTTAAAGACACCGATAGTAGTGTATCTTAAAGTTGCGGACTATTTGAATTCCTATGCCAGTGTATACGATAGTTATTCTGAATGTGTAGATTACTAAATCCAACTATGCTTAAATAATTTAATATGTTGCATGTATAAAATGATTTGTGTCACATAAACGCTATTCACCAGCTTTTGCTGACGTATTATTTTTAAAACATTTTCAGGTGATGAATGAAAATATTTTAGGCTCAGGTTCATGCTGAAAGGATATATAGATTCCCTAGGCATAAGATACCTGGTGGCTTAAAATATATAAACAGGAATAAACGCTGAAGGGATATATTGACTCCTCAGGCCTAAGAAAGTTTATTTCCTTTTATGTTGTAAACCTGTGTTAAGACAGGATGTTTTGATAAAATATTTTGTATTATGGGTTTTTAAATCCCAAAAATATATATCAAAGTTCTTTTAACAAAAAGTTTCTTTATACTTATTTGGGACCAATAAATTTCGCTGCGATATCTATAAATAAATAATTATAACCAGGTACCAACACGTCACACGCCAGGGGGTCCTCTGACCCGGGTGTGACAGGTTGGTATCAGAGCCACAGGTTTTAGCGAATTAGATACTTCGTAGTGTCTAGGCTTTAACCAGATTAAGATTGGACTCTTACGGAAAAAAATTGTAGTCTTCACAATAGAATATAGGGCTTTGATATACTTGTTGTTGCATTAATAACTTAATACATTTTGTGTTTTATAAAACCTCGATTATAGGATGTGGACATTCCTTTGTCTGTATATATAGAAAGAAAAAAAAAGAGTGATCTACATGTCGAACTCTGTATGATAGAAGGACAATATGATAGTTGGGAGTATCATGGCGTGTATCATTGATTGCTTTCATACCTGGCCAGTATGAAGGTTAATGAATGACACTACTATGATGTCGCAAACATCGTATTGTACTGAAATCAATAGACAGTAGGCAAGGATACAGTCTGGATATGAGAGTAACTGTCTCCTGACATGCCAGTTTGGTTATGGGAGTGTATTCCTTACCAGCTCGTGTTTTGTTTGATATTATTTTAAGAGAATTAGATACTAATTATTAGTATCCATACTTAAACATGAGTTTAGAGGATTATGGATTATGAGGAATTCTAAATGCAAGCCAAATAGCTAGAGGCCATAATAGGAAAATGGAATATCCAAATTAGACGCCACTGTAGAACATATGATGGGGCAACTAGAATATCCATGTATGAATTGACAAATACACTTGATTATAGTAATTTTGAATTTACAATAACATAAGCATACTAGTAAATCTTATTATGTTGATTAATGCCTATGTCTTAGTGACATCATAATAAATCTGAAACATCTGGAAAATCACAGACGCGTAGATGATTGATTAGAAGTGATATATAGTTATTTTTAAGTACTACATAAAATCTAAAGCTTTTTCAGCACGTTTTCAAACGGGTGTGATAATAAGATAAAATAAAATAAAACAATACCCGAGATCTACAAAGGGACTATTATAATATTAATTA
This sequence comes from Ambrosia trifida, assembly GCA_028751855.1. NCBI lineage: Eukaryota > Viridiplantae > Streptophyta > Magnoliopsida > Asterales > Asteraceae > Ambrosia > Ambrosia trifida. The sequence continues at coordinate 70,718,109 of CM054132.1, forward strand.
TTTGAAATTGGAAGTATAAATATAATTGTGTCTAGTAAATGGAAGAAACAATATGATCCTATACGGGAATGTCGGTCATCATGGATAAAGCTATTCACATATATTATTATACTTTGCAAAGTTAGAGATTGAACATTAATCATGAGAGACAAGTTCAAGTGATCAGTCTGTAGCTATAAAGATCACAAGTAGTGTGATTGTAAACTGAGTAGATTATGTATACAGTGGGAAAAAGACAATTGGTTTACTTAGAAACCAAATTTATAAGCCGACAATTAAAGTAAGTACTTAGATGATGATGCTGATGACTCATCAACTTATGTGTGTAGTAATACATATAATATTATCTAAGGAGAAATGGAATGTTAAGTAATCTACATTGATGGTGCTCTAGGCTTATGTTTGGTTGAAGAAAATAAAAATAGTTTGTTTGTAGAAATATAGCATTGTTAAATTGTGACAATGTAGTCAAATTATATTCTTAGTCATAATGATGTAAGATGGCTATGATATGATTATAAGAAGATATGTTTGATGAATTTATAAATGTGTTGGCTCAAAAGGTTTGTACAAGTTGTGTAAAATATTTAAAAGAGGGGAAAAATGAAAGGTTAAGGTTACTTTTGGACGGAATTTTAAGAATTAGACCAGTGGTTTACTACTACAATTACCAGGAGAGATGGAAGAAGTGTATGGTATATTTTGCATGAAAAAAAAGGGAGGTCGATGATACATTATGTGATATACTTCTTTAGGATATAGAAGTTAATAAGCAAGGAAATGAAAAGACAACTAGAAAAGAATCGGAAGATGAGAATAGTGAATAGTTTCTTGGAATAAGTTATACCATATAAGAAAAAAATAATAATATTAAACAATAGTTTAAGTAGAGGATATGGTATGAGACATTAAGGATTTGATATAAGACATTCTGATAGAATACTCAAGGGAAGTAAGTTAACTGTTACAATATAATGATGGAAATTACAGTTGTGCGTATAAGAACAAAATCGATGATAAATGATGGCCTATATCTAGTGAAAGATATCTATATCGGGAAAGATCGTCACTTGTAAGGACAAATTAAATAATGGGAGTTTGGTTATAGATAGTTATAAGATTGCCATATTCTATTAGATGAATTATAATTTTGCCCATTTAAGGTATAGTTCTAAGAATTGACTATTTATTTCTAGATTAAATATAAAATCAACTAGAAGGATGGTTATTATACTAAAGTTATGCTAAGAAATGCTTTGAGCGACATAAGGTCTTACTAGGTTAAGACATGAATAATATAAGTTAGTAGGTACATTAAAAGCTTCAACCGCTTTTATGAGTAAAAGAATAATCTATATATAGAGAAGTTTGTCTTAATTAAGAGCGTACTCATTTTCAGGAATGAAGAAATACCTGGAAATCAAGATATAGTGAAATGGTTACCTAAGTACCAACAAAAGACACATAAGTCAGAAATAGGATATTAAGGTTTTACCAAAACTAAGTTTTTGAAATCTGTTCAAGACAAATCTCGAGGACGAGATTTAAATAAAGGTGGGGAGAATGTAACATCCTGATTTTTTTTGATATAAATAAAGTGTATGGATTTATATACCGTATCTATAATACATTATAAAGGAAGAGTTATGTACCCTTTAGTAATTTTCATTCCCGTACAACTTAAGAAGCAACATGTACAACATATTTAAGCAAAAAATTTAAGGGCATTATTGGAAGAGTTGTGTCAATTAAGACACTTAGGAGGGTAATTTAGACATTTTACTCACCTCCTCCTTTACAATATCAAAACACAATTACAATACTACCCTTCATTTCCATCCCTACCCCCACAATGGTCTGTTCACCTTCTTGAAACCTACAATCCAAATCAATCGTTCAATTCAATGTTAGATCAATAAAATATGTTCTCTGCGATAGTAACCGTCCAACAAAGAAGTGACCGTCCCCTCTCTCTACAGGCTACAATCGATCCAACAAAGAAGTGACCCTTTGGTTATGCGCCGGAACTACAGAATCAAAATAAAAATATAAGGACTACTTGCTATTTTTTTTTTTTCAAATTATTAGTTCAGATCGGAATAATCAAAGCTATATGCCTAAGGTGATGGTTTCAACCTATCAAATGAGACCTCTTTTTGCCTATCAACACAGAGTCGTCACTTTGTGTTTTCTTTTAAAGCATAAATGACAAAAACAAGTGAGTTCTCTTTATAATATTTTTGTGTTATTTGATTTGGTCAAACTAAAATTGATTTTTCCAGTTGATATGATAGTGATGTTTATGTTTATGTTTATAACTGTTAAATTGTCATAGGTTCTTTGTGTAAAATTTATCGCTTTAACTTCTTCATATATTTCAGGTATGAATCCTCGATTTATTGTACTTTTGTTGTTTTAATCGCTCAATATTGATTGTTGGGTGTTAAGATATGCATTTTGAAAAGATTTTCTATAGCTTTTGTAATTACTAATTCTTATGATTAGAACTTATCAGATTCTTGTTATCCAAGTTGACATTTAGGGCCTTATTTTCATGATGAGATTCAAAAAATCTTGATCAAGCCATTTGTGAGTAGTTTAAATATTATTTAAATTGACTTTTAAAAAGTGTCGAGTATATGATTGATGTTCTGATTTTTGAATGGTTCTATTTTTCTTTTGTAAAAGTATATATTGCAATGAGTAACGACTACATGATTTGACTAACAAAGAAGATATGATCTTGATATACGCGGGGTAAAAATGCACTGACGAGGAAGATCTCAATGATGTTCCCGACGATGATGGGTATGATACTGATGATTCTTCCATCGCTGATGCTGAGCTGGTGAGTGAAACAACTGTTTCATATTGTTATTGTAATATTGTTTAATCACCTTGTACTTATTTTTTGTGTATCCATTTATGTTTTCATTTACATAGTCACTTAGTCAACATGGTTTTCTATCTTATTTTAGCTATATTAGCTAATCAAGTCGACTGATGACGTAAATGTAAGCCTTCACTAATCACTTTGCTATTCTTAATATCTTGATTGTTGCTATTCTTTTTAAATTTCCAGCATTTATTTATTGGTTAGGAATTAGCCTTATTTGTATCATATAATATGGTCTTTTTTCGATTTATGGAACAAACAAGCTGGAATTGGTTGGAAATGCTTGGAACGTAATTGATGAGATGCATGAAAGAGTTCTTTTTCGCTTTGCAAAAAGTGTTTAAGTTAGCGTCATGCTATGCATAAAATAAGATTATGGAAACGGGGAAATGGTCATTTAGTGTTATATGTTTCCCACATTCATAATATGTTTTATTAAAACCTTTATGGTTGGTTTAGTGTTCAGATAGTTGATAATCTTCAGTCATATGGTGAAGATGGTGTTACATCAACTTTATGTTAGCTCTTGGTTCAATGTATTAGGGGAAAAATATTTTTAATTTATTTGAAGGAGGTTTCTTTTTGGCTTCAGTTACCTTTCAACAAATATAAAACATAGTTCTTTATATATGGAGTACTTTGGACCTTTATTCATGAAATTTGTGTGTAATGATTGTGGTATAGGAATATAGATGGGGTTAACCATCTAATGGTTATAACCATCAAGTGTTCAAAATTAGATACAACAGTTAACTTTTGGCAAGAAATTGTCGATCTATATTTATTTTTAGTAGTATGATACTCATTTGGTTTTCACTTACCAACAAAAGTCCATCTTCTGGTTCTTTTTTATGCTCAGTATGTGATTATTGAGTCATGATGTCAGTTTTTATTTTCGTAAGGATTGGCGTTGAGCGATCTTTGGCCTACATGGTTCTAGGAGCTCAAGATGGAGTTCATAATTTTATTTTAAACTCTAAAGTAGTACTGGAAACATTAAACAAAAATATTGGCATGGCTATAAATTTTTAAGTCAAACGGAGATTTTGGTAATCATAAGTTATGTCTTTGAATAAATATATAACCTGTGAAACCGTGCATTCAATACTATAGTTAAGTGGATTTTCTAGACATTGGTAAACTTATGTTTTAGTCAACATTTCTTCTTGAACTTTTAGATTTATACTCCATATATATATAATTTACACTTCAACCAATAAGACATGCTACTAAGTTTTTTCAGCTCCACTTCAACAACGTACTTAGCCGGACTCGACATAATTTGCTATAAACCGGGTCTTCTATGCCACTGGCTGCGCCCGCAAGAGACAAGCATTCCTACTGTTGCTGCTATCCTCTACCTGAAGGTAAACAAAGCGCTAGATTTACATTTACCTTAGGTAATACTATTACTAACTATGAATATACGATTTCTAATATTTATATCGATTGGATTTTAAATGGTTTTAGAACCACCACAACAAGTTAGCTCAACTCTGTTCTCATAACCATTGACAATCTCTCTTGACATGCCTGTAACACCTATAGAACCCAAGAAGGCAACTCTCAGCTCACTAGGTATACTATCAACCACTAACTTTAGCAAAATTGTAACATTATACCCTATCACTAGCTTTTACATATATTATCTCAAAAGCTGAACTTTAAGCTGCTTATGTTTAAGAACTCTTCACTTTTAGGCTAAACGTTGTATAATTTTCAAACTTTAAGGAGAACAAAAAAAATAATATATATTTTATTTTCACTGAAACTCATTCCAACTTTAGAAATCATATACAAAAACTGTATGTTATCATATTCCCAAATTTAAAATCTGAAGGCAAAAAAAATATTGACGAAAAGTCCTTCATTTGCATATATGTTCAAAAAAAATATAATAATAGTAATAGGTTATTGTGATATCTTTTGGCAATGCATTGTTTAGATATTTACTCAAAAGCAAATACAATCATTGTATTAGTAAAACATACAGAAGGAAGAAATAGATTCAAAATATAAAAAGGCTAATCATATACTAACCTTTTTACAAAACTAATTCTCGTAAGTTAACTTTCTGTAGTAATACATTATAGGTTATGAATTCCAAGGATTTTAAGTTTAATATGCTTTACAATGTGTTTCCGTCTGACAGAAGAAGCAAGAAAACCAAAACTGAAAAGCTGCACCAGCTCAATAGAAGTATCGCTCAAGAATCATAATCTTTGTGCAAAAGTTTTGGCTAGGCTTGCATTAATCTCTCTTTCATAGCAAGGTTGGGTGATCCTTTAAGAGGTGGGCATTTTGTAGCATTTACTTATTAAGTTTGTTAATTAAAGTTTTGTTATATGTCTAATACAAGGTAAACTATTTTTTAGCTAAATAGAAATAACTAGGTGGGCATACTATCGGCAATTTTAGGGATGAGTTCGGTATGATGTCGTGCCGTACTAATCCCGATTTCTCTAAAAAACCGGTCCCTACCCTGAAAATACCGGTTCAATATCAGTTTTTCGGTATATACCGAATTGGAACCGAAAGGCAGCAACTTCACAGCACAGCAGCAGCTTCAAACAAAGCGGATTTGATTGCAGTTGATCGTTGACCGTTGACGGTGAAAACAGGGGAAGATTAATATTTTTTGGTTGGATTATGAATTTGATTCAAATAGTATGTTTAAATGATTTTACATTTATGTGTTTTTAAGAAACTGGCCATTCAGAAATAGTGGTTGTTGGAACGATTTGATTGTAGATGATCCTTGATGGTGAAAATAGGGAAGATAAACATTTTTAAATTGGATTATGAATCTGATTGAAATAGTATGTTTAAATGATTTTATAATTGTGTGTTTTAAGGAAACTGACCAATCCAATACTTTTAGTATATATTTGTGACCTTAGCTTCTATGACCATTTTTCATTAAATAGAATAAAAGTTAGAAACCCAGAATGGGTTATGGTTTATAATAGACGTTAAAATTGAATCGATATCAATTAGGACACCCGCCGCAACGCGCGGGCCTTCTTACTAGTATTATTAAACGTGCAAGTACAGAATAATATGACTATTAGAACATGTGGTATCTAGATGATTATGTGTAATGGTAAAACATATTATAACTATCCATGCTCTATTTTATTAAAACGTAGGTCAAAACGTAGAATAAATTTAGCATGTTTCAACGACATACTCAATATTATATGAAATACTATATTTACAAGTTATAAAGAAAACAACATTTTGGGCCAAATCAGTTAGATTATTATAAACAAATACACTTACGAATGTGTGTATGTAGTAAAATAAATAAAATAAGAATATATATATATATATATATATGTATATACACACACACACATATATTTTAAAGCTATCTTTTTAAGTAAATGATATATTTGTTACATCAAGTCGTCAGAATTTGGATGCATTTAAATGCCACTCCATATTTATATTTTTAATTTATATGTATATAAATACATACATAAATATATATATATATATATATATATATATATTTGTACATATTCGTGTGAAAACTTGGTCACCAAGAATTGATGCCACGTTTTACAATTAATGACACAATAATATCATTAACCCGTGAATGGATAAGTACAACAAAATGAATTTCATAATCGTCTCATAGATCTTGAAGCATACGTATAATCAAACTAGGAAAGAATACCATTTTCATTATTGGAATAGGTTAAAACATTCAACCTACTTATCATAGTATATGTATGACGCTCATATATTAAGTATTGTATAATGAGTTCGTAATGAGTAAAGTGGCCATTAGAATTATAAAGGGTGTAGTCGGGCATTTATTAAGAGACCGTATAATAATAATAATAATAATAATAATAATAATAATAATAATAATAATAATAATAATAATAATAATAATACAAAATTGTTTCCTACGAATCTATTACCATAAAGGATTTATGGATTAGAACAAATATTGGTATGTGGATGAGGTTGCCTACTCATCACAAGCTCAGTATAGCTAAAACAAAATATTACTTGAGCAAAAAGTTACTTGGACACTAAATTGTGATTTATCCATCCAAAAGCTACGTGGAGGAAATTCAGACGATATGTAATACTATTAATCTGTTCAAGTGAAAACAAGTGTAACCCCTATGAACCTATTATTCTTGGGCCACAAGAAATGCACAACTATAAATAGGTATGAATTTGTGAAGTTACTCGTACACTAACATTACAACTATTACTATTAGCCTACTAATAATAAAGTAGTAATAATATATAGTATTAAGTGAAGATCCAACATGGCGTTGTGATACCCGCTGTCAACCAGACTGATATCCAAAAATCTAGTGGCGTGGTTATACTGCCAAGGTGAATACGTTTATTGCTTTCAAAACTTAAAATGTTTTGATTATTTTGAAAACCCGCATGCAAAATATTGATTGTTTAAAACGTAGAGGGTAATCTATAGATAGCACTCGGGCTATAATGTATACGTATGATTTGATCAAATAATACACACACGATGATTATGATCTAGTGGGTCTGGCATAAATAAAGCAGTAGTCCAGAGGCGTAAAATACTTAAAGACACCGATAGTAGTGTATCTTAAAGTTGCGGACTATTTGAATTCCTATGCCAGTGTATACGATAGTTATTCTGAATGTGTAGATTACTAAATCCAACTATGCTTAAATAATTTAATATGTTGCATGTATAAAATGATTTGTGTCACATAAACGCTATTCACCAGCTTTTGCTGACGTATTATTTTTAAAACATTTTCAGGTGATGAATGAAAATATTTTAGGCTCAGGTTCATGCTGAAAGGATATATAGATTCCCTAGGCATAAGATACCTGGTGGCTTAAAATATATAAACAGGAATAAACGCTGAAGGGATATATTGACTCCTCAGGCCTAAGAAAGTTTATTTCCTTTTATGTTGTAAACCTGTGTTAAGACAGGATGTTTTGATAAAATATTTTGTATTATGGGTTTTTAAATCCCAAAAATATATATCAAAGTTCTTTTAACAAAAAGTTTCTTTATACTTATTTGGGACCAATAAATTTCGCTGCGATATCTATAAATAAATAATTATAACCAGGTACCAACACGTCACACGCCAGGGGGTCCTCTGACCCGGGTGTGACATTATATTAATCAACTTTTGTAATCTTTACTTGTAAGATGAATCGTAAATTGATTAATATTATTAAATTTTCATTTAGTACCATGAGCTATTGAACAATCATTCATACGTGACACCTCGATGTTTCTGCCATCGGTTGGGGTGCTACAGATTGGTATCAGAGCCATGGTTATAGGGAATTAGGTTATTAGAAAAATAATCTAGTCTATAACCATAGGATTATAATCAGTACTTGCTCCTTTTACTTGCAACCATACTTGTTTCTATTCTCTATCTCCCTCCTACTTCTTATCCCTACTTTAGTCCATACAAGAAGATTGTTCTCCATCACAAGATCTACTCTTAGACTAATAGGACAAACCCCCAGGTTTAGCCTGAACCACCTTGAAGATCTCGTCGAATTTCTAGATTTTAATAACGAACACGTGCAATCTGGAAGGGTGAACGCCTGTATTCTGAGTTTTCTGTCTATGACTGGCATTGCGCATAAATCCCAATCAGACGAGGGACCCGGATGCCTACCTGGGAATTCTCGGGATGAGTGTTCACTTATAGGCTAAAGCATGTCTTCACTATGTTATTAGAATCTAGAAGTTTTGATAAGTCAACGTTTTCGTTTATTCGTTTTAATTAATGAATAAATGATTACACTCACTTTCCTTAAACTAAGCTCTAAAATCTCAAAATTTTACAGCTTAAATCAATCTCATTTCATAACCATCTATGGATTTCACAATCACACTTCACCTTACCATCTTAGCCACTTTTTAAATATTCAACACCCTACCCTAGGGGTGTTCAACGAATCGAATAACGAATTTTCGAATTATTCGAATCGAATTATTCGAATTTTTAATATTTTTACCTGAATTCGTATTCGATTCGTATTCGTTTAAAATTCAATTTATTCGATTCGTATTCGATTCGAATAAGAAACTCGAATTCGAATCGAATTCGAATAAATTCGATTTAGTTCAAATTCACCTTAAATAACAAATTGTTTTACTTTTAATTTTAAAACTAATACAAACTCATTATTTTTAACATATAAAATACAAATCTACAAAATTGATAAACAACAATATGTCAAATACGAGAATAGTAAAAATAGTAGAGAGTATAGTTTTATAGAGTTTTGTGATATATAAGGTAAATATATAAAACATGGTTATGCTAAAAGTTATAGACACTATGGGTTCTTAGAGTTTGACCAAAATTTAGAAGTTTTTTTTTCCAATGTGTATACTTGTGTATATAATAATGTGTATATGTGTATATATATTTAAAAAAATATACATGTACAATTTTTTATTCGAATTTCGAATCGAATCGAATTTAAAATCATAAATTCGTATTCGATTCGTATTCGATTTACTGGACTCGAATTCGAATCGAATCGAATTCGAATTCTTAATAATCGAATCGAATTCTTGGTAATCGAATCGAACTAAATCGAATTTCGAATTTTTCGAATTCGAATCGAATTCTGAACACCCCTACCCTACCCAAATCATATTATTTTATTTCTCCACATGTTACTTATTTTTAAAAACTATAACCTCATACCTTAGCACAAACTAAAGATTTCTAAATCCTGTTGTATTTTCTTTACCTAGTAACTTTACAAAGTACATATTTTTTTGTCAAAAGATGTCCTCGAACTTAAATTCAATTGTTTATTTATTGACGTAACAAACAATTTTCTATATAATGCTTTAAACTATTAAAAATCACTTAATAGAACCTTGATCTTCAAAACCTAATGTCATGTTTGAAATCTCCAACTAACGGAAATATTTTAATCAAAGCCCACTTAGCTTGTACTATTTAACAACTTTTGCTTTATGTATAAAACCAATTTTGAAAATAAGATTTTTTTTATCCATAGGAATAATATCTAGTCTCTAAATTCTCCATCGACACTCACTCATTTTCAACTTGTTCAAATTTTTACAATATTTGGCATATACCACAATCATGTTTTCTTATACACTTGATTATAACCTTTGATCCAAACCCCAAAATTTACACTGCTACATAATCTCCTTACTATAAAATAAACTCTTTATCAACTATCTTCACATTCACTATCTCTCACAACCTTGATTCCGCTTCAAGATTTTTCATCATCCTCTCAAGAACTAAATTCATATCCTTCACCTTCTGACACATGAGCTAGTTACCCATGATAACCAAACTATTGAAACTTGATTGTGTGTTGCATCAAACATAATCCTTAGTTATACATGAGGATTCGACTATCTACCATATTTGAACATTTGAAACTAGAATTCATGGAATATAAACTATTTGCTATAGACACACCTAGAGTCATTAACCTTGTCTAGGGCAACTCTATTACAACTCGTATGCTATACTTGATACTTGATTGCTTACATGTACATATTATCTATTTGCAATTCATGTGTGTAATAATTGGTACACTTAATCAAACAACTGATAGAGGATGAAGTACTTGCTCAACAGTTAGTAGAGTACCAAATAACCTACTCAACGATTGGTAGAGGTCATCATGCCTGCTCAACAGTCGGTAGAGGCCCTACAACCTGCTCAACGACTGGTAGAGGCTATCGCAACCTGCTCAACAATCGGTAGAGGTTCTTACTCACTGACTGGTAGAGGTCTTTTTCCTGCTCAACAGTTGGACTTATTTTTGGATACATTGTATCAATCACAAGGCTATTTTGCATTACTTACATGTGTGTTTAGAGTCATAGAAGGACACAAAACCCTAATGTAAGGTAAATTGGTGATTGCGGTCCGGAACGTAATCATGAATTTACAGGTACATTAAGGTAGTGAGAAATTCTATTAAGGTTTTGGGAGATACCCCGTATGTTTTCGAAGTATCAGAGGTGTGATGGGTTAGCTGCGGTACACCCTATATATAAACACTAATGATACGTGGAAAGGGATACTGTAGGGTCAGACCAATAACAAACCCTAGTTATTTGGTAATCCATCTAGCATTTATGGTTATCTTATACATTCCTTAAACTCTTACCCTACTCTGAACCATAGTCACCCTAACTATCCTCAACACTATTCAAATGTTTCTTCTTAAAATAAACTTCGGGACGAAGTTCCTAAAAGTAGGGGAGACTGTAACATCACACAAATTTTCTTTATATATATATATATATATATATATATATATATATAGAACTCCCTCGTTTATTCATCCGATTCATGTTTACAATATCTTTACCATCCATTTTGTTAATTTTTTTTTGTTTAAATAATGACGTATAATCAATACTAAATTGGATTGTATAAAAAATTCTGATTTAAAAACGTTAAAAAAATGTGTTTGCCTGTGCCAGGATTCGAACCAGAGTCCCTGGCAGGCTAAACCTTAACCACACCACACAAACCACTACACCATTTGGTGTTTTGTGATGTTAATTAAAACCAATTAAACTTAAACCCTTTCAAGGTCCCTTAGTCAAACCTGAAAAGTCAAACGTAGTCTCCTAGTCAAGTCAAGTCAAAGTGTTAGTAAATATGGTCTCCTAGTCAACTCAAAGTGTTAATAAATATGTGTAACACCCCAACCGATGGCGGAATCATCGAGGTGCCACGTAGTGACGATTGTTCAAAAGCTCATGGTACTAAAATGTAAATATAAGATTATTGAATATTGTTTTACAACATGTGAAATTAAATACAAGACAACAAAAATAAAGATGATTGATTGATTTAATCTAAGTCCAAAGTCCTATGTGAAGCGTCAAGCAGCTTATCCTGAAATATGCACGAAAATAATTTTGTCAACATATGATGTTGGTGAGTACTACTTAGTTTTGTACATATAGTATAAGTTTGAAAAGGTAGTACAATTCATGTGTCTAGCATCACCAAGGCATTATGTAAACACGCAAGTAACCAAACAAGACAAGATCAAATGTAAAGTCTGTACAATGAAATTGATAATGAGCACCTCAACACGTGTGAGTCTAAAAGAGCACCATAACACAAAGTTATGTCTAAATGAGCACCGTAACATAAGTTACGTCTATTTGTAAAGAGCACCATAACATAAGTTATGTCTAGATGTATGATTTTGTATGTAAGCTACGTTCATGTTCAAACATAAGCACAAAGATAATCAAGACACGTATATGAATTGTAAATGAATAAAAATGTATGCGTAAATGAATATGAAGGTTTTGTATACTTGTGCATGAATCACCCCAAAAGTTGTAAAAGTGAAAAAGGGGATAAGTAATACTCACCTTAGCAAGGTTGTAAGTCTTGTGTAATTGAATAAGTATAATCCAACGTTGCCAAGTATCACCCTAAGTATAATGTAACAAATAAGTCTAAGTCTATTTGGTCTATAAGTATTTTCTAGGGCTTCGAATTGGGGATAAACGTTTATTTGATTAATAAACAAATTGTTTATTAAATATAAGAAATTTAATAAATAAATAATTAAAAGTCTCTTTGTAAAATTTTAAGTTGAATATAGTCACAACATAGGGTTTTGAGTATGAAAACAATTTTTATAAAATTATTTTCTTGAAAATAGAATATTTAATCTAATTATTTCAAATTGTCAAAATATGACTTTAATATCTAAAAATATTAACATTAAAGAATTTCTGAATTAAAAATTGTATTTCTGTTCCAAATGAATAGAAATAATTTATGTAAAATTTTGGTACAAAAATATTGAAAAATGGATTTATTATGATTTATTTATGGTTAAAACTAACAAAAATTAATTAAAAATATAAAACTAACGGTTTTTCAGAAATAAAAATTATTTCTGAAATGTTTATTGTTGTATAAGTTTAAGATAATTTTTGTGGAATTTTATAAAATCGTTTTGATATTTTTATAGAATTTTAGAAATAAAATAGAATAAACTTGAATTATTTATTATATATATTAAATAAATAAATTTTCGGAAATAAAAATCTGAATAATGATATTTAGGGTATGAACATCATTATGTAAAATTTTGGGAATTTTTGAAAGCTTATAAGTATTTTAAATAATTAAAGTGAATAATTATATAATTTAAATCTATAAATTGAAAAGCCCAAAAAAATGTATGTAGTGGGATTCGAACCCGTGTGGTCCGGTTCACAATGCACCAGACACAACCACTTGGTCCAGACCAGTGGTTGTGTTTGGGTTCAGTTTATTTAAAATAAATAATATAAGTAAAATCGTGTTCTTCCCCAAATTCAAACATATGAGCCCTAGATTTGCAATTGATCAGATTACACAACGATAACCCTGTTAACCTTAGGGTTATCGTTGTGTGTATCCCGAAGGAAAAAACCCACGAAGAAAAAGATACTTACAAAGACGTTACGTATGAGAATTGATCGGTCAAAGCCGAAGTCAAATACGATCAAAATTTCTTTGATTGAACGATTAATAACAGAAATGAGAGGTTTTGAGAGGATTGTCGGTGAGTTGTGAATGATGTGAGAGGTCCAATTTATAGTGGAAGCTCGGATTGACGAATTGGGTAAGTATTGACTTGATGTGATGATAATGCGGATAATTACGTTAAAATTTGTGTGAAGTAATGGTAATCGTATGCGTATTTAACTTGCAATGGGCCGGTAATCACGCTATAACAGAAATGAGATGCGTTTGAATGTTAATTTGGAAGGTTGACCAAATATTGATGTGGTGCTTGGCTGGTCACGTAAACAGCAGCAAAGGAAGAAGAAGTCAGACGCGAAAATGGTTTATATAATTAATGCTTCCTATACAAACACAAAGTGCCTCATGGTCCAGTGGTTGTTGACGTGTGATGTTGTGTTGAGCCGGCTACCTGCCCGGGTTCGAGTCCTGGCAGGAGCCTTTTTTTTTTTTAAATAGAAGGAGAAGGGAGAGGGGGTAGTGGGCTGGATGGTTGTTGGGCCTGGCCAGTGTTGGGCCGAAAATAAAGAAAGGGTGGGTTATGGTTTGGGTTGGTTTTGTATGGTGTTTCAAGTGAGTGTGGTTATATATATATATATATATATATATATATATATATATATATATATATATATATATATATATCTTTATATAATCTGAATTTTTTTTATTAATAATAATAATATTATTATTATTATAATTATTACATAAAAATAGAAAGTGACGGATGTCACAGCATCCCCCACTTTTAGGAACTTCGTCCCGAAGTTATTAGAAACATAGGGTTATGGATGCTTGGGTAAAAATTAAGATAACTGTGGTTTGGAAAATTTGAGTTAAGGCACGACGTAAATTTATAGGTAACAGAGTGAATTGTTTCGAGAGATGTGAGTTAAGGATTGGATTAGGTTCGTCTCGAATAATAAGGAGAATAAGAATTTAGTAAACACTAAACTTCAAGTTTTAGGAATTCCAAAATAAATGTATGAATTGATTGACTATAGAGAGACCAAATGAACTACCAAGTAAGTAGGGTTTGTTCCTGGTTCGACTTCCAGTCTCACTTTCAATGCATCATTAGTGTTTGTATACAGGGTATACCGCAGCTAACCCACCACACCTTTGATACCTTGAAAACGTACTGGACGTCTTCCCAAAAACTCTAATAGAATTTCACACTACCCTAACGCACCTGTAAATTCATGATTACGTTCCGGACCGGAATCATCAATTTACCTTACATTAGGGTTTTATGTCCTTCTATGATCCTAATCTAACACACATTAAAGCAAATAAGTTTCACAAGAAGATGATACAACAAACACGTTGAGTTACAATGAGATGTTATCAATGAAATGAGGCCATGTAATAATGAGGTCAATTGCATTGGTTTGCAATGACTTGTAAGCATAATAGTATTTAAGTATGGGCTACCACTCGTCCGAGGAGCCCTTTAAATGAAATGTTTATCTGAGTTGCGTGGATAATACACACATGCAAGCAAGTTTGTAAGTACTACAACCATTAAGTGTAAGTGTTATCTTAGTGGCCTATAGAAATAGTTTACGAGTATCATGAATAACTAAATGTTCAATGGATAGTCAGATTAAGGGAAAAATCAAGTTTCATATATCAAACCATGATGTTTTTAGAAAAGCACTGTAGAATCAAGTATCGTATTTTTAGTAGTTTGGTTTTCATGGAAATCAAGTCCAAATGTTTCAATAAAATGTAAGGTAGAGTCTGAAGCTTATATGATTTAAAATAAACGTAACCGAATATGATAAATTTCCAATCTGCGTTCGTACACAATAGTATGCAAGAAATTTCTAGATGTTATATGCTTATGAGTATGACATAATTGGGTACAAAATGATAATAGGATCAAGAAAATGAAAACACAAGTATTGGATTCTCGAGTCTTAGGAAGATTTCATCCATGGCTTAACCAGTGGAATTAACGTCATCCTGACCGTTTGCTTCGTTGATATTGATATCGAAAGCTTGTCCATGTGCCACCAGGTTAGCGCCCCCTTTTGAAGGACACTAGTAGCATAGCGAATGCGGAGTTCATCAGGACATTCACTGTTCACAAAGGTGCTCTCCATGCTTTCAAACCATTGGAGGAGGCCAGTAGCACCCTCCTCACCAGTGAATTTTGTGGGGTTGCAGGAGTTAAAGTGTTTGAAAGTGCACCGAAAATGAGTCGTACTCCCTGTGTTGGCACTGTTACTATTCTGGGTTATCTCACTGACAAGGTTCGGGATCATTGCAGCAATTTGCTCAGCGACTAAAGATGCGAGGCGACGATCAGAACGTTGTCCCGGAGCACGAACAGGGCGTTGGCTGGCATCACGGAGCATGCGGCGAGCAGACATCTATGAGGTAGTCAATGAATAATCATGAGATTAGAAAATGTAAGTGTATAACCGTACAGATGATTATGAAAGTATGAACTTGTAAGCAATATATGAAAATCATGAAATACAGAATATTGTATATGAAACGAGAGAGTATTATTGAAAAACTTGCATAAGATGTTTGGAGTGCCCTTGTCTAGCTGTAAAGCCCAACAAGAACGTTGACTTTTCAAAGGAGTTGGACCCAATGGTGATCAAAGAAGACATGCTTTAGCCTATAAGTGGACACTCACTCCAAGAATCCCAGGTAAGCATAACAGGTCCGTAAATGGATTTATTCGCTATGCTTGCCTATGCCAGAAACCCAGTGTACAGGCATCCACCCTTCCAGATTGCACGTGTCCTTATCACACTCATTAAAGTTCAACAACTTTGAAGGAGCAAAATAAGAGTAGGCATTATGCCTAAGAGTGTCTTCATGAAAGGTACTGCTCCCGTTCCATGTAGACTTTCCACTCCCTGTAGAACACTGTCTCTATGCACCATGATGAAAGATGAGAAGAAATAGAGTAGAAGGGAAAGATAGAAGATTAAAAGTAGAGGGAAAGGAGGGGTAGGGTAATTTAGGAAATATTATGCATGAAAGTTGAAGTTCGGTTATAGTCTAGGCCATTTTATCTAATAACCTAGTTCCCTATAACCATGACTCTGATACCAATCTGTAACACCCCAACCGATGGCGGAATCATCGAGGTGCCACGTAGTGACGATTGTTCAAAAGCTCATGGTACTAAAATGTAAATATAAGATTATTGAATATTGTTTTACAACATGTGAAATTAAATACAAGACAACAAAAATAAAGATGATTGATTGATTTAATCTAAGTCCAAAGTCCTATGTGAAGCGTCAAGCAGCTTATCCTGAAACATGCACGAAAATAATTTTGTCAACATATGATGTTGGTGAGTACTACTTAGTTTTGTACATATAGTATAAGTTTGAAAAGGTAGTACAATTCATGTGTCTAGCATCACCAAGGCATTATGTAAACACGCAAGTAACCAAACAAGACAAGATCAAATGTAAAGTCTGTACAATGAAATTGATAATGAGCACCTCAACACGCGTGAGTCTAAAAGAGCACCATAACACAAAGTTATGTCTAAATGAGCACCGTAACATAAGTTACGTCTATGTGTTAAGAGCACCATAACATAAGTTATGTCTAGATGTATGATTTTGTATGTAAGCTACGTTCATGTTCAAACATAAGCACAAAGATAATCAAGACACGTATATGAATTGTAAATGAATAAAAATGTATGCGTAAATGAATATGGAGGTTTTGTATACTTGTGCATGAATCACCCCAAAAGTTGTAAAAGTGAAAAAGGGGATAAGTAATACTCACCTTAGCAAAGTGGTAAGTCTTGTGTAATTGAATAAGTATAATACAACGTTGCCAAGTATCACCCTAAGTATAATGTAACAAATAAGTCTAAGTCTATTTGGTCTATAAGTATTTTCTAGGGCTTCGAATTGGGGATAAACGTTTATTTGATTAATATTCAAATTGTTTATTAAATATAAGAAATTTAATAAATAAATAATTAAAAGTCTCTTTGTAAAATTTTAAGTTGAATATAGTCACAACATAGGGTTTTGAGTATGAAAACAATTTTTATAAAATTATTTTCTTGAAAATAGAATATTTAATCTAATTATTTCAAATTGTCAAAATATGACTTTAATATCTAAAAATATTAACATTAAAGAATTTCTGAATTAAAAATTGTATTTCTGTTCCAAATGAATAGAAATAATTTATGTAAAATTTTGGTACAAAAATATTGAAAAATGGATTTATTATGATTTATTTATGGTTAAAACTAACAAAAATTAATTAAAAATATAAAACTAACGGTTTTTCAGAAATAAAAATTATTTCTGAAATGTTTATTGTTGTACAAGTTTAGGATAATTTTTGTGGAATTTTATAAAATCGTTTTGATATTTTTATAGAATTTTAGAAATAAAATAGAATAAACTTGAATTATTTATTATATATATTAAATAAATAAATTTTCGGAAATAAAAATCTGAATAATGATATTTAGGGTATGAACATCATTATGTAAAATTTTGGGAATTTTTGAAAGCTTATAAGTATTTTAAATAATTAAAGTGAATAATTATATAATTTAAATCAATAAATTGAAAAGCCCAAAAAAATGTATGTAGTGGGATTCGAACCCGTGTGGTCCGGTTCACAATGCACCAGACACAACCACTTGGTCCAGACCAGTGGTTGTTTTTGGGTTCAGTTTATTTAAAATAAATAATATAAGTAAAATCGTGTTCTTCCCCAAATTCAAACATATGAGCCCTAGATTTGCAATTGATCAGATTACACAACGATAACCCTGTTAACCTTAGGATTATCGTTGTGTGTATCCCGAAGGTCAAAACCCACGAAGAAAAAGATACTTACAAAGACGTTACGTATGAGAATTGATCGGTCAAAGCCGAAGTCAAATACGATCAAAATTTCTTTGATTGAACGATTAATAACAGAAATGAGAGGTCTGGGTCACCAGGACTGTAGCGACCCCGACCGGGTCACGTAGGAACAGTCTGGGTCACCCGGACTGTAGCGACCCCGACCGTTTCGACCCTGCTGGCCCCGCTATCGACCCTATAACCATGTGTGTTTTTTTATAGCATATACTTTTTATAAAAAAATTCCAATTTATGAAAAGATATCAGTTTTAATATCCCTTATTAATAAGAGACAACAATACTGACAAGAGACATTGTTTGGGATTTTTGAGTAATCCTTGGAGGTTTAATGTTGCCATTACTCGGGCTAGATCACTGCTGATTGTTATTGGGAACCCACATATCATTTGCAAGGTATATTCAATGTTACATTACATATTTGTAATCAGTTATATATTTATTTGTTAAAAAGAGGTTACGAAACCCGTTAAGGCCAAACACGAAACCTGTTAAAATTGTGTAGGTTCGTGTCAGGTTATCGTGTTCGTGTCTAAATTGCCAGACCTAAATGTAGTATATAGATTAACTACCATTAAACTTCAACATAATACATATAATCTATATCTATATCTATATCTATACTTCACTTAACCCTTCAAAATATGATGTCTCATCACTCTTTTAACCCTCCACCGTACAATAAACAATAATAAAAGTTATTTATTTAAGCCCAAAACAACCCATAATGTAGTTTAAATAAATAAATAAATAATATGTTTATAAGTAATTAGATAAAAAAATATAGTGTATGAATTTAGATATAGGTTAAATAAAAAAAATAGGTGATGAGGTGGATAAGTATTTTGGACAGTTATCTTACAATGAAACCAAGGACAATTAAATTATAATAATGGTTACAATTATTAAAAAAAAGGAATTGTAACCGTTTGTTCTACAAAACCAGACGACGGTTGGATTCCTATTTAATCCCCCTGTATTCACTAACTTCCTTCATTCCATTATCCTTACAACCGTGTATCAACCCATACTATTCAGAAACTTCCTTCATTCCTTACAACCGTGTATCCACTTTGTTTCAATGAAGAGGAAAGTGGGTGATAGGGACAGTGAGAGTGAGAACAAGTCCGAAGATTATGACAGTGACACTGACAGTGACAGTGACGGTTAGTTTTTGCTTCTCTGTCTCTTTGACACTTGTTAACCTAATTTTGCTCTGTCTACATGTGCTCGTGCATGCTTATCCATATGCTTCTTGTGTTTTAGACTTAGGGACTAATTCTATGCCTTCTTGTTTTTCTATGTTCTTGCTATTAGATTATATGTAATATTTGTTTATTGTATGTTCGTTCGGTATGCTTTATGAGCTGGGGGTCAGGGGTGTCTTTGGGTGCGGGTGCAGCCACTCTATCTCTCAAGATAGAGGTAAGGTATCCCAGACTCCACTCTTGGAGTGAGGTTTTTATTGTTGGCTTTAATAGAACTTGATATGCGCATCCTGGTGCTACTTTGATAGACTATTAACCCAACCAAATTGTTTGCAAGTAATTTGTGTTTTCTATATGTTTATGTTCATGGTGGGACATTATACTACCCCTTTGTTGTTATTGGTTTTTGTTAAATATATCTTTTATAGACTTGGTTTCTTTTTGTTTTTATGTAGTCAAGCAGTATGTAGTTAAGCGGTATGAGAAGTTCTTTGGGATCTGCGATTCTTTAACCGCTGACCAGCTTAACAACCCGAAAGGAGATTGGTGTTGCCCTGCTTGTAAGGGCAGTCGCGGTGGCAGTAGATCGTTTTGCAATCTACAATCTCTAGTTACACACGCGAAAACAACATTTATCAAAAGAGTAAAGATCTACAGAGAAATAGCCGAAAGATTGGAGGCATTTATGAGATTAAAAGGAGCAACAGTTAATCCAGCTGGCCCATCATTTGGACACTGGAAGGGGCTGAATAAAGTTGTAAAAGACAGACAAATAGATGATTTTGTTTCCTGGGATAGCTCAAAAAACACCGTGCTATCTAAAGAATCAGTCAAGTAAATTAGTCTGGATTGAACTCAATGGTGTTTTTTTGATGTGAAGCATTTGATCGGAATGGTTCTTGTTTTCTCTTAGCTCCTTGCCAGTTGTTTTTGTTCATCTTCTATAATATATAAATAAAACCATTTCGGGACACATGGCATGCTCTGAGAATTTTAGGTATACGTATAAATATACATAATCAACATTTAATAATACTTATAACAACTAGTATATGTTGGATGATATTAATGACTATGTAATATGAGAAATCGTGACTTTAGGAACATATAGAATCTACTAATACAAACTACCACGACACATTGAACATGGATTTGGTATTTAAGACTTGAATATATAAATGGGACTTAAGAATTAGAACTAGACATTTGACACCTAAGTTTGGAGGTGATTATAACCATTACCTAGTATAGATGATCGGATAGACTTTAGAACCATATGCTCGAGCTCGTCCCATAATTTTCTCTAGGTCATTCTATCCCATAATTTTCTCTAGGTAATGGTTATAATCACCTCCAAACTTAGGTGTCAAATGTCTAGTTCTAATTCTTAAGTCCCATTTATATATTCAAGTCTTAAATACCAAATCCATGTTCAATGTGTCGTGGTAGTTTGTATTAGTAGATTCTATATGTTCCTAAAGTCACGATTTCTCATACTACATAGTCATTAATATCATCCAACATATACTAGTTGTTATAAGTATTATTAAATGTTGATTATGTATATTTATACGTATACCTAAAATTCTCAGAGCATGCCATGTGTCCCAAAATGGTTTTATTTATATATTATAGAAGATGAACAAAAACAACTAGCAAGGAGCTAAGAGAAAACAAGAACCATTCCGATCAAATGCTTCACATCAAAAGAACACCATTGAGTTCAATCCAGACTAATTTACTTGACCGATTCTTTAGATAGCACGGTGTTTTTTGAGCTATCCCAGGAAACAAAATCATCTATTTGTCTGTCTTTTACAACTTCATTCAGCCCCTTCCAGTGTCCATATGATGGGCCAGCTGGATTAACTGTTGCTCCTTTTAATCTCATAAATGCCTCCAACCTTTCAGCTAGTTCTCTGTGGATCTTTACTCTTTTGATAAATGTTGTTTTCGCGTGTGTAACTAGATATTGTAGATTGCAAAACGATCTACTGCCACCGCGACTGCCCTTACAAGCAGGGCAACACCAATCTCCTTTCGGGTTGTTAAGCTGGTCAGCGGTTAAAGAATCGCAGATCCCAAAGAACTTCTCATACCGCTTGACTACATACTGCTTGACTACATAAAAACAAAAAGAAACCAAGTCTATAAAAGATATATTTAACAAAAACCAATAACAACAAAGGGGTAGTATAATGTCCCACCATGAACATAAACATATAGAAAACACAAATTACTTGCAAACAATTTGGTTGGGTTAATAGTCTATCAAAGTAGCACCAGGATGCGCATATCAAGTTCTATTAAAGCCAACAATAAAAACCTCACTCCAAGAGTGGAGTCTAGGATACCTTACCTCTATCTTGAGAGATAGAGTGGCTGCACCCACACCCAAAGACACCCCTGACCCCCAGCTCATAAAGCATACCGAACGAACATACAATAAACAAATATTACATATAATCTAATAGCAAGAACATAGAAAAACAAGAAGGCATAGAATTAGTCCCTAAGTCTAAAACACAAGAAGCATATGGATAAGCATGCACGAGCACATGTAGACAGAGCAAAATTAGGTTAACAAGTGTCAAAGAGACAGAGAAGCAAAAACTAACCATCACTGTCACTGTCAGTGTCACTGTCATAATCTTCGGACTTGTTCTCACTCTCACTGTCCCTATCACCCACTTTCCTCTTCATTGAAACAAAGTGGATACACGGTTGTAAGGAATGAAGGAAGTTTCTGAATAGTATGGGTTGATACACGGTTGTAAGGATAATGGAATGAAGGAAGTTAGTGAATACAGGGGGATTAAATAGGAATCCAACCGTCGTCTGGTTTTGTAGAACAAACGGTTACAATTCCTTTTTTTTAATAATTGTAACCATTATTATAATTTAATTGTCCTTGGTTTCATTGTAAGATAACTGTCCAAAATACTTATCCACCTCATCACCTATTTTTTTTTTATTTAACCTATATCTAAATTCATACACTATATTTTTTTATCTAATTACTTATAAACATATTATTTATTTATTTATTTAAACTACATTATGGGTTGTTTTGGGCTTAAATAAATAACTTTTATTATTGTTTATTGTACGGTGGAGGGTTAAAAGAGTGATGAGACATCATATTTTGAAGGGTTAAGTGAAGTATAGATATAGATATAGATATAGATTATATGTATTATGTTGAAGTTTAATGGTAGTTAATCTATATACTACATTTAGGTCTGGCAATTTAGACACCAACACGATAACCTGACACGAACCTACACAATTTTAACAGGTTTCGTGTTTGGCCTTAACGGGTTTGGTAACCTCTTTTTAACAAATAAATATATAACTGATTACAAATATGTAATGTAACATTGAATATACCTTGCAAATGATATGTGGGTTCCCAATAACAATCAGTAGTGATCTAGCCCAAGTAATGGCAACATTAAACCTCCAAGGATTACTCAAAAATCCCAAACAATGTCTCTTGTCAGTATTGTTGTCTCTTATTAATAAGGGATATTAAAACTGATATCTTTTCATAAATTGGAATTTTTTTATAAAAAGTATATGCAATAAAAAAACACACATGGTTATAGGGTCGATAGCGGGGCCAGCAGGGTCGAAACGGTCGGGGTCGCTACAGTCTGGGTGACCCAGACTGTTCCTACGTGACCCGGTCGGGGTCGCTACAGTCCGGGTGACCCAGACCTCTCATTTCTGTTATTAATCGTTCAATCAAAGAAATTTTGATCGTATTTGACTTCGGCTTTGACCGATCAATTCTCATACGTAACGTCTTTGTAAGTATCTTTTTCTTCATGGGTTTTGACCTTCGGGATACACACAACGATAACCCTAAGGTTAACAGGGTTATCGTTGTGCCTCCTAATACTATGCTAATACATTCTTGGTCCCTAGGGGGTTCTCCATGATAAAACATACTCCTCATTTGAGGTAGGTGAATCCGGTTCATTGACCACAAAGGATGGTGTAACATACATGGTGCCTCCTAATACTATGCTAATACATGCCCGGTCCCTGGGGTTCTCGATGATAAAACGTACTCCTCATTTGAGGTAGGTGAATCCAGTTCAATGACCACAAAGGATGGTGTTTACTGTAATGAAGTGCTTCCTGATAATGAGCAAATGCATTCCCGCCTATTTAAAATATTCTCATATGATGAGTTGACATATGCCACGAGGAACTTCATAGATACAAAACTAAGTGATGAGCAGTAGGGCTGGGTTTACAGAGGATGGGTTGACAAGAAGACATATTTCCCATCTGATGTAGGTGTTGGATTGAACATTATGGTCATGCGGTTCGACTGTTGTGGCAGGGTAAACAATCCATCCTTTGAAACTTTATTTTTGAAAAATGGATCACAATTGCTAGGTGTACACTAAAACATGCACCTAGTTGATGAATCTTTATTGAATGAGGAACTCTAAACAACTAAAATAACAAATGTGCCAAACTTATACATCTTTGTAAACTGTGATGATATACATATATTAGGTTACACAACTGACTCGACACTTTAGCACTAGTCTCCTGGTTAATTAACTTGATGTTTTCAATCTAAACAAATTCATATGTAGGGGGGTTTGCATGTATTGGGCGAATTGGATCATCCGAACCTTCATAGGGTGCTAGGATATTGTTTGAAATACGAAATGCTGTACCTGATACATGAGCTCCCACGGGAGAGGAGCTTATATGATTACATGAGCTCCCACAGGAGAGGAGCTTATATGATTACATGCTCTGTGGTATTAGTTTTTATTTGCAATTATTTGGCCATTGAATTTTTTATGATTAAAACAGGACAAGCTGAGATGAAGGAAATTTTTTTTTTTTTTTTTTTTTTTATAGGAGATCCACCTTTTATCAGGAAGGTTAAAATAGCGGTAGGAGTTGCCCGCGCCTTAGTTTTCTTACAACGTAAGCATCTAGATGTCAAAGGCTGGATACCAGACACACGTAAGATTTCCCTTGATAAGGTAAATATGTTGAGCTGTTCTCTTGATCCATTTTTGATCTGTATACTAAGATATAGCAAGAAGGGGCGTTCAATTCAAAACCAATAATATGTTCACAACCGCGAGAACCGCATAATGCATTTATACCTTTTTCTTTGAATGTGATACACAAGATGGTTATGTAACCGCATCTGTTTCTCTCTTACATGCACCACATACAACCGCATTATATGGTTCATACAGCTCTCAACATATTATTAGCAGGATCTGTTTTATTATTTTCGTTCTTCTGAAGATGCACATTTTATCATTTGCCAGGATGATAATCCAAAGCTTTTCTGTTTCGAAGTGGGTGAGTGGTTTCATGGATTTCCCCTACCAGGTATTAAGTTATTATCTCTGATTTCTGTTGTCTCCTTGTTTTTTTTTCTATTATGTAACTTGTATGGTACAATCTACATCTGACATCTCTATGCTGAAAGAAATGAATCCAGCCTGGATTCAGAAGATATTTGGGACCAAATTACTGACACGCCAAATCAGATGATTAAGGACGTGGTGGATCCTCAAAGAGAAGAAGTACTGCATTCCCTGATAGACAAGTGTGTTAGACGCAAGAACACAATTACGGAAGCCTTGAAGGATTTGGAACAAATTTAGAGCAGATTGACAGAAATATAACGATCTGAACCTAAAAGGGTGTTGCTTTGCACTTAGATGAATCGCTGTTCGTGTACTTGCTATCATGAACGTTTGGAGATGAATGGTTACAATGGTACACTCATTTACTTATTTTTATCACTTGTTCCGGTTCTCATATCCTTATTATGTTGTGTTGTCTTTTTGTATGGTTTTGCCTGCTTAGCATATTTTGATGGCTTCAGATCGAGACTAAAGTGCGTGACCTTATATGATACTTTTGTGTAATTTGTAAAATATATTGTGTTTTTCATTGATTGTTATCTCTTAATATATTCATTTGAACATATAGAGAGAATCGGCTTACAGTATACAAAATAGATGAAATACATTGAACTGACTAGATAAACTGAACCTTAATTGCCTTTAGTAAGTTAGTACCCATTCGCAGTAATGTGAAACTTGAACTGAAGATCGTCAAACAAAGCAAATGTTAAACATGTCATGTTAAAATGGTTGCGTGAAGACAACTTTTTAACATGACATGACACGTTTTGCACTCTACTCTAAAAGGCCTTTTGTAGGTATGGGAGCATTAAGGGTCTCAAAAACACTATAAAAAGATGGATTGAGAAAATAGATCGACTAACAAAATGTGACATGTCATGAAGTGTATGTACGCGACGTCTTAGGATAGTACTCAAAAGTGAGTGGTATATTTGAGAGAAGTACAAAAAATGGATTTTGGAGAGTTTATCAAACATCAAAGAAAAGTAAAAACGATAATGGTTGTCATCTAGTGCCCACATACATTCTAACATTCTCATATGATGAATTGAATATTCTATAATGAACATAAAAAATATAACATTGCAAATGTAGACAACTAAAATACCAAATGTGCTAAATTCATAACCTTTTCACTTCTATTAGTAGTCACTTATTCATTTCTCTATTGTAATATTAGGCTGGTGTTTCTTAGCATGCAAAATCACTTGGACCGAAAGGGAGGGCCGGTCTTTATGCATAAAGACCCTAGGCTCTTGCCTAGGGCCCCTAACTCCACTTGAGGCCTCCAAATTTAAGAAATGTTTTTTTTTTCTATATATCTATAACTTAGGCTTTTTCTTTATCAATTTGTTATTTTTCCAGCCCACTTTTCCACGGTTAGATATTTAGATGTTTGTTTTGTATGTGGTAATGAAATAGATAAGGAAATAGAATGAACAAGATAAAGGAATAGACGGGGAATGAAATGAACAAGGTAATGAAATGGACAAAATAATGGAATGGATCATTACCACTCCATGTTTTGTTGGGTTTGTCATGTGTGAATGAAATAAATCATTACTTTGTGCTGCTTGGTAGACGAAAAAAAAAAAGACGAAGAATAAAATCGGCGGTGAGTGGTTAGTGGCGGTTTTAGTAATCGTGTGCTAACTTGAGTGAACATTGTTTAGTTTATTGTCTCTCCCAAACCTAGAAAAACAAGGATGGTTCACAACAATGTCACGTAGATAAGGGCCCCGGATTTTTTTCGCTTAGGACCTCCAAAACGGTTGAGGCGGCTCTGGTCAGACCCACACAAGGCGGCTGTGATCGGAGACACTGTTGGCGACCCTTTAAAGGACACTTCAGGACCATCACTAAACATCCTGATTAAGCTCATGGCTGTTGAATCTTTGGTGTTTGCCCACTTCTTTTCCACCCATGGAGGCCTTTTGTTCAAGTTGTTCTAGATTCATAATGAAGAAGGTGACACCAGCTATTTGTCCTTCAATTAGCCTATCGTTTCATGCATTTAGTTGTGTCACTTGACGTCCTATTATGTAGGTATTGGATTGAACATTATAACATTATGGTGTTGCGGCTCGACTGTTGGGACAGGTTAAACAATCTATCTTTCCTAACACAGGAATGACACGGGAATGTGCCTAGCAAAACAGGTGGGGCGGATAATGGGTTAGAACAGATTTGAGCCATATTGGGTTTGGGATAATACAGGTTTTGAACAATTTTTTTTAAAGAAATATTAGGTTAATTTCAATCAATGTTTTAAAAACCGGGATATACTGCTTACCCGAGTCCTCGCCGGCACGAAGAAATCTGGTAATTTGAGGAAACGGTAAAGGATTTAAATCGCCGGTTGAAGGGATATGGTATCAAAACACCATAAATACCATATCAGCGCCCAGCTAAAACATACATTGTCTAGCGTTCATCCGCCCGTTTTACGTCAACGATATACCTAGCGTCCATCGGACGCCAGACGCAGACTCACCTGCCCGTTTTACGTCGGTGGGCCCAGTGCGCTTCAAAGCTTCTCAAGCAAGCTAGATGAAGCTTCGTCAGCACAACTAGAAGATGCCTTTTGGGGCAGCCTCAGAGCAAACACCCCTGCCCCAGGCAACTGTTCCTGACGCAACAAGCTGCCCGCCAGAGTTCTCGACCAATCAAAGACTGCTCCCAGTCTGACACGCATAAAGGACGATGATGTGGTAGCCTCCGAGCCAAGATATCTCTTTGACACAAGACTTTCTCAACTTGTCTCGAGTTTCAAGAAAGAGGATGATTACCCACCGCCCTCGATCTACCAGTATCGGACATCACGTGTCCGCCACCCACCAGCGTCCACTCAGCGGACGCCACGCGTACTATCGTCGGGACGGTAACATCCCCCTTTACTTTCTCCTTTTACCAAACCCACTTGCACCATTGGGCTTAGGGACTTGGGCCGGAAACTTAGAGACACCTCTACCTGGGCCGGGCCCATCAAGGGTAGAGGATGGGCTGAGAAAGTGTGACGTCGAGGTACTACAAAAGGAGGAGCTCTTTCTCCTATTGTTGGCATCCGATATTGACTAATACTTTCACTCAAAAAGACTACGAACTCCTTCATACCTTTTTCAACCCCTTGTTTATTATATTAACGTTTAGAGGCTCGGCTCTTCTGATCGGTAGTCTCTTAAACTCCTTCATACCTTTTCAACCCCTTGTTTATTATATGTCTAAGTATAAACACCAATCAGTAGTATGTATGAAAATGTCAAGTTATATATATTTCAATAAATAAATATCACATAATGCGAAAAAATAACTATTTCTATATAATTAGAATAGTGAATATGACAAAATGAATATAAAAGTGCATGTAAAACTAAATAGTTAATTTTTAAATTAAATAACTATCAAAAGTCTACCCTAATATATATATTAGAATAGGATTATTAGAAACAGAGAAAGATAGAAATAATAATATGTCTAAAAGCGTCTACAATATTTCTATATATTAATAAAATATCGATTTAGAGTTATATGTATAAATTATATAATGTGTATAGTGTGTGTATTAATTTAGTCCAATTCATAACATCATATACGTTTTAATTCATTAAAGTATATTTACACCCTCATTATGAAGAATTCTAATTAATATAATATTTGAATAGGATTATTAGAAAAAGAGGTTATTAAATAAAATTAAAGGCAATTAAATTAATAATCTTCTAAACATATAGGTATATGTTCGAGTCATAAAAATCATTAAAAAGTCTATGGATTTAAATATATAAATTTGAGTAGTCCAAAATATATATTTAATTGAAAAACATCATAAAATTATCAAATAATCACTAAAGATCGAGACTAAATATCTAGACCTAAAAATACATAATTGAATTCTAAGATAAATAATAATATGTCTAAAAGCGTCTACAATGTTCCTATATATTAATAAAATATTAATCTAGAGTTATATGTACAAATTATATAATGTGTATAGTGTGTGTATATATAAGTATGATATATATATATATATAAAGTGCTCCAATAATAACTTCATATATCTAAAATAGTTATGAATATTAAGTACCATTTACAGAATTTTAGAATATATAACGTATAACCGTACCTTGATTGAAATAGAGAAAAATAACCAGTATATTGATGACGATCTTGAGATCCTTATGTTCGAAGTGGGTGTTAATCAGAGCTTGGCAATGGCTGCATTCTTGTGATCAAAATGGTGATTGAGAGGATGCTTTATGTGTGAATGACAGCATAGTGACATATGAGGTCATGCCAATGGTTATATAAATGCATTTCTAACAAGTTAATTATAATCTTCAATTCTATTTAATTTAGTCCAATTCATAACATCATATATGTTTTAATGTATAAAGGGGGTTACATTATGGAGAAGATATTAACCGTGTATTAGTCACATGTACTATAGGCATGATATGTTGTATAAAGGGGCATAATGGGAAGAATGAGGCTAAAATATAGATGTATGCTTATGCCTCTTCATATGCCATCTTAAAATGGTAGTGAAATTACCTTGATGCCTATCTAGGATGCATTATAATATAATAATAATACTAGTGAGAAACCCGCGCGTTGCGGCGGGGCTGTTAAGCCGAACAAAAAATAGATAAAAAAACGTTGAATCGCGCACACATGGTAGCAAGTTTACTCGCCATATTACAAAAAGTTAAAAATTATCATAGAAAAAACTAAGTCGAAACCGTAACAAATCCACATATAAAAAGGAAATAACGAATTAAGAAAAACTTTAATGACTTGTTCGCCTATGCTTAGATGACTTGTACGTTATCACACGCAACTCTATTTTAAACGAAGCTTACATTGAAACGTATATAAAAATAGAACCAATCATGGAACTTCTTGTTTCTTTTTCTTCTAAACTTCTAAACACAAGATAATATTATTAGAAACAATAAGTTTGACCTATGTCATATAAAAGGATTCAAAGAAAAATATAAAAGCACATTATTCTATAAATAATGCAACTTTACGTTGTTTAGTAGGGTAAGCTCTCATGATGTCAAATTATTCAAAGTTTTATAAACTATCTAACTCTATATAAAAGATTATAACAAAACATGTAGCATTATAAATTGTTTTTATATGTTTTCTATTTCATATGTTCAAACTAATTATTGAAATACATGTCATGAGCTATCATAAACATCTATTGACTCTTGAATTGATTTAGATTAAATATGGTGCTTGAAAGACCAATTTGCCCCTAAAATGTAGTTATTATGTGCATTGTATGTTATACCATAAGCAAATTAACTTGTACTCCTTAAATTTTAAGAAGTCCTTGTTAAATGCTTTATAATATAGTATAGATATAGATAGATATAGATATAGATAGTATAGATAGATATAGATATAGATATAGATAGATAAGGGTAATATGGATATGAAAAACACAGACCTGATGGACCGAGCCTGGTTAAAGGAAGAGATTGGACTGAACAATTTTCTAGCAGAGTTGGTGTAGTGAAGCACATCGGTTGTTGTGAGGATAGGGGTGATGAACCTGTCTTTCAAAACCCCTTATGGATGATAGTTATATCTCATCTAAATAGATTAAAAAAACATGATGCTTATTGTTGGAGATATATTTTGCACGACACCAATAATATCTACAACTAATAAAGTAAAAGTAAAAAATCACATATCAAATATAGTTAAGGAAAACGAACACAAATCGATACCTGATAACTGTGAGTAGTAAGGTAAACTCCAATTGTGGTTTTGGAGGCAACGGTTGATGCGTGAATTGCCATTGTGCTTACTAAAGAGCATGTGGTCTCTCATCTATATATATATATATATATAGCGTAGAAGACTAAACAAAACGCTTGTTGAAACCAATTGAACCGGCCCTTGTTATGATCATTATGAGGATTAAAGTTCTTGAATTGAAGTTTCATTGAATTCGACATTGAATTCCACCTAGAAGGTTATAAATAAAAATAAACATTAGTAACTTAATTTTTTTTTTTTGGGTTAAATGGTACAATTTGGTAATGCAAAATAAGGACAATTTTGGAAAGATTTATATGACATCTATGCTTTAAAGCATAGGACTCTTTGTATGTCATCTTAAAAAGATGGTAAAATTACTACTTTGTCCATCGAGTTTCTTTAATATCGTAATAGTATAGTATTATGCCCGCGCACTTCGCTGCGCAAATACAATTCTAAAAAAACATGGCGGCATATTGCATTCTAATTTGGCTAAATTTCGTAAAGCATGTCTCTTTCTCGCTCTCATTCTCATAAGAGACGGCTTTTGAAAGTAAATTTAAGATTTAACAATCAAAATTACAATTCTTGTTTTTTTTTTACAACCCACATATGTTTTTATGTTTATTTTGTTCATACAATCATTCAAACTTAACTTTCTTAGTATAATATAATGATTTTAGAATTTATATTTATATTATAGTCATTTTGCAATTGATCTAGACGGTCACTTTGTCTTTTTAATTGAAATCATATAAGGGTGAGGAGCTTCAAAACAACTCACATGATATTAATGAACATTTTTATAAAAGTAGAATTTTCATAGAATACTTCAAATTTTATTTATACATAAGTACATGATAATCAGTGTACGGGCATATTAATTCGCATGTGATAATTCAAATACTTATTAATGTAATTCGCAATAATAACTTCATGTATCTAAAATAGTTCTGAAGGATAGGCAGACCAGCTTCCACAAGTAAGATCCTTCACTAGAACGAATGACTTCTTGATGGTGGTGACCCTGAAAAACACAATCTCCGATGTGGGGCGACCGCCTCGAATCCAGAGGATTCTACTTAGCAGACACAAAAACGTGGTCGGCACTAGTGTGTTCTTCAGGGATTTCTGAATGGCCTATTCAAGGAGACGAAGTGCTCCTTAAATAGGTTCCACACGGGCCTCGACATTCACCCTTAACTTACCCAGTGGGCTGAGGCCCAGTTAAAGGCTTGCCTCCACATCGGCCCAGGATTAGGCCCAACAAGATATAATACGTGACAGGTAAGAAATCATAGAGGACGATCGTACCATTTTTCTCTGACGTGGCATCATGTGATTGGTCACAGGTCCGGTCGAATGTGATTGGCCGTCGAGTGTACTATTGTCCCCTCTGTAGGCCTTCGTTAGTGGAGATCCTTGCTGAGGTAGTCCCATGCATTCTTATTGGTTGACACGTATAGGAGACGTACTGTTTGTCTCCTGTGGGTTTGATCTCGGACACGTGTGATTCTCCTGCTGGCCGATCATGCAGCATGCTCCTTGCCACACGTCGTTGGACCCTGATTGGCTTGTACCATGTTGTACGATCATACATGCTATCGCCACGTGTCTACTTTTGGCTTTATCCTCTGAGCCATGGCGGATGTTGGTGTAACATCCGCGCTTAGTGGTTGCAACCCGCTTCCTGGTTGGTTCGTCCGCACCCGCAGGTGGTGGGCTCACCTTGCCCATGGTTGACCTTGTTGTAATCATTTAGGCCTTGTGGCCCTGTTCCAGTCTTTAGGCTTGGGCTTTGGGTAGAGGCCCAAGTAAATTTGGGTCCCTACCCCTTCAGTGCCCTACCAATTAGTGTTGTTGGGCTTTTGGTCGCGTGACTTGTGACAAAAGTCACAAAAGTGACATTGTGTTTTTTATTTTATTATTATTATTATTATTATTATTATTATTATTATATTTAGCATTCTAGCTCCGTGCTTTTGACTCGGGTGTTCTTGACTTGACCAAGTTACTCGTTCACGCTCCAACGTCCACACAAACACCTACCAAAAAAAAATAGATAAATACTAAAAAAAAACTAAAACTAATAAAAATCTATAAAAACCTATACTAAATAAAAGTAGACAAGTACAAGCCTAAAACTAATAAAAGAACTATGTAAACGACTCGAAAACTGTACAAACTTTACACTGGAAATAGATGTATTTTACAATACATCACCCATATTTTAGGATGGGGTTATGAGGGGAGGATATGGGGGAATCCACTGTTCACCGGTATATTTGGGGAACATTGTTCCTCTCCATTTATTTTTTTAATATATTTTGAAAGTGATTGTGAGTGGAGGAGAAATAAGGTAATGATAAAGGTATATAAAAGTACTAGTTAACTCTACCGGGAGCGTCCCGGGGTAGACAAATCTAATATGAAGTGACAAATTGTGTGTACTATAAAATGAATAGGTCGTTTTTTTCATAATTTTTTAAAGGATCAACACCCGATAAGCATTAAAACTTACTTCTAATTCTATGGTGCACCTCTTGCTTGAGTGAAGTCTCTATGCTTAAACATGATTAATGAATTACCTGAACACATTGTGTTTTTTTTTTCTTTTAAGAACAAAAACCAACTAAAAGATAATAAAACGCTCGTAAATTTGGTGTAATTTGTTTATAAAAAATCACGTATATAAAAGTTATTAACATTTAAAAATTGTGTGGGGAAACATGAGAGAGAAAACGAATTTTGGAGGGAAATAAGGGGAAGGTGCCATGGCCATGTCTCACTTAAGGGTTTTTCTATTCTTTTTATTTAGCAAAAGAGGCTTTCTTTTATTATTATTATTATTATTATTATTATTATTATTAATATTATTATTATTATTATACACAAATTATTTAATTGAAAAGGTAAGAGAAATATAATAATTTTTAGTGTAATATGTGATTGTAAGTGGATGAAAATGAGGAACCTGATATGAATGTTCTTAGTGGCTTAAGGGTTGGTGATAAAATAGTGGACAAATCTGAAAGTGGGTTTGAAAGATTAAGGTTTGGGGATTTGAATTTGAGGCCTTGGAAGAATGTGCCATAAACATATAAACTTGTTGGGACTACTTCACTTGCTTTTGTTATTTGTAATATGGATAAGGTATACTTTGTTTTTTTATTAGTTTATTGTAGCTTTTAAAGTGATTATTTGAAAGATTGTACATGTTAGAGGGTGTTTGGGATTGAGTTTGAAAACAACTTTGACTTATTGACTTTCTTAAAAAGCCAATTAGCCAATAAGTTGTTTGGTTACCATAGAAACACTTTCTGTTTTGGCTTTTGATAGGGGTGAAAAAGTAGTTTTCAAGAAGTCACAAATCCTAGCGTTTTGTTTTATCTTTTGGAATAAAAATTACAAATCTACCACCCACACAACCAATTTTCACAATATGCTAAGCCGAACACTTTTTAAAAACTACTTATTGACTTATTGGTTATTCCCATCACAAAAACTAATCCAAACATCTTTTTAAAAACTAATTTCAAAAAGTCATAAGTCAATAAGCACTTTAATCAAAAAGCACTTTTGAAGTTAAATAAGCAATCGCAAACATTTATGGGGACCGGGGACCGGGGCCTTCAGGAATTACTCACGGGTAGGCCACTACCCCCACGGCAACACCACCGCTAATGGCACAGGAAGTGGTCTCGTGAAGGTTGGCACGGTTGTTAGTTCACGAAAGTGTAGCGGGTAGGTGGATATTATTTTGGTCAACATGTGGGTTTTTTTTTCTGTCAACATGTGAGTTTTTTAGTTTAATTTATGTTTTTTAGAGGTGAGAAGAAGATGATTGGGTAGCTTTTTTAGTTTATTTTTATTTTGTTTTTTAGTTCTTTAATTTGTCTAATTAATTTATGTATTAGATGTAATTAATGTTTTATTTTTCTAATTAAAATGCTTGTTTTATTTAAAAGAAAAAGAAAAAAAATCAGTGTAGTACTGCCTTTAAAATTGTGTTTGAGTGAAGTGAATTAGTGAAGTGAGGTGACAGTCTAGGATTTGTGTAAACTAGTGAAGTTGAAAAAAATCACTGGGGGAGCGTTCTGCGCGCCCACCCTTAGAAGAAGTATATAGAAATTAGATCAATAGGTAATTAGCCTCCTTTTAAGCAAGCTCTTTTTGGTAATTTTAATCTTTGTGTTACTAGATTACTATAAATTATGGAGCCGCTTTACAAACACCACTGACACACTATTAAGATATGCACCCAGTGACGTTTCATATGGGTCGTATGATATGGTGAAATATGGTTGTATGAGGGATGAATCATACAACGCGTATGATGTTTTGGCTGACAAAAGGTTGACTGATGTCTGATGTGATCATTGACAAACCCATACGCCCCGTATGATCTTTTTTCGCCTTGTCGTTTGGCTCGTATGATGTTTTAAATGAAAAAGAAATGATTGATCACACCATTGACAAACCCATACCGTCCATATTATTTTTTTTCTCCTTGTCGTTTGGCTCGTATGATGTTTTAAATGAAAAAGAAATGATTGATTAGACCATTGACAAACCCATAAGGTTTGTATGATCTTTTTGTCACCTTGTTATATGGCCCTCATGATGTTTTAAATGAAAAAAGGACTGATGTGACCATCTACAGACCCATGCGACCAGTAGGATCTTTTTTTCGCTTTGACGTATGGCCAGTATGAGCATAAGGCACATATGATGTGGCAGGTGTACACTAACGGGTGGGAAAAAAAAAGGTTTGTATGATCTTTTTTTTGGCCTTGTTGTATGGCCCTTATGATATTTTAAATGAAAAAGAAAGGACTAATGTGACTAGTTACATTCCCATACGACCTGTAGGATCTTTTTTCGCTTTGACGTATGGCCAGTATGAGCATAAGGCACATATGATGTGGCAGGTGTACACTAACGGGTGGGAAAAAAAAAAGGTTTGTATGATCTTTTTTTTGGCCTTGTTGTATGGCCCTTATGATATTTTAAATGAAAAAGAAAGGACTAATGTGACTAGTTACATTCCCATACGACCTGTAGGATCTTTTTTCGCTTTGACGTATGGCCAGTATGAGCCATAAGGCACATATGATGTGGCAGGTGTACACTAACGGGTGGTGTATCGTTAACAACTTCCATTTCGCAACCCCTTTTGGTAATCTTGATTATTGTTTTCGGTGAATAATACAAAACTGAAAATTTTGTAGGTGAATTTGAGAATTGCCATCATTCCATTGTAACACCAATCCCTCATTAGCTGACTTTATTAATGATTCTCGAGGTGCAAATTTTAACGGGAGTCACAATTATGATGGCTTTGTTCTCAGACCAACTATGTCATCAATGCTCTCTTGCTGACCTTCGGTTTGCAACTGAAAACTTAAGAGAAAGATGGGTAGTTGGTCATGGAGCTTTTGGAAAGGTCTACAAAGGTCATATCAAGAGCGAAAAAAGTAGCAACACCGTTGTTGCAGCCATCAAACATTTAGATTCCATGTCCAAACAAGAAGCAACGAGTTTAAAGCTGAACATGACCTTCTTTCTAGGCTGAGACATTCTCACATCGTCTCTCTACTTGGGTGTTGTGAAAACCTCGAACATTCTACTAGATGAGGATTGGGCTGGCAAAAGTATGCCCAACGAATCAATCATTCACTCAGGTCAAGACCGATGTTAAAGGGACATTTGGACATCTGGATCCAAAATTTCAAATGACTGGAAAACTGACCACAAAAACAGATGTTTTTTTTTCCTTTGGAGTGGTAATGTTTGAATTGCTGTCTGAGAGACATGCGGTCTTTCGTCATGGTGATGAGGATTTCAGTTTGGCAACTTAGATCGATTTATTGCTTTAAATTTTAGAGGAAAACTAAGTCCTAAAGTTTGAGGATGTTTGCCAAAATTGCATACCGTTGTGTGCATAATGATCTGAAGGACTGCCCAATGATGTTCGAGGTAGTGGCAACACTTCATCTATCACTGGCTTTACATGAGAAATTTGACAATCATGCAAAACGAGCAGGGCTATTTGGATTCACCTGCAAGATACCAAGTGAATCATTCCAATAGTTACCAAAAAGCAGTACCAGTTTTGGATCACTAATCAATTTTCAGTAGTTCTTTCTTGTTTTAAATTTTATGTTGTTTTTCTAATAATATGTTCGATACCGCGAGAACCGCATAATGCATTTGTACCTATTGCTTTGAAGTGATACACAAGTCTGTTTCTCGCTTCCACTCTTTTGATTGTCTTTTATATATTACATGCATATAAGTGCATTATGCGGTTTTCGGAGCTCTTAACATATTATTGGTAGTAGCCCATATAGCAAGATCTGTTTTGTCATTCCATTCTTATGAAGATGTACATTTTGTTATTTTACAGGATGATATTCCAAAGCTATTGTAACGATACTGACTACTGAAAGATTTACATGGACCATAGTAACACTCTAGGCAAAACACACATCAGCCGTGGCGTCTCCTTGGTTCACATGTAAACCAATGTCTCTTAAAGCACCAAATCGTTTTGGGCTTAGTTGGCCGTGGAGCACATGAAAACTCCACATGTAAGTATGCTCAGGTGAGAGCAATACCAATACCAGGATGGGTGACCTCCTAGAAAATTACCACCAAGGCAACCAAAAACAGAGCCGTGAGTTCCTGGGTGGGCAACCCATCAGGGCAAAGCAGACAATATTGATGGTGTGAGGGGCCGGATGTTTCAACTTATTTGTTTCGAAGTGGCTGAGTTGTTTCATGGATGGCGCCTTCCAGGTTTAAGTTATTCTCTCCGATTTCTGTTGTCTCCTTATCTTTTATTCTTTTCTATAATATAAGTTGTTAGTTGTATACACTACTAGAAAAGCTCAAATTTTATACGCCAATTTTCGTAGGAAATGCGTCATAACTAGCCTTTTTCTACACATTTGGGACAAAAACGTGATGTAGCTAAACACCTCGTAGGAAACCTGTTTCTTACACACTTCCTACCCAACTTCCTGCATATTTCCTACACAATTTCGGCGAGGTTGCTACACATTTCCTACACAATTACCGCGTCGCATGTTAAAATACAATAATCAATGTTACTATTACATATATAAATATACATACAAACACATATAAACATAAATATACAATTTTTCGTCACAAATTTGTAGCAAGTTGCTATGCATTTCCTACGCATGTCATAATATTGTAGCAATTGTGTAGCAAGTTGCTACAGACTTACTACTCATTTTCAATTTTTTATATAATAAATTATTTTGTAGCAAATGTGTAGTAAGTAAATACTCATTTGCTACACATTTCCGACGCAAAACCAAAATACGTTACAAATAATAAATGTTTGTCACAAATGCGTAGCAAGTTGCTACGCATTTTCGACGCAACATTTAGAAGCAGTGAACAAATAAGTTTTGTTTTGTTTGGGTCGCTTTTGTGTAACAAATTTGACAAAATAATTTGGGTTTTTTTTTCCGTAGCAAATGCGTAGCCTTGTGTCGGAATTTGTGACACATTATTTTGCGTAGGAAATTTTTGACAAATTTGTGACGCAACTTTGAGTTGATTTGGTTTTCTTATTTTTTGTTGCTGTTACGTAGAAAATGTGTCACAAAATATTTATTTTTTTTCTGTAGGAAATTTGTCACAAGTATGTAGGAATTTGTGACGAAAAAAATTGTGTAGGAAATTTCAGTAGGAAATCTCATTTTTTTTCTAATAGTGATACTTGTATGGTATAATCTGGCTCCATGGGCAAAAGATCATGGAGGCCGGGGCGGCTCAGTAGTGTAACTTTTCCCGTTTTAGTTCGAAAATTTTATACGTATTAAGTTCGGTGACTCTTCCCAACCCCCCTCCCTCCCCTTGAATTTATTTTTTCAAGCTCCGCCACTGTCTAGCTCTAAAATAAAATCGATTTTCAGGCCCAGTGCAGTGTAATGGCTATAGTCTTGGGCTGTTACTGGTGCAAATACTTACTGGGGAACATCCATATGGTGTAAAGAGTGAATACAGTCCGGATATAAAGCATATTTGGGACCAGACCACTGAAAGGTTAAATAAGATGACTAACCATAATCCATTAATAAAATATTTACAAACACAAATCATGGAATAGGACTTTAGTACCACAAGACATTGAGGTTCCAACGTTGAATATTTGTTTCTTAACACTAGGATTAAATTAGGCTCAATATATATTTCATTTCATATCTTTCTAGTTGATCTGTTCTTGCTTACGTTATTTTGAATTAGTAAATGAAGAGCAGACCATTTTTTTATTACTGTTTTCAACCTCATGAAGAGTAGATAGATAACTAAATTAGCAATGACTTTTCTTCCAATATTTTATCCCTTTCCTATGTATCATCCTCTACAGGTGACACTTGCCAAATTTATATATAAATAAATTTTAATCACAATTATTTTACACTCAATCAGAAATGTTAATGCTAAATTTTTCTCAATAAGCTTGGCAAAGATCACAATACACCAACCAGAAATTTTTTGATGGCCATAACTTCGGAGCAGCTATGTCGTCGCTACTCTCTTTTTGATATTCAATTAGCAACCAACAACTTTGATGAGGAACTAGTGATTGGGCATGGAGGTTTTGGGAAGGTTTACAAGGGTCATATCGATGGAGAAAGAGGTGGTAGCATGAGCGTAGCCATCAAACGTTTAGATGCCATGTCGAATCAAGGAGCACCTGAGTTTACGGCTGAAGTAGAAATGCTTTCTAAGTTGAGACATGCGCACCTTGTGTCTCTCCTTGGTTGTTGTGATGATGGCGAAGAAATGATACTTGTGTATGAGTATATGCCCAATGGAACACTTTATGATCATTTGCACAACAGTAATACCCCTTTGTCTTGGATGCAAAGACTCAGGATAGGAATAGGGGCTGCACGCGGATTGGACCATCTTCACACAGGTGTAGGCACACAGCATGGAATCATACACCGTGACGTGAAGAGCTCCAACATCCTTCTTGATGAAGATTGGGCAGCCAAGATATCAGATTTTGGGCTGGCCAAACTATGTCAAACAAATCAAACATCTACATATGTCCACACTGGCGTTAAAGGGACGTTTGGATATCTTGATCCAGAGATCTTTATGACTGGAAAATTCACAAGGAAGACAGATGTTTTTGCCTTTGGAGTGGTATTGTTTGAATTGCTATCTGCGAGGCATGCAGTCTTTTTCTATGCTGATGAGGATTTGAGTTTGGCAAGATGGGCTCAAAACTGTGTTAAAGAAAGAAACTTTGATCAAATTGCTGCTGCTGAAATAAGAGGAACTGTATCTCCTAAAAGTTTGAAAGAGTTTGTCCAGATTGCATCAGGTTGTTTGCATAGTGATCCAAAAGAACGCCCAACGATGTCTGAGGTAGTCGCAACACTTCAGCTTTCACTGGCATTACAACAGAAGTTTGAGAACTATGCAAAACCAGCAGGGTTATTTGGATTCACTTGGAAGATGTTAAGTTATATTGTTCATCCAAAAAAGGAAAACCCCGGTACAAATTCTTTGCCACTTAATTTTTGCATTTGTGCTTACACAGTTATACTTCCTTTTGATGTTTATACGGGGGCTGCTAAACGTACCCCCTTTATATTATTTTTACTAAATATACTCTCCCCTTCAAGTTTTTGTATAATACAAATTTAACCTTTTACTTTCTTTTTTGCTAAACTTTATTCCATAATCTTTTGAATTTATATATATATAATTTTATAAAGATTATCAAGATCCTTTTTCATAATTTCAAAGATATAATCTAAATTTATATATATTACAAAATTGTAGAATTGTTTTGATGGATCATGAGAACACAAGATTTGAGTTGATAAGTTCGTTAAATTGATATTCATGTGTGGGCTAAACGATTTGATAAATCTGAAAAATTAGAGGGGGAAAGTTGACAAATTTTAAAATGGTTTTTCAGGGAGGGGGTATGATAAGTAACAAGGGGGGGGGGGGGGGGGTACGTTTAGCCCACCCCCTACAAAAAATGAGCATCATTCGCATTTCCATTCCTTTAGAAATACATTGGCAAAAGCCTGAACCAACACAATCTGTCGGCGATGCTCTGTTGAAAATATTATTGTGGGTAATCGGATTTACGACTGACCACTGGCGGAATTTAACGACAGATTACCAATGAAAAATTTAGTGACAAACCGTAATACTAAATTTTAATATTTAGTTAACGACGGAATTACCAATGGATTGAAAAAAAAAAACCAAGTGGTAATATATCTATTTTAATATCATAGAGGATTACTATTTTTCAAAGATTTTTTTTTTTTTTTTTTTTTTTTTTGTAAGCAGAAGTTTATTTAAACTCTTATGTTAATCAATTGAGTAATATGCATAAACCCATCAATTTTTACTGAATGCGTGAAATAAAAATAGAATGGATAACAAAAAGAAATAATAATGGGAATATTATTTAGTTTTAATTCTTTTATTAATTTATACCAAGCACATATTTTGTTGATAATTATTTTATTTTAATTTAATAATTTTTTTAAATCTATTATTTTCTAAATTTTATAAAGTCAAATCAAACTAAAATTAATTAAATAATATACCATAAAAATAATAAAATTAAGATAGAAAATAAAATACATTATAAGCATCAAGATTAGCTAGGGGGTGTTCAAATGAGAACTAAGCTTAATGTTGAGAAGTGAAACATGCGAGAACCACACGAAGCACTTGTACCTTTGTGTATAATACATAAGTCGGTTATCCTACTAACGTTTCCTTCCCCATAAAATTACTTTTTCTTACCCACTAACTTTTTCATCATGCTCTCTCCCTCCCTCTCCCTCTCCCTCTCCCTCTCCCTCTCCCTCTCTCTCCTGTAAAGAGAGAGAGAAGAAAAATAACTAGCTAAGCAGCGGAGGATCTTGGGGTGGTGTCGGTCCTGACTGTGGTGCGACTGACAATTCTTCCATTGTTGATTGGAGTCGTTGCATCATGGTCTTATCAGCATCTTGGTCCCTCCACAGTGACTCCACCTTGATTTTAAGATGACAAAAGCTACAACCTTTAAACATTTGTTTAGTTTATTGTTCACGATATGAAAAATGCATTATAAAAATACAATTGCAGACCTATGGGTCAAGACGATGTGCGTGGATGACTGAGTTCCATACTCGGTGTTTTATTATGTTGGATCTTGACTTCGCTTTCCACTTCTTTGCATCCCACCCCTTTGAAAATAAAATACTCATAAATAAGTATAAAAGTATAGAGCGACGATCATATACAAACCAACTTGAATCTAAAAACTATGGCCGCCTTCCTTAACAAAAGCCCTAGAGCCTCCTTTGCGACACTTCCTAATAGAAGCCGCCGAAACAAAATATTAATGACACATGGCATAACTTATCAAAAATTAATAAGGGTATTTTCGTCTTCTAACTAATGAACGAAATACATATGTTGCTTATATAAATTGATGTGCTTATTTTATAAATTATGTGCTGGTTATAGGTGAAAGTGATGATAGTTTCAATTAAACAAGTTACATTCTAAGTTAACCACATAGAATTCACAAACCACTATATACACCAAGTTAGATTATTCATGATGCCAACAGTTGTACACCTAACACAATCTCAAGTCCCTAAATCAAGCCATGTCCAAGTCCTCAAATCAAGACCTAATTTCAGTAGTTACAATTGCACATGCCTAATTCACATTTGCACAAACCAAGTCAAGGATGTAAGTCACATTGTAAGTTACACATACACATATCACAACCCTAATTCACAAATCCAAGTCCAAGTCCCAAACATACTAGTCATTTCACATACACATACATACCTAATACACAAGTCTTAACAATATAACCTACACATACACATTTTCATATAAGTTATGCCGGTTATCCAGTTAACCAAGTTACTTAATATACACATACGCATACACATACACGTAAAATTCCTGGTACGGTTGGTTGCGACATGTAGAGTTTGAAATAGGCAACTGTGGGAAATTATTAGAACACCAACTTGTAATTGAAAGAAAAGGTTGCGCACATATTCACCATTCTTACTTATGTTTGAATGTTAGTTTTCATTGCTTCTTATGATTAATGTTAGATTTGTTTTTTCTGTTCCTTGTAAGGCCATGGTGACCAAAAGTCATCAAAGGAAAGCAAAATCACGACTGATTATCATTCAGTACCTGGAGATCATGATGGCAGTGGCTACAATGAAATGTTTCCTGCTTATGAGCAAATACATGTCAGCCGCCCTCTTAAACGATTCACATATAACGAATTGAAAAGGGCTACAAGGAACTTCCAGAATAGATTATTAATAAGTGATCGGCGGGGCTGGGTACACAAAGGATGGGTTGATAAGAAGACATATTCCCCCTCCAAGGTAGGTCCTAGATTGGCCATTATAGTGACGTCGCTCCGCCACACGTCTGAGGTAAACAAACTATGCATCTTTTATTCTTTCATTACATTGCTTACTGACATGGAAATATACACCTAGTTTCTTATGCCTTATGGAAGGATGAACATTGCACTCCAAACAAATAATAAACCAAATAAATAAATCAATTATACGCGTAGTTTCTTCCTTGTTAAATAGCTTTTTTAGTAAATTTTCATTATGAGGATTTTCATATGTAGATGGATGTACATGAATTGGTTGAATTTTGTCATCCCAACGTTCATGGAGTCCTAGGATATTGTTTGGAAGGCGAATGGTTATACCTTGTACATGAACTGATGGAGAAAAGAAGCTTAAAAGATTACTTGCATAATGGTATGTAGCAACTCATTGCCCATTTTAAATTTTTTATTTTTTCAATAGAATAAAGATGAGATAGAGCAATGCTCTTTCATGGTTGTAGGAACTGAAGGACTTCCCTTTACTAAGAGGATTAAAATAGCAGTCGGAGTTGCTCGTGGCCTGCTTTTTCTACAATGTAAGGGGCTGATTGCTGAAGATTGGATACTAGACACAGATGAGATTTGGCTTGATAAGGTAAACATTGAGTTGTTCTTCATCACTTGTATATGTTTATCACTAATCACTCTACTACTACTATTACTACTAAACATAATAATAAGACTCCATATAACAAGGCGCGTTGGCCATGAGGAGGGGCAAAGTGGGCGATAAAAGATTAATATCAAGGCCTTGACCCAAGCCAGTGGCGAAGCTTAACCTGAAGGTTCGGGGGGTCGGAAGTCACTAGTTTCGGGGGGTCGAAAACCAATTTCGGGGG
The DNA here is from genome assembly GCA_028751855.1 of Ambrosia trifida. Lineage (NCBI taxonomy): Eukaryota > Viridiplantae > Streptophyta > Magnoliopsida > Asterales > Asteraceae > Ambrosia > Ambrosia trifida. The sequence continues at coordinate 70,762,140 of CM054132.1, forward strand.
GTCGAATCCCTATATTTCCAAAATTTTATATACGAATACTATATAATTGGAACTTCTGCACGAAAATTCGGGGGGAAGGGAGGTTCGGCCGCCCCCTCCCGCCCCAACTAAACACATTAACAATTTAAATTAAACCCAAATACCCAATTAAAAAATATCGAGATTAAAGACTGAGAAGAAAAAAAAGAATGACGATTTAATGTTGAACCTAAACTTTGATTCCAAAAATGCTAGGAGTGCCTCATGATTCGTTTAACTACTTAAACTAGATCAATTTGCTAAAATACCTTTTTTAGTTTATTGTTATCACAATTATCGTCATATAATTGATTTGTTTAATATAAGTTCATATTTTTAGGGCCCATTTTTTCTAGTCGCACACGGCTTCCAAATTCTTAAGGATGACCCTGTACACATATAGATAGATATATATATTCGATTGATATCGATCTTATTTAGCATGTTCAACCACTTTTCCAGAGATTCAATGCAAAGCTGTTTAATTTCGATGTGGCAAGGTTGTTGAACATATCAGAAGGTAATAAGTTATCACTGGTTTATATTTCCTCTTTGTACTTTTCTTTTATGTTACAGCCTTAAAGGTTGTATGCAATAATCTGCATCTGAAATAATATTAATATTTTCAGGCTCCGCTGTTCATAGTAGGCAATGTGATGTCAATGGTCTTGGGCTATTGCTAATGGAAATACTTACAGGGAAACCAGCTCCTTCAGATTATATGGGACGAGAGCGTTGGTCGCCCAAAGTTGCTTTAGCATATGTCGAGGATCTAGTGGATCGACGAATGAGATTAAAAGATACTGAACTTGAGAGAGCACGCGAACTACTTTCCCTAATACTAAAGTGCACTAGTTACCACTACACAATGGAACAAGCTTTAAAGGAACTAGAACAAATTTATAGCAGAATGAAAAGACGTTTTTTTCTAAGTTTCCATTAGTTATCACTGCTTATCTTTGGGAAAAAGCCTTCAAAAACTGTAAGTGTTCTTATATGAATCTTTTAAACTTTATGTGGGTGCCAAAGTATGCATGAGTGTGTATAAACCAAATACACAACATAATTTCAATAGCACGTATATGTACCTGTAAATTCACCATTACGTTTACAACAGTACCTTAATTGTCGTTCCATCATATTCCTAATGGTTTACTATGTTATTAGAATGTGGGTGAAGAAGCAAAGTTCTGATGCTACAAAGGTCTTCTTTGTATTGTTTGTCGAGCACTCTTGTATATCTTTTGAATAGCCTTGATTCCACAACGTTAATTTGATAACATGTAACTTTATGTCTCAAGTTCATCACTTATCTTTGTAATTGTAATTCGTTACTTTGATCACATACTCCATTGTGATTTAGGGGGACGAGCACTCTCGGCAAGGGATGCTCGGTTAGGGTTGTCGTCCGGCAACACCGCCGCCGCCCATTTGCCAACGGTCAACTTTGTAACAGTTCGGCAAGATGTAACCATTCTGCAAGACGTGATTTTGATGATTTAGGGTGTGTATTGACATGGCAAAGGGGGATTGGATTGTTCGGCAAAGTTTCCGAGAGTGTTCTATTTGGGTTCTTTTGCATAAACGCTGTCATCTCCCTCCTCAATTTCACCTATAGTGTCATTCTCTCCCGGTTTTTAAAACTAATGCCATCGCCATCATGAATGGGGAAAGCACAAATCATCTTACACAAATTCAGAAAAAGTCACAAAACGCAGCAAGGTAAGTACAAAAAGCTGTCGTTCGCCGTTACGAACGGCGAAACCTGGACCTCGTCGTTTCTAATGGCAAAACTGTTGACTCGCCGATAATGTTAACTTAAACGACACCAAAGCCCTCAACAACCAACACCTTCACCGGACCACCATCAAATACTACTAAATACTACCAACAATATTTATATATATATATATATATATATATATATAGGGTTGGGTTATTTTGAGAACTAGTGTGAGTTGAGAGAACCATAAGAACCATTATATTCTTTGGTGGTTTAGGTTCCATGGACCAGGCCTATATGTATCAACCCTCTTTGACCCGTACCTTGACCTGCAACCGATGTGTTTCCTTGCTCACCCGAGCATTCCCAAGGCTTCAGCTAACCCTAGGGTTGAACTATCCAAATCCGGTTGAACCGGATTTAAGAACCGAATGGTAATATATTTGATTTGATATATAAAATACGAAAAATCATTAGTTTTGTAACTAAAGTTATGTATTTATAACAATACTCAATTATATATTTTTATTACATTCCCACCTAAATTACATTGTAAATATGTATGACGTAGCTTGTTTTTATTAATGATTAGATTTGATGTTATTAAATTAGATCCATAATTATTATTTAATATAATTTCAATTTTAAGCCAAAATGCATCTCCTCTTTCATCTCATCTATCTCCACCTGCAAATACTAATTGGGAAAGATTGATGGCCAATTATATCCAAGATTGGTTGTTTAATGGTAGTCATCTCCTGTGTCGCTAGAACAAAGGTAGCTGGCATAGGAGAAGTTGGAACGAAGGCGCTCATCACCAGGGCCGGCCCTAAAAATTCAGGTGCCCGGACCGAGCTGCAAAAATTGTGCCCCTTAGCCTTAGGCCTTAACGAAATAAATAATGTAAACTATTTTTTAAGCTACGATTAAAGTAATATCAAATTGATGGATCAAATTTTATTTCCCACTTAGGTTGTAGTCCAAGTGTCCAACGATAGAGGGAACAAACCCTCTTGGGGGAGGCTAGGAGTTCGAATCCCACAAATGGTGAAAATATAAATGGGTGAAAGTTTGGCAGTAAAAAAAAATTGTTTCATAACAAAAGTAAAAGTTAAAAGGGAAGTCAAAACCAACCGGTTTCATCTTCTTCATCCTCTCTGGTCTTACACTCATTAATAAACCTGCAAAAAAAATTTTCAAATCATTTCAATTTCTTTTTTAATTCTTAACCTCTTTTAAAATTTCTTTACTTTCTGTTTTATATAAAATACCCTTCACTTTGATTAATATTTGATTAACAATTTTGGGGCTTGAACATACAAAAATCCATCAAATTAAGGACATCACTGTTAAGAAAACTTGGATTGCCGGAGGGTCAATGTGCCCCCGAAAATTGGGCCCGGGCCGGGAGTCCTCTCCGCACCCCTAAAGGGCCGGCCCTGCTCATCACCTGCAAATAAAAAAAAATTGAATATTTCACCTCTAGCCGGTCGGCTAGCTGCATAACAGGTCCAACACTCCGAACCGGACCGGCTAGGCTACAGTAGCAGGTCCGGGCTTCAAAACATTGATTGAAATAGCTTGTTGAACGGGTTTGTTTTTTTTTTCAAGTTCTGATTGAACTAGCCAACTTGCAATATAATTTATGGTTACAAACACCACCAAAATTTATGGTTACCACATATCAAGACCATACGTGTCCATCGTCCTTCTTTTGCTTCTTCTTCCTCTTTTCACCCTTGGTGTCAGCACGTTTCGATTGCCGTGAGCGGATTTCTAGTAATTTGGTTTTCGCATCTCGAAACAGTGCATCGGATTTTGAAGCCATCAATTGCTGTAATCAATTAATGAGAGTATGTTTATCAAACTTTGATAACTTTATAAAATCATAAAAACACATATTTGAAAGAAAAAAAACAAACCTTGAGATGATCCATGGCTGCCAGATTGAATCCAAGAGTATCTTTGCATTCCTGAAAAAAAAAAATATAAATCCATTCATCATATGTACGGATACTTTAAAGATATATTATATAGGGGAATTCTAAAATGAAAACCCTCCTCACTTGTGAAAACCAAAAAAACCCATGTATGTGGCTTTGGTTGATCCACGTAGACATCTTTGAAATTCATCACAAGGTTATTTTCGGCATTTTTGTTTTTATGACTGTGTTCACTGACAAAAATGAAAAAGTGTCTCTCTCTCTCTTGATAACTCAACATCAGACCTTTAAAGTTTACCCATTCCCACATCATAACCACCCTCCCTCCCTTTCTCTCTCTCTTTTACATAAACCAAACCCATCCAAAAAACAGATGATTATTCCTAAATCCTCCCACATCCACCCAAATCCACAACTACGGTCACCCCATCTGAGAAACAAAACGATGACGATTGACGATGTTTTGAGGACGATGCAGATCTGAAGATTCAGAGACCGATTGGTTTTATTTTTTTCTTATGAAGACGATGTAGAAACCGATGGTGGGTTTGAAGACGGTACTGGTTCAGTTTGTGCAGGCCTAGTTTTTGACGAAGGTGGAGATGTTTTTGGTTTTTTAGTGTTCAAGATCTAGATCTAGATCTATATCTGGGTTTCGATGAAATATATATATACGTTGGTGGTTGTGGTCCGTTGACCATCGTCACTTCCAGGTATTAAAGCTGGTAAATATGATCAAATGAAAAACTATCAATACCATTTTGCTAGTTGGCCTTCGCAAAAAGTTTGAGCTTCAAAAAATACAGGATGATACAACAACAGTACAAGTGTTCATATACATTGGTCATCTCGTAAGTGACACCAGTGGTGGGTAATTGCTTTAGATAGGAAGGGATTGATTTCAAATAAGCCGAAGCAGAAGCCATTAGAGCAAATAATTTTATTAAAGTTGTGAGTGTGATTTGGAATATTAATGGTGAATTTTTGGATTGATCATAGATGTGTGTGCATATATATTATTATATATACATGAGAGTTATGGGGACTTCAAAAGTTGAATTTCTTTGGTTCTTTTAACGTTTTTTTGTCATATGGAAATTAAATTTGTTGTTTGGTGAATTATAACCCATTTAAAAACATGTGTTTCCATTTAAAAACACATATTTTTGTTGTTTGTGTTACAATTTATGATATGTTTTTATGTTTGGTTTACAATTTATCATATGTTTTTCTTGTTTGGGTTATATTTTATCATATGTTCATATGTTATTTTAATACACGAACATGTGTTTCTTTGAACATGTTTACAAAAAACATATGTATATGAGATTGAAACCGGGTAAAACAAAGCAGGAATGATTTTTTTTAGAAAAACACATGAATCTATTAATAAAATAAGAGAGAGGAGAGAGGAGAGAGAGAGGAGAGAACACTAAATTTTGTATGGACCAAATTACCCCTGGTGACTAAAAGACAATATTTAGTTTTGATGGAAAAGTAGAAACAACCACCACCCTTGATCACTAAAATGGATGGTTAGATGAAGGGTTTTCAAGGTTTTCTTAAGTGGAAGGGGTTTCCAAAATATCCTTCCCCATATTATATATATATATATATAGGGGAAAGTTAATTTGAGAACACCTATATTTCGTGCGAACCGTGAGAACGGCATCTAAAACCATTCAAATTCCAAATTTCTTTTTACACTTGTCTTTATTACTAAAATTCCATCCCAAAAACACAAATTACGCGTAAAAATTCAAACGTATACGAAAATAATTTGTTTTTACACATGTGTAAATTTACTGTTTATACATGTGTAAACTGTTTCATTTACACATGTGTAAAAAGTTAATTTGAAAGTGTTTTTGCAAGAAAAGATGAATTATTTGGAAAGAAAATTCATTTATTAATGTTGTATTTTGATTATAATGAGGTTTGTATTAAAAAAATTGATCTTGATTGATTTTTTTACTTGTTCTCACGGTTCTCACAATATTTAGCGTTCTCAAGATAACACTCCCCTATATATATATATATATATATATATATATATATATATATATATATATATATATATATATATATATATATATATATATATATATATATATCAGTATTATTACGTCAAGTGAGCGCCAAAAAGAAAAGTAACATGGCCATAGAGTTGTAACATACTCATGAAAATGGCTACTTTCGTGATTTGTGTACTAAAATTGATGTTACAACTTTACCTCGACTCTAGCATGAAGTATGTCTCTAAGAAGAGCCAAAAGTGGTCTGGTACTTTTGGTAGCAACTAGCTGATTATGATGCAACTGCAATAACAGTGTGGCAATCCTACAAACCAACTCAACCTGCCAAAAGATTAACCGTTATCAAAACAGAATATTGCAAGAATCGTGTAGTGTGAAAAACACCTATGTCAGATAACATCAATAACAGTCTTTGAAACATACTCAACGGCATACCTTATCAGGATTCGAGGACCAATCTTTTAAAAATGATAAGAGCTTTAAAGCATCTGCAAACGGTAGAGCCTGCAAAGTTAACATAAAATTTACAAATAAGTAAAGCTTACAAAATAATGTGACTCGGATATAATTTCTCATGACAAAAAATGTAAAGCTTCCATATGTATAACACCGTATTCTTAGTTACCAGTAAAGTCTGCTCCAGATCACTGGTATGAACTTTTGAGACCGCACGAAGGATATAATCAGACGGAGAGAGCCCCTTCATAATCATATTGGATTGAAACTCTGCACTCTTTCCCTTTCTCTCCTGAGATTTTCAATACATCAACTTTTATAAGTGATGACTTATATAGTGAAGAACTCAAACGAGAACAAATTACAAAAAAGAATAAAAAGAATAAAGGGTACAAAGGTAATTTGAACAAAGCATTTAATGAGTCTTATCCTACATTTTTGCTATTCAATTATAGAACCCTAAACTAGTTAAATGAGTCTAACCTATAAAATTTTGATATTCAAATTAAAACACCCTATAATTTTGATATTCGAATTATCATCATCATCATACTCGGTTAATCTCATCAATAGCAAAGCTAAGGTAGGGTCTAAGGAGGATAAGATGTAGACAGCCTTATCTCTACCCCCGAGGGAATAGAGAGGTTGCTTCCAGTGAGACCCCCGACTCGATAGTGGTTTTGCATTAAGCCTTGGACACAAGGCACATAACACTTAGCAATCGGGATAAGCCTGATTAGGGCTATCAACGCCACCACATGATGCATGATTAACCATCCGCCATTTTTAACGTTTTTTAGATTCCATTGGTACTTTTTTATTTTTTTCCCAAAACGCTTAAAAACATGTATGTTACATCATATATTTTTTTTCAAAGAAAAAAAAGTCTTTTTACATGGTTTTTACGTGGGTTTTCGTGGTATGTGTATATATATATATAAAAGATGAAGTAGCAATAAACTAACCTCATGTTCAGCCATTCGTTTCAATTCTTCAGCTGCAATGTCTAGTGCTTCAATAATAGAGTCAGTTGCTGTTAAAGTTTCTTGTGTCTTCTTTCCAGCTACAGCTACAGCTCCCTCTTCTGGAAGCTCTTGTTGAGGTAAATATCGGTTTTCTAATGAGTTGTCTAAATCAGCCTCGAACATCTCTTCCAATCGTTTCTCTTTTTCTTCCTGAAATAGAGTCAAATTATATTTATTCCCTCCATTTTGTATAAACTATAGATAATTAATAAGGTAAATTGCCATTTTAGTCCCTGTATTATCACTTCCGTCCAACAAAAATTTCTCTCAAATGTGTCCCGTAGGATTCGATTTTTTGGTCCAACAAAATTTTTTTAGTCCCTTGGGTAACTACTAAATAATAAAAATATTTGTTTTATTAAAAGTAAGTAAATAAAGCAAAAGAAAATCAAAACATATAGATTTAATGACCAAAATGCCCCTGACTTGACATTAAAAATATACAGAGAACGAAAATGGACCAAAATGACAAAAAAATGGAAGACTCAAGGACACAGATTTAGAAAAAAAAAAGAACCTATTCGGACTGAAGTGTCAATTGTGGCCAAACCACATGGACTACAATGACAATTTACCCTAATTTATATAACAATATAATTATAATTATAATAATAATAAGAAGAAGAAGAAGAAGAAGAATCGTTTACAAAACTGTTTGAAGGTTTTGCCCTTTTGACTCGATCCACTTTTAACAAAGTTTTTTTTTAATTTGGTCCGTTTAAGATAAAACGCGGCCCAGTTCAAACCGTTCAGGGGTGAACTCGTCAAAATTGCAAGTTGCCACATCTAAAATGTAGAAATAAGTACCTCAAGAAAAAATGGCTCTTCTGTGCGGTCCCAACGTCGTATGGATCGATCATGAGACCCTGTAACAAGAAAATCACCACGATGGCTGATAGAAAGACACCAAACTTCAGCATGATGGCCTTCTAGAGTTAAAAGTAACTCAAATTTATCAGCATCCCAGTACTTCACCAGTCGATCTTTCCCAACACTAAACATGTAATGGGTATTGCGAACAAATTTCACTGCCGTCACACTACCATAAAAATAAACTTTTAGCCATCTTTTTACATAGAGGGATTGTTGGACGATGAAAGTAAATTTTATAAAAGAATGCACCTATCAGCATGAGCAAATATGGACTTGTGACAGTCCCCAAAGTCCAAACCCCATATTTTCAAGTTTTTGTCAGCAGAGCCGGTAACTATAAGATCTCCATCAGATGAGATATCCATACATAATACTGGCAGCCTGTGACCATACAATGTAAGAAAAAACTTCAAAGTGTCCATGTAGTAAACCTGAAAGTTTTTAATAGATAATTAGCAACTAACACAAAAAAAGAATCAGAAATGCCAGAAAATACGTATAAAAGCTAACAACCTCGCTCGAATGTAGAATTTGATAAAAACATCTTAAGTGAAATTAGATACAAAAATAATTTTACATTTATGCAATTTGTGCTATTTTCAATGCCCACCAAGCATGCCTTTAACATATGTGTTGATAAGTGTCATGATTTATGCTTACAGAGTTATCCATGTCTATAACAGTGACACAAATATTTATGCATCACAATCTACCAACAGAAAGGGATTATGTAATAATCAAAACAGTGAATAAACAAATCTGACCTTGACAGTGCAATCCAACATAGCAACCGCAATATGCTTCCCATCAGGGCTTACAGCCAAAACTATGACATCATCATTCATTGATAAAGTCATCACATTGGACACTGTTAAATGAATCGAATCCTGAAAACCCAAAAGAATAAAAAAAAAACAAATGACAAATTACTCTATATATTAAAACACATCATGTATCATGTTAGGGAACAGTACCCAAGGGTAAAATTGTAATTTTACCCCTAAACCTGCTAGTGATCAAATAAAATTCATCTAAAGTAGGGCTGTCCATTTTTACCCGTAACCCGACGCGAATCCAAATCCACCCAAACCTGAATTAGAGAATAACCAAAAAAACCCTGAAGGCGGCCAACTTGAACCTTATATGGGTCGGTTATTGGGTCACTTTTTCCCATCCAAAACCCGAAACACGAATAAAAACCAAACATTTATTGCTTTTTTTATCGACAGTGTTTTGGTATGGAGTCTGTAGTATATGGAACATTAAGTTTTGGAATGTTGCGAACATCATCATATCATATTGGTCGAATGGAATTTAAATTATGATGATATTCAGTATAAAAAAGAAAAAAAAAAGTTAATTTTTTGTTTTACATCTAAACCCAAAAACCAAACAACGTGAAATCTACCAACCCGAATTAAAAGCATACCTGACCAGAAACTTGTGTGGTTTGATACTCCCAAAATTTAACATCATGATCTGTACTTCCCGTAACAAAACCAGCACCGTCTGGTGTGTGAACTAGGGGCGGCAAATATTGACACGACCTGAAAACCGACCCGAACCCGATACGAAAAAAAATAGATTTGGGTCAACTAACACGACCCGTTTAAAAAAACGGGTTGGGTTCGGGTCAACTAACACGACCCATTTAAAAAAATGGGTCGGGTTCGGGTTGACACATATATAAAATGGGTTGACCCGTTAACCCGTTTAAGTATTTAGAAAAAAAAATATATTATATTTTTGTTTTTCCTTTTCCATTTCTATGTACATGGTTAGTTATAATTGTGTTATTTTTGGCACACTGTATTATTTATTTGTCACACTTATATACTCACCATTAAACATTTTATTGATAACCCGCTTACAACCCAACAACCCGCTTATAACTCATGAACATGTATTACTCATTTAAAAATATGGGTTAAACGGGTCGTCTTCGGGTTGACCCGGATTTTATGTGGGTTGGGTTAGGGTTGAAATATCTGACACGAATAATAATATGGGTCGGGTTCGGGTTGCACATTTCAACCCATCAACCCGCCAACCCGCAACCCATAAACCCGCCAACCCATCAACCCGACACGATTGACACCCCTAGTGTGAACAATAGATTAAACCGAACCCGTATGTGCTTTCACTACTTGGACAAACATGCCACTCCTAACATCAATAATTTCAAGATTGCCACTTTTGGTACCAATGACAGCATACTTATTACCAGGAACAAACAGACTACACAACCCGTATCCAGAATCAATGGTTCTAAGACAAGAACCATTACTAGGTTCCAAATCTTAACAGAATCATGACTCGTTGACATTAAAAGTGTGCTAAAATGTTACCAGTATTGTTAAATCTCAAAGTTGCAAATCGATCTTTACTGTGTCGGTTAATTTCACCGAAGAGTTTTAAACTTTCCCATTTGTTTTCGACGGCTGAATCTTTAGCGTTAGTAGTTTCGTGTTTTATGGTGTAAAATCGGAGCTCGCAATCTGCTGATCCAGTGACCAAATACCTTTGACCAGGATCAACATCTATAGACCATATTTCACTGTGATGACCACCAATTATTTGTGTACAATGTTTTGTATCAAGATCCCAAACCCTTAAAAATTTGTCCTTTGGGGCACTAACGAGTGTTTTTCCTGAATCCTAGAAGGCAACATCCGTAACCTAAAATTTAAAACCAAATTCAAGCAACACGCCTACCATTTTAGCTTACAGATTGACTAAACAACATACAAATAAGTGAGGATCATACTTTACAAGTCATCAAGAGTAGACAAATTGCATAAATGACAACCTGCTCAAAGTTTAAAAGAACGGAAACGAGCCTCGAGGCGTTTTCCCTTCGCCTCACGAGGCGTAAGCCTCGAGGCGAACCGAGGCGTAAAGTCAAGGCGCAGTCAAAAAATAAATATAAAAATTACATGTCTATAAAAAATAAAATACTTTACCTAGAAAAGTCTAAAACATAAAAAACACACATCAAAAATAAAATAATTGACCCAAAAAGTCTAAAACACCAAAAAAAAAAAAAAAAAAAAAGCACATCAAAAACACCCTAAACCACCTGAGGCGCACCCGAGGCGTACATTTTCTTAGCGCCTCAGCCATTAGAGGCGTATGTACAATTTGAACCCTGTGAGGCGCGCCTCGGACTCGTTTTCTTAGAGTTTCGCCTCGAGGCGTACGCCTCACCCGTTTTTTTAAACAATGAACCTGCTTCAAGTTTTTTTTTCCCCATTTTTAAGCAAGAAAACGTATAGTATGTCGCTATTTGTGAGAACTGGAAGTAAATTTCCTGAAAGGAATACAAGCAAGTTGCAATTTTCTTGCACAAAAGTAATTCAACTAAAATAAAAAATTTGGAATAAATTACATGGTTGGTCCTTGTGTCGTGTCATACATATTTATTGGAAAGTACATAGATAGTCTAAATTTTTAAAATTTGTAACACATTTAGTTCAAACTTTTGGGATATGTAACACATCGGTTAACAAAAAATTTAACTTCATTTGTTTTCAGGGAATAAAGGTGTTACAAATAACATTAGTTTGAAGAAGAAGCCAATCATTTCACAGCTTAGAGCATTCACAACCCATCCACCAAACCTTCCCTCATCTTTAAAATTTAAAAAAACCTACTAAAAACATACTACAACCCATCCACCATTTTATATCTCATCTTTATATTATAAAAAATTGTCATCTTAGCTTTTCATATATGAAAAGCTACTATTCATCCTCCACCAAATTTGTGTGAGTGCATAAAAACGAGAAATATAATAAAATATATGTTTGTGAGTAAGATAAAGATAAAAATGGTGGATGGAATGTGAGAAGTTTTTTAAAGTGAGAGATAAATTTTAAAAAGTATGATTTTTAGTTAAATTATAAGGTAAAAATTGGTGGATGGAATGTGAATGCTGAGAACTATACATTACATGTTTTTGCAGGCTTCAAATTCTCTACAGTTTGTTGCAATGTTATCATAATAGTACATAACTAGGTTTGAGACCCGTGGGGACCCACGGTGCAAACCATAGTAAATAAAAAAAAATATATTAAACTAAGAGTTGTATTATTCAAGATTAGTGGCTACAACGTAAAGTCTTAAGAATAACGGTTAGCCTGATATTTTTTTTCTTATATAAACGTCATGCGTTGATATTAAATGAGTATTAAAAGTAAAACTAATATATAACTATGGTTTTCATGTCAAAGTGGATATTTTTTGTAAGCTATAAGTAACGTTAGTAATGAAAACCGATTACCTATTATGATCAGTACTCAACCAAAGTATAAAGTTTAAAAAAAAATAACAAAGGTATGAATACATTATGTTTTTGTAAATTACTTTTTATCATATTTTTATTTTTAATGTAATTGTAAGTAGTACATAACTTGTTTTATTGACAAATGGCAACGCACTATTCAAAGCACACAAAAAAAGTTTAAAATAATACTTTATTATTGAAGTTGTATATACATAACGTCAATAAAGATAAGTAAAAAATTGCATAAAAATTACTCACATTATTCATAAATCCTGAAAGACTTCTTTGTACACAACGTTTGATGTTTTGTTCGTCAATTCACCATTTTCATCTACTATAACAATCTTCAGTCCATCTCGACTTCTGACCCTTGAAAGCGCAACATACAACTGCCCGTGTGAAAAAACTGGATCCTTCAAATACAACCCAACTCTGGATAAGGATTGTCCTTGACTTTTGTTTATTGTCATTGCGAAAGAAACAGCAAGTGGAAATTGCCTTCTGTTAAATTTAAAAGGAATTTTCTTATCTGAGGGGGATAAAGTAATTCTTGGAATAAAAGTTCGCATTCCAATGTTACTTCCTGATATGATTTTCGCTTCAATGACACGTTTTCTCATTTTAACAACTTGTAACCTTGTCCCATTGCACAAACCGCTTTTCTGATCAATGTTTCTGAGTAACATTACGGGAACTCCAACTTTCAAAACCAAACGATGGTTTGGTATTCCAGAAAACTTAAGACCATTAAGGACATCAGGAGAAACTAATCTTTCATCAACCTGTTTGTTCACATCTTCAGACTGGCAAACACTATCCGAACTTAGATACTCAACTTCGTCACCGGGAAACATTGAAAGTAATATATCATTAATTTCATGAACAACTTCATTCTTCGGTGCCAATATAGCTCGATCTTGAAAATAAGTCGGAATGTGGATGTTATCCAAAAGTGAAGGATAAACAAAGGCAATCAAATCAGAAACAGGATCCGAAGATTGAGAAATAAGTAAGTCATCAGGTATCAAAATAACATCCTGATCATCGCTTATTGTATCAACCTTTCCTTCTCCTATGTCCAGAAGCCAAGATGCAAACTTTTTAGTTTCCTCAATATCAGAACTGCAGCTTCCAGAAAGCAACCTCATATTTTTTGTTAACTCTAAAACAGTGCATTTGTGCTAAATGTATGATGAACTTAAAGAGGCATTAACAATGTCATGCCTAGTTCCATTTGGTACAACTGGTAGAATTTGCCTAAAGTCACCCCCAAACACAACAACCTTTCCACCAAATAACAAATCAGACGACTCATCAGCATGTACACCAAATACATCTTTTAAACTTCGATCTAGTGCTTCAAAAGCATGTTTATGAGTCATGGGTGCTTCATCCCATATAATCAAGTCAGTTTGTTTAACCAGCTGTGCAACATCACTATTAGGTGGTATGAAGCACATAGAATCTTCAGTTAGGTTTATAGGAATACGAAACCTGGAATGTGTTGTCCTACCACCGGCCAATAGCAAAGAAGCGATACCACTCGAAGCAACATTCAAAACAATCTTTCTTTTACATCTTATGGATGAAGATAGAGTCTTCCATAGGAATGTTTTACCCGTACCACCGTAACCATAAACAAAAAAAACCCCTCCTTTTTTTTCCTCAACAGATTTAATTACACAATTATAAATATTTTTTTGTTCATCTGTTAAAGAAGAGAACTGAGAATCAAATTCTTCAACCAAACTGTTTGAGTCATAGCCCAACTCCTCACAAATAAGACGATTGTCTAATAATGATAGAAACTCATTCTCAGGATATGGCATACCTACGAAATGTCGTAGACTGCAACTATTACGCAATAAGAACTTCTCAATATCAAGCAAAGCTAAATTCTTAAGTTCGTCGTCTGAAAGGATCAAATCTGGGAAAAAAAATGTGTTAGAATGGAATATATAGAATAAAATTAACATATAAAATGAATAATTGAATATGTGGAACCATTAAAAATAGTATAATTTACATTCCTAATAATTATGAATCATTACAATTTAGTATATGTCCAAAAAATTCTAGAAAATCTATTTTAAAGTAATAATATATTAAAAAAAAGTTAAAAACCTGGACAGTTTGAATCTATTCTTCTCTTGCGTAAAATGTCATCAGACAAATAATTCCATGTTTCCTCCCACACAATGTCAGGTCTTGACAAACTGTTGGACGCTAAAAGAGTTGCAAATAAGTTTCTTAGATAAGGGCCAGAACCTGCAAAAGCCGCTTCCTTTATTGCTTCAACATATTCTGTATCATCATCCAGGAGTCCCATTGCGTAGCATGCATCCCTAAAAGATGATTGTACTTTCCCATCAACTTTAAGAATATCTTGAAATGATGTTGGTCCTTTAACCTTATTCAAAAGCATTCTCAAAAAATAAGCTTCGCCAACAGAAGCAGGAACTGAATGAATTCGACCAATTGACTTTATTCTTTGCCTAACCTCCCATTTTCGTTCTTGTGCTTTCCAAACATATTGTGAAGGGAATTGGATGTAAGTTAGTTGCCTTGCATTGGCATCAATTTTGTTGCGTTCCATCCAACCCAAAAACATAAAGGAAGCACAAGAGGGTTTATTGAGAACGTCGTCAATGTCCTACGTAGGATCGAAAACAATTCTTTGTTCACCAGGTAGATGAAAAGGTAGTCTCATTACAGGAGGTGACCTGTAATGAATATCATATGAGAATATTCTCCATGAAGCCTCACACGCAGAAATATAACGACAATCATAAAATCCTTTGACTTCATCAACAACTTTGTCTTCACCGGGTACTTTCTTGCTTTCCACAAAATTAAGAGTAACTCTATCTGGACCCTTGTTAATGTATTTAAATAAATACTTAATGGATCCAGCTTGGTTACACCATTCAACGTTGATATGAGCCTGGTATCTTTTAAGAAGTGTCTTGTTATATGGAACAACATATCTGTTATCTAATTGCTCACCAGACTTTTCTACAAACGAACCATTATCTCTGCGTCTATACAATGCATAACCTTCAGTATCAATAGAAGTCTCGTTCTGGAAATTTTTTGGGAAGTTTTTTGAACATTTGTCATTGACCATACACGGACAACTCATGTTCAAAGGACCACAAGGACCGTGAATCATAAATTCACGTACAAGTTCATACAATTCTGGCTCTTCATCTTTATTCGGTATCTCTGCTGAAATGAACTTGTCAATATGGTCAACTGTAGGAAGCTTATAACCAGCAGCCATAAACAAACAAATGTGTGCGTGTGGTAATCCACGTTTTTGAAACTCAACGGTATATACAGCTGCAAAGTATTGAGACCAACCAAAAGAAAATAGATATAAAAATAAAGAAAACGCTAAGTGTTTTACCATTTTTTGCTACTTAAGCGGCAGGATGGCAAAAGGCTGCATTCATTAGAAGGTTAGAAATAAGGTTAAAGTCATAAGTATGTATACAACTACACATGTATTGAAAACAAACAATTCTAAATAAAAAAGCATGTCTATTATGGCAATTCGTAGAAAATCGACTAAGACTAAACAATAAAATACAAAAAACCGATATAACATCATATGATTAAATACTTATTAATTTCTACAAATCAGGAAACATTAACCAAAAAACTTGTTCAGCAGTTGAAAAAAACTGATAACATGACCAGAATGATGTATCGAGCAACTAATCAGTAGATTGGTACCCACCGGAGTACACGCAGTATATGTTCATGGCAAAACGAAAACAATACTATAAATCAGTTTCGATATGTATATTTATATAATTCATCAACTGATTAGTAGGTTACTAAAAAACAATTAATTACCATATTATACATATTTCGAAAATAGCATGATAATACAAACCATTATTTACATACATGCAAGAACAATAATTTGAAAATAAAAAATTGATCAAAACAATCAAACATGATTAATAATAAATTATCACACAACTAATTCTCCAGATTTGTTAATGATATTCATCTATATTTAACACTGATTCTTTATCTACTTAACATTAAAGATCAAACAATGATTGTTACGAAATACATATAAGTGACATTACATATCAACATACACGATTAATATAGATAGATGAGAGAATTGATAGCACATGCATCATCAAAAAATCATAGTGATAATAACAAATACATCGATTACTAACATATACCCCACATTATTAACATGATGTCTGAAAGTGTTTGATAGTATCGAAATATCATAAAAGTGAAGAAGATGAACGGTTACTTACATATTGGTAAAGTAGCTTTTTGGAAGAGCCTAGAAATATGAAAAAGTGAAACAATGTGGGGTATCGGGTATGTATATAATGAAACAATTGATGTTGGGCTGAATCAGAATGTAAGACTAAAACAATCGGGCCTTTGTCTAATAAAAAACATTCAACCCAATAAGTAATGTAATATGTATGCTATGTAATTTATATGGGCTGGTGTTGGTAAGTTAGTGGGCCGATCCACGAATGCTGGTATTATAACAATATATTTCGGTAACAAAATTAAAATGATATACAACATTTATGTTACAATTTTTTTGTTATAATTAGATATCAATCATACAAAATTAAAACTGACTATTATGTTTGATGACTACATCCACCAATCTAGTTGTATCTATATATACTAAACATAATATTCAAATGGATGAAAACATACTTATCAATCAAGCAAACACATTTATTAAATATTATCATCGTTATGAAACTTAATAAAAACAGTAAACCATATCATGGTATAAAGAGAAAATAACAAAGTAGAAATTGTTCAAAATTATTAAAAAAACAAAACATGAAGCAATGAAACTGGTTGACCATAAGCATAGCAAACAAATCCTCTTCATTTTGGGTTTAGGAAGACGGGAGGCTCAACGGAATTTTAAGTTACTCCATACTACCACCACTTCCAATCTTAGTTGAAGGAATTGGTGTGCTTTCATCATCAAAAATCGCGCCAATCAGTTTACGCTTAACCATTTGATACTTGGAACTGATAGAACATTGTTCTCCTTCAGCATAAACTCTCTTATCAACAGAGTTATCAGCAATGGAAATTGGCGTATCATTATCGCCTGTGTCAGATTCCTAAAGAAAAAATAGTTACAAACATATGTTGCAAATTCATCAGTGACTGTGTATGAAAGAAAAAATGAGTAAAATGTATTATTATGAAATTAAGTGTTTGTGCAAATGGTACCTTGGAAACAGAAATAACATTAGACGGCATTGCCAGGAGAGACGTGTGAAGTGATTCTTATTCAGCAGGCTGTTTTTTAAAAAAAAAAATATGCAAAAAATTAGAAATGTAATAAAGTCTTACGTAAATAAAATTTGCTAAGTTATATGAAATGGAATTCGAATATGTACCTGTCCTACGTACAACTTTTTCTTAAGATGCGAGATAATTGTTGGATCATCAGTTATCTTAGTTACACCATAAACATCATGTTTGTTGTTTAAATTGAACCCAAAGACAAAGATCTTAAGAGCAAACTCTCTGTCTAACAAAGTCTTAATCTCTTCAGGATATTCAACTGTATCACCAACCTATATAAAAGGAATAACCAAATACATAAATATTACAAAACTATAATTAAGGAATTATTAAAAATAATTTTGTATTTAAAATTTAGTTACAAATATGGAATACCGTATTCAAATCAAGCAATTCAGAAGCACTTTTACTAATAAGTTGTGCAACGTCACGATGAAACAACGTAAGAGATACAGCACCATTAACGTCTTGCACACGAACCTGAATTTTAAACCTAGAAAAAAAATTAAAAAAAAACAACAAAAATTTATAACTAAGTTGGGTTGAAATCAAACTATATTTGTGTAAATTAAAATTGATGTTACAAATATATTCGACCTTGGTGTAGGCTCAACTTTTTTGGCACTACAACTAACATTCAAACACTCGTAAACCTTTTCTTCCTCAAAATCTGAACTTCCTTCACCAACCTGTTTGATTATATAATCAATACTACATTTTCTGGTGCATTTGGGGCATCCCATGTAGTACCAGCCAATTTCGGTGAACAGGTCTTTAATAGTACCCAATAATACCAGAGCCTGCTCCTGTATGAATATTATAATTTGTTACCGAAATAAGATAGTATATGGTATACAATGGATATTAATATTAAATAAAAATTAAAATTTTAACCTCATTACAATTTTTTATATTTAATTATAAATATCGTATTTAAGTATCAACATTATACTTACCTCTTGAATCTCACAAATGTCGCCAATGTTACTAAAAGGAGTGTTATGGACAAATTCATCTTCATCAGAACAGAACATAGAAGTTCCATATGGTCGATGAGAAGAGGAAGGATTATCAGCGATTTTCTTACCCAACCTGATGAAAATAATTACATACATACACATTACATATTTATTAATACTTTTTATAAAGGTTTTGTAATTCGTATTGAAAAACGTAATAGTACATACCCTTTTTTGTACAGCTTTATATCTTCAATATCTCCATAGATGAACAGTCGACTAACTCGATCTCCACAAGAGTTAGAAACATACGGTTTTCCTATATAAAAAAAACATTAGGAAAAAATAATTTGAAATATTTAATAATAGTAAAATTTAGAAGTTCAGCGTTAATTTATAATGCAAAATATAATGTAGCTATAAATATAAATTTAAGTATATATATTTATTAACATTATACAACCATTATAAAACTTCAAACGGCCAAACTGCATTATTATTATAAATTCTTTCTCCGTTTGATGAGTTGCAACATATTTAGACATCTCCATTGCATAACTATCCCACAACGTTAAATAGATGCGCAAGCCCCTTCAAAAAAAATACAAATTATTTTAGTAAAAAATAAATAAATAATTTATAAAGCTACGTAATTTTTTTTGTATATAAAATGCAAACAAAAAAATAAATAAATAAAGAATACATACTCGATATCTTGAATTTCCATTGTTAACCTCTTCTTATCAGCGACAACCTTTTTATCTTTATCATCATTGTTGAAGAACTTGTTAACATGTCCTATAACATCTAAGATCAAGTATAAAATAAACATTAATGAAACATAACTTATAAAACTATTATTATGGTTTGGTTGTGATGAAAAAAAAGACTATTAGAACGAAATATACCTATTGTAACATATTCATCAACCTCCCTATCCAGAATTCTTTGAAAGAGCACAAAAGAGAAACCAAAATCTGGACCTTGGAAACCATTATATTCGGAAACTTGAGTATTCATATTGAAGCAGAGTTTGTTTGCGTTTGGAGCATACTTGTATTTAGAGGAATTGACCCCAACTCCTGGATTTCTTATAATAAGAGAAGAATTTTCAGTCAGAAACCTCTCAAATCTATAAAACAACCGCTTAAATACATTCGCTTGAATCCTGTCACCCTGTTAATTATAAAAAAAATAAGAAAACACTTTAAATTTCATAACGTAAGAAAATAAGAAAATTCATATACATTAAAATTAAAACATCACAACTAAAAAAAAGTTATGAAATTAAAAAATAATAGGATATAAAAAAAACGTGTTGTTGAGTTTTACATTTTCATCACATAGGATCATTTCAATTGAGTACACATCATTAGGATTGCGACGATCGGGTAGACGCCAAACCCGAATAATCTTTAGCTTTAACGTCACACCGTTTCGGTTTACATGAATTTGGTTAACCATGGTAAACTCATTTGCATCTACAGCAGCCATTGATCTTGTTAACTGGAAAAAATAATGTAAAAACCAATAGATGATTTCAATAACACAAATTGTAGACAACATAAAAATATTGAAACTTATTTTATAGTTCACTTTTAAGTTTCAAATGTATTGTAGCATAAATGTCAGGAGTGATCACTCCAGAATGTATGCAAAACATCAACATAGGCGATTGGTTAATAACAATAACAAATCAAAATCAAAATAAATAATGTTTATGTATTTAAAGATGAGAAACAGAAATTAACCTAATAATATATCTTTGCGATTACTCAAAGTGCATTCAACGTGTCTTATTACAATCGTATGTCAAGACGGTTTGGCTTGTTTATATAGTTATTCAATCAATTCAATAATAAGAAATGGATGAAAAAGTGGAGGTTAATTAGCATTCGAATTAGCATTGTTATTATTGTTATAACATTATGGTCAAAGTCAAGAATTCAATAACATAACTGACGCATGTCAAGCATTATAGTTAGTTGTGATTTTTTTTGATATATTCAATGTTATTTAACAAAATGTTCTTCATATGTTATGTCAAACATTATATACGTATTCAATCAATTCAATAATAAGAAATGGATGAAAGAGTGGAGGGTAATTAGCATCCGAATTAGTTATAACATTATGTATTGATTGAATTTAGTCAAAGTTAAGCATTGAAACTATCAATTTCGACTTACCATTCGAAATAGCATTGTTATTATTGTTATAACATTATGTATTGATTGAATTTAGTCAACGTCAAGGATTCCTTGATTAACTGGCGTATGTCAGGCATTATATAGGTATTCATATAGGTATTCAATCAATTCAATAATACGAAATGGATGAAAGAGTGGAGGGTAATATGCATCCGAATTAAAATTGTTATTATTGTTAAAACATTACGTATTGATTGAATATAGTCAAAGTCAAGCATTCAATAACATAACTGCCGCATGTCAAGCATTAAAGTTAGTTGTGATTTTTTTTTTATCTATTCAATGTTATTTAACAAAATGTTCTTCATATGTTATGTCAAGCATTATATAGGTATTCAATTAATTCAATAATAAGAAATGGATGAAAGAGTGAAGGGTAATTAGCATCCGAATTAGCATTGTTATTATTGTTATAACATTATGAATTGATTGAATTTAGTCAAAGTTAAGCATTGAAACCATCAATTTCGCCTTAGCATTTGAATTAGCATTGTTATTATTGTTATAACATTATGTATTGATTGAAATTAGTCAACGTCAAGCATTCATTGATTAAGTTGCGTATGTCAAGCATTATATAGGTATTCATATAGTTATTCAATCAATTCAATATTATTGAAATGGATGAAAGAGTGGAGGGTAATATGCATCCGAATTAAAATTGTTATTATTGTGAAAACATTATGTATTAAATGAATATAGTCAAAGTCAAGCATTCAATAACATAAATGCCGGCTGTGAAGCATTAAAGTTAGTTGTGATTTTTTTATCTATTCAATGTTATTTAACAAAATGTTCTCCATATGTTATGTCAAGCATTATATAGGTATTCAATTAATTCAATAATAAGAAATGGATGAAAGAGTGGAGGGTAATTAGCATCCGAATTAGCATTGTTATTATTGTTATAACATTATGTATTGATTGAATGTAGTCAAAATTAAGCATTGAAACCATCAATACATCAATAAAAATCGCCTTAACATTTATAGCATAGTCAAAGGTGACATCCCATCAATAACTTCTTGTGTGTCAATCTTGGTAACAAAAAGCCTACGTTTGTCCGAACACCATTTGAAGAGGCAGTAGTCCCCAATAGAAATACCTTCTGATTCACGCAAGACATCCCATCCAATGACAGTAAACCTTAACAAAACAATCAACAATACAAAAATATATAAAAGGTAAAGCAATTTTCGTAATCTAAGATGAATGAAAACGTAGATGCTCAAAATGCAAAAACACAAACCCAGGGACTTGATAATGAACACCTACATGCACCATAGGAGACCACAAGTACCCATTGGTAAATTTAATCTTAATTTTGGATGATTGATTTAAACCAGCCATTTCAGCAATCAAGTTAGGAATTACCTACATATTCAAAAAAATAAATAAGGATTACAAAATTGTAGATGGAATACGCAAAAAAAAAAGATAAATTTGGCAATCACCATATAATCAAAAATAAACATACCAACGCATCATCTATAAATTCTAACAAAACAAACCAAGATTGACCATGGTATGTCGAAACTTTAATGTTGTTGTTTCGTAAGTTTTTAGATAACAAAAACCTGTTTATGGTTGTCGGCAATGTCTGGACAAACACGTAAAAAACAACATTATAATAACGAATAAGCTTTTTTTACTTAAAAAACAAATTACAAACGTCATACCAAAACTCGTGTGGAAGGGTCATGAATAACCTTGAAGAATTTGTCACCCTTATGATAAGCCATAATGAAGTTATTTGTCCTAATGAAATCCTGTTCTTCGTCTGCAAAACAAACTTTTGTTAAAGTATCCATAAAGTCACTAATACTCGAAACTGATTTCAATTTTTTTTTTGCATGAAATCCGTTATTTTGTTTTTTTTTATAATCTTTTTTTTATATTCACACATACTCGAAAATTATTTCGATTGCAATCTGTTATTAAAACCACAATCATATCATCAATGATTAAACATGATCAGAATTACTTGTGTGTCAATTTCATCCAAAGCAGAGACTTGATCCTATACAGATTATCAAATGGTGTTAATAAAAAAAAAAGATTTTTATCATTACAAATAAATCCGAAATAAAACGATTGTATTTCTGTTTGCTTTAATATGTTAGTAAACCGCTATGTATGGATATCATACAAATCAGAAACATAATCGAAAACAGATTAGATAGTTATTTTAATAAGAAAACGTGTTTTGTAGTTAAATATTTTGTAGAAGGTAGGTACTTATACGATTGTTATTTATCTTTGTAGAAAAATAATGATAGAAACCGATTATGTTTATCTTTTATGTAAGATGATTGCAAGCATTATGTATCAAACTAATCAAAAGGCAGAAAAATTATCAAAAAGATTTCAAGATTGATGTAAGCTTGATGAACAACATACCTTGCAAAAAGAAGAATGAGAGAGGAATGAGGAATGAGAAAGGAATTATTAGGATAGGAAGGAGGAAGATGTTGTAACATACAAATGGATGTTGACAAAACAAAAAAAAAAGAGGTTTATATAATACTTTTTCATGGAGCCCCATTTAGGATTTGGATCCTTGAAGACCCTCTAAAAATCTAGGATTCAACCCTAGTGTTTTCATTTATTATATAGATATACACACACACATACATAACTTATATTCATTAGAGTATAAAATGTATATAAAAAAAGTAAGTATTAAATGTTAAAAAGTAGGTTCGGTTTACACATCAGGTTCCAAGCCGTGTAAAAACCTAAGCTTACATATTTCTTTCCAAACCACGCAAACCTAGGGGGTGTTTGGGATTGAGCTAGAAAATGGCTTATTGACTTATTAGTTTTTTTAAAAATCAATAAGCAATAAGACTGTCCGTTGTAGCCCGCGAGCCACAAATCAATCCACGTGGATCGCGTGAACCACAACATACCTGAGTGAACACCGCCGCGAGCGAGCGAGCTGAGGCGACCCAGCTCGCGTGTGATAGCGAGGAGAATTTGAATGCTGGGCGATTTTGTATTTTTTTTTTTTTTTTTTTTTTTTGTTTCTTTGTTTGTGTATTTGGTATTTGATGAAGAAGATGATGAAGAATTATGAAGAATGAAGAGTGAGTTGCACATGTTTCTGCATTATGTTTTTTTTAACATTTTCATATTTTTTTTATTATTATTATTATTAATCTTTTTATTATGTTTGTTAATGTTTTATATTTTGTTTATTAATGTTTAAAATAATAATGTTTACAAATAATAATGTATAAAAAAAATTGATAAAGCTGCCGCTCACCTCTAGCCACAACAGCATCAAGTGAGCAACCAACAGCTTTATCAAACTGCCAACTAGGCGCTGACATGACGTAATATGAGAGGATAGAGTCATTGCTCATCTCTAACCACAACGGATAGTCTAAGCAATAAGTCATTTAGAAAAGTCACAAATCCCAAACAGGCTCCTAGACTGCTAGGTTTTGTTTTGAAATTGAAGATACATATCAAATTGTTAATAATATTTTGAGTAATACTAAAAAATTTGAAAGTCAAACATTTCAAGTTGTATACATAGTCGTTAAGGGAGAAAGAGTTTTGACGCAAAGGCCTTGACGGACATGCCAAACGGCGACCTTCTCGAGTGCCGGAGCTAGTAGGTATTTACCGGAGGTGTCGTATGTGATGTTCGACTGCACCGATGCAATCACTCCAAACGCCGCCGTTGATTCGTACCGGAAATACGACTTCACCATTGCTTTTAGGGTTTGTCTTCTTGTTTTGACTCGATTATATATATATATTAGTTCCAGAATTATGGGCCTGTTTGGTTGTTGTTGTTGTTGTTATTATTATTATTATTATTGCATGAGTCTTCAAAGGATTTTTACCATTACGTGAGGAAAAGTGAATGGTTGTATTATTAACAATGAGGCTAAGTGGTATGGAGACGTCCCTGGGTGGTCTTGGCACGTCCATGACGCGCTACACTATCCCCCTCCCCCCGGGTGTCCCCGTCTTCAACGTCTTCAAAGGCACATGGGGGACGGGCCAAGTGATTTAATTTTCGACCGTTGCACATCATTAACGCCTATTTAAAAAAAAAAAAAAAAAACTTTTTCCCAAATTATATACCAACCATTTCAACACATTTTTTTACAAAAACTCTCTCTACCTTAACGCAATTCTCACTAACTTTTTTATACATTCGTAGGAATATAAGCCGAAATGTCCGGGTTCCGAGCTCGTTAATCTGAGAGACGTACGATTCATACGTACGCACACTTAAAAACCGACCTTGTGGAGAATGTAGGGAGCTCCTTATGGCCGGATACTCGTTGAGTATGGCCTGGGGGTGAAACCCATCACTCACCAAGGCAGCTTCTATGTATTGTTCCACCAGTGATTGAGCGTGTATAGTGGAGACCATACGACGAAGGTTGTCGTCTCCCCCCAATTGAGCACCAAGTACGTGTTAAAACAATCCAATTCTTTAAAAAAAAAAACAAAAAAACCAAGCAATGTCGTATTTCCCTTTGGTTAATTCTTCATCTTCGTCGAGCAAGGAAAACCAACTTTTTATAAAACGTCGTTTGGGAAGCGGCACATAAACAGAGACCGAGAAGGTTAGTTTATATTTTTTTACTATTTATATCGCAACTATATTTTTTAGAATTTATGCTGCCACTATATTTTTTTTAGAATTTATATCGCCACTATATTTATTTTTATTTACAACATGCGTGTAGGTGCCCAAGAGAGATTAGTAGCTGATTACTTTGCCGATGAACCGTTGTACACGGATGACATGTTTAGGTGCTGGTTCCGAATGAGTCGTCGATTGTTCTTACGTATAGCCAATGACTTGTCGAGCCGTGTCCCGTTTTTTACTTTACGATACAATGCTAGAGCCAAAATGGGGTTCACCACCTTACAAAAATGCACAGCAGCATTGCGACAACTGGCTTACGGGTCGACAACCGATTCGTGGGACAAGTATTTAAGGATGTCCGAAAGAACTGCACGAGAATGTTTGCATAAGTTTTGCAAACATGTTTTGAAGATCTATAGCAAAAAAATATTTGCGAAAACCAACATCCAATGACGTCCAAAAGTTGTATCAATTCCACTTACAAAAGCATGGTTTTCCAGGAACGGGTGGAAGCATTGATTGCATGCATTAGCCATGGCGGAATTGCCCGAATGCATGGCGCGGACAGTTTATGCGAGGCGATAAAGGACATCCAACAATAATCCTAGAGGCTGCTGCGTCCCAAGATTTATGGATTTGGCCTGCTTTCTTTGGTGTTCCCGATTCGAATAACGACATTAACGTCATACATCAATCACTGGTTTTCGACGATGTTGTAAAAGGAACCGGTCCAGATACCAGCTGTAACGACCCAGCCTTACGTGGCCGGGTCATCGGGTCGGGTTATCGGAGTTATGCAGCGGACTTCAGGATATTGACAGTCTTGACTCTTCCAGGATCCACGTCATCATATCTGTTAGGTTACCTGAACACATGCCAAAAATAGTTTCTGTCAACATAAAGTTGGTGAGGTCGTGTATTTTATAAATTGAATGGCCAGTTCATTTGTTTATAATTCTTTTAATAAAACATGCTTTACTATTCTAATTCTGGAGGGGAAATATATTCTATTATACCAATTCGATTAAATTATACCGGTTATATGTCAATCTATTATATTCTATTAGTTGCCATTCCTATCGATGGTACCACTCTGTTTGTGGTAAATCTTACTTATTCCTACCCTCTACTCGGGTAAGATTGGTTATTATCCTCTAGTTGGACAATAAAGGAAATGGCGAGATACCGGTCAGTACTGTCCTCGTTGTTTCTATTATCCCCTTTTCTATTATATTTCCTTTATTAAATCTATTATGTAAAGCATTTCTATATTTTCTAATAAATAACATGTGTTTCCCCTAAAACGTTTAATAAAACAATAAAAGAGGGGAGTTCACGATACTCACAGGTTTGCATATAGTCTTTTATAGTCTCTTTTATTACAATTATATGTCAAATATATATATTGATACGTTTTACGCGTGGGACTCGTTAGATTGTATTATTTAGGATATATATCACATATACAATTTATGTATATATAGAGTTCGGTATATATTAGATAGTCCTAAACTCGGGGTTTATTATTGACACGACACGGACATCCTAAAATCTAGCTGGCTATTACAGCTTAGCACTCGTAGCTAATAAAGCTGGCCATTACAGCTTGGCACACGAACCTATAGGACTCTAGACACGTACTTACCCGGATGCTGGTTCGGCTGATCATATTATCATTAACCCGAGTCTAGTATATCGTTCTATATATCGAATCTTATATATATAAACGTATATATTCTATATATGATTATTATTCTCTTATTATTATTATCAAGTCCGTACGTTATTCGTATTATATATATATAATCGTATAATTCTAATAATCCTCGTCTAGTCAATGGACCGGGTTCTATTCCGGGTGTTGACCGAGTCACCGAGTCGACTCGGTATCAGTTTAACTCTCCGATTGGATTAACGGTACCTCGCAATAATCACAGAAACAGTATTATAATCGGGTATCAACGATTAATACCAACATATTTATAATAACTGTTAAAGATTATACCTTTGTAATCTGAATCGTATCAGGATAGATCGGAGATTAACTGGAAACTAACCGGAGGTTGACCGGAGTTCGAACAGGGGCTGACCCGGGACTCAATGGTTCACCTGTTTACGGATGGAAACAGGAACTCGATGGATATACAAGATACAATACTATACCCGCGTCAATAGACATGATTCGGGTCTGATTATAACTGTCCGATGGTTCCTGTAGACCCGATAACAATCAATACCAATAATCGCAGAATTAATCAAAAGAAGGGTTGGTTACTGGCTATTGCTCAGTGAGTTACACGAACTCATGACAGTCACCCCATGAACTGGTGACTGTCCGGTTAAGCCATAAAGACGGAAAGGTGGGTTCCGGTGGCTATGGCCTCGGGTGGCTACCCACTTGAAACAAGGTATCGCGTTGTGTCCCAACCAAATGAAAAGGGCCGGTTATCCAAATCAGAAGAGAATACTGGTTAATTTTCGGGTTAAAACAGAGAAATAAAGGGGGTGCTTACCGGAGAAGAAAAGGGGCGGCGGCCGGAGGTTGGTGGTCTGAAACTGAAGACAGCGGCAGTGGCAGAGGTGACTGGAACACAGAGGCAGCAGCGCTGCCATGGTTCTCAGGCCCCTACTGCTGTCGTATAGGTGTTGTATTTCGTCCGGAGGTGAGGAAGAAGAAAAGGCCGGTGGTCGGCGGTGGCTCAGGCGGTGTTTCCGGCGGCCGGAGAGGAGGGTCCGGTTGGGTTTCATCTCACATACCTATGTGTATATTTCTTATGTGCAGAGAGAGGGAGTATATAGCGAGATGAGAGAGACAGAGATAAGAGAAGAGGGGTGGTTTTATAGATAATTAAAATAGAGGGTATTTGGCCACGGGGATAATAACTAGAACGCGGGGTGTTTGGCAACGAGTATAAAAACGTCTGACGGCGTTTTAATTAGCAGGAAAAGAGCGTTTAACCGGGATAATAATAATCCAATAATTATTATTTATAAAATCAATTAAAACGGTTAGTCGCGAGATTCGAACTGGAATATTTAAATAAATAATCGGGTGGTCGGGTACGATCCGACTCGTTTAAGAGACCCGTAACACTTCAGGTCGTTACATTCGCCCCCCCTTAGGAAATTTCGTCCCCGAAATTTGAGTGATCCTGTATTTTACACCCTTGACCGATAAGGATGTTATAATGCAACTTGAACACTCGTCACGAGTCATAATCAGTACTCGTGGTTTGCGAGGAAATCGATCTTTATATCAATTCACATCTACGTTTTAACCTTTCTTGCTATAGTCATGTTAATACAGATATATGGACTATCTGTATCTTCTGGTATGACTATAAAAGGTTTTCCGTATAGATTGATATCTTTCTTTATACTACGAATATTCTTCTTATCTTATTTCTCATTAGAATGAGAAACAAATTGAATATCATTCTTATATAAAGACAATTCGAACATACTTTGAGATTCTAATCATTTTTCTTTTGAAAGATTTACAATCTTCCAGCAAGCATCGCTAGAGTTTCAAATCGATACGATTTATTCATCGTCGGATTCATTTACAATGATGGATTCTAGTTGGTTCTTAAGAGATAGATACGGAAGTCCCTTCATTATCATGACTTGAATGGGATCCGAGCTACTACCTCTTATGTTCGAACTTTAGAATCTGTCATCATTGTAAATTCGATTCTTAAAGAGTAGAAATGATTTCTTTAAATCATTAGATGTATCTTATCCGGATTTTAAAGGTACCGGAAAAGACTAATTCATTGATGATTGAGATTTCTCTTAAATCATCTATAATAGTCTTACTGACTATTTCATTGATGATTAACTGCATTGTATTTCGTTACATATTATTTGACTTTTCTTAGTGTATTATTGTGAACGAGGTCTTTCACAATTCTACAGCCAACATATGTAAATTTATCTTTATAGTCTCAGAATCTACTGGTAACAGTCGCCGTTACGATTCTTTGACTTAGGATTCTGATGGCAATGCATCGATTATTCTTTCTCAAAATCATGATTATCATTCAGGTTCACTGCATGAATACTTATTACGTTAAGTCTTTCTGCAATTATTCCTTCTTGATATCACTATTTTGGAATTCGATATACTCTCGGTAAAATATTCTATAATTCCTTTTTATAAAATATTCTTTTATAAAATTTCTAGTCGTTTCCTTACAACTATTATTCTTATCTAATTATTATATTTCTTGGCATATCGGATGCCTTTTAAATAATATTTGGCATTTTCCTATGCCTTTCTTTTATTCAGACATATCGGATGTCTTTCTAGATTATAATTCTTTTTATTCTTCGATTTATATTCTTTTATTTATCTATTTATATTTCTTTATATCCAAGCAAATACTGATACTATTTATAGTACACACTATAAATTCAGTATTTCTATAATATATATTTGCTTGGAATAATTCTTTCTTATTTATGTATTCGATTAAAGTTTATACTTTCAGTGTCTGAAAACACTTTCCTATAAACTTATATATATAGGCAATCTATCATAGATTCTTAATCCAACTTATTATAAGCGAAGCTTATCTCGTCGGGATAATCTTATAGATAGTTCTTGCCAGAACAGTGATTTTTTTAATTTATCTCTCACAGCCTTTAATTCGGAACAGGAATTCCGTCCTTCCTTGGCCAGAGAGTTTCACTGGAAAAATGAGCATAATTCTATTCATTTTTCGTTTTCTCTTCGATTATACCTTGCGAATCTCTACGCGATTCCGCTTGGTATTAATCGTATTTTGATATATTCGATATCAATTATTTTCTTTTAATAATTCGTTGGATTCTACCGTTTCCGGTTCCTAAATCCTTATAAATTTATATCTGTTATATTTTAAAGATTTAACAATCCTTTCATCACTTCTTGACTTTCAACTTGGTAACACTTTATCGTTTTATCAATTTGATTGCATTATAACTCGCACGAGTCTTTATACGAAGTGACTACAAAGATTTGTTTATAGCATCATATATCCTTATAAAGAATTCTGTGACTTGGTGACAAATGTCCGGATATACCTTCTGTAAGGGTCCAGATATCATTTGCCCCGGAGATTGCACAGAGGATATACAACTATTTTTGGTTGGCAATCAGAAATCAATATACTGATTTCTATGATTCGTAGAAATTAACCAATCAATGGTTTTTATTCTGCGAACATATTCTTAGTCGTATTTCTCGAAGAAATTCCAACTAGATTGCCAGTTCGGTGGTCGTATTCTCCACATATATTACGCTGATGGTTCGAATATGTATTTCTTCTTATTATTATTTCTCATTATTTCTCTTAATATATTTATGATACAAACATACTGTGATCTTGATAAACTCCTACTTGAATGTTACTGTGCCTGTGACATTCATAATTATGTCGCGATCATAATTACTATTCCACCTCACCTAACATTCCAGTACTTATTTATTTTAATCACAATAGGTATGGGTCCTTCACATATTATTTCGATATTCTGTTCTTTATTTTCTCTTGGGTTGAAATTATATTATTCGGGATAGAACTTATAGATCTAAGTCTAACGAAATAGACTGTCAATCATTCAAGAATTTGTTCGTGTCAGAAGGTGTTCAATATAACAATCCAATCTTCTTAATATCCCTTGACTTGTTCGAGTCATAGGATTAAGACGGTAGTTATATTTTCGTATAATCGAGCGAGTAAGAATTCGGTTTCGTCTGACAGATACCAGCGTAGGTTGATTACGGAATTCCGAGAATAATATTTTGTCCAATATTATTTAATTCTGGAAGGGATCGAGGAGGACCTCTAACCGAGATTTGTATATTATTTATCGTTTATATCGGAAAAATATCGAAGAATTTATACGATCGAATATACGTACGAAATTATATGGAAAAAGGCTCTTGAGATATATATATATATACACGAATACGAATTTGATAAATAAATGTCTATGAAAATAACATTATATACGGTAGAAAATATGTTTCGGTAAATAATACGATCGTAGTTCTTTTATCTAAAACTTCGGAAATAATAATAACAGTACGGATTCGAGTTTTATAATAATATTCTTTTTCAAAATAACTTAACGGTTCAAAAGAGTCATGGTAAAAACTTTCTTAATATTGAAATTCTTAATTTTTAATAAATAAGTTCTTATTACTGATTAAAACAAAATAGATTTCTCAAAATATTGTGATCGAAACTTCTAAGGTTAAATGGATAAATTTGGATAAAACCTGAGATAGATTCTGGGGTTTTTCAAAAATTTATCAATACTTAAATAAGTTATAATATTAATAGATTTCTCTTAATTTTATAAATTAACTCAATCGTTTATTTAAAATTTTAAAAGGAGGAGTAATTATATATTTTTACTCAAACTGAAATACTGGTTTAGTATAAAAATAATAATGACTAAATATAATTTAATAATTTCTAAAATCATACTGAAAAGATTTAAAACAATGTAGACAATTGCGAAATATATTTAGTCTTTAATTAAATAATTGAAATAAATTCTTTAAAAACACAGTATTTATATATCAGATTTTATAAAAATTTCGGAATTTACGGTGTAAAAATAATATTTACGGATACTCGAGCATAGGAATGTTCTAGTCGGAGCGTAATATTTATATTCTGTTTATAATATTGGAATAACCGTAGGGTTAACGATTTGAGATCGGATAGGAATAGTCACTGGGAATGGAATAATTCCATTAATTCATACGGAATTTCTGGAATATTCAACGAATGATTATTAATCAACAAGTTTCTTTTAATATATCTAGTTTCTGTTCTGTATTTCTGTCTTATTTCTTTTAATGTCATGATTTCTATTTTATATTCTTTCGTATTTCATATGGCCTTAATATCCTGTAAGATTTCCCAGAAATTAAATGTGTATGTAAATTCACAATTGTGTACAGAATTGTTAATTTACCCCACATAATCATTCTAGTAATATCCTGTAGTGGATTTGTTTTGATTTCTAATATACTGTTCTGGTGCTCACCAACTTTATAATGGTTTGGCATTTAGATACCCTAAAATTTTATCGTCTAATATTCTTTTACCCTATCCATATTTCTAATCAAAATTTTTTTTAAAATACATTTCTGGTAGATCCTGGATTAATAAATATTTCAAGACTGTCCATAAGCGTCGCTCTGATACCAACCTGTAACGACCCAGCCTTACGTGGCCGGGTCATCGGGTCGGGTTATCGGAGTTATGCAGCGGACTTCAGGATATTGACAGTCTTGACTCTTCCAGGATCCACGTCATCATATCTGTTAGGTTACCTGAACACATGCCAAAAATAGTTTCTGTCAACATAAAGTTGGTGAGGTCGTGTATTTTATAAATTGAATGGCCAGTTCATTTGTTTATAATTCTTTTAATAAAACATGCTTTACTATTCTAATTCTGGAGGGGAAATATATTCTATTATACCAATTCGATTAAATTATACCGGTTATATGTCAATCTATTATATTCTATTAGTTGCCATTCCTATCGATGGTACCACTCTGTTTGTGGTAAATCTTACTTATTCCTACCCTCTACTCGGGTAAGATTGGTTATTATCCTCTAGTTGGACAATAAAGGAAATGGCGAGATACCGGTCAGTACTGTCCTCGTTGTTTCTATTATCCCCTTTTCTATTATATTTCCTTTATTAAATCTATTATGTAAAGCATTTCTATATTTTCTAATAAATAACATGTGTTTCCCCTAAAACGTTTAATAAAACAATAAAAGAGGGGAGTTCACGATACTCACAGGTTTGCATATAGTCTTTTATAGTCTCTTTTATTACAATTATATGTCAAATATATATATTGATACGTTTTACGCGTGGGACTCGTTAGATTGTATTATTTAGGATATATATCACATATACAATTTATGTATATATAGAGTTCGGTATATATTAGATAGTCCTAAACTCGGGGTTTATTATTGACACGACACGGACATCCTAAAATCTAGCTGGCTATTACAGCTTAGCACTCGTAGCTAATAAAGCTGGCCATTACAGCTTGGCACACGAACCTATAGGACTCTAGACACGTACTTACCCGGATGCTGGTTCGGCTGATCATATTATCATTAACCCGAGTCTAGTATATCGTTCTATATATCGAATCTTATATATATAAACGTATATATTCTATATATGATTATTATTCTCTTATTATTATTATCAAGTCCGTACGTTATTCGTATTATATATATATAATCGTATAATTCTAATAATCCTCGTCTAGTCAATGGACCGGGTTCTATTCCGGGTGTTGACCGAGTCACCGAGTCGACTCGGTATCAGTTTAACTCTCCGATTGGATTAACGGTACCTCGCAATAATCACAGAAACAGTATTATAATCGGGTATCAACGATTAATACCAACATATTTATAATAACTGTTAAAGATTATACCTTTGTAATCTGAATCGTATCAGGATAGATCGGAGATTAACTGGAAACTAACCGGAGGTTGACCGGAGTTCGAACAGGGGCTGACCCGGGACTCAATGGTTCACCTGTTTACGGATGGAAACAGGAACTCGATGGATATACAAGATACAATACTATACCCGCGTCAATAGACATGATTCGGGTCTGATTATAACTGTCCGATGGTTCCTGTAGACCCGATAACAATCAATACCAATAATCGCAGAATTAATCAAAAGAAGGGTTGGTTACTGGCTATTGCTCAGTGAGTTACACGAACTCATGACAGTCACCCCATGAACTGGTGACTGTCCGGTTAAGCCATAAAGACGGAAAGGTGGGTTCCGGTGGCTATGGCCTCGGGTGGCTACCCACTTGAAACAAGGTATCGCGTTGTGTCCCAACCAAATGAAAAGGGCCGGTTATCCAAATCAGAAGAGAATACTGGTTAATTTTCGGGTTAAAACAGAGAAATAAAGGGGGTGCTTACCGGAGAAGAAAAGGGGCGGCGGCCGGAGGTTGGTGGTCTGAAACTGAAGACAGCGGCAGTGGCAGAGGTGACTGGAACACAGAGGCAGCAGCGCTGCCATGGTTCTCAGGCCCCTACTGCTGTCGTATAGGTGTTGTATTTCGTCCGGAGGTGAGGAAGAAGAAAAGGCCGGTGGTCGGCGGTGGCTCAGGCGGTGTTTCCGGCGGCCGGAGAGGAGGGTCCGGTTGGGTTTCATCTCACATACCTATGTGTATATTTCTTATGTGCAGAGAGAGGGAGTATATAGCGAGATGAGAGAGACAGAGATAAGAGAAGAGGGGTGGTTTTATAGATAATTAAAATAGAGGGTATTTGGCCACGGGGATAATAACTAGAACGCGGGGTGTTTGGCAACGAGTATAAAAACGTCTGACGGCGTTTTAATTAGCAGGAAAAGAGCGTTTAACCGGGATAATAATAATCCAATAATTATTATTTATAAAATCAATTAAAACGGTTAGTCGCGAGATTCGAACTGGAATATTTAAATAAATAATCGGGTGGTCGGGTACGATCCGACTCGTTTAAGAGACCCGTAACACTTCAGGTCGTTACACCAGCTTTACAGTTTTGGGCAGTGGCGGATGCACATGTTAGATACGGTGGGCATGTGCCCACCGTCCAACTGACCGGAGTCGTGTATCAAAGTTTTCATGGTTGTGATACTTTCTAGGTGTTAATGCAATCTGTTGCTATTCAGAACATGTTATGTACATTTTGTTCTTGAATATTGATCTTTAGAGTGCCTTTTTTTCATGCCATGAGTTAAGAATCGTGTGTGTGTATATATATATATATATATATATATGTGTGTGTGTGTGTGTGTGTGTGTGTGTGTGTGTGTGTGTGTGTGTGTGTGTGTGCGTCTTGTGGTTGTTTTAGATTGAAACTGCACGCAGAAGCTCACCATGGATCTCATTTCAACAAAAGAAAAGACAAAGAAACCAAGAGGTTGATTATAGTTTTAATGAACCGAGTGATTTTTGAGGTACAAAAACCATTGAAGCTTTTAATGAAGGAAAAAGTAAGTGGGAGAGAGAAGATGCTATAGAAACCAAGAGGATGATTATAGTTTTAACTTTTAACCCTTGTAGTACAACTAAAGTTACAAATTAAACATTTTATTTGATTTGATTTTTTAAATAATCCTACAAGTAAACATCTAAACATAACATATTAATCATAACAAATTATATATTCTAGATGACTAATATGTTTTATTATCGATTAATTAGTGATTAATTTATTAGTGCCTTAGTATTTTGACTCGAGGTTTATTAGTATTTTTTTTTCTTATTTGTGACATATTATTGTGTTTAGTCAATTATTTTTACACACATAACTAGATAAGTATTAAATGAATACACCAATCCATTTTGAACTGATTTATTTTAATTCAATTGTTTTTTACTAGACCCAGTTTGTGCCCCCGTAATAAATATTTCTAGATCCGCCACTGGTTTCAGAGGTGGAATACAGGCGTGGGTATTATCTTGCTGATAGAATATAACCAACCTACTCTTCAATCTTTACGTCCCCATTATGTCTGGTCTAATAAAAAATAAAATAAAAATAAAACCATAGGGGCCGCAAAACAAGTCTGACGTGGCACCATTTACTCCTCTAAAACTTGCCTTCTTCATTTCCTCTTTTTCTTCTTCACAAACATCAACAAATACTTCATTAAAAACATTCTCATCAGTCATCAGTTAATAAACAATCAACAAAACAATGGCAAAGCTGGTGTCTTTCACAACAGACACCAGTCTATCATGTCTACCACACCACAAATTCAACAACAGGTTCTTGAAACCATCATCTTTATTGAGTTCTAGAAATGGGTATTCCAAGATTTGTTGCAGCATCAAGGAGAAACAAAATCTTGCAGAAAGCAAGGGCCTTTCTTCCATGGTTAGTGGCTTAAAGGTTGATGATGAATTAGAGGACAAATCTGGAAGTGGGTTTGAAAGATTAAGGTTTGGGGATTTGAATTTGAGGCCTTGGAAGAATGTGCCACAAAGATATAAACTTATTGGGACTACTTCTCTTGCTTTTGTTATTTGTAATATGGATAAGGTAAAGTTGGTTTTTTTTTTTTTTTTTTTTTTTTTTTTTTTTTTTTTAAGAGTGATCATTTGAAAGATTGTAGATGTTAGAAGAAAGTGTATAGAAATTAGATTAATAGGTAATCAGCCTACTTTTAAGCAAGCCCTTTTGGAAATTTTAGTCTTTGTGTTACTAGATTACTATAATTTAAGGAGCCGCTTTACAAACACCGCTGACACGCTATTTAGATATGCACGCTAGTGACGTTTCATATGGGTCGTATGATATGGTGAAATATGGTTTGTATGAGGGCCGAATCATACAGCGCGTATGATCTTTTGGCTGACAAAAGGTTGACTGATGTTAATGTGATCATTGACAAACCCATACGCCCTGTATGATCTTTTCTTCGCCTTGTCGTTTGGCTCGTATGATGTTTTAAATGAAAAAGAAATGATTGATCAGATCAGACCATTGACTAACCCCATACGGTCCGTATGATCTTTTTTTTCGCCCTGTCGTATGGCCTGTATGATGTTTTAAATTAAAAAGGAGTGATGTGACCAGTTACATACCCATACGGCCCGTATGATCTTTTTTTGACCTTGTTGTACGGTCCGTACTCCGTATGATGTTTTAAATGAAAAAGAAAGGACTAATGTGGCCAGTTACATATCCATACGGCCATATGATATTTTTGTCGCTTTGTTGTATGGCCCGTATGATCTTTTTTTGGCCTTGGTAATCTTGATTATTGTTTCCAGTAAATAATAAAAAAACTGAAACTTTTGTAGGTGAATTTGAGTATTGCCATCATTCCAATGTCACATCAGTTCCATTGGAGCTCATCAGTAGCAGGACTAGTCCAATCATCGTTCTTTTGGGGGTACGCGTTGAGCCAGTTACCGGGTGGTTGGCTTTCAAAAATATTTGGAGGGAGGTTAGTATCTTGATGGAAGTGTTTTTAAGTAATTCATTGGTCTTCTTGCGCATTTGATGTGAAGATGCACATGTGATGAATTCTGTATGTTGATCAGTTGTGCAAAATATTATATTATAATTGATTATTAATTTGTGTTTTGTATGTGCCCTCCCTCATGAAGGGAAATTCTTCAGTTTGGTGTTCTGGTATGGTCGCTTGCAACAGCACTCGTTCCACTTGTTGCTGGTTTTATGCCTGGACTTGTTCTTTCAAGGATTCTTGTATGTTTCCTTTCCTTTTATCCCCTGAAATACGTTAGCACAAAATCGTTCCTATTGAGTGTTAGCACATGTATTTAAATGAATTCTTTTGATTTATTTTTCTGAATTTTGTGTTATTTTATTCCAAATAAAAATTTATCTATCCCACATTCAGGTTGGAATCGGGGAAGGAGTATCGCCTTCAGCTGCCACCGATCTGATAGCCAGGTATGTGACTAAAAAGTGTAGAGGTATACCTATAAATAGGCTGAGTAAACCTCTTTTACTTTATTGCTTATAGGATTTAGCAATCAAATTTATAGATTATTTTTGGTGTATTCAACCTTATATGCAGGTTAATTCCTTTGGAAGAACGCTCACGCGCTGTATCATTTGTATTCGGTGGTCTAAGCGTTGGAAGCGTCTTAGGGTATGTTACACATTATTTATAGTAAGCTTATGTATGTTGTTCAGCTTTTATGCTATATCAAATTAATGTATAATCATTGAAGCTGTTTTTAATCTATAACTTCTATTAACAAACCTATAGGCTTCTTTTGGCTCCACCCCTGATTGAATCTTTTGGCTGGGAATCTGTATTCTACATGTTTGGCTTATTTGGAATTGTGTGGTAAGTGAATGTAACCAAATTTGTCCATTTAAGAAATTTTCAGGACATTTGATTTTTTTTTTTATTTTATTTTTTTACGGCTCTGCTTGATTGAATTGATTAATGGAATGTTTCTTCAAATGACTAATGTATAACTTTACATTTTAAGGTTTTTAGGGTTTCAGTTTGTTGCAGAAGACCAACCTTTGACCAATTCTGCACCATTATCAAGTAAGAGCGTTTGTCTGTCGGTTTTTCGTGTTCTATATGAACTAACTCTCACTATTTTGCTTTATGATTTTATACTCCATCATCATCATCATACTCAGTTAATCCCACTAATAGCAAAAGCTAAGGTAGGGTCTAAGGAGTGTAAGATGTAGACAGCCTTACCTCTATCCCGTGGGAATAGACCCCCGGCTCGATAGTGGTTTTGTATCAAGCCTTGGACATAAGGTACATAATGCTTAGCAATCGGGTTTGCGGTGCATGTACCCCCTTGTCTTTTGGCTGTCAACTCCACCACATGATGCATGATTAACCGTCCAACATTTTTAACGTTACTTTTGCCCCCCGAGGGCCACGCATATATTGGTAAACATTTATGATTTTATACTAAAAATGCTAAACATCATTAATCACAAGATTGTATTGTTCTATTTGTGTTTGAAAGATTCCTTAATTTTGTTTAAGGGTAGTTAAATACATAGTTTAGCTATGTGCAAACTCAAATATTATGTTTTTTTGGACTCACTTGAGTTACAGGGTCTCAGCCAAATCCCAAGCCAAAATCATGGGAAACTTCTATGGAGGAGTTTGGTGGCTCCCTAAACGTATGAAGCAGAACTCTTTTCTAATTTGTTTTCATTTTAACGTTTCAAGTTTGAAAATATAAATATTTATTTTGATTATTTTCATGTGTAGGTACCATGGAAGTCTTTTTTCCAGAGTAAAGCCGTTTGGGCGATGATATACGCTCATTTTTGTGGAAGTTGGGGTCATTATTGCTGTTTGTCTTGGCTTCCTACTTATTTCAGGTAATAGCTATAAATAATTAGACGTTTCATTATTAGTATTTTGTAGTCAAGTGTAATATAAAGCTTCCAACTTTTTGTAATATGCAGCGAGGAACTTAGCCTGAATTTAACAGAAGCTGCATGGGTATGTAAAAAATCAGTTTTTTTTTTTTTTTTTTTTTTTTTTTTTTTTTTGTATGTGTTTTACTTTTACGGTACTATCTAGCTTGGGTCAACATTGTTGCATAGTTAAATTCATCTACAATGATTTTTACCAGTAACAGAAAAAATCGATGAATTGTAACTTGATAACTTTACCAAAAGAAAGTTTTTGCAATTTCATAGAATAAAGTGTGTTTGGGGGATTATGTACGCTTTCGTCCTTATAATGGTTATGTATTTTCTTCAATCTAGGTTTCTGTTCTTCCTCCACTAGCCTCAGTTGTTGTTACCAGCTTCGCATCACAGTTAGCTGACAACTTAATCTCTAAAGGAGTCGAAACAACTGTGGTATTTTTTTTTTTTTATTTCTGTGTATTTTTATTTTGGAATGGCAAATACTCACACATTTAGAGCTGGCAATTTAGAGTTTAGACGGATTTACTTTTGAATGGTCAACCAGGGTATGTTTAACTATTAATGGGTCAGACGGAGAAGGTTAAACAAATAGCTAAAATGGAAGCGGGTCACATGGATAATAAAAGGCCGAAAGTCCCTCGTAGTGTATTTCACTCTAAATCATTTTATATGAAAAAAGTAAATTTTTATTGAAATATTATACTTTCTGCAATCATGTTTTAAGACACTAATTATCAATTTTATAATAATACATACAAGTACTTTGGGTCATCTTGGCACCAAATTTTTAGACCCACACATAACTTTAGTGTTTTCAGGGGCGCAGGTTAGTTGGGGAGGGGGGCGACCCTCCGAATTTTCGCGCAGAAGTTCCGATTATATAGTATTCGTATAGAAAATTTTGGAAATATAGGGTTTTGACCCCCCGAAACTAGTGACTTCCGACCCCCCGAACCTTCGGGTCAAGCTTCGCCACCGAGTGTTTTGACCCATTACCTAACCCGCCTGACCCACGGATTCTATGTCTAATTACTTTCCGTGCAGGTGCGCAAGATATGCCAAACAATCGCATTTTTATCCCCTGCAGCTTGTATGATTTTATCATCTGTTGACTTAGGGCTACCTCCATGGGAAGTAGTCACTATCCTTACTGGTGGAATAGCACTATCAAGTTTTGCATTATCAGGTGCCGAACCAAATATAAATCCAGTTTTTTCTTGCAGTTTTTATGCCCAGAGACTTGATGTCCACTTTTTGGTTGTTTTGTTGCAGGACTGTATTGTACTCATCAAGATATTTCTCCAGAATATGCAAGCATACTTTTGGTACGTTCAGTTATTTTCTTACATTAGTGGAAATGAGAGTTTTTAGGTGGCTACTTTGATTCATTTACTTAAAAATGGGTCAATTTGGGTTGTCAACAGGACAGATGCGAATGCCTCAAAACTTGCCTAAAGTGTAATTAAATGATTAAAAACCCTAAATTATTTTGATAAAAGAACATATTTTTATTATGTGATCGTATTTTGATACTATATTTTTTATATAAAATGGGACAAGAAAGTAATGTAGGTTACATCCCGACTCGTTTTTCTGAGATCACGTTTTCTTGAAAAATGTTGCATCTTTGCAAGAAATACAGTTTGTTTTCAGTTAAAAGCCAAAGATATTGTTCAAAAGTCTATTAAACGCCTTATAAATGACCAAGTATATATATATAGAGTTCAAAACTAAAATCTCTGAAT
The DNA here is from genome assembly GCA_028751855.1 of Ambrosia trifida. Taxonomy (NCBI): domain Eukaryota; kingdom Viridiplantae; phylum Streptophyta; class Magnoliopsida; order Asterales; family Asteraceae; genus Ambrosia; species Ambrosia trifida. The sequence goes on from CM054132.1 coordinate 70,803,314, forward strand.
TAAATGTCGAATGGCCTATTTGACCCGGAAACTTTGAATTGTGCATTCAGGGCATTACCAATACTGTAGGAGCAGTTCCTGGAATTGTGGGTGTTGCTCTCACTGGATATCTTCTTGAAACAACACATTCATGGGGTGTAAGTTTTTTTTTTATCAAACCTTTCCTAATTTCCACTTCTTTAGTTAAAGTAATTTAATAAAGTTGCATTGCTACCATGTAGATGTCACTCTTTGCGCCATCGATTTTCTTCTACCTCACTGGTACGATCGTATGGTTAGCATTCGCGAGCAGTAAGCCTCAGAGTTTCAAGAAGGTAGATTAAAGGATTATACTTTATTGACCGCCACTAACTTGGGTTGATGAATTCCTTCAACAATTTTGCATAGAAGGTGACCAACTTTTACTAACCAAAAGTATTGTATTTATGTGAAGCAATAGCTGTAAGAAACATTTTATCACGCTCGATTATTGTATATTATTTTGGTTTGAAGATATTTAATTGTAAAATATAGCTAGCAATAATACATAATATGCTTCATTAAGATTATATATGAGTTTTTTTTTTTTTTTTGAATACATTTTGATCGAGTTTCAACCATAGCTGTCAAAGCGCCTAGGCGCAAGGTGCATAAAAAATGAGGGTTGTTTAGGCTTGTTTAAGGGGATTTTAGAGATGTTTTAGGCTTGTTTAAGGCTACATTAGAATGTTTTAGGGTTGTTTAGGACTTGTTCATAACTCATTCAGAATGTTTTAGAGGTTTAGGCAACTTTTAGCCTGAATTTGGCCGGAAAACAACCCCGATAGTGCGCCTCAGTGCCTAGCCGCGCGCCTCACAAGACGCAGCGCACTTGGTGCGCCTGGTTGCGCCTAGGCGCGCTTTTGACAACTATGGTTTCAACTCATTAAACCTAGCTGGCCCATTTTTAGTTAAACTTTAAAGTTTACCCATTTGACCCGTTACTCTGTTATAAAAGAAATATAACCCAGAAATAAAAAATAAAAAATAAAAAATAAAAACTTAAAAGTAAAGCTAAAGTCATAAACAATCAATCATAATCAATATCATTCAAAAAAGATTCAAGAATCAACCAAATAGCGTTGACTGTACCTATGAATCAATAACCAAAATGGAACCGATTCTCAGTTCCATTATGTATATATGTATATCTTATACCATCTAATTGCTGCAAGCATACAAAGTTAGATGTGGGAGATGAGCAAACACAATAGAAAGAGGAGCGACTCGTATGAGCTCTGTAGAATTCACATACAAAGGCTCCAATGGCGGTATCTCCCCGTATGAATTTACTCTCAGTTCTTTACCATTAAGCATCATCACTTGACTATGCAAATTCCCATTTTTTGCTGTTAAATGGTATTCTTCTCGTATGTTTGTTCCGTCAATCTTGCTATTGCCTGGCCTGTTCGCTTTATGATGATGGTGACGGTGATGATGATGATGAACAGGAGATATCAGTGTATTTAATCTCCATGTGCTGTTTAGAGCCAAACTTACATCAACTGTAGTTTTGTTGTCTAGATTGATAAGTAGCAGTGTTATTCCCTTCTGCATTACATATTAGAAGCTTTGTCAGATTGGAAATGACTTTCTTACCCTTTCTTTGGGGTGTGACTGTCTGAGCAAAGCTTTAAGTAAAAATGCACATCCTAATGAGTCAAAGTCAATAGTCAACTTACAGATTCTTTAGCACAATGCGCATAAGATCGTATTTTCTTAGTCCCTGTAAAGTTTGTAGAAAGAACTTTTCTACCCATCAACCGATGCCAAAGAAGAGCGCTGTCAAGAAAGAAAAATCCCATCAAATTATAAGCTATATTTCTATAAACAAAGCCGGTTTACAAATATAAAAACCTGTAGTAATCTGGATTCGGCTCAAACGTTGTAGTGTTGAGCAAACCATAGTTTCCTCCAATCAACGTTTGTCTGCAGTATGTTTTCGTGTCATAAACAGATGACATGCCTAGCTGATCCAAGTACCTGCACACCACCAAAGTCCCATGACGTCTTATCCTTTTCGTAAAGGGTATTTTGGTCTTTTCACACTCGCTTACCAGAAACTAAACACAAATGCATTGGTCACAAGATTATGTCCACTGTTATAAGCACCACCAGCTTCACCAACCCAAGCCGAAGCAGAAGTTATAGAAGTCTTGAGAATATTCTCAAGTTGCCTAAATGTATCAGCCTCGCCGTCAAGGTAAGATGGATCCAGTATCTTTTCAACAAGATGTTGATCAACTCCTGTTATAAGTTATAAAGATTGTAACTTTATACATTGGGTATACTGGAAATCAAATTATTTTTGTTTATTTTGAAAAAAAAAAAAAAAAAAAAAAAAAAAAAAAGATTACCTGGGCCAAGATTATATATGTGGTGAGTGATTATGTCTACGGTTTCGGGTGTTTTGGCTATAAACTCTTTGAACCAGTTGGCATCAAAGAAACCGCCAGGTGCAATTATTCGCGGTTTAGGCTCAATGCCTGAATATATTTCTTCAACTATGTTTTTAAAGGTCATTGTGTCAAAAGCATACTGAGATGCTGTTACTCTTGTTCCAACTCCATTTCCACTTAGCTCATTCCCTACAAGATTTTTTTTAAGACTAAATTAGACTACGAATTTTGACTCGTTTAGTACCGAATGATTCCAGTTATGTTTTATCTCTCTCGAGTTAATGAAAAAGCGAAAAACAACTTAAACGTAAACAGGTCGAAAGTTATCCAAAGTGTAATTTTGACTATTTAATTTTTTAAAACTTTTTTCTATAGAAAGCATAATTTTATTTTTCCGTTATATACATACATCATTACATTGTTTTATATTCAAAGACTCCGTTAAAAGGTATTTGTTTAAATCAAATACATATATCGAAAGTTACAAATTAAAACAAGAATATACTAAAAACTAAAAAAAAAAAATAGAAAGGTACATGGTCACATCATTATGACTTATGAGGCCATGAGGGTGTGATTGATCATTGTTAAGGTGTCAATAGTTTGATAAAGTGTCTAAAACATGTGTCCACAAGTATCATAACCTATTAAATGTTTAACATGTTTTAGACCTTTGATTTGTTAGGCATCATCATCATCATACTCAGTATATCCCACCAATAGCATAGCTATGATAGGCATATGAAAGATTTTTTACCTTAAATATAGTAGGTATGACCAAGCAATAAAAAGTTGAATGATTGGAAACCGTTTAGAGGCTATATCGTCATAATGACGAAAATAACAGGTTATTACTTATTACTTAACTTGGGACAAAAGCTTATCAGATCAACCGAACCCAACCTTTTTGACCCGTTCTCTAACCCATTCGCAACCTCTAACTAAATCATTTTTACAGTTGTGACATGTGACGAACATTAGGTAAATGAACTTACCAAGCTCCCAAGCATACATGGTGTAATTCTTTTTAACCGTGTAACGCATCAAAGATTCAGCATTCTCAGAGTCCCAAGGTCCAGTAGCTGAGCCATCGGCGAGTATTGTCTTGCCAGCGAGCGCATTTAAACCAAAAATAATCTCAGCCCTGAATTCAACCCATGTTTTTTATTACAACCATTGGAATTTGGTTCAACTTTCTTAATAAAAATATTAAATTATTATTGTTTACCCTGTTTCTTTAAAAAAGGTGCTTAATTGATCCCATCTGGATAGAGGCAGGCAGCCTTCAGTAAAGCCAAACAACTCTGATGTGTTATTAGTGAATGGAATGCAAGGTTTTGGATCATCTTCTGTTTGGTAAACAACTTTGTCTTGCAAAGTCCCTCCTAATCTAATCTTTAATGTTGAAAATGCTGCATAAATTATTTAAAGTTCAAATAGCTACCAAAACAGGAATCTTTTGACTTTGAAAGTCAAACTTGTAGTTGCCAAGTTTGTAATTGTTCATATGGACTCATATTTTCAATATAGATTCACTTTTTTTTTATCAAGAATATATTGTTAGTGTAGTTGTTGATAGGAATACAAATTTGAAAACTTTAAGTATGTTGTTTGACATTAATGGTCAAAATATCAAAAGTAATTATGAACAAATGAGGAGTTTAGTTTTTTGTTCTTACCTTTGATTGCATTATGAAAAATTGTGTTGTTAAGATCCTGCATTGAAGTGAAAGTAAACACTTTAGATTCTCAAAAACACACAAAACTAGATGTGTACATAAAAACCGGTTTGGAAAAAAAAAACGGAAAGAAAAAAGCGAAACCGGTTTGGAAAAAAACATGTTTCACCCCGACCCAAATCGTAGGTTTGTATACCGGTTAACCATCCCTATGAAAACCGGGTTGAAAACCGAGTTTAAAAAAAAAGTAAATTTTTTTAAAACCGATCCGAACCGCTTACGATCAGTTTCGGGTTTTCCTTACCCCCCCCCCCCCCCCATACCAAAAAATCGGTTTGTAAAAAACTGAAACCGGTTAAAAAAAACTATTTGTACACCTCTAACCAAAAGTAGAAACTATAAAGGATTTATTTATCAAAACTAAGTAAATTAAAATAAAAGGCATATATGGATTTAAGGACAAAGTAATTAACTTTTAAATCATCATAATTATCTTCTCTTCACAAATCAATAATAATTCTTGGGAAAATAATAATGTTGTCTAACAATGACAGCAATTTAAAATCCATTAAAATCCTTATGGATTCATAGGTAAACACAAAACATGTGATGACTAATATTATCAATCACACACACAACACACCTCAAAAAAACACACACAAATTCAAAAAAAAAAAAAAAAAAAAACCATACCACATTGAGGAGGGAAGCATGACCCCAACTACAAGTACCATAATCACATTTCTCAGGAGGCCACCAATCCATAGTAGCACAAATAAAGTCATTATCTATCTTTGCAATAGCATTTTTCCCATTAATAAAAACTTTTCCTTGAATAATATCTTTTCTTGGTACAGTTTGTGAATCCACAAGATTGCAGCTAAAACTAATCAAAAGAAGCCAAAAACAGATACCCATTTCAAGAATCAAAGAACCCATTTGAAAAAAACAAAGCTTTTTGATAAATATGAAGAAGATCAAGAAAAGTATATAATATGTATCTATCTGTGAGTTGAGAAAGACATGGAAGAATGAGAGAAAGAGGTGAAAAGATGCAAGCTTTGGTTGTTTTATGGACATAAAAGTAGAATAAGGGGGGAAAAAGATTTGGTATTTATAATATTTAAAGTGGGAGCTCAGTCAAATCATGTTTAGATTTTGGGGTTTGAGACAAATATTATTTTTAGATTAATTGGAAGGTGTGGGCCAATGAAGTCATATCGGAGTGGTGGAGGTGTGAGAGTTTTCCTCACAAGTCTCAAGTTCGAGCCTTGGGGTTTTTCGCACTGGGATAATCAACCCTCGGGTCTGGGGTGGGTCAGGTTGTACCCTTGTCTTTGCCACTGGGTCGCTCGATGGGTTTGGTCGGTCAAAAAAAAATGGTAGGTGTGGGGTAGGGGTTGGTGTGTGTGTGGTGGGGGGGTTTCTTTGCTTTGGGAAAGTGGAAAAGGATTGGTGAATATATGAGAAAGAAATGGTGGTGACTTGTGAGATTTTGTTTTTTTATTTAATATAAATTTGGGTTACTGACAAACTACTAAAGTATTATTGTATTGTTAACGAAACCATCCAATCATATCTATATTTACTAGGCAATAATGTTTATACACCAATTCAGGAAAACCCCAATTTGTGAGGTTTTGTTAATAATAATAATAATAATAATAATAATAATAATAATAAATAAATAAATAAATAAATAAACTTGCATGGGTGGAGGTGGATGGGTGCCGAAAATGGATGGGTTGAACTAAAGTGAAATTTTTAAAAAATAATAATAATCTTGCAAGTGGTCCCAATATCTTTAGATAATGTATTTGTAATTATATTATTTGATTTGAAAAACCTTTAATTTAGGCTTTGGTTTAGGAAAGGTAGAACTTTGCAATCGAAAAATATTCGAGACAGCTTGAAAAGAAAGAACACAATACCAAAACTATATGAGGTTTATTCTTGTATTATATTGTATTAAGAAAAAGTAGAGAAGATTAGTGCTAAAGTTTTATTCCAAAATTGGGTAATTAATAATTAGGTATTTGTATTCACATGTTAGCCGTCAAACACAATTTGCATGTGTCATTATGATAACAAAATGGCTAACAAAGCATTTTTAACATGTAACAACACAATTACGTTGAAAGCGTATTCTCATTTTATCATGTAAAAATTACCGTTTTATATATAAAATCGGATTTTATAACACATGAAATTTAAGTTTTGTGAGAAATCCGAGTATGAATGAAAGATATGACGTGAATTAGCATTTATTTTAACATATTTGCTTTAGGCTATCCGGAGTGGGGGCGGGAAAGGGGCGGGAAGGGGGGAACACCACCGCCACCCCGGCGTGGAGAGGGCAGGAAGGGGGGCGGGGAGAAGTTGCTTGGCGTGGGGCGGGGCTTGGGTATGAGGTGTCACCTTTTGATTGGTCAGGTATTTTTTTTTTTAACTTTAACACAATATAATATTATTTCCTCCCCCCCCCCCCCCTCTTCCCCCCTTCCACTCCCCACAATTTTTCCCCCCCACATGGGTACCACAAATGCCACATAGCGTTTCATCCCCCTCTTTCCCGCCCCTTCACTCCGAATGGTCTTAGAACTACATTAACGTATCATATAAATAAGTATGATGATCATCATTTCATTGCTTTTATAGCGTCGCTAACTTGACACATAATGTGATTATTTTCCTTTTTAACACGATAAAAACCCTCATAAATCATTACATGCTTTCTCACACGAAAAATGGCTTTTAATTGATATATTTTAGATAATAAAGTATATATATTTATAAAATTATTAAATTTGTAATCTTTTGGGTCCCTTTGTTAGGTGCTTTGTTTCAAACCTAGGTGTAAATTGTTAACTAACCTTTCTTCAAAACTAATATTCTTCGTTATCTTAGAACAAAAGGGATGGTTGAACTCCACCAATAAATCAACAAATCCCATAAACCTAATCCCCTACTGATTTGGGTATCCTGTGTTGATGATTAATATTATCCTATATATTAATGTTTTAATTATTTTAAATTTTCTATATCAACTACAAGTTAAATAGAAATTAGAAATGATTATTATAAGATAGAATTATAATACTCCAAATACATGGAAAGACAACTCAACATCTTAAATTATTTTGTATTATACCTTATAAAGAGGCAAATGCGAGTTGCATACTATTAAGTTTTATAAATAATTAAGGGATTAAACAAAAATAGAAAAACAACTAGCATTATTAAAAAAAAAAGTATATACATAATCATAACACTAAAAATTTACATGAGTCATTGTACATTTTGTTTCATTTTTAGTACACATATAACATAAAATTTCCTTTTAACTTTCCAAAACTTAACTATTATATAATAGAAAACTGATTTTGTAATTTGAACTCTACTTATAAAATATATAAACATATAGAAAATACTAAGAACTTAAACATGGGTCAACTTATCGTACACAGTGTAACAAAAATGAGAATTGTAAGAAGGATATTTTATGGCTTATTGTGTTATATTTCGTGATCTATTATGTTTTTGGTATTCTTCTCACACTTCTCATTTTTATTGCACTGTATATAATAACTTGACCAATTGTTATGATTCCTCCTATCGAAGATATACCGAAAATAAAATCATCCTTATATTATTATATGCATATTTAATAGGACGTTATTATTAGTTTTATTATATTGAACTATTGAAGTTTTTAACTACTTCAATAGAGTACCGAGTAGTTATTAGCTTATTACCATGTTGTATGCATAATAATAATTGTAAAATTCATTTGCAATTAACATGTCACATGAAAAGTTGGTTGAATGCATGTGTATTTCCTTTACCTATTCAAGGAACTCACCATTTCATGTCGTAATCAGCACTCATCTCCTTTTGTACTTGCTGTTCTGTAATATCATAAGTTTTATTTAAAAAAAAATTATCTTAAAAAAAAAAAAAATAGAAACAACTTTTTAATAGTATAAAAATATCAAATAATACGTTTGTTGATCTTTAGACTATAAGGAGTGGTGGGGGGAAGAGGGGGATGAAGCGTCATGTGGCATTTGTGGGACCCTTGTGGGGAGTGGAAGGGGGGGAAGAGGTGGGAAGGAAATAATATTATATTGTGTTAAAGTTAAAAAAAAAATCTGACCAATAAAAAACTGCCACGTGTCAAACCCATCTCCCCCACGCCAGTGAAACCCCCGCCCCCCCCCCCCCTCTCCCCGCCCCTACCGGCGGCGGTGTTCCCCCACCCCCTCCCGCCCCTCTCCCGCCCCCACTCCGCTTAGTCTTAAAGGATTCGGTAATGGAGTTTTGGGTGGCAGAAATCTTTTTGTGTCCTGAACAAAATTTTAAAATCTGACCTTCTGATTAACAAAAATTTACATATTATTTTTTTTTTATCATATCAAAACTACTTTTTATAGTTTTGCCATCAATGGCGAAGCTTTTTGAGGGCCCGAGGGGCCCCGGCCCCCACCGTTTTTTTTGGCATAATAGTGAAATTTTGCGATTTTTGTAGGTAAATTGAGTCCGGGTTGAGTTCGGCCCCCACCGATTTGATCTTCCGGCCACTACCGATCAAAAAAAATTGAGTTCGGCCCCCACCGATTCGAGAACCAAGCTTCGTCACAAATTGACGCAAATATCTAATTAAATATTTAATATCAGTCTTAATTTAATATGGAGAGAGTTATCCTAAGAATTCTATATATAATGTGGATTTTTTTTTTTTTTTTAAAACTGTATGAAAAAAATATTAGAGCTGAGGCTATACGGCAAGAGGCAACGAATCTTGTTAATGATGTCAAATTAATTATTTAATATTTAAATGTCCAAATCTACATCGATTGTTAGAGTGTATTAATCATTGGATTGGATTGGATTGGATTGGATTGGATTGGATGTTACAACTTTTTTTTTATCGGCTAAGGACATCATCTCGGTACCCCGTTTCAAATCTCATTTTTCCGCATCGTCCCTGAGAGCATAAGCCCTTTCAACCTATGTCAAGTATACGTCGACCATACTTAGTTTTGTGTTTATATATAAATTGTTCATTTTGGTTTCTTAATTAGTCTTACCCTTTAAATTTGAGTGTGTCAATCATTAGATTGGGGCGATACCTCCTTGGGGTTTCCTTCTCTTGAGCGCCCAATGTGCCTAGGTGCCATAAGAACGTTTTTAAAAGGGGATTTACTTCAAACTTTTTAAGTTGTATCAATATTTATTAAAGTTTTACTTTAGTTTTAAGTAAATCATGGTTGGAATGCTTAAAAACACAAAAATAAATAAATAAATACAAGTACATATGACTATTTTGTTGGAAAACCAGGCCCCAAATAAAACACAAAAAACACTTTTATTATTGAGGACACAAATTACAATAGCCCTAACCATCTATTTATACTAAACTAAATCCAAACCTAGTGTAACTCAAACACCAATTAAATAAATTAATAATACTTATCTAGTCCCAACACTAAATAATAATAGATAAATCAAACTTTATCTCAACCATTTTGAATTATCTTGAACCAATTTTAACCCAAATAGGATTAATCCTTCATTCACCCCTTTAATCCTAATTTGGACCCATTTGCTCACATCCGCACCGTTACTCCAAGTTCTTCTTGGATAATCTCGACCTTTGCCGGACCCCCTGACCTCTACCTCGGTCGCATACAAAGTCTTCCCTCAACTCGACTTATCCTGGACATTCTGGGCTCCACCTCGGCCCCGCCCAAAGCCGTATAACACCACCACTACCGACTGTTGTTTTTCACCACACGGATCCTGTTTTGCGCACAACACTTCCGTGAGAGCGTTCTTCTACCGATCAAGAAAACAAAACCACCCGTTTTTACCGTTTTCTATCACCTGCTAAATGAACCAAATCAACCACCCGCTTGATTTCTTCTACTCGTTTTTCTTGCAACCTAGTTATCCTCTCCTTCAGGTGAAATCCACAACTTTCTGCCGGATTTTTTTAACACCTTAACACAACCAGAGACACCCCGGTATTCACTCGTCACCCCGTCATCCTAACCGGTACTTCACAGTTTGAGCACCCAATACGCTTTACTTGATACTAAAACAAGTTGAACCCATCTATGATCGTAGTTTTACAAACTTGTCACATTCCTCCTTGATATGCCTCTGCTAATATCAACCGCCAACGAAGACAACAACCACCTGTTGATACGTCCCTCGGTCGCCAAACGAATTCCTAAGCCCCTCACTCTCTCGTTCTTCCCACTACACGCCCGTTGGTTTTATAGGTTGAGCTTCCCGCTTCTCGGTCACCACGAAACGTGCTGCTTTATGTGGCTTCCCCTTTTCTTTCATTGACCAAACACTAAAAAACCCACCTACGCATATTTGATTCCCACGTGAATATCTATACATATAATAAACCAAAACCATTTTAATGACATGGCATTCAAAGAGGGTATTCTCTTTATTGAGTGTGCCATGTGTCATCTCATGTGGCAAGACCTTTATTTTAGGAAAATAATAATTTAAAATTTAAAAACAAAATTAGATTTTTATATCTAATGTTTCCTCCCATAACTTTTAAACGCTAATATCTTTTATACATGAAATTTTTTAAAGAAAAAAATTACACCAAATTAACGGGCGTTTTATTATCTTTCCAACGAGTACCATAGTGCTATATAAAAAACGGAGAAAAAAACGACTATTTTTTGTAACCCGACAGGTATTGTGTCAGGTTTGGAATTAGTTTAAAAAAAACTGTGGGTTTGGGTCGGGTCTGGGATTAGGTGATACCCGACCCAATTACCCTTTTTTATATTAGAATATGATAACTTATGGTAGAGATTTGTTTAAAATAATAATAATAATAATAATAATAATAATAATAATAATAATATTCATTAATCATATATTGGCAAGTCATTAATTATGTTGTCATATTAGATATTTCAACCCGGGACGATCTCCAGCAGGTAATTGGTATATTTTCTTTTTCTACCATATTCTGAAATAGCTCAAATCTTATTGTATGCAGTTAAAGACCTTTGACTGAATGTATTGGTGCTAAACAATCTATGTCCCCTTGAAGTGCTTGGGATCTTAATATTCAGTTTTAGGTGTTGATGTTGTAAGGTGAAATGGATCTTGTGGTATTTTTTTTAAAGCATCTAATGTAAGTTGATACATAGATGTCATTTTTATAGTTTAGATACTTCTAATTTTATTCACTTTACTTAGATTTCTCAACCCGGGACGCTCCCGGGATATAAGCTAGTTAACCCATATTCCTTTAAAATTATCCATGCGTCACTGTTGGATTTAATAATTTTTAATTCATCTAATTTCGAAACATCACACCATGTTATTGAGGACACAAATTACAATAGCCCTAACCATCTATTTATACTAAACTAAACCCAAACCTAGTATAACTCAAACACTAATTAAATAAATTAATAATACTTATCTAGTCCCAACACTAAATAATAATAGATAAATCAAACTTTATCTCAACCCTTTTGAATTATCTTGAACCAATTTTAACCCAAATAGGATTAATCCTTCATATTTAAGTAAATCATAGTTCCTTGCTTAAAAACACAAAAATTACAAGTACATATGATTATACAGATAACATATCACAATATAAATATAACAAAAAACGGCCAATGCACACCTTCACCTACATTACTCTTAAACTATACATTTCTCATATATGAATCTAGCCATCTATGTCTTCTTTAAAAAGTTTTGTCTTTTACCACTAAGCTACAACTCAAATGGCTAAAATATAAATCTTACGATTTTCACGGCTTTAGCCTGAAGATAAATCTTTGGTAAGGAAACTACAGAGTAAATACAAAATATAGCAATAAAGGCTGAAGACTTGTTATACTTTACCATTAATGTACTTATGGGTTGTGGACTTATAGCTATCCATGATAATAAATTGGTGGTTTCACTTCCAAAAGGGAAATATATGAATCAGTTGTCACTAATGACTCTTATGGGATATGTTTAACTAGTGGGGAGCCCGTGCGATACGGTGGGATGGACAATCTACAAGTATAAATATGATTGTGTAGTTGATAATTCGACGGGATGCGCGAAGATATAATTAATCGAAATCAAATATTTTGAAAATATTTATAAAAAACATTTTGAAACATCACCTAAAAAATTAGATTCAAAATGTATAAACTATAACAATAGTAAATATAACATTGCACTATAAATAGATAACTCTAAAATTCATACCTTAATGGCAAGTCGTATATCTAACGATAAGTTGTCTCCGCTTAAACGTTACAAAAAACTACAGTTTATCGTGTTTTTAAGTATGTTAATCTAGAGATCGTGCGCTTAGTTGATCTATCTTGTTGTACTAATTTGTAGAAGCTATGGGTCATTAGTTCGTTTAATAAAAATCATGTGTGTAATGTATTGTGTGTTGTGTGTCTGTAAGATGTGTGTGAGTATATTGATGTGTATGTATGAAGATTTGATTTTGAGGTTAATTTACTTAAAAATAACTATAGGTATAATTAAAATATCTCTGAAAATTGTCATGAACTGGAAAATAAAATAACGTAATCCCATAAACCTAATCCCCTACTGATTTGGGTATCCTGTGTTGACGATTAATATTATTTTAAATTTTCTATATCAACTACAAGTTAAATAGAAATTAGAAACGATTATCTAACAAAATTTAAAGAAGTATAAAATAATCAGGTTAAATGGGTCATGGGTCAACTACGAACCCGCGACATCAACCTGAACGTGACCTGTTTAACTAAGCGAGTTCTCAAAAGTAGTCCAAACCAACTTAGGCTAAGCATAAACTCGTAAACTATGTGTTAGGTTCGTGTCATGCCACAAATTCACCCCATGGTTACAATGAAATTTGGTCATGATGGTTACGTGTTAAAGCCAATATAATTTTATATAATTGACATTTAAATTTTTTTTATCTTTCAAAAGATGTATAATGTCACAGTATTTACGTAATTACGTTAAATAGCACAACACGTTTTATAAAACTACTACCCATTTTCTAGAAAAAAATGATCTTAGTAATAAGTATTATTTATGTAACATAGAGTAAACTATTGCTATATGTCGACCAAAAAAGGTTATTACACGAAAAAAAACAAAAAACAAACTAGAGATGTTATAACCATACATAACATAACCTAAACAAATATCCCATGAGCAAAAGTCAAAATTAGAAAAGTCAAAGATGTACCAAACAATAATAATTGGTGACAATGACTGAAAACGTTAGGAGAGACAAAGTGGTCTCTTGAAGCAAACGTTTTGTTTCTGTTACCACCTAAACGTTTGTCTTGCTTTTTGTTTAATTTCACGGCACAAACATTTCCTGTCTTTTATTATTATTAGTTTTTATACAAATATGAAATATGACATGTTTTATGATCTTCAAAGTTTTAGATATAGTTTTTAAGGCTAAAGACTTGTTGTAACTTTTCATTAATGTAAGTTATGGCTACCCATAATAATAAATTGGAAGATGGTATTTCACTTTCACAAAGGAAAATAAAAATATATAAAATCAGTTGTTATCCATAACTCGTTTTAATAAAGTATTCACACCCTTGTCTTACACGATTCATTGTTTTGTTTCTTTAAAACATATTCGTTTTGAAACCTGTAGCGAACCGGTTTGAAACCGAAACCGGTTCGGTAAAAAAAACCGATTTGCTCACCTCTATTCAAAACTATATGTGTTGTATAAGTTGTGTTTGTGGGCTTTAGAATGAACATGAAACATTGATACGAATCTGAACATGACATGAACCCAAAATCACTTGTCAAAAACATGAACCCAATTATGAAATTAGTTTTCGCGGGTTGAAACATACACAACTCATTTAACTTTTAATTTCATTTTATTCTATGTTTTTCATATGAATACTCTAAAGTTATAAATTAAAAAAAAAATGTATAAATGTTTATGGAAAAAAATACAAAAAAAAAAACATAAAACATACCTAAAAAGAATAAGTATAAAATCAAACGGGTTAACCGAAGAACCCAAACATGGCCCTCTTAGCTCAACGTGCTCACATGATCAAATCTATGATATCCCCGCCCAGGGGCGGTTCTTAGTGGAGTGGAGACCGGGCTTCGGCCCGCCCAGTTTTTTCGTTTCGTAGTGTAAATTTTACTGAAAATTTCCGAAAATTTGTATATGTATTGAGTCCGGCCCGCTCAGATTGAGCCCGATCATACCAGGTGTTTGGTTCAAGATCCGCCACTGTCCCGCCTCTGAGCTATACAATTTGATGAGTCTAATACCTTGGTGTTTGCTCAAATATATTTCAAACTTAATTAAAACATGTGAAACACATGTGTTATAAGTTTACACACTTAATCAGAAGAAAATTTGCTTATGATTATTGTGATTTACATTATATGTGATTGACGCCCAAAAATATGTAGTAAACTGTACCTATATGTAGGTTGAATATAAAGTTATTATTAGAAGAAAAAATAACTAAGAAAATTGGTGTTAAGTGTTAACATAACATTAACAAAATTGGTGACTAGTGACAAGTACCAATTGTCCTTTTTGAGGCTGAAAAAGTTAGGAGAGACAAGATGGTCTTTTGAAGCAAAGGTTTTGTTCCTCCAACGACCACCCAAACGCTTCATGTTTAATTTAACCCACACATATTTTATATATATATTTTTTTTTGAACGGCCAACGAATCAATTTTCGAGCACTCTCGGGCACCCTTTTGGCGAATCAGGTACTCGAGAGTACCCGGGCCACCAATTGCCACCAATTCCCGGGAAAACCCGACCACTCACCCGCCCAAAGGCACGACAGTGAAATAATCGGTAAAACCGGCCGGGATCAGGACTCGAACCCAAGCCAATGGCCGGGTCATCCCTCATTTCCCCTCCACCCATGTCCTCCAAATGTAACTAGTGGGAATTGAACCCAAGCCTCTCATAGGAAACTTTAGGCCCTCAACCAACTAGGCTACAAGTGTTGGACAAAAAATATGAGAAAAATACAAAAAATACAATGGATCACGAAATATAATACAATGACAATAAATATAATACAATGCCAAATAAAAAAGACACAATGAATCATAAATATGACGCAATAACAAAAATAAATAAAAGACACGATGCAACATAAAAGACACAATGATATAACACAAATTCTAAAAACTACAAACTAAAAATCCACAAAATTGAAAACCTAAAAACTAAAATTGTAGGGTTCGATAAGACGGTTCCAATGTTGCTTGGTGAGTTCAATCGGACTCCGGTTAATACCCTTCCTACGATTTTTTTTTTCACTGTGTATTTAATCCTAAGTTCCTAACCATATATATTATATTGTTTGTCTTCTATAAATCATCAAATGTTGTTATTATTATTATTGTTTAAAAAATAGTAGATCATCAAGGTAAAAGTCTGTCAAGCTTTTAATATTAGCTAGCTATATAAATTGGACGAGTGTCCTAGATGATTATTCTTGATTTAATTCTGTTTTGTAGTCAAAACATTAAGAGGGTGTTTGGGATTGAGTTTCAAAACAAATTATTGACTTATTGGTTTTTCTAAAAACCAATAAGTCAATAAGCTGTTTGTGTAACCTAAAAGTACTTTCTGTTTTGACTTTTGGCTTTTGGCTTTTAAGGGTGGAAAAACTGTTTTTGAAAAGTTAGAAATCCTGGCTTTTGGCTTTTGACTTTTGGAAAAAAAAATTACAAATATACCACCCATACAACCAATATTCACAATAAGTTAAGCGAAACACTTAAAAAAACAACAATTTATTGACTTTTTGACGTTTCTCATCTCAAAAGCTAATCCAAACACTTTTTTTAAAACTCCTTTTCAAAAAATTAAAGATATTCCTAACTACATGTTATTGTTATTGTATTTTATTTGGTGAATGCAGATTAGCAGAGTGCATGTGTATCTGACCAACCAATACAGTGACAAAGATACATGCAAACGACAACCATATGCAACATCCATACAAAATACAATCAAATGACACAAACTAGCAAATGATCTATAGACAGGTGGTGGAAAGAATTGCACAATGATGGTGACTAACCCATCGAGGGGGGTTCGATCCTGGGCGTCACCTCAGTTTTCATCTGACTGTTACTTCAGCAAGGCAACTCGTGTAGAGGTTTCCGGGGGAACACCACCAAGGCTGACAAGCCGGCCCGGATCCGATAGAACACGTTGTTCGGCCAACCTTGGCAGGGTAACGACTTCGATCGGCATCGTGACAATAGGTCACTCATAAGAAAGTCACCGTTCAAAAAAAAATGACACGAACTCATTTTATCATTTGACAATAAGCTAACTTAAAAACACAATAATCATTGCAAACATGGGTTGACTTGTCCAATATCCTACAATTGAAAAGACACAAAACCAAACTAAGTTGTTAAAACCTCCCTACTACATACTTGATTGATAATTAAACATTAGATGAAGATAAACACACATCCACATTTAACAATTTATCTTCATTTTCTCTTCTTAGCTGGTGGCTGTTCTTCTTCGTCCTCGTCCTCGTCTTCTTCCTCTTCGTCCTCATCCTCATCGTCATCATCTTCCTCTTCATCATCATCATCGTCATCCTCATCGTCACTACCTGGATTGCCATTTGCCTCAGGGTCATTAGCGTCTCCTTCATCATCGTCGTCCTCTTCTTCCTTTTCGTCACCTGAGAAATCCTCATCTCCAGCGTCATCTTCTGGCTCCTCTACCTCGTTGTCATCCTCGTCATCATCCTCTGTGTCACTTCCGTCTTTGGCTTCAGGTTCAGTTGTGTCGCTTTTCTTGTGAAGCTCAGAAATTAGAAACCTGCGATATTTTTATAAAAAAAATAATAATAATAACATTAGTAATAGAGTGTGACGCGAACCACCCCATCAACAGCAAAAATCATTGCTCAAGCATTACCATTGATCATTTCGAATCAAATTTTGTAAAGTATGAGCATACTGAAGCAGAAATCCAGCCTGCAACTGCAAACTTGCTAACTGTTAGATAACAAAAGAGAAATCTTTTTGACACTAAAAAGGTCATAACTATCAAGCGAAAACCATAAAGTTATTGCATAAGGCAGAGTCATATATATTTCAATAATTTTGGAAAAATTTCACGCCAAATTATCACATTAACAATACACGCACCATATGATTCTTTTAGTTACGACGTCATCATCATCATCATAGTCAGTTAATCCCACCAATAGCAAAAGCTAAGGTAGGGTATGAGGAGAGTAAGATGTAGACAGCCTTACCTCTACCCGATGGGAATAGAGAGGCTGCTTCCAATGAGACCCCCGGCTCGATAGTGGTTTTGTATCAAGCCTTGGACATAAGGCACATAACACTTAGCAACCGGGACAAACCTGATTGGTGCATGTACCCCCTTGTCTTTTGGCTATCAACGTCACCACCTGATGCATGAAACCGTCTGTCATTTTTTACGACGTAATATATTCTTTTATAATATGAGCAAGTATACAGCTAATGTAACGGAACATCAATACTTCAAAGCAACACATTATTAAACAAACTTGCAGCTTAAGATCAATATCACTAAAAGTCAATGATTGAAAAAAGATAAAAGTCAAACTTCACGAGAAAAGGGAGACACAAGCGACAAGCTTGATGTCGGATCTACTGAATGCCACCAAGCAGGCGAGCAGAAAAATAAGATTTTGAGATACAGAATACGAACTCTTTTTCATACCAGACTTATAAAACCTACTTCTTTTAAACGACTTAAAGTTAAAAAATGTGAAAGTCCTTTCTTAAACTTAAAACTAGTAGCACGTTAACCGTTATACTTGACTTTTCATTGCAAACAAAAATTCAATGTTGTGATAGTGCCAAAGACTTCCAGAGCTCTCACAACAGGTTGCAACAACAATGGTACAAAAGGTATTCACAATTAATATTCAAGATCTGATGAAACCCGAATGTCCGAAACAGAGAAAAATCAAGTAGCAAAAGAATAAAACCAAACATTACTGTTTGCAAAATGAGTAATTGCTAGCCAAAAATAATCCATTCTTGCAAACCACTGTGTTTTTTTTTTCTATTTCACAAAAAAAAAAAAAAAAAAAAAAAAAAAAAAATCCAAACCAAAAGCTAAGTATACCTTTATAATAGTTTAGAAGTCAGAAATCCCAAAACAAGGAATAACATGTTCCCTTTAAAACTTAAAACTTTCATATCACATCATCAAAACCTAACAAACCCTAAAATAGGGGAAAAACATTCAAACAAATCAGTAACAAATTACAAAAAAAATAAATATATAAATAAAAATAAAAAAACCCTAAAATTATAAACTAAACACCAGTCAATTATACCAACAATTCAGTAAATTAAACACATAACTTAAATTAAAAAAAAACTAAAATAATAAACTAAAAAAAGATTCAAAATTTGTTATACCATGATGACAACACTAGCAACTGAAATATGAACTTCAAACAAATCAGGAAAAAAAAAAAAATTATAAACTAAACACCAGTCAATTATACCAACAATTCAGCAAATTAAACACATAACTTAAATTAAAAAAAACCTAAAATAATAAACTAAAAAAAAAAAAAAGATGCAAAATTTTATATACCATGATGACAACACTAGCAACTGAAAGCTGAGCAGCCAAAAGGGTATCATAAAAAGATCCAATTTTTCTCTGCAAAACACCCAAATCAGAACTGCAAGATTTCATCACATCCATTGCCAAAAAACCCCACAAATTATCTTTAAAAAGTTGTTGAAGAAACTGTGAGGATAATAGAGAGTGTGAATGGAAGGATTTATTAGGGTTTGGATGGTTGATTTGTGTTTTGGGGGCTAGGGTTTTGTTTGTTTGAAGGAATGGGTGATCTAGGGTTTTGTGGTGGTGTGATTTGTAATATTGTTGATAAGTTAGGGGCAAATGTTTGATAAGTTTGACTTGAGGGGGGTAAAGAGAAATTTTTATAACTTTTGTTTTTCTAGCCCTTTATGATTTTATTTTTGTTTTTTGTTTATTTTCTTTAATATGTAGATTTAAAATTTGAAAATAGTGGTGAAGTGAAGTCCCACTTCAAAGTTCAAATCAAACAAGTACTATTTTGACTATTTGTCTATTTGATCATTGAAACTCAATTGGGTACTTTTCTTTGGTATGTTGTAGGGGTGTAAATGACACGTAGCGGCTCGGAATCGGCTCGGGATCGGCTCGGTAAAAAGCTCGAACGAGCCGAGTCTTAACGAGCCCGAGCCCGAGCCTGAAATATGGCTCGTTTAGTTATCGAGCCCGAGCTCGAGCCCTAGATACAAAGCTCGATTGGGCTCCCGAGCCTTAACGAGCTAGAGCCCGAACCCGAGCCCGAGCCTAAGTTACACCCGAGCCTAAGTAGCCTTAATGATTGGGCTCGCGAGCCTAAGTTATAGCCGAGCTTTTGCGAGCTCGAGCCGAGCTTTTGAGCTCGTTTGAGATTCTCAAATCACCTCGAGCCGAGCCGAGCCGAGCCGAGCTCGAGCTTTGGATTTTACTAGCGAGCCGAGCTCGAGCTCGAGCTTCACAAAACCTTAACGAGCCCGAGCCGAGCCCAGTCAGGCTCGGGCTCGGCTCGGCTCGTTTACACCCCTAGTATGTTGTAAAAAATGTTTTTTTTTTCTTTCTTTCATTTTTATTTTGTTTACAAACGAGAATTTAGAACTGGGGTGTTACGGCGAAATCATTAAACCAAGCAACAAATAGGCGTAAAAGTGTTGAATCATGTATGCGCGTTGGAGCATGTTATTTTGCAAAATGTAGATCGAGACGAAATTTTAAAAATCCGAAGGGTTGTTTAAGGGGAAAAAAATAGACATAAAATTGATATATAAATGTTATGCTTAAAAGTAAAAATGATATTTCTTTATTTCATCAACTTTACTCAACTTTATGTAAAATTTGTTGGAAAAATAACTGAAAATTGAGTTTTTCAAAAAAAAAAAAAAATAGAACAACAATAAATAGTTATATGCAGGCCCATCTTTGGGGGTGGGCAGGGGTGGCGACGGCCCAAGGCCCGAACTTCCCGAAGGCCCGGAACTTAAAAAAGAATTATATTTTATATAGTGACTAAACAAATGATATTAACTTTATATATATATGGGCCCATGTTTTATACTCGTCCAGACCTTAAATTTTACGAAGATTCTCAGGGACGACCCTGTTTATATGCAAGCGAGGTCAATATATATGTTTTGTAGGAGAGTGAGTACCTCAAATGTGTAAAGGGAGTTAAGTTATTCATGGTCCATTACTAAAACAAATAAGTTATATGGAGGGGGGCTTTTATTGATTTGTGTATAATAATGTTTATCTATTGTAGCAAAATAACCTAACTGGTTTTAGTATTTAACATTTTGGGTTAATGGGTTTAATTGAGTAACTAGGTTAATAGAAAAATGGGTTTCATTGTTTAATGGGCCTAAACAAAAATAAAAGGTTAATGACTTTAACAAATATATTGGGTTTTTTAATTTAGTTGTAGGCTTTTGTTTAAAAATATTTATTCATAAAATCATCATTCGGCTCGGAAAGTGGGTTCTGGATATCGGGCTGTCACCTACTTTGCCTCTCCAATGGGCTGGCCCAATCAATTTGAATCTTTTATTATCTTTGTTAATTTTGTTTGTTTCTAGTGTGACAATTTAAGAGTTACCTATCTTGTTTTTTTTTATCAACAAGGAATGACGTGTCAATCACCGTGACATCGGATGATGTGGCCAAGGTCGACTATTCGACCGCCGTCAGCCTCTGGGCTCTTCCAGATGCATGGAAACCCGACATCCACCCGCCCGAAGGCACGACAGTGGAATAATCGGTAAAACCTCGCCTCCCATCCAATTCGAACCGGCGTCACCTGTATTCGCTCTTCACCTGGATGCCGCTGAAAATAATGAGGAGGGTGGGAATCGAACTTGGATAAAAAAAAAACCAAGTCTTTCCCCAACCACTCCACCACTATCTCATTGGCCACCTCTCTTGTTGTTAAGTTGATGTTTTATCACTATATAAAACATATTCATATCAACCTCATTTTATCTAAGTTTTATTAGTGTCTTAGATTTTGTTTCTAGCTTATCAACAAGTTAACTTTAAACAACAGTTTTTAGCTTCTTGATTTCAATATGTTTGCATTCTCGTTCACATGAGGGGATAAGAGAATACTTGTGTTTTTTGTTCTTAATTAAATGACACATATATGTGCCATGTTCCATTTGGTCCTTGGCAATGTCTAGTGGGTTATGTATCTGTCATTAGTTAGTGTCATTGTTAGAGAATCTTTGATGTAGATGATTTTTTTAGTTGTTTTTGAGATGCTATATAACCAGTGGCGGAGTATGAAAAAAATTTCCGTTGGGGCCAAAAGTCGCGTAACCCTTAAAACAGAAGGGGCTGGACTCAATACGTATAAATTTTTAGACGAAAATATGTAAATTTACACATCTGGAAAAAAAAAACACAAAGCAGAGCGGCCAGGGCACCCCTCGGCCTTGCATACAGCACCTGCCCAACCAATCACATAAACATCTCCCCACCCACCCCATAAAAAAGGTCAAAACTACCTTAATGTAGCAGTGGAATGTTAGATGTCACTCTCATAAGTGTCATAAAAAGTTGCAAATATGTTTATCTGAACTTTTTCTCTCTAAAAACCACCAAAGAAGCACAAGTTGCCCAAATAAAAGTTGGAAATAAATGATAGAACACTGTTTGTAAAACCATGGACACAAAGTTCGGATGAGTACAGCTCATGCCCATCTAGCCAACCAGGGCCCACCGGACATATTGTTCGTAAGCATATTAAATCAAATCTCTACATCATGTGGGCTGTCCTTACTGGACCCACTTGTGTCATCAAGCCCAACTGTTACTCCTTTATTACCTTTTTACCCTCTATAATTTTTCAACCAACCCCATCAAGTACTTTAGCTTTTTTTTTTTACTAAAGGCCATTCACTTTTTTTTTTTTTCCTTTCTTTTAATAAATCCCATAAATAAAAGTTATTGATTCCGTTCAAAATATCTAAACTTTGTTTAACTCCTAATTTGATTAACAATATTTAAAATTACTGGAAACAGACTTTCTTTAATTTTAGGAAAGTACCAAATTTCTTGTACAATAGATATATGTATTTATAATATAAATATTATTTCTAAAAAATATGATTTTAATTTCCAAAATAACAACAACAACAATAACAAATTTTATTTTGAAAACAATGACATCAAAAAGGTAAAAATATTGTTTGGGCACCCATAACCTATCCCACTTTTGCTTTCAAAATCTTATCTCTGTTGATAAGTTTGAGGTGTCTCCATGTCATAGACTCATAATTGGTGTATGGAATATTGTGGAGACCATTCTATAGTTCTACCTTTATACAAGACTATAAGACTATACGGTTTGGATTTAGTGAAGTGGGTTGGGGTGCTGATTTGAAACTCGTAGGTAGGGGAACAACCTTCCCTCCCAACCCCCCCCCCCCCCCCCCCCCCCTCCCTAAATTTTTGAAGAAATTGATGTAAAACAACCGATTGTATCGAGTGATTTTATTGGTGGAGAGAGAAGAGACAAGGGGAGGGAGGGAGAGAAAGAGAAAGAGAGAGGAGGGAAAATTGGGGGAAACAATTTTCTTGGTTTGGGGGAGGGGAGAGTGAAAATAATGTGGCGCTGATGTGGCATTTGGGGGGTCGAGGAGATGCATACCACACCATATAGCCTAAGGAGTGGTTATAGGTAGGGCTGTAAATGAACTGAACTTTCAGTGAACAATTCATGAACCGTTCGGCGGGAAGTTTGTTTGTGTTCATTCGTTTAATAAATGAACGAACACAAACAAAAAAATCTTGTTCGATAGTTTATTAAGGTTTTTAGTTTTTATACTTTTTTTATATTATTTTATTTTTATTTATTTTACCCAATAAATAATATATATGCGGTAAATATATGACTATATGAGATCAATAAACCTACTTTTTGTATCAAAGCTCGTTATATGTTTCCACGTTCCAGCGTTGATGCCCTCCACCTTTAACACCCTCTGCCGTCCACCTCCAACGCCCTTTTGCAGTACTAAGTATGTTTGGACAATTATGTTATATATTGGGTGGATCTAACTAATATCTTAATGCATGTGAATTCGATACTATTCAAAAGTTAATATATGTCCGTTTGTGTTTGTTTCCGCTCTTGACACGTATTCTTTCGGGTCGAAATGGTGCGCGTAAAGACGGTACATGTAGGAAAACTTTGGTTCGAAACGGTGCACATCGAAACAGTACAGGTCGAAACAGTTCGGGCCGGTACAGGTCAAAACGGTGCGGGTTGAAAACGATGCGAGTGGTGGGGCAAGGGTGATAGATTCCAATTTATTAACCAACCAAACACAATAATAAAGGATTTATGATTCCAATTCCAACAATTTCCAATTCTTTTTGGAATGTTTAAATCCAATTCTTTCTCTTTTTGAACGGCCAATTGGAATCACTCACGGACCACTGGAGTATCGTTTTGCCACCAGTGTTACTACACGATCATATTCCACCACCAAGTCACCAGTTCAGGAGGAAACTCATAATTATGAGAAAACCCCCATTGTGAGATTTGAACCAGGACCTTATAGTCCCTAAGTCTTATCCCACCACCAAGATGCCGCTGGGCTATAATGCCTTTGGCAAATCCAATTCTTTTTAATTCCAATTCCAAACCATTCCGCAAACCAAACACACCATAAGATCTTATTCTCAAATCTGCCGGCAAAGAGTTCTATAAAAAATGACAAGATTTGGACTTAACCAAGTCAAGACATCTGGTGGCCGTAAGGCGAACCGTCTAGCAGGCCTGTCAGAAAATTAAATTAACTGTTTTTTTTTTTGTTTCATTCGGTGATATGTCGGTAATGCTCTACGGATCAGTGGCGCAGGTTAGATGGGGCGGGGAGGGGCGGCCGACCCCCCCCCCCCCCCCCCCGGATTTTCGCTTAGAAGTTCTGATTTTATAGTGTTCGTATAGAATTTTTTAGGTATATACGGTTTCGACCCCCCGCTTTTTTTTTTTTGAAAAAAAAAATAGGTAAATTATATAAATCAAAACTAACGATACAAGGTCTCAAAAATCGGTTGTTTTACCGAGTTTATCATTTTTCTTTGTTTTTTTCTTTTGGTCCATTTTAAGAGGTAAAAACCCAAGTGTTTGATTTAGCTCATTTATTTTTTTTAGAAAAACTAATTTAAAAGCCCACTTATATGATGAGGAAGAACAAAACCATAACATCTTTTTTCAAAAGAGCGAATGAAAAACAAGTAGAGGGAATAAATAATGAAAATATAAGTAGGGGAAAGATCCGGTACAAATAGCTTTTTTTGGTAAGAACTGTGAGAATCAAAGGAAGGTATTTTTTTTATTATTTTTTTTCAAAAATTTTTCCCCATATTGTTAAACACTAGTTTTTATCCCGGGAGCGTCCCGGGTTGAAATATCTAATATAACATAATAAAATATATTATTATTATTATTATTATTATTATTATTATTATTATTATTTTAAACAAATATCTACCATAAGTTATCATATTCAAATATAAAAAAACGAATCTCTGCGCCGGGGTATAAATCTAGTGCCATTACAAATGAATTCGGAAGTTTGTAATCGATCATTCTAAAAAGAACTAACATGAAATAAGAAAAAAAAAGTTAATTATTGAAATATCGAACGCATTAGTCTAAGGGTTATGTGATACGTTAAAAAATTAATAGGTATATGATCGGGTATGTAGTTTGGGTATTTGGGTATGTTGTTTCAGGTAATCGGGTCGGGTATCACCTAATCCCAGACCCGACCCAAACCCATAATTTTTTTAAACTAATCCCAAACCCGACACAATACCTATCGGGTTACAAAAAATAGTCATTTTTTTCTCCGATTTTTATATAGCACTATGGTACTCGTTGGAAAGGTAATAAAACGCTCGTTAATTTGGTGTAATTTTTTTCTTTAAAAAATCTCGTATATAAAATATATTAATGTTTAAAAGTTATGGGAGGAAACACGATAAATTAAATAATAAAGGTTTAATATTTAGATTTAGTAGATTAGGTATTTAATAGATTTGGTTAAAAATTATAATAGATTAGCTTAAATCATATTTATTTCTTTTTTTTAATTGGTTTAGAGTTGCCACATCACATCCTATGTGGCATCTCTCAAATGAGAGATTGCATAAGAGTATGACATGTAGGATTAATCCCTTTGCAATATATATATATATATATATATATATATATATATATATATATATATATTATAGTATTGAAAACTAAAAAAAAATATTTGGTGTAGAGTAATTACATAATTACTCTAGTGTAAACTAATGTATTTACCTTAATGACGTAATTACACTAAAAAAAATTTAATTTTTTTTTGTATTATTCATCTAGAAAGAATGTTTAAGCACATGGGAAAAAAAATTCTAAAAAAATAAATAAATTTTTTTTACCCCCTTTGATTCTCACAGTTCTTACAAAAAAAACTATATGTATTTGATCTTTACTCAATATAAGTAAACGTAAAAAAGCTTCAACAAGCGAACCGATTAATGAACTAGTTAATGGAGCGGACCAAAACAATCAACAAGGGCATGATATTCCTCAAATGCACAAGCAAACATGAATGAAGTGTATTTAATGTTTGACCTGACCCAAATCGAATCACCGACCCGAATATATAATCCGACCCGAACATATAATAGAAAAAAAATTTAGGTCCCGTCCCATGACTGGTGATTTCCGACCCCCCGACCAATTTCTCAAGCTTCGCCACTGCTACGGATTCTGTTCGTGGGTCAACTTACGTCCATGATACTCATTTATGTATTAGTGAATACTGAATAGCATCTTATAGATCACACTATATAGGTTGCATAAAAATGTGATAACAATATATAGGTGAAGTCTTGATTCTATATAACTTACATTGTACAGGAAATAAAATGATGTTTTTTGTTTTGTTTTCTAACCATAAATTAATACGTATTTCATGATTGAGTCTACTTTTTTTCTGCAGGTAAATCAAATATCCATACGGGTCTTCCTCCAAGTTGCTGAAGTGGCCTTGCACTTTGTTGTAATTCCTAAAAAGATAGCAAGTAAACACATAAAAAAAGTTGGTAATTTTGACTAAAATGCATGAAAATGATTAAACTAATGATGCGTTCATGAACATTTAATAATAATATGATTAATTGTTCTTAACTTCAGCTAAAAAAAATATTTGTGAATCAATGCTTACACGTTGATGAGGTCCCTTAAGCAGATTGATTTGGTCTTGGGAAACTGATCTAACGTTTTCTTCAATAGTCCAAATAACACCTTCCGTACATGGAGGAGCAGTAAGGGAACCAATATATCTATAATATCTTTTGCTATCATGCCTTAAACTACTTGCATTTATTTTCCCCACATCAATTGCTTCCTTTGTTCCAAGCATTTTGATCTTCTCCGTTAGCTATTAATGTAAATTTATCAAATTATAGAGGACATAACGCTATGTCTTGTGCGATATATATATATATATATATATATATATATATATATATATATATATAAAGAGAGAGAGAGAGGGCGAGAGAGAGTCATTACACTTCCAATAAAGGGATCAGATTGTCCAACGATATAAAGAGTGCTAATAACTGCAATACGCCGCTTCTTATTTTTATGAACTAGATGTATTTCTGCATCAAACCTGTAAATACATTTCCACAAATCAATATGTCGGATCTAGCCATCCGTAATCTACGCATGTTACGGTTTAGCTATTTTATTAACATAGCTACAAATCAAATAGATACATACTTCTTCCCATCAATTACATGCTCTGCAGGAGTGTGCCAATGCCATTCTTTTAGCTTGTATGTTGAACCATTTACTACTATTCCTCCTGCATCTCCTAGCCACTCAATCTTAAAAAAATAAAAATAATTAAAATGATGATGATGGTGATGATGATAAAAACAAGCGCACAAAGGAATGGAGCTCAGCTTACACCAATACTATCATGTTCATTAACAAGTCTGGCTGGTGCGTCGATGTAAGCCCGTTTCAAATTGTCTGGTTTAACTTGTGCACCTTTGACATCGATAGCAATAGGAGACTGTGATTTTCCAACCGAACAAGTTTTCCAATCCGGGTTAAGACTTCCCCAATTCTCTGGTCCATTTGGAGTCCCTTTTACATAGCTGAATTGCTTACCTATTAAATAATCAGAAGGATACGGTCGTTACTTTAAAATATATGTATAAAATACTAGGTTAGAACCTTATGTATTACATGAGTTGAATAAATATAATTATATATAAGTAATAAAAAATTACATCTATAAAAAAATCCATGTATTGTACGGGTTGAATAAATATAATGTAATCAGTTAACATAAACAATCGGCAAAATATGTTCGTAAAAGAATGATATTTGATGTACTACTTGCTTATTATAACATTTTACTTTATCTTGACAACTGTTTATGTTGACCAATTATATTATATTTATTCAACATTTGTAATACATAGGGTTTTAACCTAGTATTTAACAATCTAATATAATTTAATAATATTATTAAGAAATTAAAGGAGAGATTAACATTTGACGTTATTTCAAATCCTTTATTAGAATAAGGCAAATAGTTAAGACATAAATATTAAATAAATAAGAGATAAATATAAAATTATGATTTAATAATATTCTTTTATAGAAAAGATAAGTGAGATAAAAATAAAGATTATATCAATAGTATTTTTTAATATAATGTATTAACTAGATTATTTGCCCGTGTGACACACGGGTATAATAAATAAAATTTAAAGTTTAAACATATAAGTAATTGAGGTTACATATTAATGTAAATAATTGAAAATTTTAATATATAATATAATTCCTAAAAAATACAAAAAAAATCACAAATCTCTAAATATCTCTTTGTATACAACGATGTTTTTTTTGTAGCACTGTTATTTTTATCTAATAGTAATAATTTAACACTGACTCTGTTTTTTACTCTTGATAACGTGACGTACAATTAGCCATTAGCGAAAACTGACTATTTCAAATACAAACCAACACTTGATAGTTTTTGACTTTGTCTTTTGTTTATCGTCATTGTAAATCATACAGATAATGAAAATTGTTTATTGAAATTAAAACATAATTTTCTTATTTAAGTTAAAAACAATTAAAAGAAATGATATTTTTCGAAAATGATAATAAGATTTGGAAAATGACAAAAACATAAACAATTGTTCAAAAATTATACCATAATTAAAAAATAACTCAAATTCGAAAACATTTCGTTATTGTGTCAATGATCATCAAAGAAGTAAATTGTTAGAAACTAACCTCATACAACACATATAGTAACCTAAAAAATATCGTAACTTAAAACTGAGAGAGATAACAAAAATTATATAGTTAATTGGAAATATCTTAAACATTTAGCAATTATTAAATCAAAAATATGTAAAGAGTTTTAATATGTTAAATTTAA
The DNA here is from genome assembly GCA_028751855.1 of Ambrosia trifida. NCBI lineage: Eukaryota > Viridiplantae > Streptophyta > Magnoliopsida > Asterales > Asteraceae > Ambrosia > Ambrosia trifida. The sequence goes on from CM054132.1 coordinate 70,832,033, forward strand.
TTTGATTCACAAGAATGTTAAAAAGGAATCGAGCTAATTAAGTATTTAACTATGTACAAATTAAATTCATATTTTTAAATTATTATTCCAAAGTTTTTGATTTATCCGTAAGTTAAAAAATTTATTTATCAAAATTTATTTAATTTTGATCAATTATATTTTGATTAAATGAACTAATGGGGCTAATTTGGCCTGACTTTAAAGTTTAAAATTTTAATTATGCAATTTTAAAGTATGGCAAATATTGTTTTAGTTTTATAATTGTAAATAAGTTTTAGAAATGATTAAATATTGTTTTAGTTTTATAATCTTGCATTATTTGAAATCCTTTATTATAATAAGGCAAATAGTTAAGAAAAAATATTAAATAAATAAGAGATAAATATAAAATTATGATATAATAATATTATTTTATAGAAAAGATAAGTGAGATAAAAATAAAGATTATATATCAATAGTATTTTTTATAAAATAATATATTAATAATCTTATAATACATTAATAATTTTATAATATTAGTGAGAAATTGCAGGAGAGAATGCCATGTGGCATTATTTATAATCTTTTATTAGAATAATGATGTAACTAGATTAAAATCAATTATTGTTTTCCGTTGTTTTAAATGTTGATTAATTAAGTTACACGTATGGTATTTACATCCCAATTAATTAAGAGATTTTCGTCTTAAAAAACAAATGAACTATTTGAAAGAAATTACCTTTTGAAATAGGTTGCGTTCCCTTAAGTGGAGGTTTGTTCAAAGTTTTCCTTGGACTATCAACAGAGATGGTTTTGGGCGTGTCAAGCTTTGATGCTCGCCAGCGACGATGATGAAGCCCTGGAAGATCGATCGAGAAAGAACAATATAACATTTGTCGAAAACTATTGTACTATGAGTTTTTATTAAAGAAACATATGTTGTCAAAAATGGTCGTTTCTTATTACTTGCTAGTCAAAACTTTGGTAAAAAAACGCGATAGTTTTCTAGTAGTGTTACAAGTGTCTGTTCCACTTTGGTTAAGACCAATAAACATTGACAAAATGGTAAGCAATGAATGGAAACAAATAAAAAACTAAATATCGATTGATCGATCATACGTACCAGTTTCAGTTTTAGACGCATCAGCCTTACAAATCAAAATGAAGGATTGTGATGACGTGATCATAAGATAAACGTTGATAAGTGATAATATATTAGGGTTTGACATGGGTACTGAAATGAAGAGAAGCTAAGGTTCAGGTAAATCGTCACTCAAATTGCTTTTCCTCATAAACCATGGGAAAAAAATTAACAAAATAGAAAATAGAAACAAGAGTTTTGGGTGTTTACTATCTTATAGTTAATGGTTAATATCAATGAATGGATCTCATAAGTTACACACGACACAAGTAATTAAATTTGGTACTAAACCTAATTATTGTAACTTTAGTGAATTTTATTAAAACCAAACAAGCACCAAGCCTCAAACAAGAACAAGGCAGCGTCCAACACAAAACTACACAACAAATTTACACCTTTTGACCGTTCTAACGAGTTGCCTTCATATCTATTTTTGTACCATAAGAACCCGGTCATTTTAACATCTCTAATAATATCTTAAATATTTACCTCTTTGCCCAAAAAAAGCTTCTTATTCCTCTCCTTCCAAATTCTCCAACACACTATGAACCCCCCCCCCCCCCCCACATGAGAATACATATTTAATAGATCTTTAACAAATGCGAAAGTCTGGGGGATACTAAACCAAAAACTCACAAATTGCCACACCACCGCAGACACCATACAATATGTGAAGATATGTTTTGCCCGTTTCGGATGCGCCATTGCACAATAAGCATCGGTCGAAGTTAAAATGTATACTCATTCGTTTCAATACCTCTACAGTAGGAAGCCTATACATCTCCGTTTCGGATTAGATTCACAACCTTGCATAATTTCTTTGATTCCAGTCTAAACAGATTTGGAAAGACCTTCTGCAACGGTTCGCTTCATGTCCATTTATCTGACCAAAAGTTAATGTGTTTCCGGACCAAACCTTTAATCAAATTTTCAATTTCAATTATTTTAACTAGATATATAATTCCATTAGTAAAATTATTTTAGATAATCCAAGTAAAACATTTATTGTAGTTTGCCAATATTATGGATTAAATCCTCAAGTTATATATGTTTGGCCCAACATAAATGACTGTGTGTATTTCAAAATTCAAATCCCGGTATTTCAATGTGCCTTTGAAAGAAACTAGCAGGAACCCGCGCGTTGCGGCAGGGCTGCACCCGTAAACTTTTATTACATATATAATAATGTTAAATGAAAAGTCGTCATGTATTCTTGTGTGACAATTATTTTGGTGGAAGTCCTTTGATATTGAAAGCACGAATAAAAAATAAAAATTGATGCGGGAAAATACTGAAAACTTGAATCAGAAGACAAGATTTCAGTATCTGAAAAAAAAAGTAGTTAAATACTCTAAATGAAGCCATAAAAAAATAAAGAATGGCGTGTGAGATGGGTTTGCCATCCCGTAGTACTAACTGGTCGATTTTGTGGTATATTCCCGAATATGCTCCGAACGTATATATGTCATTTCTCATGTTGGTGATTGTTTCGTCTAATGAGACACCCATAAGTGTGAATGAAAAGTTTGTGTTGTATGCGCGGATCAAAGAAACCATGATATTTGATCAAAGAAACGATGGGGTTGCTATTGATTAACACAATAGCCATGATGTTGCTCTTGATTAACACAACATTTGTCTGATTGTAATTTTTAACCGTAAACTTTTATTACATATATAATAACTTTTAAACTAAAAGTCATCATGTATTCTTGTTTGACAATTATTTTGGTTTTTCTAATGACCGAGTCAGTCTCATTAGGTGTTCTTAACCATGCAATTGTTGTACCATAAGTATGATTACACATGCATTAAATGAGAAATCATGCCTTCAATTGAATTGAATTGACATGTATAAGTGAGTTTTGCAAATAGGGTTAGTATTGGAAAGTTTTTCATGACATTTTAGGTGTAAAGCATAAAACTCTTCATATGCCATCTTAAAAAAGAGACCAAATTACCTTGTTGCCCATCTAGAATGTATTATATAGTAGTATAGATAAAGAGATTATCTGTTTAGTTGAAAACTTTATTATTATAACATTCAAACATGATTATACTTAGGAGAGTTGGATTATATATATAAAAAGTTATAAAAGACAATTTCAAGATTTTCTTTCAAATACTTCAAGGGAGGTTGCTGGTTGGAGTCTCGTTCGTAACAAAATGTTATACGCGAGTTAGAGATTTAGATTCCAATTAATTGAGAATAAAAAATTTCTTTTCGTTATTTTAAATTCCGATTACTTAATAGATTTTCCTCTTAAAAAACATATATTTTTTTTGAAAGAAATTGCCTTTGGTAATAGGCTACATCCCCTTAAGACCACCTGTAGTGGTTAACTCATTTCAAGTCCCTTCACTTTAAATGGAGAGTTTTAATTGGCTCATCAAAAAAGAAGATTTCAAGCTCCATTTTTGACGTTAAAAATTTCACGCCATAGACCAAAAAGTGAATATTCACGCCCCGGGGGGCGGTGTTGGGACTTGAAATCTTGCCTTACACGTTCAATTCACATACCATTACACATGGTCTAAGTGGAGGCCTATTCAAAGTTTTCCTAAAATTATCTAACGAAGGTTGTATGGGGGCATGTCATTCTTTGGTGCTCGCTAGCGAGGATGATAAACATGGGCGGAGGTATATATATCGCACCGTAGTCACGGGACATCAATGCTTTTTCGGTTGTGTATAGACATGTATGCGTGGTTTTTTCGAGTGACATCAATGTTTTTTTGAACGGTGACTACATTCAGTTATGTGAAGAAAAAAAGAGTAAAAAACCGCATCTTTTGAAAGCTCCGGCAATCGGAGGCGAACTTGAGAAGGGAGAGATGTAAACCAAAGAAGATAGAAGAAAGAACTGATTTAATAACTCAAAAGGAAATAAAAATTTAATTTGCAGTGCCTATCCCCTGCTCTCTCTGATTTGAAATGACTACTCGGATTATTTATCTTCTTTTAATTAAAAATTATTTTTCTGTATGCCGTTAAAAAGGTAAAAAGTTATACAAATTTTAGTATTTCCCCTTTATATAGTTTGCTTTAGGACTTAATTTTAAATAACATTCAAATCTAAAAAATAACGTTTCTTTTTTATTGATGTTGAACCACTACAACTCTATGCAATCTTTCATAGTGCAACTCATTTTTCAAGTACACCATTACTAATTTAACATCAAACTCATCAAATTTTAGTTAAATGAGCTCAATTCTAATTAGATAAAGTTAGTTATTATTCTAAAAACTTACCCCCTAGTTTTACCGATTGCAACGACTAGCGTGGAAACAAGCTTTTCTTCATTGAAACATGTGAAGATTGGATTGTGTAATAGAATATGTGTGAATATATAAACGATACTCGCAGTTGTTATGTTGGAGAAGAGTTCTTTCAACAAGTTTTGATCAAAGATGTAATGCAACATTTTTCAGAAGATTAAAACTCGTGGGGAATAACTATAAGTGGTTTTTTGAATTCGTAAAAACTATCGAATTTATATTATCTGTTTTTTTTCTAATGACGATGTTTTTTTATTACTGTATCGTATTTTTGTTATGTGATGAACCTTACCTGATCGGAATAGTCAAACTGACCTTGAAATTTTTATGTCCGATTCTATGAAATTATAACATCTAAAAACAGTGACAACATTGGAAAAAATTCCTGGATCCGCCGCTGATGATAAAGCCCTGGAAGATCGATCGATGAATTAACAACATAACTTTGGTCGCAAAATATTTTCCCACAAGTTTTTTTCAAAGAGATGTATATTTTCATAAATTCTTCGGAAATAGTTCTTCGGAAATAGTGGTTTCCTATGAATTTATGGCAAACATTTTGGTTAGAAGCGCGTGATAGTTTTCTAATAGCGTTGCAACATATGTTCCACTTCGGTTAAGACAAATAAATATTTACAAAATGGTTTTCATTGAACAGTAAAAAAAATTAAAAACTAAATATCGATTGATCAATCATACGTACTCGTTTCATTAGATGCATTAGCCTAGCAAATCATAATGAAGGACTGTGTTGAAATGATCATAAACAATGTTTTCAGAATCAAACCGGATATCGAATTGGAGCCCCCGCCGGTCCGCTGGTCCGACCGGTCCAACGAAACCGGCCCAAAAAACAAACCAAAACCCAAAACAAACCAAAACCAAAAAAAAAAAACAAAAAAAAAAAAACCGGTCCGGCCTCTAAAATCCTTGTCCGACAGGCCGGGTCACCGGGTCATGTCCGGGTCACTGCACAGGCGGTCCAACATAGCGAACCGGATCGGTCGGGGGTCCATTTCCTGGTCGGACAGGCCGGTCCAGTCTGGTTTTCAAAACCATGATCATAAGTCAAATGAAGAGAAGTGAACCATTGGAAAGAAAATTATATAAAAAAAGAGAGAGAAATAAGATTTTTGGGTGTTTACTACCTTATGGTTAATGGTTAATATCAATGGAACAGTTTCATAAGTTACACTCAAGTAATTAAATTTGGTACCAAACCTAATTACTTTTGCTAGAAAACTTCATTCGTGATTCCATCTAAACGATATATAAATAAGTTGGTTTTCAGATAATCCTAGTAAAAGTTTTATATGAAGTTCGATGATGATCTTGGTAATTGTCATTTAAATTTTAAGTACTTGAATTATATTATCTATTAAATAGGTTATTTGACTGCTCGTTGTGGCAATATAGATACGGTTCATTACAACACCGGTATAATATAAAGTCCTCAAAATAATAACCAGCATGTGTTATATAGATACGAATCGTTGCCAGCACCGATGTTGTTTGAATTTTATTGATTGGTTCAAATCGTCATGATAATGGTGCTGATATTTTATTTATCTTCGCAGACAGAGTTGTATAAATGAAAAGTTATCGAAACTCTAATTTAAAAAATAATACAGGTATCAATGTTGTTATGTACGATATGGTAGCGATACAATGTAATTAATTGATGTGTCGGTTTTAGTAAGTTAAAAAGTGGAGTGTTTACCAAACCGTAATCAAGTTTTAAATTTATAAGAAACGATAGTTGCTTAATTAACTCAAACCTACATAATAGGCAAGTAAATTTATCGTGTATATAGTTTTTTATGCAAGTAACGAGTATCGAACACAAAAACACGAGTTTTACTACTCAACTTTTTAAGTTACCAAATAGTTGTTAAGTTTCTTTTGAACAAGTGATTTAAAATGCTAGAGAAGTAAACGAGTCGAACGTACCTTAGAGACTTATCAACATCTAAACAATAGTGTTGCTAGAGAACCTTAAAGAGTTATCAATATCAAAACAATAGTGTTTCTTTAGGATTAGAATCCACTTGGGATGGAAAATAGTAAATATATATATTTAAGTGGTGTGTCTAAAAATTAAGCTTTCAACTATAATTCTTAGGGCTGGCATATCGTATCAGACACGAACAGTTAAGAGACAAACACGAACACGAAACATGTAAACACGAACACGGAACTGTTTATAACATGTTAACACGATAAGGTAAGAACTTATTGATAAACATTAACCCTAAAAACGTATCCACAAACCAATGAATAAAAGACTGAGAGGTGCCAGTGTTGAGAGGGAGGGCGGGTGACGACGAACGGGTGATGAGTGACAGTGGACGAGAACGGTGGGCAGGTAACGAGGACGGTTGTGTTGAGAAGGAAGAGGAAGGATGACTGAGTGGTGTATATGTCCGTACTTTGTGATTTGAAAATTGAAAATTATGGTTTCTTGATCTTTAATCCTCATATGTATAAAACTATAACTTTTTTATATAAAATTATTAACGTGTCTTAACAGGTGCTTAACATGTTAACAGGTCTTTAACCTGTTTAGACACGAAACCTATTAAACTCAAACACAAAACCTATTAATGTCGTGTAGGTTCGTGTCGTGTTATCGTGTTCGTGTCTAAATTGGCAACCCTAATAATTCTTAGACCATTGATCTTCTCGAGGTTATTATGAATGTCTCCTGTCCCGGAGAGCTCACCTCTCAACAGTGAGCTCACCGGGACAGGAGACGAAGTGAGCTCTTTGGGACAGGAGACATTCATAATATTAAAGAGAAAGAGATGAAGAAAGTCTGATTGTTAAGTTGAGAGATAAAGAAAAAGAGAGAGGAAGAAAGAGATGAAGACTTGATAGTCTGATTGTTATTAATATTATTATTTTAGGGTTGAGTTATTCTACAAAGGCTACAAAAAATGAGAAAGGTGAGAAGGATACAAAAAACACAATAGATCATCAAATATGACACAATTAGCCACAAAATATAACACAGTGCTAAAAAATATAACACAATGCTGAAGAAAAAAAAAACACAATGAATTGAAAAAAATGACACAACGATGAAAATAAGAAAAAGACACAATGGTACATAAAAGACACAATGATATAACGCATATTCTAAAAACTACCAGCTAAAACCCAAAAACAAACGAAGACCTAAAAACTAACGACGTAGGGTTCGATAAGACGATTCAATGCCGCTTGAATGAGTTCAATCGGAGTCCGTTTGATACCCTTCCTACGACTTCCTATTTTTCTTTCACTGTGTATTTGATTCTAACCCTATTATTTTAGTAGTATGATTTATGTGTTTTAATTAGTTTATAAAAAAATGTCACGTGTCGCATCATGTTCCCCTCCCTCCCTCCTCCCCATTCACTCCCCATAATTTCCACCTTTCAAACTTAGGTCTCACAAGTGCCATATGACGCTTCATGCCCCTTTTCCGCCCTCTACTCCCTATAGTCCTATGCAAATAACTCTATGTTGTCCCTCATTACTCAAACTCAAGATAAGATGTTAGATATAGCCCAATGTACGAATCCAAGTTAACTTCACCCGGTTGTAACTCCAGGTAGAGACAGATTAACCTCACCCGATTGCGAAACTCATCGCAAGTTCGCAACCCAGCCTACGGTTTGCCCCTTCTACTAAATAACTTTTGTTGTCACGCGTCAATCAACATGTTAGGTATTACCCAACTTGTTAATCCGACCCCACCTATTGTAAAAACTAGATAGTGATCCAGACCAACTTATGTTGTCCCACGTCACTCAATTAGGTATGATCCAATTGGCTAATCCGGGTTGAACCGACCCGTAGTAAAAACCAGAATGCGATCCGGACCGACCCGGTCAAACCACCAACCAATCCAATCCAGTTTTAAAAACACGGATTCCCTTTTAGATATTTTGTTTTGTCCCTCGGCAAGAATCCATTTGACAGCTTAGCTACCACTCACCAAACATCATTTCTTATGGCTACACCAATATTTACTTAATTAAACCCTATGTAGTATTGTAGTTCACCATACCACCTCCTGATTGATTTATGTCGTGGTTTTTATTTTTATTTTTAATTATTATTCAAATATTAATAATATTTGTCCGTCTTTATGTCCCTATAATCAGGTGTTCGCTAGTCCATGAATCCTCCAATGCACAGGCAAGTCATAGTCAAGTGGTCAAGGGTAGTCTTTTTTTTTTTTTTTTTTTTTTTTTGAACGGCCAACGAATCAATTCCGAGCACTCTCGTGCACCCTTTTGATGAATCAGGTACTCGAGAGTACCCGGGCCACCAATTGCCACCAATTCCCGAGAAAACCCGACCATTCACCCGCACGAAGGCACGACGGTGAAATAGTCGGTAAAACCGGTCGGGATCAGGACTCGAACCCAAGCCAATGGCCGGGTCATCCCTCATTTCTCATCCACCAATGTCCTCCAGATGTAGCTAGTGGGAATTGAACCCAAGCCTCTCATAAGAAACTTTAGACCCTCAACCAACTGGGCTACAAGTATTGGACTGGTCAAGGGTAGTCTAGTAAGGTCACATAACGTCCAGCCTGTCAATAACTGCACATTAATTAAATAACATTAACTCAAATTAAATAAATAATATTAAATAATAGAACCTACCAGAAAACAACAAATAAATATACAAAACAAAATTCTTACCTTAAGACGGAGCTGTAACGGAGTTAACGACGTACTCAACGGACAACAAGAATCAACTTAACGGAAAACGTTTAACCTTAACGGAAAAATTGACGGAACGGAGAAGCAGATCATGAACACTGTGTTAGTGTATTCACATGAATTATGTTAAATTTTAGTGTTATGTACTCTTGATTAGATTAATCTAGAACTAAATAGCCATTAATGGCAGTAACCAATCGAAGATATTATATATCGTCATCGATTTATATACACACACAGACATCAAAAACAGATCTCGTCATCAAGTTCGTTCTATATGTCTTCAGCTTTTGACATGACAGATAACCGACTAGGCCTCGGCTGAAACGAAGTCCTCCGTCGTTGTTGATGAGACGACGGTCTAATCAACGCAGCAAGAGCTCGTTTAACCAAATCACCTCCTTCAACTGTTCCAATACGGACCAGAGAGTTCGTCATGGCTGACCGTCTAGCGTTCAGCCTGTTCGAAGGATACGTCACTGAACTGTTGCTGTTTTTGGAGTTGTTGTTACTGGCTTTGTGTAACTTACATCTGAACGAACCTGGATGTGAAGTAGGTGAACACATACACGTCTTCTTAACCGCTTGATTGTTATTAATCCTTGACGGAGAGGATATCGATCTGCTAGGAGAGATCGGACGGTTATCGATTGAGAACCGTACGGAAGAAGACGAAGACGATGACGACGTCGTTCTGTAAGTGTTCGCCGGTGTTCTGTTCTGGAAAAAGGAAGAACCAGAGGAGAAAGCTGAGGTTGCAGATGCAAAGGAAGTTGATGAAGATGAGTTGTGGAACCTTCCAGAAGGTGACTGAGATCGTAGCACTGGACCACTGGTTCTTCGTGTAGAAACTGTAGAAACCGCCATTGTTGTAAGTTGTAACTGCTTCTGTTGATTTCAAGTATGGGATATGAAAGAGATGAGAGAGATTTTTGTTATGATTTTGTTTGGTTGTGTAAATTGGCAAACATAGCTTTACTCAAGCATCCTATTTATAGGAATGGAAGGGTGATTATTCTATTGTATTGTTATTATTATTATTATTATTATTTTAGAAAAAAAATTTCATTAAATAAAAAACATTATAAATTATATCAAGATAGTGGGAAGGCGGGCAACAAGCTGTGCCGTCGCCACTTCCTGAATAGCAAACCCTAACCGACTAAAAACGTAACTTTGCCCACCCGGAGCCGAGACACTACTATGAATAACTCGTTGGACCCTGGTCAGGAAACGGGTGGCCTCCGGTGCCAATGAGCCAAATGTGTCAAAAGCTAGGGGTACGAAAACATGTTGATTCTCCTCGCAAGCTTTAACATGTTTTTCTACCTTTTTTCGCCTCTGCTTTATGCACCGCTTGCACTGTTACAAACACACTATCCCTCAATCCAACTGGAGGAGATACACCTGTCAGGTCAACACAAGCATGCTTTCCCCCGGCCCACCCAAAGACAAGGAGATCTGTTGGACGCAAGGTGGATCTCCCTTCTGCGGGATCCGAGAGGAAGTTCACGGGGGCCTTCTTCTTGACTGAGATCCCGATACGTCTTAAGATATCTCACAGAACGTCTCAAACCCAATCATGCTGATATTTGAACCCGGGTAACTCCTTGCAGTGAACCGCATATTCCCCTTATTCATCCAAGCAGGTCTTACGGCAAATCAGACAGATTATTATTATTATTATTAGTAACGTTAAGCAAACAAAACTTGACCATCTAGGACACATTCGTGATTGTAGACAATGCTGGTGATATGATGTGCCACCAATTACAGAGGAAATTCATCACCTGAATGCTCATCGTAATAAAACGACTAGCTCACGTATGACATTTTGTCACGAGCTGCCTTCATTAGATAAAGTTATCGAGTACTACTTTGATATTTATTGTTTATTTGACTCGCATGTAACATTTTGTTACAAGTGAAACTCCAAACGACAACCTTCGCTAAACAAAGTCACCTGGTAACACTAAAGCGCTGCCCTATATTATATTATTTATTTTGCTTGTGTATAAGAGGGGGCAGGGCACTATCAGCAAATGGAGCGGGTAACCCTACTACCCTCACAGTAACACCGTCCCAGCCCTCAGGTAGTGGGGGTTAGTATGTTTCACGGGTTGTAGACCACATATAAATTGAGAGTAAGGGTTTTATTTATTATAGATTGAGTGGTTAAAGATAGTGTTACTTAGAAAATTATGTTTCAATGTAATAAATCAGCGAAATAATATGGCATTTCAAGATTAGAGGAAATAATGCTAATTTAGTAAAATTCAAGGTAGTGTACAACCCTCCTTAACATTTTGTCATGGATAACATTTCAAACGACAACCTCCATAAATAATAAATAAATAAAAAAAAAAGTTACTCACTATTTTAGGGCACTTTATTGTGGTCCATGGTTTATTATTATTTTAAATTTAAAATTTAAATAAAAGGAAAAAGAATGTAATTTATGTTGGAGTCGTTAGGTCGGTTTAAGGTGGCTTTGTAATAGAAAACGAATTAGGTTTTTCGGTGGGCGTGAAACGATAATAGTGAGAGTGGTTTTTTAATTGGGTATAGTAATGGTGGGGTGCCACGTACACGATAAACGCTCCTAACATGGTGACGAGGCCCATTAAGATGCCCACGTACTAAACACGCACTACGAAGTGATTGAGGGAACATGTTTTTAAATATTATTTCTGATTCGAGGAATCTACAAATATATTTTTACAAATTCTACGTATACAAACTTCGCAGTTTTTGTTTAACGTAAAGAGCATCTAAAATTAGTTAAAAAGATACGAGGTACATGTAACCTTCCAAAATTAGTTAAATAAATATGGTTACACTTATAGTAAGAACAATTGAAACACATGTCATATGAATTATGTTAACTATTATTAGGGTGGATTAAAATGTGAAGAAAACATGGACTTGGGGTAACAAATGTGAATATTAGGAGGATGGGACGTTACCCATTTTTCTTATGGGTACCCAGCTACCAGCATGACAACGGTGTCGCCATCGGTGCTCGTAGTGAATCCGTGATGTGTTTCCATGAAATACTTCACGGGTGTATTCACTGATTTTGTCTCTCCCCTTAAACAAGGGATTTTTCTTTCTCTCTATTTTATTTCCACTGGAGTGCTGATTCAATAAAACTGTTTCAGTGAAGTGAATCAGTAAAATAACGTGACAGTGCAAGAATTGTAGAAATCAGTTAAGTTAAAAAAAACCATGTGGAGCGCCCCGTCCCCCCTTATCTTTAAGACAAAAACTTCAATAAGCAAATCATGAAGGGCTAATAATTGTTTGTAAGAGCCAATGATGCCATAGCAACATGGTTGAGTGCATCTTGTTTTTACTCATGAGACTCAGGTTCGACTCCAATGAGGAGCAACTCCTATGCCCTCCTCTTGCGTGAGGCTGGTCGTTGTGAGGTTTTTCCAGTATACACCATGTCAAACTCTAATAGTAGTGGGTCTAGTTAAGATAACGTAGTCTGATCAGAATGAGGCCGTGGACTCTCTGAAAGGGCAGTGGAATTAAGCATCGCTAAAGTTGAAATTTACCGTAAAAAAATAATTGTTTGTAAGAAATTTAATAAGAAACCTAGATGGCTTGAAAGGAAGCAACATTATTTGTGATCCAATCTCAAGAGATATTTAGAATGTATGTACGTACGTGGGAGATGAGAGTAAATGAGAAGATAAAGAAGCTATTGGAGAAGTTAAATGATAACCCTAATTGGAACTACAAATCAATCAATAGCAAGCTTACAATCTACTCTTGTATGAAAAAATAAATCTAAAGTGAGTGTCACAGCTTCATTCTTTACTGTTCTGTATCTGGGGGAGAAACATGCAGTACAAACTTACGAACTTTTAGACCAACATATTACATTATATCACATCGATACTTAGTGACATTACATCATTAAAGTCCTCCTAACATTTAGTGAACCATTAATATGTGGATAGATAGCGGGGAAAGTATGAATAGATCTGCTGGGCCCGGCAAGCCCTACTCGGGTTGACTGGAGGTCGGACGGGTTCATATTTGTCCTATCTAACTTACGACACTGGGTGATGACTGGTGGCGGGTATTGAGGCATTCTAACGTTCAGCAGTGGTTCATGACACTTTAGTATCATGTAACGATGTCTAGCTAGCATCAGGTATAGATGTAAGGATTGTTGGATCTGGTTTTATAAACGTATGTCTAGCTAGCATCAGGTATAGATGTAAGGATTGTCGGGTCTGGTTTTACAAACGTTACAAACTTTTGCAAACTTTATCTCTGTGACTCACTGACACTGTATGTGTTAACTAACATTGCATGTTTTCTCAGGTCGCTAAGGTAGCAGCGAGACTAGGCCACTGGAGTAGCACTGAGTCTCATGGTGGCATGCATGGTCGAAGTTTATGTTATGTTTTCAAACTATTTACTTTTGGATTATGGTATGTAAACTTTAACTTGCTTCTGCTTGGGGCTTTTAGGATTATGCAAACTTTTAAACTGCGTGGTTGGTTTTTATTACGTTGTTTTCATATCATTTAGTTGTAGTTTATTGTGGCCGTTGACTTGGATCCTGGTATGTCACGCGCCTCGCGGTAAAACCCTGCAAGTGGAATTTGAGGGTGTGACAATTTTGGGGACAATTCACCCATTCGCGTAACGTGATTTGGTCCATTTTCGACTGCTAGAAATTTAAGCGTTGGAGCCATCCTCAACCTGCAACTGCCGCCATCCCCACCTCCACACCTGTCAACGTCCTTCTTCCGATTCCATCACTGGACCACCGTCTTCCCCACTGTCGCCAACCACTGAAATTGTGCCGCCGTCTCTTCTTCTCTCCTTTGCTGTTGTACTTTGTTCTTTTAGGGTATCACTTTTAGGTGTTTTATGCTAATATTTGACAAATCCGATATGGCAAGCCCGGATTGAAAGTTCTCAGGATACCCTTGGGATTTTTTTTGAAAATTTATAGTGTATATTATACTAACAAGGTTAGGTTAGAAACATCTCATATTGAAACTTGAACTTGTTGATGATAGAGGTGTAGTAAACTTGGATTTTGAGGGAAATGCGATTCTTAGTGAATTTTATCACTATAAGACACTAATGCTTATAGGCTTAAATACATCATGGCTAATGTAAAAAAAATTGGAAATCACTCAATCAGTAATCATGAATATACTAGGTTAAATTCAAAATTTAACTATGAGGATTCTTAATGTTTTTGGCGTAATTGACCCAAATGAAGGGTTTTAAATTAAAGCATGCTAATTACCACTGATTATTGAGAATAAAACAATATTGATATTAGAACATTTTTAAGTTAAAAAGATATGATTGCAAATGAAAAATGTGATTTAATGAAAGTTGCATTTTAAGCCATTTTTTTTGAACGGTAAATTTCCCTCCTTGTAAGACTTGAACCCATGACCTCCCCCTTAAATGTTACTAGAAGCTTTGCTTCTACCATTAAACCATTAATAGGATTTTTTTTATAAGGACAAAATTTGTTTTGGCAAATGTAATAGAATAATGTTTGTATCAAATGATCATTTGTACCTAAATGTGGTTATAGTGTTAAATGTATAATTGAAATGAATAAACACGAACATTTTGAATGTTTTACATCAAATAGGTCAAATGATTTTAAATAACCAATCAAGAGGTCTAAATTTAGTGAGATAATGGATTTCACGAGTTCAATATTGAGAATTGAGGTTTCGGTATGAGTAAAGTTGGTCAAGTAGATCAACTAATAAAATAACTGGGTACACCCAAAATCAGCTTGACTTATTTACACTCAAGACGCTATCATAATTTTTTTTTACTTTAATCATTAAACTTGGATAAACATCTCAAATAAAATGAAAGTTTATCAATTTTGTTTTTATTTGTGCTAAAAACATCAATTCTAACACATACACTTAAAATCATGTAACCTTACACGACTCGTTTGAACCATTTATCTAAATGTGCTGACATTTAGTAATCAAGGTGTTAACGTGTAAATTGGATTAGTGGGTCGTCAAAATGAGTTAAACGGGTTAATAGGTTGACCTTTTGAATTATAATGTTTAAATATGTCAACCGAACATGGCTTGTTTAGTTAAACAGGTGCACCCGAACACAACTTGTTTATAAAACAAATTTGATATAACAATCTAACATCTAATGTTAATATGAACCCTTAATGCAGCTTAGCTGTCTCCTTGAAGATAAGTAAATGCCCAACTTCACCAACTTGTGAACGAAAGTGGTGATGAAAGTATAATCTTGTTTCTTATTTACATTTGTTATTAGATTATTAATATTTAGCTTTAAGCAACATTAAATTCTATCATTATCCTAACCCAAGCCCTTTGTCAAATATAATGACAAAGCAATCAGATCTTATCCGAAACATCGTCTAGATTGCTTAGAAAAATAATCTTATTTCAAATTTAATCTTATGACTAATATACTCATGGTAATGATACATAAGAAGATGTTTTTTTTTCTTTATATTTCTCATAATAATAAGTTTTGTACAAATTAGTATATCTTTGTCTCCAGATGCTGAAGATACATGTTTTGATGTATTTATCCTAAAAGTCTAGAAAACACGATTAAAAAGTTAGTTTGAATGATAAACAAAAATAAGTATAGTTATAGTATTTGGTGCCCTTTAACAACTGAGACCGTGTATGGTGACATTTTACAATAAAGGAAGAAGCTAAGGATACCGTCATAAACCCACCTATTTGCCATCCCTAAAAAAAGAAAGTCAAGTTGGGAACACTAGCCATTAACACTATAGTCATTAGGAACCCCACCATTCGCATGTTTGATTTCTCTACGCAAGCGCTTGAACGCGCATTCACACGAATGCCCTCAATATTTCAACATCGACCTTAATCAAAGGTGGACCTAACAGTTGGGGGGCGACCACCCTGTAAAAAAATATAAGTGTATTTTTCAGGCAAAAATCCCTATCGCCCCCTTTAAAGTTTGATCAAGTCCCTCGTTTGCCCACCCTGAAATCAAATCCTAAGTCCGACACAGACCTTAATTCAAGAATCTTTTTTTCGACACCTAATAAAAAGTTAATTAAACTACGATCTTCTCTAATTTAATTTCTTCCTTTACATCTATTGGAAACCTTCAAGTTCCATAAAATGATATTGTTGTAGCACCGAGTTTGGCTCTGATACCATATAGAAATCTAGCTGAAGTGATTTTCTATTTGGTTTTGTTTCAGCCCTGTAGCAGCCGAGGGCTGCTCGGTTTCTAGTTATCGACTCTCAAAATGGCAAAGTAGATAGCGAGAAGTGTAGAGATAGAAAGATGTTCTTGATAGAAATGTTGGGTACATTAAAATGAGGAGATAACATCCTTTATAAATACATGAAGGAAATACATAAAATGGGAAGTGACTAATCTTTGGCCACAAGACAAAGAGCTAGTCATGAAGGGCATAATATAAGAATGACTTTGACTATAATAATAAGGTCCACTTTAACCATTGACTTTTGATTTAACTGCATAGCCTGGAGGAGAAATTAGCTCCAATAGATAATACCTTTGGAGCCATATATTTTGTGTAGTCATGTGTACAATGTCTACAAAAACATCTTAATTAGTTTATTCAAACTTGTTAAAGTAATAAGAAAAACACCGCGTGGTATAACTTTTTAGTATGGTTTCTTATTTGGATTGAATCTCATATCAGCTTGTCTGCAGTGTTTGGTGTTCTAGTTTTGTTTTGATATTTGAATTAAGGTGTTCATTTTTGGTTTATGGTCCAAGTTAAGATTACTTATTTATTTTGTGCTAGAATAAATGAATGATTAGTTTGACTACATTTCATATCCACCTAGAAGTAGGATAATGTTGCCTTGTATCTCCTTATAAGGATGACCTTTCGTTCTTAAATATTATGCAGAAAATTAGTCTTAATATTCTCTCTAAATTTCTATCTGGTTTCTTTCTATTTTCTTAGGCCACCGATATAATTACCAGAACCATACCAGTGGTATCAGAGCAGCCTTGATCCACTTCTATGGACGATCATAAATGGGATGCGACAATGGCTCGTTCAAATTTCTATATGGTTTCTTTCTATTTTCTTAGGCCACCGATATAATTACCAGAACCATACCAGTGGTATCAGAGCAGCCTTGATCCACTTCTATGGACACTCATAAATGGGATGCGAGAATATTGAGACTAATTTTCTACATAATATTCAAGAACGCAAGGTCCTCCTTATAAGGAGATACAAGGCAACATTATAGCTTAATTAAGATCCTACTTTTAGGTGGATATGAAAGGTACTCAAACCAATCATTCCTTTATTCTAGCACAAAATAAATAAGTAGTCTTGACTTAGATCAAGTCATGCATTAATCGCATGCATGTTTCATGGGGTCATGGTTTTCCTTTTGTTTAGCCTTGGGTTTAGCAGGCACATAACATTCCATCCCGCTTGAACTCGCCTTGTCCTTAAGGCGAAAATCCGGATACGATTTGGTGGAAACCAAGGCGGACGCCAATTGGCTCCTACGGTAGCATTCGGAGTCGTTTCCCTCAAGTTCCACGGTGGACGACACTCCAATCTCCTTATGGTACCATGCGTAGAACCTCTTATAGGCTCATCTTCATCCATATATATCTCA
Organism: Ambrosia trifida; assembly: GCA_028751855.1. Lineage (NCBI taxonomy): Eukaryota > Viridiplantae > Streptophyta > Magnoliopsida > Asterales > Asteraceae > Ambrosia > Ambrosia trifida. The sequence goes on from CM054132.1 coordinate 70,849,814, forward strand.
CAACCTTTATAAACCAAATAACTCAACGATAGTTTAGTTGTGGATTTTTCATTTTGAATATCCATCTCGTGAGACTTCGGTATTTTCAAAGGTATTAAATAAAAATGGCAGAGCACCATATTTTGACACCCAAAGAACGAGACAAGGTTAATTGACTCGTGTCGAGGATGAGTGCGGTGCAAACAATTCATGTGATGGAGATGATTTTAGTGTAGGTTGCAAAGGAGGGGCATAAACTTGTGTCCAGGGTTGGAAGGGTGTGGTTACTAACTTTAGAAATGGAAGAACAACTATGGCAGCATGAGCGAGTCTTGGATGTAGCTTTGGAACTGCAACATGTGGATGCGTTTTTGGAGCATGGAATGAGAATGGAGGTGATGATGTGGTTCTAGGTATTGTTGAAGAATCAGTCGTCGGTACAAATGATGGTGACAAAACAAATGGTGTGGTGCTGGGAACGGGTGGTGGAGATGTAAACGTAGGAGGTGAGTGTGACCATTTCAGGGCGGTGTTTAGAGCTAGGTGTGGTGTGGTGGCAGAAGTTGGTGGTGGTGAAGCGGCAGCGGGTGACGGATTGAATGGTGTTGGTAAAACACGTAGTGGTATTGTGGCGGGAGCGGAAGTTGGTTGTGGTGAAGCGGAAACTCGTTGTGGTGGTGGTGTAGAAAACAACCTCTCATAAAGCGAATCGATTCGAGCCATTGTCACATCCCATTTATGAGCGTCCATAGAAGTGGATCAAGGCTGCTCTGATACCACTGGTATGGTTCTAGTAATTATATCGGTGGCCTAAGAAAATAGAAAGAAACCAGATAGAAATTTAGAGAGAATATTGAGCCTAATTTTCTGCATAATATTCAAGAACGCAAGGTCCTCCTTATAAGGAGATACAAGGCAACATTATAGCTTAATTAAGATCCTACTTTTAGGTGGATATGAAAGGTAGTCAAACCAATCATTCCTTTATTCTAGCACAAAATAAATAAGTCGTCTTGACTTGGAGCAAGCCATGCATTAATCGCATGCATGTTTCATGGGGTCTTGGTCTTCCTTTTGTTTAGCCTTGGGTTTAGCATGCACATAACATAAATTTCTAAAAACAGTCCACACTGATCTTTAATATAGTTTCACGGTTGATGTTTCTCAAAAATTTTGTTCGAGGCGCTAAAAATGTTCAAGTCGTATTAAACAATTTGGTTTTCACTTTTGGCAAACAACATGTCGTAGAAAACTGGACCGGCCTATTTTATATGGGCTATATAAACTGGGCTTTTAGAGCATTCACAACCCCACTAAATTATGTGAGGGGTTCCCTCAAATCATATATGGTGGGTGTGAGTGGTTGTGAGTAAAGGAGAGAGAATATATTTGGTAAAACCAGTGTTCACCCCTATATTTGAAGTGTGTCAAAGGAACGGTTGCCTATGGCCCGTGCTTGGTACCCGAAACCCACTACCCAGATTGCTATATAAGAATTGTCATATTTGAGTATACGCCAATTTCAATTGGAGGTAATTTCTCCTCCAAGGACTATGCAGTCAAGTCAAAAGTCAATAGTCAAAGTCTCCTCCTAATTCTATGCCCCAACACTTGTGCCTCAAGACTAGCACCTTATTTTATGCCTCTAGATTAGGTCTTTTCTCTTTTACATTCTTGTATTTATAGAGAAGGTTGTCTCCTCATTTGATGTATCAGTACCAAAATATTACAATAAAACAACATCTTTCATATTCTCTCTACATTTCTTCTACCAACAACCACTTTGCCATTTTGAGAGTCGATAATTAAAAACCGTGCAGCCCTCCGTCTGCAAGGCTAAATAAAACCAAATAGAAAAATGTTTCCGCTAGATTTCTATATGGTATCAGAGCAAGCTACTATCCTGCTCGGAAGAAGAACAGACAACAAAAAAAAAACTGATCACGTTTTTGGTGTTTTGATGAAAGAAAGAAGCTGATCTATATCAATAAAAAAAAACACAAAGTCACGTGAGGAGACAATAAAAAAGAGGCACAAGTGGGGAGGAGAGGAATCTTGTTAGAATGAGGAGTATTAAAAAAATAGGGAAAGTCGGGTTCAAAATTTTTGAACCCATATAAAAGGACAAGTCGTGTTCAAATATTTGAGCTCGCAAGAAAAGTCGAGTTCTTTGAATCCTCAAGAAGATAAAGTCGGGTTCCTTTAGCCCGCGAGAAAGAAAAGTCGGGTTTGTTGAACCCGCGAGAAGAAAAGTCGAGTTCTTTGAGCTCGCAAAAAAAAAAAGTCGGGTTCTTTTGAACTTGCGAGAAAAAAAAAATTCGGGTTCTTTTGAACTCGCGAGAAAAAAAAGTCTTGTTTGTTGAACCCGCGAGAAGAAAAGTTGAGTTCTTTGAGCTCGCAAAAAAATGTCGAGTTCTTTGAACCCACAAGAAGAAAAAGTCGGGTTCCTTTGAGCCCGCGAGAAGAAAAGTCGAGTTATTTGAATTCGCGCGAAGAAAAGTCGAGTTCTTTGAACTCGCAAGAAGAAAAGTCGGGCCCTTTGAGCTCGTAAGAAGAAAAGTCGGGTTATTTGAGCCCGCAAGAAAAAGAAAAGTCGGGTTAATTGAGCCTGCAAGAAAAAGAAAAATCGGGTTATTTGAACCCGCAAGAAAAGTAAACACTCGAACTCGAGGGGGAGTGTTCGAAAAAGAAGAAATATTAGTTGGCAAGTTAGGCGTTCGTAACCTTCACGCTCCTACTTGAGGGGAGTATTGAATATAATTTCTCCTCCAATGACTATACAGTCAAGTCAAAAGTCAATAGTCAAAGTCTCCTTCTTATTCTATGCCCCCAACACTTGTGCCTCAAGACTACCGCCTTATTTTGTGCCTCTAGATTAGGTCTTTTCTCTTTTACATTCTTGTGTTTATAAAGGATGTTGTCTCCTCATTTGATGTATCGGTACCAAAATATTACAATAAAACAACATCTTTCATATTCTCTATACATTTATTGTACCAACAACCACTTTACTATTTTGAGAGTTGATGATTAAAAACCGAGCAGACCTCTGGCTGCAAGGCTAAATAAAACCAAATAGAAAAATGAATCTTCGCTAGATTTCAATAATTTCAGCCCTCACTGATGCATCTATCAACTATGTGATCTAGAAACTGTAATAATCAGATCATAAACACATGTAGTGGATAAGTTAATAAAGACTTTAACTAAATAACTTCCGTGTGCAATTAGGAAGTCGCATCATATATATTACCTATTTGTTGCATAAAAATATAAACTAATAGAAATTATACACATGCATGCATATGTACGAAAGTATAATGTTTGAAATGTATATTTTATTTATTAATTGTGTTTTTATATGTTTCCTTCAAACGGCGATGTTCAGTTGAACTTCGAATCGAAGCAAACATAAATTTTAAAAGAACTGGGTTTTAATAACATAAATTATTTGAAATTGGTCATTGGCAACCTAAAATAAAAAATTAACTATATATAACTTGTACTATTAACCTATTGAATTTTAGCACCAAATTTAGATTAAGTTACTATCTCAGTTAGATTATGGGTATCATGTCAGATTGTGGGTGCCACGTCAGCATGTCACGTCAGATTGAGGATGTCATGTCAACCAAAACACTAATTGGGTTAGTGACTTAACCTAACTTGGGTGTCAGAATCCAATAAGTTAATAATACAAGTTATATGTAATCATTTTTTTAGTTTGAGGTGTCTATGACCAATTTAAAATAGTTTAGGTTTTTAAAACCTAATTCTCTATTTTAAAGATATTTGATGAAACATTATTGGTGACTACGCTAAACAATAAAGTACCTCAATAAGCAAGCACGAATTTTATGATATTAAATTATTGTATTAATGTGGGAAATCAACTTGCATGTTCTCTTGAGATTCCGTAGCTAGAAATATCTTTAGAATATCTATTTCGTACTATATTTTTGTTATTTCCAAATTATATATATTTTTTTTGAGAGGAAAATTCTATATATATTTAACGTTCCGCTCATTTGAACAGTACTTTATATTATATATTAAACAGAGAGTGCTAAAATGCGCCACCATCGTACGTTAAAATGCGCTGCCCATTTAGGTCTCCATCATACGCCTGCTTCTCTCTAACCCATTCACTCTCCAGTCACACTCTATCTCGGCTCTTCCTCTGCCTAGAATCAACCGATGTGACGTCAACATCGTTCAAGGACGTAGATGGCGGCCATGGCCGCCGGATAGTCCAGATCAACCACATGCCGCCAGCATCTCCGTGTACCATTTCCCCTTTAAATGAATCTGGTTTCACCGTTGTTTTGTAGTGGGTGTCGGGCATGGTTTCTTGCCGGCGATGTTGGTAATAGTTGTACAAATCCGACATGAGATGGTTGTGATGTCGCAGGTAATGGTGATTGTGGTGACGCCGGCTGGGTGTCTTATCGCCGCCGGCGAGTTGTCTAACGGCCTGTGTCTGAGGACTAAGGTATATAATCAGCCCCCCTCTTTTTGTGATTTGTTGATACGGTTCTTAATCTTGACATTTAATTTATTACTTACATCTTAATTTTTTGTCTAAAGTTATTAGTAATTTTTATGTGGAATTTGTGTACATGGTGTTACTTGGTTCAATGTGGTTGCTATTTGTTGTGTGGGATCAATTGTGGAGTGACGATGAAAATTGTGATGTACATCTTTTCTTTGTTTTGATGAAAAGGAACTAGGATGATTTTTTTTAGATAACATAAATTTATATCATACCCAGACCAGTTTAACTATAAGTAAAGAAAAGCCATGACCCAGACCAGTTTGCTATCTTGAAGTCGTACACATGATTCATGAATGAAAAGTTGGTTTTCATCAAAACACCCTTGATTGAAATAATGCTAATACATTAGGCAAAACTATATCAAAATAAATTCATCAACTATGTTTCTTTCTAGATTTGATTCGTTAATGTTTTTGATCTATGTTACAATGATGTTTTGGTTGTGACGGTCAACGTTTGATGTTGATTTCATTCATTAAAAAGGTTTTCGCGATGGTTTATGTTTGTTATTCAAGCTTTTAACATTTCATTCGTACATCCGTTTCAGGCAAACGCTATTAACTTTGTCAGTCTTGATGCTTGGCTGTGATGAATTCGATGCCTTTTCGGATAATTAATGATGATAGCATGCCACGAACGGTGGATGGTGAGTTTTTGACCCACAACCCGCTTTGCGGACATATTTTTTTTATCTGTTCTAAACACACAAGTACAACCTTCAGTTTTACATTTATGACGTTTCCATGACAACGGCATACAAAGGTGTGATGTTAATAAATACAATTCATCAACTTTCAATCTAAGTATTTTTAACTCTTAATTCAGGCCCCTCCTTTGAACTCTCAGTTCAGGTCCTACATTCAACATATGAAGAGGTAAATAACCCAACTTTATGTTCCTGACTTAATTTGATTAATTAGAGATTGGATTTTTATTATTATATTTTTTTTCCTTTAGATTTTGTTTACGAAGAAGAAGTCGACTATGGATGACGATGGTGGTGGAAATAATGGTGTAGCTAACGGATGGTTTAATCGTCTATGTCTCTACATTTGCACCACTTAGAAATTATTTACTCATTTGAACTTTTACATTGCATTCATCAATTATAAATATCAATTTTTACATTGCAAACATCAGTTACAAATTATTACTCATATGATGTTAAGATACAGGGTCAACTTCACTAAATTTGAGTTTATAGATATAGTCCAAATGAATTTGGGACTTGGTTCTTGGTTTCACTTAGCAGTAGTTTCTCAATTAAGTTGCAGTCAAAGGCTTAGACACCAGACGCGAAATAAACCGTAACATCCAGCCTTAGGAAAGCATTCTCACTCACCAGCAGCAGACAATGCCCACTTGAGCCTGGACCAACAAGCTTCGCAGGTTAGGCGTCCTAAATGTTATATACTTTTGTTTAAGGAACGTTTTGGTTGGGTTTTGCTTCACAAAGTTGTTTACTTTATGGGAAAGAGCGGGCTTGCGTTTTGTTGCTGATATAATTACAAGGCGCGCAGCGCGCGCCGCGTCAAAAACCCTAGTTACATTAAACAAACGGCCTGCTTGCAAAAACCACGAACCGCCATTCCTCAAAACTTGCAACTAGGGCTACAAACGAATCAAACGAACACGAGCAAGGCTTTATTTGTGTTCGTTTGTTAAGAAAATTATATGTTCATGAACACTTACCGAACGAGATTTTCTGTTCGTGTTTGTTTGTTAAGAAAACACTCGTGTTTATGTTCGTTTGTGTCCATTTGTTAATTTTGTTCATGAACAATTGAACACACACGAACATTAATGAACACAAACAAGTGTTCGTAAACACAAACGAACATGAATAACTGTTCATGGATGGAGACAAACACAAACGGGCATATATTAACTTTCGAATAAGATCGATTCACATATATTAAGAAATTAAATAACTAGATCTACCCAAAATATCACCTAAATATACAAACGTACTTAGTACTTAACATAATATTAGTAAACATAATAAAGCAATCTCTCAAAAAACTAAACTCTTATCTTAAACTTGAAAAACTTGAAGTCTTCACTAATTATTTATTTAAACTTGAAGTCTTCGGGGTTGTTTGGTAGCCTCTTAATGGGGCTCTGAACCATTCAGTGCCGAATGATTCAACATTCAGCGTGTTTGTTTCAGCTTCTGAATGGAATAGTTAAGGCTGAATCATTAAGACTTGGGATGTAGCTGAACCATTAAGTACTGAGCCATTAAGGGGTTGTTTGGTTGATTAAGTGCTGAATCATTAAGATGTCTGAATGATTAAGAGGCTCTGAATGATTAAGTGTTGAATGGTTCAGCTATGCACAAAGTCTGAATGATTCAGCTCTTAACCATTCCATTCAGAGTCTTTTTTAAGTTGAAACAAACAGTCTGAATGTTGAACCATTCAGAGCTGAATGGTTCAGAGCCTTATTAAGAGGTTAACAAACAGCCCCTAAGTACTGAACTAGGCTGAACCATAATGAGCCTCTCCTATCAATGTGGGACAAGAAAACTAACCATTAAGAGATCTAACTTAATGATTCAGCACTTAACATTTAGAACTCTTAACCATTCCGATCTCTTAATGATTCAGCACTTAATCAACCAAACAGCCCATTCATTATTTATTTATTTAATGATTATACTAAAAGTTGGATTTATTGGTCACATATAGTCATATACTTATCTCAAATAATTATATAGCTGGGTAAAATAAATAAAAATTAAACAATATAAAATAAAATTATAAAAATTGAAAACTCCATAAAACTATCAAACAAACGAACATAAACGAATACGTTACCGAACGTTCACAAACATAAACGAACGAATGAGACCTCTGTTCATGTTCGTTCGTTTAACAAAATGAATAAATTTTTTTGTTCATGTTTTTCATTTTTTAAACGAACAAACACAAACGAACTTCTTGCCAAATGATTCGTGAACTGTTCGCTAAAAGTTCAGTTCGTTTGCAGCCATACTTGCATACATATACCACACGTATTTACATCATTCTCTCTAAACTAAAACCTTATACTTTGATATACAATTAAACCAAAGAAAACCCAAGACTTTTATTTCCCCAAAAATGTATTCTCTCTGCCCCTTCCATCATAGAATATCTTTCGTAATCACATATCGTATAAATTCAAATTATCCTATATGTTTTATTGTGAGTGTCTATGAATAGTGCCCCCTTCATTTTGAAAAGCTGTTACATACTAATGTGTTTCATAATGGTAACAAAGGATGATGTGGTGCAATTGGTTTGGGTGTTGTTGTGTCTGCTTTGGTGCTCCAATTCGAATCCTTCAAGGGGCGGTTTTGGACCATATTTTTGTAATCCAATTTTTTTTTAATAAAAAAAAGGTGCTTTACAGGTGTTGTCTTCTTAGACTGTCCACGTTACTTTTTTGGTTAGTCATTGTTCCACTACTTGTTTTCTTCTTTATAAACCTTTTTACCTACAACCTTTATCCCTCAACTTCATTCTGATCTTCTTCGTGCCTTCCGGAAAACATATCCAAGCGTCCTCTGATTCTTACTTCACAAACCCCGATCTTCTACACTTTATCTATCCACCCGTGTATTAGACAGAGAGAGATAAGATCCGGTGTACGACGTGGAGTTCCGCACCAGGGTAAATCGATAGCCACAAAGGTTAGTTCTACTATTACCTACTCATTTTTGTTGTTTTCGTTCGGTTAATGAATTTCATTCTGATAGTTGTTTCCAGGGACTGTATTACAGCTTCCCACTGGTCGGTTAATGAATTTCATTTCGCTCGGTTGATGAATTTCATTCCGATAGTTTTTTTCTCTCGATAACCATTCGATTTCACCCAGCAGGTGAATATCTTCAGGCGTAGCTTGCATAAAACTCGGCGAGGTATCCTTCGAACTGATTAAACGCGAGGCATATGATCAATGAACCAAAATTTAATATCAAATTGCCCTTCTCATAATTTAATAATTAACTTTTTTTTATCAAAATAATATCAACCCTTTAAATATATGATCAATGAACCAAAATCCTTCTTACTTTTCTTAGAAAAGAAGTCCTTTGTGTTTGATCATAACCCATAAAAACAATATATCATTTTTTTTCATTTGTTTCTTATGAAAAAAATTCTTAATCACATATCTATACTATATTATAATACATAAGGTAAGGGTAGTTAAAAGTTAAGAACTCTATTTTCATTAACAACTCTAAAATGAGGGTAAAATAGACATTCAAATATGTTTACACTTTGATACCTCATCTTAGTTGCACTTTAATCCCGTAAACTTTACTCAACTTTTGCTTATTCTTTTTTGTTATTGTAAGCAAACTATCCCCCTTGATTTTTAAATAGTCATGTTTTTTTCATACGTTGATGTTTTTATAAAAGAAATCACATGATAATAATGGCATTTTATTATCTTTAGTTTGAGTATAGTATTGCTATTTTTAAAAAAAAAATTTTGTGTGCTACGTGTTTAATAATATTTATGAGTGATCAATAACTAAACCGTTCACCGAATCCAAACCAAAACCCAGACAAAACTGAACCAAAATCAATTGAAAACTGAATTAACCAACATCCGATTTCACTAAAGTCAGTTATCGCTTTATTTTTGTACCCTTAGTTAACAAAAATCAGTCACTGAAACAGAATCATTCATATATTCATAACAGCATGCTTGCGCGATGTAGTAGGGAACACATACACTTCTATTGGTGCATGGTTGGGTTCGGTTCGGTTCTTAGCCTCAACCGAAACAAAAATTAACATTATTGGTTTATCGATCTTACTAACATGAAACGGAGGTATAAATGCATGAAATGGATGTATAAAAGATATAAATATATAAGCAAATCAAATACTATCGGTATGCTTAAACCGTTTTCGATCTACGGAGAATGTGTTTCTGTTTGGTAGTAAATTGATACAACATTTTGCTTTAGATTTATACGTAACGCTTGAGACGCCGCATTTACAATTTTGTAACAACTTATTGTAAATTGCATCAATGATGTTGAGATTCATACAAACAAAGTCAGACAATGGATATTGTTAATCACATAACATATGAATATTTTGTTAACTTCAGTTAAATGTTTAGTTATTTTCTACCATAGATATTATTAATCACATAACAAATCCATATTTTTAAATAAAAGAACTGTTATACTATACTCAAATTATAAACAATAAAATGCCATTTTTTATGATATATATACACACCCACACACACACATTAAATATTAACGTATGAAAAATTATGGTCGTTTACATTTCGTAGGGGTAGTTGCCAGTTGACTTTAAAACAAAGAGAAAATATGTAACTGTTATTTAAAAAAACAAAAGTTAACTCTTAACTTTTGAATATCTTAAAATGTCCTATCAAATATATTATATATCTAGTCTAGATATCTTTGGGTGAGTAATAATTGAATGTTTTACTGAAACCGAACAAAAAAAAAATAATAGAAAAACTATACCGAAAGCAATCAAAAATTGAATAAACTTAAAATCGATTATTGTTTTTTGTAGACTTAGTTCACCAAAGTTAATCAAAACAAAACAAAACCATGCATATATTCATATATTTTAGCTTTTATACCTCTGTTTCATGTATTTATACCTCCATATCATACACTTCTAAGCAAAAAAAATTAGCTAAAGTTTGTGAACGGATATGGTACCGAAAACCAGTAATACCATGTCAAAAATTAAACGCTCACAGACCCACACCCATTAAACACGACGCTGGTTCTCTCGCCCGTTCTACGTCAGCGGATTAGCATGCGTCCATAACCTAATGAACGCACGATCTGCCGCCCGTTTTACGTCGACGGACTATCATGCGTCCACATCCTGATGGACGCACAGTCTACTGCCCGTTTTACGTCTGCGGAATACCACGCGTTCGTAACCCAATGGATGCACGACGAAGCTTCTTCAACAAGACAAGTAAGCCTTCGTCAACACGACTGAAAGATACCTTTCAGGGCAGCATCGAGACACACCCCAGGGCAGTTCTGCCCTGGACAACTGTTCCTGACGCAGCAGACTGATTGCCAGAGTCCTCGACCAATCAAAGGCTGCGCCCAGCCTGACACTAAAAAAGGACGACGACGTGGCAGCTCCCCAACCAAGATATCTCTTACAAGAGACTTTATCAACCACCACTTGCCTCAGCTTCTAGATAATGGATGATTGCCTACCGCCCTGGAGTAGCCAACAGGCGGACGCCACTTGTCCGCCGCCCACCAGCGTCCACTCAGCGAATGCCACGTATATTATCAAGAGGACGGTAACATCTCTCCTTTCTCCTCATTTTTATCAAACCCACTTGCACCAATTGGGCTTTAGGACTTGGGCCGGAAACCTAGAGACACCTCTACGTGACCTGGGCCCTGCAAAGGTTAGAGGATGGGATGAGGAAGTCAAACGTTGAGGTACTATAAAAAGAGGAGTCCCTTCTCCGTTTATTGGCACGCGATATTCACCAAAAAACTTCTTTCGAAAAGACTACACGCTCCTCGTGCTTTTCCAACCCCTTGTTTTATATACTAACATTTAGAGGCTCGGCTCTTGTAATCTGTAGTCTCTTAACATCCTTGGTATTTTCCTTAGACCCACATTTTTTATAAACACACATTTTATAAATACCCTGTGGAATCACTACCAAGATCAACCCTAACTCGGTGATCTAGGACTAGTGTTTCTTCAGTTTGTTTTTATTATTAACCAAAATTAACTAAACCAGACTAAAAACCAATAATCTAACCTCATAAACGGAACCAAATAATCGATTGTTTAATAAGATTGATTAACTGACGACTTTGGGCTTAGTTTCTATTGAGGCTAATAATCGAACTGAACCGAACCATATACATCTTTAGATATGTTTGTGTTCCCCGCTGCATCACGCAAGGACCCTACTAGTTGTTTATAATCATGTAGGGACCGTTAGAAAGTAGAAAGGGAGTGTAATGAGACTGTCCGTTGTGGCTAAAGGTGAGCAATGACTCTATCCTCTAATATTGAGCCACGTAAGCGCCCAGTTGGCAGGGTGATAAAGCTGCTGCTCACTCGCCTGATGCTGTTGTGGCTAGAGGTGAGCAGCAACTTTATCCATTTTTTTATTATTATTTTTTAAACATTTGTTATTTGAAATTTATATAATATTTAAATTTGTAACACAAATTAAATAACAAACATAAAATTTTCATTAATAAAAAAAATTAAAAAGACATAATTAATACAAAAAAACTACTAAACTACTCATCTTCGTCGTTGAGCTCTTGTTCGAATTCCTTCACGAAACGATCCTGTTCTCGTTGAAGTATCGCCCGACGAGGCATTTGTAGGTTCCTAAAGTCTTTCGTTAAGAATCCTATGTTCCTCAACCGAACTTTATCGACTTTAGCTTTCGCCGTCATTTCCATTGTAGTCCATACCCGTTTTGGATGCTTCGGGTTTTAGGTATACCCGTCAAGCCCGTCAAGGTCGGTTTTTTGCTTCAAGCCCGAATTGAAGCTGTCTCGATTCACTCTGCTTCTTAACCTTCCTAATCCGGTGAAACTGCTTTGTGGTGGTGGCTTTATGCGGACATGATGGTGGTTGTTGTGCCGGTGAAAAAGTTGGTGGTACTATGTTTGTGTTGATCATGTTGTTTTGTTTTATTCAAAGAGGCTACATATAAATACCTTTCGTTAAACGAAACTCTATTTAAACAGTACCATCTCCATATTTCCCTATTTTAAATAAATCATGATCATTAGGTTGATGGTTGTTTGTTTGTGCATTTCAGGTAAAAGCAAATTAGAAGCAACTCCAGGTTATTTCACATGTAGGTAGGCTTTTTAATGGAATGGAAGAAAGGACTTTCCCCAAAATCAACATTTTATTTCATAAGTGTGAATTTTTGTTGTAATAAGTTGATTGAGGTTGTTATGGACTTGGGGCGGAAGCTATTCACGCGAATTACGTCTGCGTATTTTGTTCCGCCCAACTGCCTGACCACTGTTGACGATCTTGAACATGCTACTTCATTGATAATTGCATATTATGCGTTCCACAAGATCATATATGAAGACTTGCTTTACCTATTAGCTGTACCTGCAAAGAAGGCTTGGTATGTTTTCCGTTTTCCTATATGTTACATAGAAGATCTTAATTTACATGTAAAATTGTTGGGTCGGAGCTTTCGTGCCGGATGAAACCGAAGATGTTCTTTTGACGTCATATTTTAGTATGTTTAGGCTTACAATTATATACTACTTGCGTACATTGTTGGCTTATTATACTTTGCATATACCGATCGCCCGTGCGTGCGTTTGGCTATGATGTTTGCGTTTGCGACGTGGATGTCGATTGTGATTGCGCTACTACAGTGCACCCGACCGCTTCCAGTTGTGTTCCTGAGCCTTTTTCCTGTCGACTGTGATAGTGCTAATTGCCGCGCATAGTTGTTGTATACGGTTGTGGTTGTCGTTTGGATGGCGGTATACACCAATTTGGTTTGCGCTTTGGTTTATCGGTTTACATGCGTAATTTGGTGGCTTATATCGAAACATTGAAGCGCAATTGTAGCAAAACCGATTGACATATCACTGTACGCCTTGCCCTCGGTTTTCATGCAGCACGATCCTATGATCAACATGTTCCTTATGCTTAGGCACTTGCATTTGTTTATGTAGCACTAACCTACTCCACACTAAGTGCTTGGGCATCATACATTAAACAACAGTCGCTCAACTACATCACATGCAACACAAAGCAACGCATTGTTGGGCCACACCAAGCGACATTGCATATGAACTGTTACACCGGCTACCTATACACACGCCTGCGGTGCAACGGCCGCGGGTCAACGACAAAGTCTTGCAATCGCTAGGCCGTCGCCGCAACGCGCGACATCGGTATAAAACTAGTTGTTAAACAAATATCCGTAACTTAACGTGGCTGGTTCTCTGTGGGCTGTCCAGAGTACCTTCTTTTTCTGAAGTGTGGCCAACTCTCGAAGAGCTTGGGCTTTCGGCCTGTTTCCGACCCAATAGGCCCCTTTCTGGTCCAACCTTACCAGCCCACTCGGCTATTCCATTGAGTTGAAATTCAATTCATTAAATCATTTTATTACACTTAGATAATTTGTTAACTTCGCCAAATTTGATTCTTATAGTTTGAGTAATGTTTGTGTATGAGTTAATTTAAGCATTTTTTTTATACTAAAGGAATGTATATAGTACCAAATATCTTACATTATATAAATACTAAAATTCTATTCTACGACACATTACATTATTAAAATAAAAAGGAAATATAAAGTTTTGTTATAGACATGTGTTATTAGCTAATTTTTAATATCATGTTATAAACCTTATCAAATTTTGAGTTTTGACACATGCCAAAAATTAGGTAAACATTGGGACGTGGTCATGGTTAAATTGACTATTTAAACTTAATGTTACCTTTTAACCATTAAGAAGTAGTCTCTTAATGATTATTAAGATGCTACCAAACAACCCATAAGAATATAAAATTCCTAATAAAATGGACAAATAAAAATTTTGGCACACGATTTGGGTTGGAAGTATGACTGGAAAGCAAAATGCCACCAAAAGCAAAAAATTGTTTAAAACATTTCGAAATTCATATGGCAATATGGCATAGAGTCGTATATATTCATATAGGTATATTAAAAAATACTTTAGAGGAAAAGTTTGTGTAGAGATCAAGTGTTGGACAAACTTACATAGAGTTGTAAATGCATTATACGTATGTTCCAAGCTAGGTGATAGGTTTGTTGAGTCGTTTGCATAGTTTAACATGTATTAGGCAACATTAGTTTGGTAATTTTGTTATGTGTAGAATGAGTCCATGCGAATGGACCATTCGCCAGAAACAACGTACAAGGCAAGGGGCGAATGAGACCTGGTCTATAACAGGTCCCTTAGCCTTCTCATTTGCAACTTAGTGCTCTGAATCGTATTTACCGGCGAAGCTTTACCGAAATTGCGTTAGAAATATATTTGTGTGTTAAACGTTCATGTTATTGTTTCTAACCGATTATTGATGTGCCATCATTTATATATGTTTTACACGTGTATTTATCACTCTTTTTGCACATATTTATGCTTTTATCCTTAGAAAACAGAGCTAAGTTGTTTCTAAGGGTTAATTGCAGGTATTTAGAAGCAACAAGTAAAAAGGGGCGGAAACTGGCACAAATAGAAGAAAATTGAAGACTTTGAAGACCGTAGCAGAGAGTGCACGGCCGTGATTAACCCAAGAGTTGGACAGGTCCGAAGTACCCAAGAGTTGGAGATGCTCTATCCAGCAATCGCATGTGATTAACCCAAATTGTAGCTTTTATATATATAACATCCATGAATTTTGTAGACAACTATAAAATTCAAACCAATAAGATTTTTTCTCAAGGATGACCGTGGATGTAACTAGATTACACAGATGGGAGTGAACTAAGTAGATTCCTGTGTTCTATTTCTTTTCTTCTAGTTTTATATCCTTTTGTCATCTTGTTATATCAATATCCATGTAAGTTATAGGTATATTGTTTTGTTAACTTATATATCAAAATAAAATTTTGTTTCGTGTTTGAATTTTTAGTTACAGTTTTGATTAAAGAAAATACGTTAATTGATTAATGCATCACAAGAACTACTTGACATGTTTTAACTTATAATATATCTACCGAATTGACTGTTTTTGTTTAATAAAAAAATCTACCGAATTTGTTGTTTTTCTAATATAATAAAAAGCTTATGAACCATGTTTAAAACGGGTAATCATTAAAGCATAGTTTTATCGTTTTTAGAATTCTCATATGCACGTAAAATTTGATGTTTTCAAATCTAAGGATGTATACGTGTACATGTAGGGTATGTTTGGCAAGAAGCTTTTAAGAGCTTTTAGGAGCTTCAAGCTTCAAGCTTTTAAGAAAAAGCTCATACTCAATAAAAAGCTTTGTTTGGTTGAAGGATCTGGAAGCTTTTAGGTTAGAGAAAAAGCTCTATAGTGAAAAGCTACTAGTATTAGCGTTTAAGAAAAAGCTCCTACTAGCTACAAGCTTTTAATGAGTAAATGACACAAATACCCATTCTATTTTAAAAATAAAATAAAAACTTTCCTTACAAGCTTTTAATTATGCCCATTTTGGTCATTTTATACATTTTATTAAAAGCTCCAGCTACTCTGCCAAACACCAAAATATATTTAAAAAGCTTCCAGCTACCAGCTTGCAGCTATCAGCTTCCAGCTTCCAGCTTCCAGCTACCAGCCTCCAGCTAGTTTTACCAAACATACCCGTAGAGCGTAAGGTGTATTGGATCTATCACACCGTTAATGCTTTGTTCACATTTGATAATAACAATCATTAACTTGGATAACCAATGTCACTTAGGTTATAGCCTAGTGGTAAAGAGGAAGTCCTTTTTTTGGGTGAGTTTGGGAGTTAAATGATCGATGTCGTTGGGTCGGTCAAAAATAATGAAAAGAGTAGTATATGGAAGTTGAGTCGTCTCCACAGGGAATTGGTGGAAAGAGTAGTTTTGCAAATTAACTCATAAATTAAAAATCTAATTGGTTTGTTGTTTGCTTTGAGTTTTAAGAAAACGAATTTTATAAGTTGTAAACAATGATATTAAGGAAGTAACCCCCTCCAGGTTTCCGGTTTAATGATTCACCCTACCCTTGGTTAGATGATTGGATACCACATAGACATAGTTTTGTTGAACGGTTTAAGTTAAGTGATAATCAAACACAAGTTTTTAATAATAACTCGTACAATTTAACTACCAACCCACGAATAACAACTACCTTCCCGTTAATCAAACTACTCACGATGCAAGAAAACCGAATGCGAATGACTAAAAGATAAGCAATTGCACAAACGTGACTTGTTTAAATAACTCAAACCACAAATATCTTTCAAACAATTAAAAGACAATCCATAAACCAAACCAAACAAGAGTTAGAGTTTCACAAATAAACCTTACACCCGGAGGTGGTTACAAAGATGTTTAGCCACTCATGATAGCAAGAAATAACTCAAAAGTATGAATAATAATACCGAACATGTTGATAGAAACCGAAGGAATGGATGAATGATGATGAACAATGGTGTTTGTAGCTTCCCAAGTCTCCAAAGGATGATGAATTTTCGTGATAATGAGGTTAGGAGGCTGCTAGGTTTGATAAAAATCATTTTATTCATGAAAAACAACCTCTCCTAATTTTGCTCTTCAGCCAGCCGTAAGGTACTGATCAGCCCGTAGCTTACAGTTCAGTCAATCTATCAGCATTGCTTTATTCAGCAGTACCTTACAGATCAACCCTGTACCTTACTATTCTAACCCACGTGAAAATGCTCCAATTGCCTTGTAATTCATCAGTAAGCTACAGATGGAAGGCATAGCTTACACATTGTTTCTTCAACTTCTTCCCAAAACATTTTTTCTTCAAATCCTTGCATCCAAACACACTCTAATCTTCACTTCTTCATCATAAACATCCTTCAAACATCCAATTCTCTTCCACAAGCTCTCGAACACCTTCCAATTCTTCAATTCTTTAACTTGGACACCACGCTCCACACTTTTCGGCTCTAAGTCCATCCGTTTAGCCATTTATCCTGAAACGATCAAAGCTCACGTAGTTATCCCATTCATCATATATTATCAACACAAACATAGCAAAAACACACAAAATGGGCTTATTATTAACCATTCATTTACCCTCTCATCATTAAACTCCAAGGATGCGCAAAAAAGGTGTAAAAAGAGTTTAAAGAAAAGGGTGTAAGAGGATGTTTGGGATTGCGTTTTGAATCTGATTATTAGATTATTGCGTTTTGAAAACGCAGATAATCAGTTTTTTAGGCTAACAAAACGCAATAATCTATAAGCAGCTCCACCCCTGCTTTTCCAAAACGCATAATCTGTTTTGAATAATCAATCCCAAACACCCCTAAGAAATTAGCAAACTTGAATAAACAATATTTTATTATACTATTGATTACCTTTTACCATATATACCTTTAAAGTTCAGGCCAACATAAGAAATTAAGTAGCTTAAAAATTTTAGTTAGATTATAAAAACAGCTAGAAATTCGTCAGTAAGTGTATAATCTATTGGAGATTATGACCATTTGACTAGTAAAATAGTCAAAGTGGACTTTATTATTATAGTCAAAGTCATCCTTACATTATGCCCTCATGACTAGCTCCTTGTCTTGTGCACAAAGATTAGTCACTTCCCATTTTATGTATTTCCTTCATGTATTTATAAAGGATGTTATCTCCCCATTTAAATGTACCAAATATTACAATCAAACATCTTTCATATTCTATCTCTATATCTCTCTACAAATAATCACCTTGCCGTTTTGAGAGTCGCCAGCTAGAAACCGAGCAGCCCTCCGGCTGTGGGGCTGAAACAAACCAATAAACTAAATAGAAAATCGCTTCCGTTGAAATTTCTATATGGTATCAGAGCAGTGTTTCTGATCCTGCTCATCAAAAAAAATCTACCTTTTCAATAGAATTGATTAAAAAATAATAATAAACATGGGAGGATGTGACGGGCGAAAGCAAGATGGAGAAAATCGAAGACCAAGAAAAAGAAAAGTCGGGTTCAAATTTACGAGCCCGCAAGAAAAAAAAGAAAAAAAGGCCGAGTTCTTTGAACTCGCGAGAAAAAGAAAAGTCGGGTTCTTTGAACCCGCAAGAATAAAAAGTCGGGTTCCTTTGAGCCCGCGAGAAGAAAAGTCGAGTTCTTTGAACTCGCGAGAAGAAAAATCGAGTTCTTTGAACTCGCAAGACGAAAAAAGTCGGGTTCTTTAAACCCGCAAGAAGAAAAAGTCGGGTTCCTTTGAGCCCGCAAGAAGAAAAGTCGAGTTCTTTGAACTCGCAAGAAAAAAAGTCGGGTTCGTCGAACTCGCAATAAGAAAAGTCGGGTTTCTTGAACCCGCAAGAAGAAAAGTCGGGTCCAAATTTTGAGCCCGCAAAAAAGAAAAAAAAAACACTCCAACTTGAAGAGGAGTGTTAAAAAAAATATTACTTGGCAAGTTGGGCGTTATTGGCATACACGCTCCAACTTGAGGGGGAGTATTGGAGATTATGACCATTTGACTAGTAAAATAGTCAAAGTGAACCTTATTATTATAGTCAAAGTCATCCTTACATTATGCCCCTCATGACTAGCTCTTTGTCTTGTGCACAAAGATTAGTCACTTCCCATTTTATGTATTTCCTTCATGTATTTATAAAGGAGGTTATCTCCTCATTTAAATGTACCAAATATTACAATCAAACATCTTTCATATTTTATCTCTATATCTCTCTACAAATAATCACCTTGCCGTTTTGAGAGTCGCCAGCTAGAAACCGAGCAGCCCTCTGGCTATGGGGCTGAAACAAACCAATAAACCAAATAGAAAATCGCTTCCGTTGAAATTTCTATATAATCGTATCTCGTTCTCTCTCTTTTTTTTATATATTTTAACAGAAGATTTTCATATTAAGTGAGCTAACCCTACATTGACATATAACCGTTTCTAGTAACTAGTTCCGACCACGTAAACACAAAAATAGAAATTAGAATATTTTGTTTTGTAGAATATCACCACTAGAAGAGTAGGACGTCTACTACTCATAAAATATCTGTATCAAAATAATTAATTTTACTAGCTTATCTATATCTTATATTAATTTTACTAGCTTATAAAGTACAACATGTGGGCAAGTTGTAATTTACTTCATAATTAATTTCAAAATAATCTCATGTGCATAAATAATGTGTGTTAAGTTTTTTAAACGGGGGCTAATTATGTTTCTTAAACCATGTATATAATGGGGTGATCAGTTAAATAGGTTATTTTGAAAGTTAGTTATTACTGTTAGCAAATCTTATTTGTAAAACGTTTTTGTGAAGAAGTTGTAAATTGAAGAGAGTGTAAAGAAGTTTAAAGATAAAAAGAAATAGTTGCACATCGGTTGGAATGAGTGTCAACTGACAGAACTTATATTCATTTCATAGTTATAGTATGCATTAAGAGTTTGTTTTGCTAAGACCTCCACAGAAGCTAGCTTCCTTGATTTCAGAACCTGAAGAGCAAAATTGGGTTGTTGAAATCAGCAAAATGTTCAATCATCAGCTACAAATTATAGGCATTGAAACCCCTTATGTTTCTGTGTTTCAAGTACCCGAAACCATAACCACAAATAAACCCGAAGCCTATGAACCACAACAAATCGGGTTGGGTCCGATTCATCACTTTCAACCACGACCCTACAAGAAGATGGTGCAGAAAAAAACTTGCTGTTATGCTAAAGGTGCTACATAATAACGAAATTAAGGATTTTGAACTCACTATCCTTAATAGAGTAAGAAAAATCGTTGAAAGAGATCAACCCCTTTGACTTTCTCATTGATTGGTTGGTCGTCCCCATTGTTCGATCATGCAATGGCATGTTCCTATAAGATGATGATGAGCACTTGGCTTGGATTTTTGTCATTGATGGTCTTTTCTTGCTTAATCTTTTCCATACCTATAGTAATCAATCCAAACCACCCGAAATCAGTCCTAAAAAGAGAACCAAATTCCGTTTATGATCTTGAAAGAGATAGAGGAAGCGTTGCATTCATCATCATCAGGTGGTTCTTCAGCTTGTTCGGTATTTCAAATGTTTTGTAAGATGCATTCGCCTCTTAAATTGTGTTCAGACCCTTCTAGTGTAGACCATCTACTCGATTATATGTATTTCTTAATAGTAAACAACGACCCTCCACCAAAACCTGATGTCTCTCCACCACCTGATGTTGAAATAGTCGAACCATCTATCAAGGAACAGTTAGAACCTCTTGAGGATCTCAATCTTTATAACTGGATTCCACATGATGAGATTGTTAAAGTGTATGAACAAACGATCTCAATTTGATATGGAATCTTTATGCCAAAGTGGACCTGTTATCCCTTCAGCCTCCGACCTTCATAAAGCTGGATTCAGGTTTCACAGCCTCGAAGACAACGAAGGCATTAAAAACATATGCATTTCTGGGAAGGATATGATGTTTACCTGCCAACTGTTACTTTAAACAAAGACTCAGATGTCATATTAAGAAATTTGGTTGCGTACGAAACATTAACCGATGACTCCAATAGCTTTCCCTTTAGAGAATTCATGTATTTGATTTGTGTAGTTGTTGTCAGTGTGGATGATGTCAAGAGACTCGAGAATGTTATCAAAGGTGAGCTGGAAGCGGATGAAGTTGTCGAACTCTTCACAGAGATGAGTGTTTCTTTACCCGCAATGAAAATGGAAGGGGAATCCAATGTGCAAGTAATGATTGAAGAAATTAACATGATGTATAATAGTAAGTTGCGGATGAAGCCATATTTGCTCTTGAAGAAACTTGCATATTGGTTGCTGTCAGGTTTGAGGGTTACTGGCAGGTTTGTTGGATCCTCATGGAAGATTGTTGCTTTCGTTGTTAGTATCGTGACAGTGGTCTTCTTAATGTTGCAAGCTTATTGTGACGTTTATGGCTGCAATAAATAGAAGTGTTACATTGTTGCGCGAGTGTATGCTATGAGCTAACCTCACCGGAAAGTCTATACGGTCTAGATAGCTTGATGTTATTATGTTTCCGAGTTGTTATTATCTTTATTATTCCGTGTCAAGTTTCAAGTCTTTAGTAGTAACCTTCGTTGGGATGTTGGTTTACTGTAAGCTCTTTTATATCAATCGACTATTACGTACATATCTAATGTTTGTGTAAACTTAGATTTTGTCTCAGTTTTTTCGTATAAACTTTTGTTTGAATCTTTTCAATTGTTTGAGAAATAAACTACCCAAGGCGTACCCAGTTAATTAAGCCCTTGTTTGAATCTTTATTATTCTGTGTCAAGTTTCAAATCTTTAGCTGGCAATAAGAAGTTGTAATATTTAATGTAATTAATGTTTTATTTATAATTTGTGGTTGAATACCACCAAATATGTATTGTATTCAGTTTGAAACAAGGTAGTTGACATGGTTTGATCAATTTCGTGATTCGATTAAGGCAATGCTGGAGTAAATGGCTTTAACCGTTATAAACGGGTCGAGTAATAATAAAAAACCTCATGTTTTGACCATGGATGCCTCTAATTCTAGAGATGGTCTAGGAATTCAAGTTGATCTTAAAACTTGTGGCTGTAGGTGGTGTGTATTGCTCTATGTATTGTGATCACAGTTGTTGCAATACAAAAAACCCCTAGGGGTGGGTGTTTCTTCAACTTTTATAGTGTCGACCCGTCGTAACGCGCGGGCTCCCCACCAGTCCCTAATAACACAATATCTAGATCTTTCTGAACCAATAACGCCTCAATCTGCATTTTCCACCAACTAAAATCCTCACTATTAAACTTATCGATTTGCACCTTCCAGTCTTCTGCCATGATAACACAAACACGACTAAACGAATCTGAAATCGAACACTGGTCTATAGTTATGTTTCTCTAATCTTTCAACAAGGAAATACCCAAAAACACTGTTGGTCTAACGGGTAAAAGAAATTGATCTTCAAAACCTAAATGTCTTGCCTAAAAAAAAACAGTAGTCTGGCTTGATTATTAATGAACTGGGCTACTGCCCTATGTGTTCACGGCCCAAGAAAAAATAAAATAAAAAAACTCCGGTCAAATAAATGAAGGCTTGGTCAACCTAATCTCAAGCTTTATCTTTATTTTGTCCATCTTCTTAGCCACGAAAAATCGAATAATGAATCAAAACCCAAACAACATTTTATTCCTTTCTTTTGTTGCAACTCCCAAGAAAAGAACAACCTCCTGTTGTTTTTTTTTAAGCAACGTATTCCCCAAAATATAAAATAAAACAAATCAAATTTATTTATTTAATTTTCTTTTTTTATGAAAAAAAGGCAAACGAAACAAGGGGTTAAACAAACTAATTTTCTACGATCATCTATTCAGTGTGATTCGTGTGTAACGAGCCAAAGCTTTGATACCACTTGTTAGGTATACGCACGCGGAAACAACACACACAAACGATTAATCTGCAGAAAATAAACGAACACGAGAACACAAGGATTTACGTGGTTCAGTCGGCTAACCTACATCCACCAGCTGCAACCATGATACTTTTATTATTGCTTTCTGCCTGTATTATAATTATACATTAGGGTTTACTACTAAAACCCCCAAGAAAACTAATAATGGGTTAATTAAAATAAAATGTGTTAAGTCTTCAATTTAATTAATCTGTCACACTTAATTATCTTCTAATCAGAGCCCAAATGCAACAAATCCAGTGGCGAAGCTTGGTTCTCGAATCGGTGGGGTCGAACTCAATTTTTCCCGATCAGTAGTAGCAAATTGGTGGGGGCCGCACTCAACCTGGACTCAATTTACATATGAAAATCGCAAATTTCTACCACTGCGCCAAAAAAACGGGAGGGGTCAGGGCCACCCCTGGCCCATTTATGCTTCGCCCCTTTACAAATCAATCTATGATTAAGGGAGATAAACATGCTGTAAACTAATTAATATTTTATACAAAGCACGAGTCCATGCACACCTACTTTTATCCGTATATAAACACATCACATTCACATATTTTGTGCATGCAAATTTCTACGTGTTACCAACTATTACTCTTATCATCATGGTCTCCAAATTAGAAGCATCTTTGGTTTCAGAACCTGAAAAGCAAAATTGGGTTATTGAAATCAGTAAAATGTTCAATGATCAGCTCCAAATTATAGACGTTGAAACCCCTTTTGTTTCTGTGTTTCATGTACCCGAAACCGTAACCACAAATAAACCCGAAGCCTATGAACCACAACAAATCGGGTTAGGTCCGATTCATCACTTTCAACCACGACCCTACAAGAAGATGGAGCAGAAAAAACTTGCTGTCATGGGAAAGGTACTACATAATAACAAAATTAAGGATTTTGAACTCACTATCCTTAATAAAGTAAGAAAAATTGTCCCCATTGTTCGATCATGCTATGACATGTTCCTAAAAGATGATGATGAGCACTTGGCTTGGATTTTTGCCATTGATGGTCTTTTCTTGCTTAATCTTTTCCATACCTATAGTAATCAATCCAAACCACCCCAAATCAATCCCAAAAAGAGATCGGTAGCGCAAGATATAATGATGTTAGAGAACCAAATTCCGTTTATGATCTTGAAAGAGATAGAGGAAGCGTTGCATTCATCATCATCATCATCATCAGGTAGTTCTTCTTGTTCGGTATTTCAAATGTTTTGTATGATGCATTCGCCTCTTAAATTGTGTTCAGAGTCACAAGGCCCTTCTAGTGTTGACCATCTACTCGATTATATGTATTTCTCAATAGTAAACAACGTCCCTCCCCCAACACCTGATGTCTCTCCAACAATATCTTTTGTCTCTCCACCACCTGATGTTGACAGAGTCGAATCTATCAAGGAACAACTAGAACCTCTTGAGGCTCTCAATCTTTATAACCGGATTCCATATGATGAGATTGTTAAAGTGTATGAACAAACGATCTCAATTCTGGAATCTTTCTGCCAAAGTGCACCTGTTATCCCTTCAGCCTCCGACCTTCATAAAGCTGGATTCAAGTTTCACAGCCTCGAAGACAATGAAGGCATTAAAAACATATGCATTTCTGGGAAGGATGTTTACCTGCCAACTGTTACTTTAAACAAAGACTCAAATGTCATATTAAGAAATTTGGTTGTGTACGAAACATTAAGCGCTGATTCCAATAACTTTCCCCTTAGAGAATTCTTGTATTTGATGTGTGTAGTTGTTGTCAGTGTGGATGATGTTAAGAGACTCGAGAATGTTATCAAAGGTGAGTTGGAAGCGGATGAAGTTGTCGAATTCTTCACAGAGATGAGTTTTTCTTTACCCGCAATGAAAATGGAAGAGGAATCCAATGTGCAAGTAATGATTAATAAAATTAACAAGATGTATAATAGTAAGTTGCGGATGAAGCCATATTTGCTCTTGAAGAAACTTGCATATTGGTTGCTGTCAGGTTTGAGGGTTACTGGCAGGTTTGTTGGATCCTCATGGAAGATTGTTGCTTTCCTTGTTAGTATCGTGACAGTGGTCTTCTTAACGTTGCAAGCTTATTGTGACGTTTATGGCTGCAATAAATAGAATTGTTACATTGTTGCGCGAGTGTACGCTCTAAGCTAACCTCACCGGAAAGTCTATATGGGCTAGCTAGCTTGATGTTATTATGTTTCCGAGTTATTATTATCTTTATTATTTTGTGTCAAGTTTCAAGTCTTTAGTAGTAACCTTCGTTGGGATGTTGGCTTACTGTAAGCTCGTTTATATCAATCGACTATTACATATCTACTGTTTGTGTAAACTTAGATTTTGTCTCAGTTTTTTCGTATAAAATTTTGTTTGAATCTTTTCAATTGTTTGAAAAATAAACTACCCAAGGCGTACCTAGTTACAAACTAGGGGCAACTACCCCCAAGAAAAAATAATTTCGTGTTATTGTTACGCAAAAATTTCAATCGCCCCTCATAAATTTATTTAAGCCCTTGATTGTCCTATGAAAAAAATAATGGGTCCGGTGCTGAATATTTCAGGAGGATTCTAATAATGAGTTGATTAATATATTTTTTTCATTAACTTTTCTTACATGATTTCCAAGAAAGTTGTAAAGTAACCTCATTTACATTATCAACAAGACAATAAAGTGACCTAAATGACAACTTCTTGTATATCTATACAACAAATTAAAACCCTACACTAATGCTGACATGGGATGATTATCAAAATCTCCATCTCTAACAAAGTGACCTAAGACGTAGTCCTTGTGTACATAATTATCTTCCTTAACACTAGATCTATACATGCAGTATTTTTGCAATATTTTTTTTTTTACTTTTAATACCATTTTCCACTCTCTATATATATATATATATTCCATAACTAACTATCATATATGTTTTAAATAATTACTCCTTATATTTTGTTTCAATGATATCAGTTGTGTATTGGAGACTTTTTTCTAGCTGGAGAATAATCCATATCTGCAATGTGTATATCATCGGGGTATTGCTTAGTGATAGCATCCTTCTTCCAGTGATTGACCTCTTGTTTCAGATCTTGTTTATTCTTTTGAGTCTATGCATGAAGTACATTCAAATAGTTAAAAACAAGAAATCTGTTTGTTTTACTATTAAATTTAAACTATTGTTCATGAATAATTGAATAGTGATGATTTAAAAGACCAACCCTTGTAATTGTTGCGGCATTACTAGAAGATGTCGATTTTGTCATAAGCTTTCTATTTATTCCTGCAAATTTCGAAATGAAAAGGGATTGAGATATAAAGAAATTTATAACAAAAGAAGTGTATACCAATGATGAAGAATTTTAGATGATATTAACAAACTAGAGTTACCAAATTAACTAAAATTACAAGAGAATTTGTGAAGCTACAGATAAAATATCATTGTTTCAATAACTATTTCTTTCAATCTCGTGATAATTCGGATTAAGGTGGTGTTTGGGATTGATTATTCAAAATAGATTATGCGTTTTGAAAAAGCAGGGGTGGAGCTGTTTATAGATTATTGCGTTTTGATAGCCTAAAAAACTGATTATCTGCGTTTTCAAAACGCATTCCAAACACTAAAAACTAATTATCTGCGTTTTCAAAATGCAATAATCTAAAAATCAGATTCAAAACGCAATCCCAAACACCCTCTAAGAATTTATATTTTTACAGGATAATTAAGAAAAGTGATAATTGAAAAATGGTGGATTATAGTTTGTTTAGCATTTTAAACAATTTAGAAATCAACCAAAGTGTTAGCTTAAGCATGTGGAAGATTAAATGGTGTCTAGATGAGTGGTGTCATGTGCTAAATTATATATCATATATGGTCATCATGAACCTTAGGCAAGCTGTGGTCATGATGACTTTTGATGAGATTTCCTTGTACGTTGACACTCTAGAAGATAATTGTCTATCATTTATTGTGGTACCTGATGAAAATTGATGAGCACTCTTTGCAAGCAATTGATCATCTTGAATGCTTCCTTTTACTAGTGAAATCTATAGCAAATTCACAACCAACAAATCATTAGCTAATTAATAATAAATTGCAATATTTTTCTACCAAAATTAGTGAACAAGTTACCTACCTTGAAGATGTCTTGATGGTTGGTAGTTGATAAAGTAACTTTTCCATGTCTTATACCTTCATAAAATCATCAAACAGGTATTTGTACGTATTATTATCATGACAAAAACATGATGAACATATTTAGTGCATTGAGAATATATACCTTGAGCTTTATAGGCAAGGAAAACTGACAAAATCAGAAGACTCATAAGATTAAACTTCATACTTTTGTGGAGTAAATTGGCTTAACAGATTTTGTACACCTAAGAGAGAAATTGTTAATGTGTATAAAGTATGGTTATCTGAGCTATTTATATGTATACAAAAATGAGGTAGGGGTCCCATGTCATCCAGTTGCTTATCATTTTTTTTTTTTTTAATAATAATAATAATTCTCATTAAACCAAAGACAGCCAATTACAAATGATACGTAGGTAAACGGGCTACAAGCTTATCATTGAGATGATACGCTGTTTTTCTTTTTCTTTATTGGATTTTAAACTTTTATGTATATAAAATTAATATATTAAATTATTTTGGTATCTAGTGAAAAGTTTAGTGAAGATGGAGACATGGAGGGGACAAAAATGTCCACACAAATGTTGGAGTTTCCATTCTCTTAAAGCGATATATTTGTCTTCTGTTATAGACAAACACTTGCTAATAGATGGATCTATAGCGAGAGATCTAATAGCACAAGGTATCAGAAGGAGAGCCTAAAAGCGTTGCCCACTAATCCTGAGATATACGTTACTTCACTTTTGGGACCGTTCAAGATCCCTACTGTTCCATGATCGGTGATTCCAGTAGTTGTAGCACTTAGAGAACATACGCTTTATGCGATTCTGCATAACTATGTTTACTATATAAGTGTTGAAATATGCGATTGGGATCAATTCCCATCATTTCCATATATATCTCATTGACTTTCCCTATTGATCAAGACCAATTCAGACGCTGACTTTCAGCATTCCAAGCAACAGCTATATTGACCAATTTTTGTTTATTATCATTTATTATGTTTCTATTTTCTAGCATTTGTAAAAACTATAAATAGGGTGTACCTTTGTTCAAGTAAATATACAAGAAATACAAAAGATTTCTACATTCTTCTTCATCTCTCTGGTTATCATGTTTAACATGGTATCAGAGCGGCGTTTATGATCCGAAAACCCTTTGAGCTCATCATCTAACAGTATGTCGGAAGAAGATACCAATAGTCTAGCCATCCAAATAGCGAACCTTCTGAAAAATGGAGTTCAAACTCAGATTCAGAACCCAAAACCGAACCCCTCCGATAGCCTAAAAATCAATCTTAACCTCACCAGTCAAAATTACCCTCTATGGGCTCGAATGATACGAGTCGCCATAGGGGGGAAATCGAAAGCCCTTTTGAACCATTTGACCCAAAATCCACCGGAACCCATTGATGAACAGTGGGAACAAGACGATTTGATCGTTTTTTCATGGCTTATTCAAAATATTGAACCGAACATTGCCAGTAACCTTACGGAATTCCCAACAGCAAAAACGCTTTGGGACGCCCTTACGATTACATATAGCAGCGGTAAAGATAAACTTCAAACTTTCGATCTCCATGTTAAAGCCAACGAGTTTAAGCAGAATGACTTACCGTTGGAAGAATTCTGGATCGTGATGCAAGGTATCTGGGGGGAGATTGAACGGAGAGATCCAAACCCGATGACATGTCCAACCGATATCGCTGCGTACAATAAAGTCAGGTCAGAATACAAACTTTTTCAATTCCTAAATGCACTTGATCGAAAATATGATTCCCTAAAAAGGGAAATTCTCCGGTGGGATCCCCTGCCGTCTGCCGAAGCGGCTTACGCTGCTGTCCGAAAAGAAGCGGCACATCAAAATATCTTTGGAAATGTACAACAAGGGATGGCATCGGGTTTAAACTCCACCGGCGAATCTGACGGTTTAGGACTCGTTTCCCGAGGACGCTGGTCAGACCAGAAACAGTCATCATTCCGGTTCGACAAAAACAAACTGAAATGCGACCACTGTGGGATGACCAAGCACACGAAGGAACAGTGTTTTAAGCTTGTAGGATACCCGGAGCGGTGGGCTGATGGACATAAAAAAGGAAAGGCATCGGCCGCCGTGGGCAATCAAGAAGGCAACGATGGAAAAGGAAACCATGGCGGGAGTTGCTCCTATGCAGCGGCTAATACAGAGAGGAAAGAAGCCACCACCAGCGGCGACGATGAAGAAGGAACCGGCGGCACCAGCGGCGACGATGAAAAAAACGGTGGTAAGGTTTTTTGTGCGGCAGATAAAGAATGGTTTGAAACAGGTATAGGGTGTGGGAGTTACATCTCATACCCTTCTCTTTATCCAACATCTCATATAAAACCCAAAGTTTTCAAAAAGGCAATTTCAAACCCTCATATTTTAGCCCAAGAATACTTGATTTGTTAAATGAATTTCAAGTTTCAAAAACTACAGAAAATCCCCCTCATATTTCTAATATTGATAAAAGAAAAACAAAAAATTCTTGTAAGATCGGAAAGGTTAACATGGCAATAAAAGATAAAAAAGAAAAAGACTCATGGATCTGGGATTGTGGTGTCACCGATACAATGACCTATGAGAAATCTGATATGTGCTCAATATCGAAACCACAAAAATCCAAGATTCATACTGCAAATGGAGAAGTCCTTCAAGTGAAGGGAGGAGGAACTATTCAAATGTCACCAAATATGAAACTTCCAAATTGCCTCTATGTTCCCTCCTTGTCTCATAAATTATTGTCAGTCAGTCATGTTACAAAAGCATTAAATTGTGTTTTGTTAATGCATCCAACTTTCTGTATCTTACAGGACAATAGGACGGGGAAGATCATTGGACGTGGTACTGAAAAGCAAGGACTTTACTATGTGGATGAAGTAGTTCAACAAGGTACTGCAATGCTTGCTCATGGATCTACAGATAGGGAAGCTTGGTTGTGGCACCGAAGATTGGGACATCCATCCAGTGGTTACTTGCATCGTTTATTTCCTGAATTATTTCCAATTAATAAAGTCTTGAATTGAGACATGTTTTTTGGCCAAAAGTCATAGACACACTTTCAAATCAAATGATACTAAAGTTGATTTTCCTTTTTTAGTAATCCATTCGGATGTTTGGGGACCAGCAAAAGTAGAGGGGGGGGGGGGGGGGGGCAAAATTTTCGCTATTTTGTAACCTTCATTGACGATTGCACCCGCATGACTTGGGTTTATCTCTTGAAAAATAAATCCGAAGTTTTTTCAAAATTCACAATTTTTTGTACCATGATTAGAACCCAATTCAAGAGGGATATCCAAATTCTAAGGTCCGACAATGGGGGGGAGTTTGTTAACAACTCCATGAAACTTTTTTGTCAAGAAAAAGGAATAATTCATCAAACCTCATGCGCCCATACTCCTGAGCAAAACGGGGTATCTGAAGGAAAAATCGCTTCCTTTTAGAGATCACTCGTGCGCTCATGATTGAATCCCAAGTTCCAAAATCGTTTTGGCCCGAAGCTCTTGTCACTGCAACTTACCTTGTTAACCGTCTCCCAACCAGAGCCCTCAACTTAAAAACTCCTATTCAAGCTTTGTCCAAATTCCACAAACCCCCATCTAATCTCACCCTTGAACCTCGTGTCTTTGGATGTTCTGTATTTGTTCACCTACCAAAAACAGAACGTTCCAAACTGGATGCATGTGCCGAAAAATGTGTGTTTTTGGGATATGGAGTCAACCAACACGGTTATCGATGTTACAATCCAAACACACGTCATATGTACACCACAATGAATTGTGATTTCCTCAAAACTGAATATTTCTACAATAACCAACACACTGGTCAGGGGGAAACGAATGATGACACATTGAGTTGGATAAGATGGATGCCATCCTCTGAAGAAGTTGCTCAATCAACTAGTCCTGAAAACAGTACCACTAACAATGATCCTCCCAACCTGGCGTCAGAGGTAAGTAACTCTCAAACTCCGGAATATGTTGACCTCTCTAATGTTGACTCTTCTAATATCTTTGATTCATCTAATGTTGACTCCTCTAATATCTCTGATTCACCTACTGAAAACGTTGAGCATCTTAACCATACGACAGAACAAGAGTCACCACAGGTTGAACAAACTGGATATGCTCTCCCCCCAAGATCTAACAGAGGGGTCTCTCCAAAAAGATACTCTCCTGAAAAGGAAACCCGAAGTTCTCGATATCCGATGGCAAGCGTGGCAGCCGGAAATTTGTCTCCAGAAGCAAAAGCTTTTACCGCATCTCTATGTTCTGAAGAAATACCTACCACAGTGGAACAAGCTCTTGAGTCTAAGAAATGGAAAGAAGCAATGGAAGCTGAAATGGAGGCATTAAATAAAAATGACACTTGGGAGAAATGTATCCTTCCTCCTGGAAAAAAACCAGTAGGATGTCGGTGGGTCTTCACTATAAAATACAAGCCAGATGGGACTATTGAACGGTACAAAGCCCGGCTTGTAGCAAAGGGGTACACTCAAACATACGGAATTGATTATTCAGAGACTTTTTCTCCCGTGGCCAAAATTGACACAATCAGGGTGCTATTCTCTATAGCTGCAAATAAGGGATGGCCTCTCCTTCAGTTTGACGTAAAAAATGCCTTTCTACATGGAGAACTCAAAGAAGAAGTCTATATGGAAGCTCCACCCGGATTCATAAAAGACTCCAGTTCTAGAGAAGTGTGTCGTTTGAAGAAATCCTTATATGGCTTGAAACAATCTCCTCGTGCCTGGTTCGGCAGATTCACTTTAGCCATGAAAAAATATGGTTTTAAACAGAGTAACTCTGACCATACTCTGTTCCTTAAACGGAGAAATGGACTCGTAACTTGCTTAATTATTTATGTTGATGATATGATAATCACAGGAAATGATGAAGAAGAGATGACAAAATTAAAGGCAAACCTGTTTAGAGAATTCGAAATGAAGGATCTAGGAAGACTTAAATACTTCCTTGGAATAGAAGTCCTGAGATCCAAACAGGGAATTTTCATCTGTCAAAAGAAATACATTCTTGACCTACTGGCAGAAACAGGGATGTTAGATTGCAAACCAGTAGACACTCCTATGATGGTGAACCAGAAGCTCTATATGGAGGAAAATGCTAAGCTAGCCGACAAGGGAAAATACCAACGAATAGTTGGAAAACTAATATATCTCTCACATACTCGACCAGACATTGCATACGCAGTTGGAGTTGTGAGTCAATTTATGCATCAACCTCAAGTTACCCACATGGAAGCCGTATGGAGAATTATCAGGTACCTCAAAGGGACACCTGGTCATGGAGTTTTATTTAAAACAAATGGGCATCTTGAGACCCAAGTTTATACGGATGCAGACTGGGCAGGAGATAAAGGAAACCGGAGATCAACGTCCGGTTACTTTGCCCTTGTTGGCGGAAATTTAGTCACTTGGAGAAGCAAGAAGCAAAAGGTGGTGGCTCTTTCAAGTGCTGAAGCAGAATTTCGAGGAATAGCACGTGGTCTGGCTGAGGTTTTATGGGTACGAAAGCTCCTGACAGAAATAGGGTATCCTCCTACTCATTCCAGCAAGATTATGTGCGATAACAAGGCAGCTATCCAAATTTCAGAAAATCCAGTCCAGCATGATCGCACAAAACACATTGAGGTAGATCGACACTTCATCAAAGAAAAACTTGAAAATGGGATTATTGAACTTCCGTTTGTCCGCTCAGAAGAACAACTCGCAGACATACTAACAAAAGCAGTCAATGGACAAACCTTTAATTATTGTCTTGG
Organism: Ambrosia trifida; assembly: GCA_028751855.1. Taxonomy (NCBI): domain Eukaryota; kingdom Viridiplantae; phylum Streptophyta; class Magnoliopsida; order Asterales; family Asteraceae; genus Ambrosia; species Ambrosia trifida. The sequence goes on from CM054132.1 coordinate 70,882,354, forward strand.
CAAGTTGAGTATCGAAAATCCCACTACTCAACTTGAGGGGGAATGTTGAAATATGCGATTGGGATCAATTCCCATCATTTCCATATATATCTCATTGACTTTCCCTATTGATCAAGACCAATTCAGACGCTGACTTTCAGCATTCCAAGCAACAGCTATATTGACCAATTTTTGTTTATTATCATTAATTATGTTTCTATTTTCTAGCATTTGTAAAAACTATAAATAGGGTGTACCTTTGTTCAAGTAAATATACAAGAAATACAAAAGATTTCTACATTCTTCTTCATCTCTCTGGTTATCATGTTTAACAATAAGAACATTATTTTTTATCGCCAACAAGTACTAATAACATGTATATTATTGAAGCCAACATTGATGCTTCGCCGGTGACGCTATAGCTAAACAATGTTGATCTATCAATGTAGGCTAACTCCGCTGGTGAAGTCTTTGCCAAGGTGCTGATTTACCAACAATTTTCATTGATGAATTAGCAATGAATAGTTTCAACAGTAAAAACATTTGGTTCTTAATTAGAGTAACATGTTACACAATAGTAACATGATTATTATGTTTATACTATGATGACTTAATATGTAAATATATAAACTACTAGGGGCTAAGTAGAAAGCATATATGTGTAACGAAGACACAACAAATGAAGTGAAGTTAGGGTCCAAATGTGTGGGACTTAGTAGAACATGGCAGGGGACACTTGAGTTTATGTGACCGCGACAGAGGATGTTGCGTGTTCACCTTCAGCCGACGTAGAGAATGTTTATAGCACATTAAAAAGGTCGTCGGGTCCTTGTTTTAATTCACATATATCATAAGTTTATTTTGCTTAATAATAATATCGTTATGGACAATCATGTCATGATCAGCTATATGTATAAGTTTTTTTATTATTAGATTAGTTCTTTAATATAAAGATGAAGATTATAAAATTTTAAAACTTTTTTTGCTCTTCTGTTGATTTTTAATATGTCATAAATGAAGTAGTTATAACTTAATTATAAGGATATGTACGTACCTATGATGTTTTTTATATCATCAATCTCTTATAAATATTATCTATATATACAAATACTAACTTAACGGCAAACATACTTCCGTTATTAATTCCGTTATGAATCCGTTAAGCCACACTGTTTTGTTGGAAACCGCCTTGATTTTTTTGCCCTTTTTTTAATGCACATCCCACGTTCTAATTATTATAAATATACCCTCCTAAAGCAGTAAATTAAATTCATAGATAGGAAACCACCGTTCAATTCAAACTTAAACCGACACACCCTTCAAACTTCAATATCCATTGACCATTCTTCTTTCTTCATACTGTGTTCTATAATTGCCATTCTCTTTTCTCTTGAATTGAATTGCATTTAGGGAATCAAATTCGATTCAAACGGTTAAACTCTACGCCGTTACCATATTTATCGTTATTTTGTTTTCGAATTGCATATACAGAGCGTATGCCTTTTCATATTTGTCGACATCCCTGTTCTATAATTGCCATTTGGTTTTTCCTTTTCGAATCGTGACATATCAATAGCAAAGTTTCTAACTCAATATGTGGACGCTTTTTATTTAACGAAAGAATAACGATCATGATTCCAACCAATATTTGTTTGTTTCATCCGGTTTTGTTATCTCTGTTATGAAGACTTGAATATTTTTTTTCTTTTGTTGCTTTTATCAACTTTCGTTGTTATTGTATTTATTTGATGTTGGTATATTGTATATATCATACAAATTTTCTTGTAGGGCATCGAACATTAACAAAAAAAAAAATTGACCAGCCAGAGCCTGCAGACATTGGAAGTTATTCTACACAAGGTAATAAAAATGAGAAGGGTGAGAAGGATACAAAAAACACAATATATCATGAAATATGACACAATGAGCCACAAAATATAACACAGTGCCAAAAAATATAACACAATGCTGAAGAAAAAAGACACAATGAATTGAAAAAACGACACAATGATGAAAATAAGAAAAAGACACAATGGTACATGAAAGACACAATGATATAACGCATATTCTAAAAACCACAAGCTAAAACCTCAAAAAAACGAAGACCTAAAAACTCACGTTGTAGGGTTCGATAAAACGGTTCCAATGGCGCTTGAATGAGTTCAATCGGAGTCCGTTTGATACCCTTCCTACGACTTCCTATTTTTCTTTCACTGTGTATTAGATCCTAACCCTCATATTGTATACAAAATAAATCATGGATATGGAAGGAATACTCATTTGGCTTTGTTCAAACGAAGAAAAAGAAAAGAATTTAACGCAAGGAAGGAAATGAGATTGTTCTTTTAGAATCTATAATCCATTAAACCCACTCATTTTCGATAAAATTAGAGTCAAATGATAAGTTAGAAACATCACTGGATAGATATGGTCTAATTAATCGGTGCCTTTTTTCAATTTTAGACCCGGTCAAAAAACATGTTCAGTTCAAATTTATGCCCACAAAGTTGGGGCAATTCTTAAAACACGTCATGTTTATGTCTTAATGTGGTATTGTAAGCCGGTGGTAAAACAAAATAAAATATTGTTTTGCATAAACTCGGAATTTTCATATCTTATGTAGTGAAACTAAGAACATTTGTACTCAACATTCCGCTGCAACGCGCGGGTTAACGTAAACTCGTTATATATAAAAATTAACAAAACATGTTGTATTTTGAAAACTATATCAACAAATAGATTGATTCAAAACGTTTAAAATGAATCGAAATTTAATATTTCTAATATATTTTATGATCCTATTTAATTATACTTAAGTTAACTAAAACTTTAATATTGAGTGTTTTTAAGTGCAAAATAACCTACGTATAGGGCTGGCATAACAGGTTACACGAACCTGTTAAGACACGAACCTGTTAAGACACGAACACGAAACTTGTAAACACGAACACGACACGAAATCTAATCGTGTAATTTTTTTCAAACACGAACACGAACCTGTGTATAACAGGTTAACACGATAAGAAACACCTACTAAAATAAGTTAACACGACAGGACACGATAAAATACGACAAGACACGATAAGACATGATAAGAAACACGATAAGACACGACAAGACCTGTTAAGACACGTACACGATAAGACACGAACACGAAACAGGTAAACACGAACACGACACGAAAATAAACAGGTCTTAACGTGTCGACCTGTTATAGACACGAAACCTGTTAAGGCCAAACACGAAACCTGTTAAAATCGTGTAGGTTCGTATCAGGTTATCGTGTTCGTGTCTAAATTGCCAGCCCTACCTACGTATACTTGCAAATTGCAGAATTCTCTATGTGATGCACCAGACCACTAGCTAGACCATATAATTAGGTTATAGATTTTACTGTTGAGTAATAGTATATATTATTATTATTATTATTTAATATATAAAAAGGAGTTTAAGATCATACATATAATCGAGAAGCGAGAGTGCTGAAAGGAATATTGGACGTGGCACGTTACAAGTCACCCCCCTTTGTTGGGGTTTTCGCGAACAAATAAACACCAAAATGTATGTTTGTCTTTCCTATTATAGATTTGTAAGTCACGTGTTGGTCTTTTATTGGTTGAAAACCAAAGGTTTTTGGGAGACGCCTCAGACACATTGAAACACATGAACCGTCTCTCTAAAGAGATGGAAGGGGGCTATTCTCGTAAGTCATCCGGTCAAGGGGCTATTCTCATGATTTTCCCTTTTTAAAACATAACTAAAGTGGCCAAACATTGATGCCAAATTTAAAGATTTTGAGAGAGGAACATGGAAGCAATACAAGAACAATCTGGACAAAGATCACAGGCAGTGTCACAATTACAGGGAGAATTTGCTGAGTTTATGAATCCTGAACCCTTTGCATAAATAGGGGGTTTATCATTTTACAAATTACATTTGGGGGGTATTGGGGGAAAAACTAAAAATGGTGATGCCTTAGTTTGAATTGGCGGTATCAAATTAATGTGTACAGTGATGCCGCCGAATGGAATGTTGTATTCATAGATGCCTTAGTTTGATTTGGCGGTATCACCTCAATTGGGATCCTTACTTCATTGATACCGCTAATGTGTAAAGGTGATACCGCCAAATCAAACTAAGGCATCTATGAGTACAACATTCCATTCGGCGGCATCACTGTACACATTAATTTGATACCGCCAATTCAAACTAAGGCATCATCATTTTTAGTTTTTTCCCCCAATACCCCTCAAATGTAATTTGTAAAATGATAAACCCCCTATTTATGCAAAGGATTCATGAATCCTTTACAAAGAAACTGTATGGTTCAAATTCAAAACAAAATTTGTTATCAGTCGTGAACTGTCTAACAAAGTTGAGACTTATAATGACGTAGGTAAACGATGTTTTTAAGTTAATAAGTTTGGATGGTGTAAAATGGAGCCCCTACCTCATCGTCACATAGGTACCACCAGGGGCGAAGCTTGGAAGTTGAGTCGGCGGGGCCCGAACTCAATTTTTTTCGACCGTTAGTGGCAAATCGGCAGGGACCGGACTCAACCCCAGACTCAATTTACTTACGAAAATCATTAATTTCCACTACTGCGCCAAAAAACAGGGGAGCCAGGGCCACCCCTGGCCCAAATAAACCTTCGCCTCTGGGTACCACGACAAAATGATGCTTTATTCTCTCCTTCCAAGTTCCAATAACTATAAGGAAATAGAATAACGACACTTTACAAAGCCCTAATAGGCTTAACCATAATTTTCAATATTTATTGATAATATGGTATAACTAGCTAGGGGCAAACTTACTAACGGCAGTCCACACATTTTCAAAATCTATGGTAGGTATACTTCCCAAATTTGATTGACTTAGATGTTTTCTAACATTGTCCCCTATAAATAATTGGTGATCAGAAATAAAATCAAAACTTATAAATAGTGGACTGGTTTACTTTGTTTTCTTCCGATCAAAGGTTAGGTTTTCAAACCAAGTTACTACTCATTAAAGATGACACGTTGTTAATGTGGTTTTCCATCATTCACATGTTAGGAGTTTAGGTGGCATTATTCACTATGTTAATAAAGTTAGGCGACCCATCGGATGAAAATTCAGACCGAAAATTCCAACCCAATGGAAAAAAGTCATTAGTCCGTCACTAATACAACTCATATTTAGGGATGACAACGGGTAGGATATGGGTCGGGTTTGGCTAATATCAGGGACGCATCTTTTCAAGGGCGGGGAGGGGCGGTCGACCCCCCCGAATTTTTGCTCAAAAGTTCCGATTATATAGTATTAGTATAGAACTTTTTTGGTATATACGGTTTCGACCCCCCGAAACTAGTGACTTCCGACCCCCCGGAATTTTGGGTCAAGTTTCGCCACTGGCTAATATCATACCCATACTCGGTTATAAAATACCATCCCATACACGTCTCATTACCTGTCGGGTATTTGTCAGGTATTACCCGTCGAGTATAGAGCATACCCGCGGCTATCGATTATACTCGTTGGTATATGCATGTATATATATATATACACTTTTTTATAGTTTTATGTTTTAAAAGTTTACAATTTATTGAATTGTAATAAATAACATACGTATCATCATCATCATACTAATCTTTGAAATATTTTATAATATATATCTTAAAAAATATTTTTATATTTTGTAGCATATAAATATCAATAATAATGTCATTAAAATATAAATTTCAAAAGAAAAGTCTATTTTTTCAAACAATTAATCTATTAAAATGAAACATTATTAAAAAAATAGTTAAGAAAAAAATATATATAAAAAACTTAAAAATTTGTGGGTATATGTTTCAGGTAAACGGGTATTTAGTTTCGGGTAATCGGGTCGGGTATCACCTAATACCATACCCGTGAAATATTTTTATTACAATCCCAAACTCATCCCATACCCGTCCCAAATTTTTCGGGTTTCAGGTATACCGTCGGACTCGTTTTTTTTTTTTTTTTTTTTTTTCCCATCCCAACTAATATTTAATATTGAGACCAAATATTGTAACACTCAACATCTAGTGGTTGAGAAAAAAAAAACCCTAATCAGATGATATTTCCATACACGTACCCTCGTAAAGAAAGCCATCCATCTTATTCACTTATTCAGTTTGCCTTATACATGACAGAACATGTCTTCAATCAGCCAATAATAAAATCTATCCATTCAGGTCTGGAGGGGTCATACGGACCAACCCACGAGTTCCCATGGTCTCTTTGCTACAAGACCATAGTTTAACCTTTACAATATCACAATCGAGATCATGCATCATGCTATTAAATGACAATGCCAAATGGTAACAGGCCATGTGAAATAACAACTCAAGAATGGGACAGGTTCGACAAGTTAAGCTATCAAGTTTTTAGATGCTTGGCTTGTTATAAAGTTCAACATTATGACTAGGTTAACTACGCAATTACTACACATTTACTGCGCAATTTTCAATGTATTTCCTACGAAAATATAGTGTGACAAATTTGTGATGCATTTCATACGCCGTTTCCTACACAATTTTATAAGTATTTGTCGCTATTGTGTAGCAAATTTGTCTACAAAATAAGAGATTTTTTGTCGTCACAAATGAGTAACAATTTTTATTAGAGAGTAATCCTATTGTTCTAGATGGTTCTAGATAGATTGTTAGTTAGTGGCGGTTAGAGTTAGTTATGTCTAACCGCCTCCTCTCACACTCTCTATATATAGGCCATGAATGTTTGTTTTTTACAACACAAAATACTTTCTCTCTCTAAAATCTTTCCTCCTCTCTCTAACCTATCTTCTCCCTCTCTCTGTTACTATGTTATCATGGTATCAAAGCTTCCATTATCAGTGTTTCGGTAACTTATTTGTCAAATATGCTCGAAAATAGGTCATAGAGCTTCTAATTGTTACTTTCAATGTTCTAATTGTGATTCTGGTGGTTATGGCCAAGTCGTGGGAGAGAACACTCTAGTCGAGGTCGTTTTGGTATAAATCGGGGTCGTTTTGGTGGTTTTCATGGAGGAAACACTAATAATCGACCAACTAATGGAGGGAATTCAAGTAGTTTGTATTTGGCAAACATGGCATTTAGATCTAGGGTTTTTAGTGAAGGTCTGAATGAAGGAGAAAGTGTTCGTTTTGGGGGACCCTTTAACACAACTGGACCGACATTTAATATTTCTCAATTTGGTGGACCGGATTTTACTAATGAACCGGCTTATAATGGACAGTATCAGAATGTTAATGAAACGTGTAGTGGGCCAAGTGGTTATGGTATTCTTGGGCCTGGACCTTCTCCATCAGCCATCAGGATCTGGCCCGTCCTCATTTGTTGTAAACTCTTCACAATTTGGGCCTACTTCATTTGGTTCTCCATTAGGTTCTGTTCCAGAATCTTCCTCAGGCCCAACAACTTCTAGTTTCGGGCCTGAACATTTTTCTAGTTGGGCTAAGACCCAACAACCACCATATTATGGATTGCATGCCGAGGTAAAAGCCCAATCATCCTCTCACTTTGGATTTCATGAGGATTTTGTGAGTGTTTGCCAAGACGTTGAGTCTTGGGTTCCGAATTCTAAAGCGACTGCCTACATGGTTTCAGTCTTTATGATTCATCCTGAATCGTTTGTTCCTTAGTTTGGTTTGATCTATTGAGTGAGAGTGTTATTGTAGAGAGGTTTGTTTGTATTCAGATTAAAGGTCGTCTTCTAGTTTCTAGGGTTTCAGAGTACTTTTTGTTTCTTTTAGTAATAAAAAGTTCTTTGTCTTTGATCTGTGCTTTGATTCATGTTTTATAACACCGTCCTATGGGATTGACTAAAAAAATTTATGGACATGTAAAAATAATCCTTTTATGAGTAAACAGGTTTGAATAGTTTATGAGATTTGTCTTCTAAGATAAGTGATTAAAAATAAGCACATTTCATATTTATTAGATCATTAGTTATATTAGTGATAGTATAGAGATTAGTAACGATACATCACCATAATCTATATACAATTTCAAGATTTATTTATCCTTATTCATCATAACCAAGCAAATATTAATATTGTCAGTTCACTTAGGGTTCACATTTTGTTTCTCACTAGTGGGAAACCCGCGCGTTGCTGCGAGACGGTTAAAATAAATATAATTTTTTGAATAATGCACAAGTGTAGCCGTGTTAGCCCACTAAGTTGTAGGAAAAGTGTAAAAACATATTGTCTTTGAATGCAAAACGATGTATATGAAATAACCAAAAATATTTTATTAGACTTACTTGTGTGATATTGAAATTACAAAATAAACCTCAATATATTTACTTGTGTTTTTTGATACCTATGCAACGATATATTAGTTTGTTACACTTTTTTTTCCTCAAAACAAAGTTAAAAAAACGCCTTTGATGCAAACTAAGGTTGTAATCCGTCAAACGCGTTAAGGCAACGATAAAAGTTTATGTTAATGGTAATTTTTGTTTATGGGTCATGGTGTAGTGTAATGTGTTAGATTTATAGTGGTTGTATATGCAAAATGTAAACAGAGTAATTAAATTTGTAACATTAACAAACTTTATTTTGTTAGGATGAAGGCGTTGTTCTAGAAGTATGTATTGGGTAGTGGATGACATTTAGTGCGTTACGTGGTAATAATTAGTGGTAGTAGCAGCAAGGTATTTTTACGGGTAAGTCTCAAAGTTAGTATACATATGGGGTGAGTTCTGAGAGTGAGGCACTGTATGTACAACAATCAAAGCATAAGGGTAATTTGGGGAAGGTTTATATGACATTTGAGGTTTAAAGCATGTGACTTTTAATCTTCCATTTTAACTTTGTCAAATTGGACATCTTTACCCATTGCTCCCTCTTTATAATGTAGTAGAGATAAAAACAACTTCACATGACCAATACCTAGGGCCAACTCAACTTTTTTTTTTTTCGGGCCAAGGCAAGTTCAATAAATAGCTCCTTAAAAAAATTGCTTTTCATAATTGTAACTAACAACACAACTCAATAAGAATCACATTACAAAAATGATAAACAATGAAATTTGATCAGAGAGTCAAAAGACCTGTGGAACCCCGTATTCTGGCTTATCTTTGGGCTCGATCTAAAAATGAACCACGGTACGATGGTTTAATAGAAATGTATGAGAACGTGATCAAAGTTCTTGCACTCCTATATAAATTTTGATTATTTATATTTATAAGCTTGAATTTATTTATTAACCTTCATAATAAGCACATCTTATTCATTTGACATGTTGATACAAACATTACAATTTCATCAAGTTTCGTACCAATAACTAAGCCCATAATTATTTTTATTATAAGTTAACATTACTTTATTAGATACAAAAAGCTGGAATAGCTCAGTTGGTTAGAGCGTGTGGCTGTTAACCACAAGGTCGGAGGTTCAAGCCCTCCTTCTAGCGGTTTCTTTAATATTTAATTTTTTAAGTTCAAATTATGGTATTTTAACTGAATATTATAAAAGTGAAAAGTATCTCTTTTTTTTTTTTTGGAAAACAAAAATCATGCTTTTATTGATAAACAAGATAAGTTACATTTGGATAGAAAGTGAAAGAATTGACTTAACTTAGTTAAAGATAAAATAAATACAATGGTACGTCTCAAAAAAAAAAAAAAAAAAAAAAAAAAAAAAAAAAAAAAAAAACCATTGTGGCCTTGGGGTAGGAGGTATCCGGGAGATGAACCTAGCGCTCCTCGCAAAATGGTGGTGGCGCATGAAAGAAGACCAGGATCACTTATGGGTAAAAGTGATACTATCTATTCACAACATGAGGCAGCCATTGTGTTTCCAGTTAAAATGTCATGCACGGGAACTTGGTAAAAACCATAGCAGAGATGGAGAGGCTGTATGTTAGGCTGTCAAAACAAGCACTTTCTGAAGAAGGTGGTCCATGTTATCTTCATACTCGCTGGATCCTTTGGCAAAGTCGAAACGCAAAAATCTTCAAAGGGGTGACTTAAAGTAGTCGAGGAAGTGAAAGAAGTATCATTCGAATGGTTTCAAGAATGGAAGACATAACATGGAGCAGATGGGGTCATTATGATAGTTTAGTGCAATGGTTTTGTGTTGATTGCTTGTTTCTTGTTTGCCTTGGTGTGCAACACACATATTCAGTCCCCTAAAGCGTCTTGCTTGGGGGTCTTGTGTGTTCTGTTGATGAATAATAACATTTACTCTGTTTGACCGTTCAAAAGAAATAAAATAAAGTAAAATAAAATAAACTTTTTTCAGATGACACCTTGGTTTTAAAAAGCGCGAAGCGCACAAAAGCGACGAGGTCAAAAACCGAGGCGCAAAAGCAGCGGCCTTTTCGGACGCGAGGCGCACGCCGTATTATATATATATTTTTTTATATATTTTATACGTTTCTAGGATTATTTACCCAGTGTTTAGACCCAAATAAGCTGTATATATGTTTTAATATTGAAATATCTGCTAGTACAACTTGAAAAGCATGGTGTACCACCATTTGCTGCACACAGATTTGGGCTGTACATGGGCTTAGAGAGAGATTTGCAGCAAAAAATCGTGCCTCAGGTTACATAAGGCGCTGAGTCTTGCGCCTCAGGCGCGCTTTTTAAAACCAAGGATGACACTCATCTCGTCTGTCCCCAAAGTCCGCACACACCCAAAGAAACAAGCAATCAACGACTACACAAAACCATTGTAAGTTTACAACGGTTCACGAATAGTAAAGGGTATAGCTTGAACTTTATGCATTTACATAATACAATTATATGATGAATTTACACTCTATCCAGAAACAAATCAAGTATCAACATTGGATCTATGCATAAAGAATACAGAAATACAATTTTCACTAAATCTCTATATAATGTGTGTGAAACTACTTGAGACAAAAGAACTGTTACCTATAATAATAGCAGTATCAGATGCAGAATCAGGACATCCTTAACTTCTCAAAAATGGCTACCAAAATCCGACATCAATGTACGATACCACTGAACCAGAGCCATTTTCCCTCGTTTACTTTCTCGTTAATTTCATTTCTAACAACTCGAACCAATAACAAACCAGCGAAGGATAAGGATAATATCAGCATAAAGAACACGCTATTCCATCCTCGTGTAGATATGTATCCGGCTAAAAGTGGGCCCAGGGCTGCACCAACCGAACCAGTACCATCTATGATAGCACTCACTGTAGCTAAGGCCCGGGAATTACCTTTTATTGAGCTTTGTGTACCAAGATCGGCTGCAACAGCTGTTGTAATAAGCGCATACGGACCGTTCACAAGTAACCCAGAAAGGAACATTAACAGAATGTTGCTAAACATAGAAATGCTTCCATATAAGCGGTAAACAACAAGAGCGGGAATGGATAATGTCAAGAATATTATTGAAGTGACTGCACGAGCGTCGATTAGATCGGATATATACCCCGCCAATATCCCACCAACAACACCTCCAATATCAAATACTGTCGAAAGTATTCCAGCAGTTTTATGAGATAAATGCACTCCAGCCACAGCTTCATACAAAAAATGAAAACTTTATAAATGTGTATTCTCTCGTCTACGTATCCACAAATACGAAAACATATTAGTTGCCCGTTTCAAGGGTCTTTTGATATTAACATAAGACGATTTCAAGAAACGTTTAAATTATCTTATGTATGTCAAAAAAAGGCCTAGGATAAAGGAGCGGTTTTCCCTCATCCCTGATCCCACCCCTCACAGACCTTACCAATAGCTCTGCTATGAGTGAGATTTTACGGTCTACCTACTTTTGTTTGGTATATTAATAACATGGGCGTAGCTTTTAAGGGGGGGGGGGGGGGGGGGGGGGGGGGGGGTCAAGCTTCGATTATATAGATAGCTTTTAATAACATGGTTATTAATATATTAATAACAGACCCCCCCCCCCCCCCGCCCGAATTTTTGCTCAGAAGTTCCGATTATATAGTATTCGTATAGAAATTTTTTAAGGGGGGGGGGGGGGGGGGGGTCAAGCTTCGATTATATAGATAGCTTTTAATAACATGGTTATTAATATATTAATAACAGACCCCCCCCCCCCGCCCGAATTTTCGCTCAGAAGTTCCGATTATATAGTATTCGTATAGAAATTTTTTGGTATATATGGTTTCGACCTCCCGAAACTGGTTTTCGACTCCCTGAAGTCTCGGGTCAAGCTTCGCCACTGATTAATAAAATGGCTAGTTTTAAAGCATACCTGTGTGCCTTAGGTAAAAGGGCAACCAATACAAGAAAGTGTAAGCAACGAGCTTCGAAAAAAACAAGCAAAACGCAAACGGAGCAACCCCAGGCAACTTCCAAGCCTCTAGAAACCCGATCGCAGTTGAAGAAGATTCAGCCACCTGTTCATCATCATCATCATCCTCTTCCGGTTCTAGTTTCTGCAACTCAACCAAAGCCGTCCCCTCGGTATTCTTTACCAAACCAGACTCTTCTTCATCATCATCATCCTCGCCGGGCAACTCAAGTCCAATAGTCTCCGGATTCACAACAAGAAACAAGAACACAATAACCGACACAACCAATATAAGAACGCCGGGCAACAAAAACGCCCAACCCCAACCGAACCCCAAAACAGACGACGCAACAACCGAGCCAACAATATTCCCAACAGAAGTATGTGAATTCCACACACCCATAATCAACCCTCTTTTCCCTTTCCCAAACCAATTCCCCATAACCGCCACAACACAAGGCCACCCGACCGACTGAAACACGCCACAACAAACCTGCACAGCAACAAAATAGCCTAACAAATGCACATCAAACCAAAACCCTAACCCAAACAGTAGAGTAAACACACCACTCCCAATCATCCCAATTGTCAAAAAGACTCTAAGATCAATCCGATCGCCTACATGGCCAGCGATATACATACCGATAGCGTAAGCGGATAAGAATGCAAGATCAAGCTCACCAAGATGGTGTGTCCCAGTTGAGGAATTGAAAGGGGGCCATCCGGGTTGAGGTGAATTGGGGTTTGGGTGATCCGGGTCGGGTCCAAGAACGGATTTGACAATGCTGGGGGGTTTTCGGGAGGCGTGGAAGGCGGCGTAGGCGAAGAAGGTGATTAAAAGAGTGGAGATTTGATGGAAAGTGATGGGCTTTTGTTGGAGGTTTAAAGAGGGGAAGAGGGTGAAGGATGGTGGGGGATTTGGATCTAGGGTTAGGGTTAGGGTTTTGGGTTGTTTCATTGAATTGGGGTAAAAGATGAAGAGGGGTTGTGGGTTGGTTTTTAAGTTTCTGGTAATAAGGGAGGGAAAGGTTTTGGGATTATTGAAATCTTGGATCTTGCAGGTTGCTAATTCCTTAGGATATAAGGTTTGACTTTTCTTACTGACAAATCTTGACTTTTCTATTTGAGTTGTCAGAGTGGGGCTTTATCAGGCGTTAAACGCCCAATTTCGTGCCCCACACCAAAACACATGGGCTTTATCAGGCGCTAAACTTCCCAATTCACCCCAATTTTGCTTTAGAGCGTTAAACTTGTAACGCCAAATTAACTTGGAAATGGGTCATTTTCTTTCCACCAATGAAACACAAAGGAGGGGCGCTATATTGTTTTTCCACTACGATATGTCTCATAAAAAAAACTTTTCCTGCAATTTTTGATTTTTCTTTCATTGTGTATTTGATCTAACCCAGAATGATGGATGTGATTTCTTGAAATCTTGATCTTGCAAGGTTGCGAATTTCTGTGGTTTGACTTTTCTTATTGACAAATCTTGACTTTATTTGAGTTATCTTAGCTTGCAAGGGAATTGAAGATCATCTACAATAATAAGGCTTAGAAACACCTAAAAACATGTCAGGTCATCGTCACATCATAAAAACACTTAGTTTTTAAAAGACACTAAAAACTCAATAAGAAAACCCAAAAACATGTCACGCGCATCATCACCTTTTAAATTCTTAACCACTCATAACTCATTTTCACCCGTCACCACTCATGCACTTTACATATCTATTAATATATATAAAAGAAAATGGTTTTGCTGACGTGGCGTCCAATGGAGGCCTCAACCTCCACTTTTTTGTGCCAAGTGGCTTAATAATAGATGTTTTTTGAGGTTTTTGGAGTGTTTCCTTTTTTAACCAAAAAAAAAACACACGGGAAAAACGAAAACCTTCAAACCCTAAAGTTATCTCCGCCTCTTCTCATTATCTCACCATCTCTTTCTCAGCTCTCAATCATTCATCTCCTTATCCTTTACTCTCTGCCAAGAAAAATAAACCGATCGTCATCTTCTTTATTTTTCTGTAAGTTCCGTTTATCCTCTAAATCCACGACTTCTCTCTTCCATAGTCGCCTACCATTGCCAGGTATAATCATTCCTCAAATATTTTGATTTCACAAACATCCAGTGATTTACTTTTGTCGCTTATTATAATCTTCTCCCTTTCCCCTCCTCTTTCTCCACTTTTTTTTTCTCAAATATCCATGAATTAACAAACGAATAGGTTGGCAACACCTTTTAAGAAATCGAATGACGCGGTTGTGTCTATTCGATTTTATTATTATTATTTTGCTGCTATTGTGTTATATTATTCGTTAATGTCGACGTAGGTAACGAGGATTTAAGCTTTTGGTATTATGTGCTTTTTAGTTGTAATATGATTTTGATTATTTTAAGTAGATGTATCAACTGTATATCAAAGATGTAGGTATTCTATATAGTGTAGTAGTTGAATTACCATTGAATTGTTTGAACACCCACCACCTCAGTTCAGAGGCGAAGCATCCCCTCTGTTTTTTGGCGTAGTGGTGAAAGTTTGCATTTTCCGTAGGTAAATTTAAGTGGGGGTTGAGTCCAGCCCCACCGATTTGATTTTTCGGCCCCTACCGACCGGAAAAATTGAGTCCGGCCCCGCCGATGTGATCTTCAAGCTTGACCACTGCCTCAGCTCCCTCACTGCTCTTGTCATTGTAAGTGTTTATATATATATATATATGTATATATATTTTAATCTTTATGTTTATTATTTTTTTTTATTTTATTGCAATGATTTTGATCAGAAGAGTAAAGAGAGTGAATCTTGATTCTGTTTTATTAAACCCTAAACCCTTATAAAAAGAAACAAAGGGTGTGGTTTAATTTACAAGGAAAGCATAGAGGAGTGTGGAATGGTGGCCGTGAAGGTTCAGGGTTTAAGTTTAACTAAGAAGATGAGATCTGGGTTGAAAAGGTTTTGTGATTTAGAGATTTAATGGTGGACTAGAGTGGAGGAGTTATTGATATGGATGGTTTTGTTGATTTGAGATTATTATTATGACAGTGGAGACTTTTTTGGGTATATGCACAGGTTCTTTTGGTACTTATGAAGTTACATTAGCTTTGATTGATCATGTTGTTTATGTAAATTAGCTTTTGTAACCTACAATGTTAATGCGGCTCAAGCTCCAAAGATATCCACCACTAAACCTCCACCAGGTATGGTCTTAAACTCTTGATCCTCTGTTTTACCAAATTTGTTCTATAGTTTATTGTTAGTTGCAGTTAATTACTATGATATTATTGTCATAGATCTACATCAAGAAGACAACCAATGATTTTATTATCACTTTTGGATTATCTTAAGTATATTAGTCACTCTGTTGGTGGCTTTAAATTTCACTGTCAGCTATGGTGGTGTTAAATAGACTAAATGTTGGTCACTAGACCCTATTGGTTTGACCTTGTGCTTTATTTGATTTGCCTGGTGGTGACTGATGTCAATTCATGCTCAAAGAAGCTGAACAAAAAAAATGAGACTTTTTTTCTTTTCTGAAACATACACATGTTCAAAGTATACGCATACTCATTGCACTTACTTACATATATCTTTTGTCTGTTGTTTTTATAGATTCTTATTATTATTTTTTTGCGTTGATAAATCAACAAGTTCCAGGTTAAAAAGAAACGATTTTTTTCGCAATTTCATGACCATTGTGCTATTTGGTGTTGTAGGTACTGCAATATCCATCACGATCATATCATTTGGTACACACTCAACTTCTTCATTTTGATATATACCCATTTCATTCTTTATAATAATAATAATTGTATGTAGGTTTGTTTAAATTTTTTGGACTTTATGTTTTGTTTTGATGCTGTGAAGATTGGTGGATTGCTTTATGTTACGTCGACTGATGGGTTTTCTGCAAGCGGTCATCGGCCTAATCAGTGAGTTCATATTTTGTTGCTCATAAATTTAATATAATTGATTTATTGTTATTAGCCTATATATCACACCTTACATAACTGGGATTTTAGGTAACTGAATTAGTTTTAAAATGTGCTAATTGGGAACATACAGTGCACACATCACATGATGCGGTGATCAGATTGCCTCGCTGCAGCTAATGTGGGCGCCTTGCTTCCGTCGGATCTGTTTTCTGTTATGGTTAGAGTTTCCAAACTTCCACTTGATAGATTATTGTCATCTTCATTAATTAAAGGGTGAGTTTGATATATAAGCCTTAGTAATGGTTTTTAAAACTAAAACGGAAAAAAAAAAACTATTTATTCATGGAGTTGTAGAACTAATTATTGAATCAAACAATAATAGGTATTTGTTTGATCTGGATATACATACTGATTTTTGGCATATTCATGTTTGTTGTTATTGTGCTCAGCGAATAGGGTTTTAAGATTTCTCCCCACTATTGAATCGTCAAGGTCAGTATATGCTTTTGAATATTAGATTTTTGGTTCTTTGTATTTTCATTAATTGATTTTTTTAAAATCATGCTTATTGTTCTTGTGTTGACCAATTAAGATTTCTCCATTCGGCTCTTTATTGATGCCATCAAGGTCAACATATGTATCAGATGCAGATGCTTATATTTATTATTATTATTTTTTTCCCATATAAATTTACTCATTCATATGTGTACCTATTATTATAATAGTTTAGGATTATGATTTATATGCCAAGGTTGTTGCTAAGCAAAAAAGAGGTGTGCTAACTGTTGATTACTTCTAATACAACTGCATTATACTATTATGTCATTTTAGTTGTGTTAAACTTAGGCCATAGGATGAATGTTGATTCAACAAATATTTGTGAATTACCCACTTAATATTTGTGAATTAGCCACTTAATATATGTGTTCGACCAGCTATGACGACAACTTAAGAGCATCAGTGGCGATAGTGACGTGGTGATTTTCCGATTGTACAACTCATGGTTGTTACTTTTGGCGATGAAGCAACCCTCAGTAAAGGGGTCGAATAGGCAAATTCGTGGTTGAGAGAGCTTTGCTTCTTCCCGTAAAAAAACATACTTTGAATAAAAAAGCTTCAAACCTCATATTCCATGGCCCTGTACAAATTCATGGTATGTCAATTTCTTTAAATGGTAGCTATTTATTTATTTGATTTTTTTTAATGTGATTTAGATGTAATCTTTCCCAGTTTCGAAATTTTGTTTTTAATCACTTTTTTTTTCTTCATGTGTGTATGAGCTGGATATGCGCGTCGTTACTGTTCGTACAAGACCATCCCCAAATTAAAGGTATGTTTTCTGAAGGTGAACTGAACAATTACAACTGTTTGTAGCTGAAGTTAGGTCGTGTTCGGAATTGTCAAGTACTTATTGTGGATTACTATTGCAATTGCCTGTTTTTAGGGGCTTTGAACATAACTGCGGTTCGTGACTGATGTTATTATTAGTTAACCTTTTAACTTCATCGCCTGACTTTAGGGAAGTAAGAACTCAAATTGGAAGAACATCAATTGTGTTCATCTTCAATCAAAGGTGAGGTATTGCTAAAGAAAACTCCAGCAACATCTGTTTGCCTGCTACGCCTCTGTTCGCTGCTCGGTTGCTCCGCCGCTACCCAACAACAGCCTAAGGTCAGATGTTAATGTGTTCAAATCTTAGCGCTGGCACCTTTTTTATGAGGACTTTAACGAGGAAAGTGAGGCAACTACTTATACAAACTGCTTAAGAATGACTAAAACTGTCTTTTCAGATTGCCTATCTAACCATATGAGTGTGAAATAAGCTGTTTTGAAAAATATGAGATTGAAGTTGCTTATTTCAAAACCACACTAATGATGGTTAAATGATTAAGTTATTTTGAGTTCAATGGTGGTTTGAAAGCAGCAACATTTGTTATCTGCACGTCTTTGATCTTAATCTTTAAGTGAGTTAGATTTAGGTAATTATAGAGTTAGAAACACAAGTTCAGATATGTCGCTTCTTTCTTGTACTACAGGTTAGCATATTGTGAAAGAGGCTGGTTTGGAAAAACATAACAAACATATCAGCTTTACTCATCTTTATAAATTCGACTAAAAACTCATTCGAACACCAATTTATTCTAATCATGTTAGTACTCAAATATGTTTCCTTTTTGCCTAGCACTCAAACATGTAACTTTTCCCAAACGACAACGACCATGCGTGTAATTAACTCTAAAATTAATTTAAGATCGCTATAATTTGATGCCTTCCTATAAAACATTCTTAATCATTCTTCATATTGTTATCGTCGTTTTTGTTTACTTCCCTTTGAGGGATTTAAAGGCGCCGGCTCAGGCGTTTCAGACGGAAGGAAAGGTGTCGTCTGAACCTGTTGGTAAGAAGTGAAAACTGAATGTGTTGTTTTAGGGTTGTGTTTGTGAAGGGTATTTTAGACATTTTCGGTAGATAATTATATGTTTGTTGGTGTTTGTTATAATGTTACAGCTATTCATGCGCCTGGCGGATTTTTGTTTGAATGGTGGTCTGTGTTTTGGGATATATTTATAGCAAGGATGAATGAGACACACTCGGAAGTTGCCGCTTCTTACGTTGAGGTTAGTTTTGGATCTTTGATTGATATTTGGCGTGAAGGCTTATGTACTATAATGCTTTTGTTTTTTTAATGTTTCTAATTGTATTGATGTTGTGCTTACAGGATTTGTCTAAGGAGTTCTCATCTACTGACACAGCCAGACAAGTCTTTTTTTATGTTTCTTTTTTATTGTGTTGATGCATGTTAGATTATTATATAGTTGATGTTATTTTCAAGCTCATAATTTGTATCAGCTATGAACAATGAAGATTAGATAATAATTGAATTTAAATGTGTTTAAATTGGATATGTAGATTGCAGTACCAATCAGTGCATAAATGAGTGTATCTCTGGTTTCGAGTCATCTAATCTACAAGCAAAGTTTGATTTTTTAATGTTTATAGGGTGTTAAATAATCTAAAAAAAACCCAGAATTTCGAACAAATCCGTAATTAATGAAACTTGCATTGAATGGTCCCATTTTGAGTTTGTATATGCACTTTGACAGTTTCAGGTTTCATCATTGCACATAACGTTTTCCACTGAAAATGAATGGCATGCCTTGAAGGATAAAAGGTTTCTGCAGAGGACTGGTATGCAGTATCAATGGAAAAACCGCAATTATAAAAAGTGAGCAATATTTCATCTCTTGGTCATATATTATGTGCTTAATATTTTAAATAGCATATTTACTTGCTGACATTGCTTATGTTCCTGGTCTCGTGTCTTACAATTATCATTAGTCCACTTTCTTATCCTCAAAGAATATATATATATCTGAACAAAGCGTCTATCTGCATTTTTTCTTTCATGTTCAGTATAATGAGTAAAAAATGTTTATATGCTTTATAAATAGTGTTTTTGAGTTTAACCAATCTAACAGTAATGCATATATATCTAACATAATCATAGTAGTCAAAAGCGCACAAGGCGCACCTTGAGGCGAGGCCAATGCAACTCAAGTAGAGATGCAAGGTGTGGTTCTTCTATGGGCGCTTAGGTCAGACACAAACAAGCTCAGGGGGGGCACCTGGAATTCGAGGTGTTTTTTTCTTTGTTTTAACCGTTGGAACTTAATTATTTAATCCTAAAGTCCTGTACACAGCAGCCTACCTCTCTTGCTGCTGACTGTTACTCGGTTACCTTTGCTCTGGCTTTATAACTTTAGCTAATTGCTACCCCTCTTGCACAATCCCTCGACCCTTCTTGTAGCTGTTATTCAGTCCGTCACTACCTGTTTCTAAACACTTGCTAAGCTGGTGATTCACAGTTTGTGGTGGAAAGCTTGAACTGAGTGGACTAATCTTTCATTCTTACTTCATGTCATCATTTCCTGTGCCTATTATGCTTTTCCTATTATTGTGTTTTCTTTGTCTTGGGTGTGTGCCTTACGGCTTTGACCAGTATGATCTTAACTACAACTGTCATATCATGTATAAATTCCTAATATATATTAATAGATCACCTTATATCAAGTTTTGTGAAACGTTGATGGTTCTTCTGTACACCTAAATTAACTTGGTTAATTATTCCTTTTTTATTCTTTTCTTGGTGATAAAAGAATAAAACCTAATCATGATTCTTCAGCAATACGAACAAGTCAAGAACTTTCACAAGAAATACCAGAAAGAAAGATTAGTCTATTATTTAGACCATTTAGGCTTAGATGGCGTGACAAGAACAAGGTTAATTTTTGACTTCTTTTGCCACTTGATTTTTTCAAGGTTGAAACCCTTTAAACCAATATATTTGATTTAAATTTGTACTGAAAATTACAGGCAAAGCCAGCAGAGCAGAAGAGCAAGTTGATGTGAAGGTTACAATTGAGGAACAAAGCCCAAAAGTTGTGAAAAAACCAGCAATAGAGCAGGCAGACTATGAAAGTAGCCGGTGATGAACAAAATGCAAAAGCTGTGCAGGAAGATGTAAATGGTGATCAAATGGAAAGTGTACGAAATTTCGTTAAATGATAACATATTCCACTTCTCATTGTAAAAATACTTACTCCAATTAACCATTTAACATTCATTAATATTATATATTACAACCCCGGGACGCTCCCGGGTAGTCAGCTAGTATTATATATATCAAAGGTACACAAGCCCACAAAATAACTTGCTTTTTCTAGTTCTTGTAGAAGGATACAACCTAAAAAATTGGGATGGAAAAATAAATTCCATAATAGGAAAAAAAATCACAAAAGATGTAACATAGGCTAAAAACACTCATTAAAAATCATTATTGTGGATGCTCTAAGTATGGCCGGAAATAGGAATGAGCTCGGGACGGTATCGGTACCAACCAATACCGATACCGAAAACATACGGTACGGTACCGGTATTTTACCTTAAAATACCGATACCATACTGATCCTGTACCGATACCGAAACTGAAAACCTCTAAATGTGAGTACCGATACCAAACACCCTCGGTTCGGTACGGGATCAGTATCGGTTCGGTATTCGGTGCAATATGCTCATCCCTAGCCGGAAAGTTTGCTTATTTTGAACAGACATGAAAAAAAAAAAAAGATTTCGTTTATTTAGTATGAATGAAAAGGAAGACATTGTTTTTCTCATTTGTTTTTGTTCGGATATATTCATTCTAATTATTTGGGCCAATTAGCTTATAAGTCTAATTTTATAAAAAATATCAGTTCATTCTTATGAGTCCCGTCAATCTCATATGGTCATTATTTTTATCTATTTGATGTTAGCTCATTCTTTAGCCTTAGTTTAGTCCTCTTGAATTTTGATTTCAAAACATGATGAAGACAACCTTTTGGTATAGATGGCTGCAAGTTGAGCCATAGTCGAAGCATATTGAACATGAAGAGATTATGCAATCACCATATCTCTAATAAAGTGCATGCAAGTCAATCTCAATGTGTTTCGTATGCTTATGAAACACAGGTTGACTGCAAGATAAGTAGCCCCAAAGTTGTCACACCAAACGGTAGGTGGACAAGATAGTGTAATCAGGGGCGAAGCATTGAGAGGGCCAGGGGTGGCCCTGGCCCCCCCTGTTTTTTGGCGCAGTAGTGGAAATTTACGATTTTCGTATGTAAATTTAGTCCGGGTTGAGTCCGGCCCCCGCCGATTTCCCACTACCGATCAAAAAAAATTGAGTCCGGCCCCCGCCGATTGGCGAACCAAGCTTCGCCACTGAGTGTAATACATAATCTAATCTCAGTTGTAGTGTGTGCTAAAGCCTGATACTCAGCCTCAGTACTCGATCGAGCAACAATATGTTGTTTCTTGGAGCTCCAACTAATAAGGTTGGGTGCAAGAAACACACAATAACTAGTCTTGTAAACGAGCCGAACGAACACATAATTGAACACGTTTTTGTATTCGTGTTCGTTCATTAAGAAAATTGTCATGTTCGTGTTCGTTTAAAACCTAAACGAACATAAACACACGTTCACGAGTATAATAAATTTCAGCGATTTTGTATTACTAAAAAAAGCCAATTATTAATTGGATATATTTATACAACTAGCTAGAAAGTCCAATTTATATTTATACAAATATAACTACTTATGTAATTAATAAAATTTAAACGGACATAAACGACCATAAATAAACGAACATAAATGAACGAACACAACATTTGTTCATGTTCGTTCATCTAACTTAACGAACTTCTCGAGGAACAAGTTCACAAACAGTTCATGAGCGTTCGGTTCTTTTATAAGCCTAACAATAACCAGTAGTAGAACGATGATCATCAAGGCAACCTGCCCATTGCCCAATCAGCATCTTAATACCCATGAATATCACATCTATCAGATCGTCGAATAGTCAGACCATGAGTAGTAGTGCCTCGTAAATATCTCAAAATGCGCTTAAGAGTGCTCCATTGACGATCAGTAGGTGTTTGTAAAAACTACGACACCTTAGTGACAGCATATGAAATCTCCAGTCTAGTCAAAACCAAATATTGTAATGCCCCCACAGTAGTTTGCATAGTCGGATAAGCCAAAGGAGTACCGGAATGTCTGGATAATTGACAACCCGAAGAAGCCGAAGTGGACAGAGAACGACACTCGGACAAACCAGTCCGCTGCAACAAATCAAGCAAGCTATGTTTTTGCTGCTGTGATAAATGTCTGTTTGCCTTCATTTGTGTTTATTTATATTCACTTTTGTCCGACACTTAAATTTAACAAACGAACACGAATACATTCATTTCCTTTACAAACAAACAGGAACAAAAAAAACCTTGTTCGTAGTCTTCAAAAACAGTTCGTAAACACATTATTTCCTTAACAAACAAATACGAACAAGACTTTGCTCGTATTCATTTCATCATTTGATTCGTTTACAACCTTAATGCCAATTCAAAACCCATGAGCCGAACATTTGCCCATTGGACACCACACACATTTGCTAATCTGTTTTTTCTTGTTATAATCTTCATGTCTTTTACAACATTAATCATTCCTAGTTACCTACCTTTTGGGATATACTCATCATACATGCCCTCCCTTATTGGACCCAAAATCCCTAACTTTGTCTTCTTCTCCATTCGGCAATTCCTATGCTTCTTATCCTCAACTTGCATTCTTTTTTCTATTTCGTCTGCACAACAGAATCATTCATAATTTCTGTCCAAACAAAAGTGTCTTCCAAATAATATATGGGTCACACTTTTGTTGGCTAGCTAGTAATCAGTTTACACATCATATTATAATAAAGACTCCATTCCATATATAGCTAGGAAGAGATTAAGTTAAAGTTTTAAGGCATTGCATGAATGGCTGGTAAGCTACCTGGTATCGAATGTGCTCGTCGAAGGAGGTTCCCTGGAAGTAGTGGATGGTCTGATTCTTCTTTTGTTGTTAATTCGGCTTTTGGGTCAACTAGAAGTTGGAGACTTTACGACACTCATTGCACATCCACTTCGTTTTCGGTATGGGTACCTGTACTGGTATTTGTCTAATTTATGTTTTCTTACCTTTGGCTTTTGTATTTTCAATAAACAAAATTGGTATAGTTTTCGGTTTATATTTTAACTTGTTTTTTTGTATTTTTCTGGAGGGTACTGTACCGATCTTATCCCGAAAAGTAGGTAGTGAATAGTACGTAATACTCACCCCAATATATGTCTTATAAACACATGTATATATACAAAGAATCTTATGTTGTGTTTGATCTGATTATCCTATGATCTAGTGATTTGTTTGACATGTTTGAAAACAGCAGAGAAGCATGGTAAACCAATCAGAACAAGATGAGATGCTTGGTTGTGTGGCTAGAAAAGCAAAAGAAAGACTGGATGGGAGGCTCAGAAGCCACTGGAAATCAGAAATCAACAGGTATTAACAATTAACACAAAAAACAAATAAATAAATAAATAATAATTTTAGTGGTCAAGGCGCATGTTAGCACAAAAAACATGTCACCTGCTAACATACCCCTGTGACATTTACAATACTTTTGCAACCGCACAAAAATATGTTATGCTAATATGAGCGGTGACGGACCTAAGATTTATTTTACGAGGAAATGATTGAGGGGTTTAATCGAACTTTTAATATCGGGATTTTTGCATAAAAATTACACTGGTTTTTTTAATTTTAATGGAGGCGTTAAATACTACGTGGGTCTGCCAATGAACATGGGCTCGTGACAACCACAAACTTCTTTTTTATAAAAAAATAAAAATAAAAAAGGTTGATATCTTTGTTTATCATTTTCGATATTTTTTTTATGGGTTCCCTTCTTTTTCAATGCTTTTGTAACCAAAAATAGTCAAGAAAGATCTACGGGTGCGAGTCTTGTAGAAGAAACCGGGAGAAAAGCGAGTACTTCTGTGGCGACGGGGGATTTGCATCCGGGTGTCTCTGGTTTAAAAAAAAGTGGATCAAAGATGTTTAATTGGGGGAAAATGGGATCGAATCATAAATCATCGGATCAAGAAGAGTGTGTGGTTTGTTTAGAGAAGTTTAAAGCGGGTGAGAAGCTAGATCGTTTGCCTTGCGCGCATCGGTTTCATTCTATGTGTTTGTTACCATGGTTAGAGGGCCATGCGCACTGCCCTTGTTGTAGAATGAGCGTTTTAGGCTCCACTTGACTTGTTTGTGCTAATTACGAAGGTTGTAGTTTGATCTAGTATTTAGCACATAATCTTGTAGTATAATGTTTGTGACATAAATCTATTTCATGTTAATGTTGATAAAACGATCGAATGTTATATAAGGAAAATGAGATAATAATCCAATTCCTTTGCAATCCATGAAACGAATGATACTATCATGATTAAAAATTAGAATGAAAAAATGAATTGTCTAATATAAATACGTACTAGTCCTAATTTAAGACATCATGAAACTAAAATCGTGTATATAGTGTAACACCCCGGTCCTAGGGCCCAAAATTTTTCGCAACTAAAAGTATTATAATAAATATACCAATAGTAAAATAATTATGTACAACCGGATGTGAAACCGAACTAATGAATTATCTAGTTATTTTGGCGAATAAAACAATATTATACCTGTTACGCGACCGGACCGATACCCGATAACGAACCTACCCAACTTTTGAATGATTAGTCATACAAGAGGGGACAGTTGTCCCCCCTCTTCTCTTGACAACAATGTTCACCAAAACCATTTGTACACAAATGGTTTTGATAAAACCATTTAACCTCACTCACTTATAAATACCCTCAAACCCACCTCTCTCTAACCGGGTGGACCTCTAAACTCACACACACATATTATACTTAGAAAGAGAGAGAGAGCCGGATAAAGAGGAGGGCTGGGCGGTGGCCCTTGGCCGCATAAGGCGGAGCTCCGGTCAGACCCCTCCTACCCTTCCGATGGTACCCCTTCCACCTTCACCAAACAATATTACAGGAAGAGAGGGACAGATCTTTAGAGAGAGAAAGCAGAAGAGGAGTGAGAGAGAGAGAGAGAGAGAGAGAGAGGAGCGGAGACTCCTCGCTGCCTGTGACGGCGGAGCTCTGGCCGCCGGATCTTCAACGCCACCCACACCACCATCATCCTAGCAAGAGAGATCGAAGGAAAGGAGGTTACATGAAGAAGAAAGGAGCAGCGGCAGAGACGGGTTGTTACTATCGGTCAACAGGTAAAAACCCCCAAATCCACCTCTATTATTCTTAATAATAATCGGATGCGGATGGTGGTTGTAATAATCAGTCTGGGTTATGGTGATTGAGGTGATGGGTATTGTGTGATGTGTGCAGTTATGGTGGGTTCTGATTGAGATTTGAATAGAAGCTGAAGGTTCAGGGACGGGTTTAGTTGGAGATGGAAAACAGAGCAGTGGTGGATGGTGATGATGATGATGCTCAATGTGGAAGATGATAGCGGTGGTGTTGATAGTAGGCAGCAGGACAGAAGACAGGTCAAGACCCGAGTTAACGAGTTGACTCGGTCAACAGCTGGTCAATGACCAGTTAACCCGGTCAACACGAACCATAGCCCGAGACGTGAGGTATAACCGAACCTAATAAACCAATAATTATAATTATTTATAAACTAATTATTTATAACTTTGCGTGTGGGACTTGACGAGCTTATGCAAGCCTAGACAATACGTATGACACGTGACAACTCGGACATAGTTATGACACGAATTTAGGACCCAAGACTTTAGACCTCGACACTTTTAGACTCGGAATGGAAGAATGGGACTTAGACGCCTACAACTTAAATTGGATACATGAGTAAGAGGACATAAGGCAAACATATGGATTAAACGCTACTCGACTCCTTGAACACCGACATACAAGACTTGGATGTGACACATGAACTTGGAACACACTTAGAGCTATAGAAACCTTGTTATTAATACCTCGGACATTTAGACATGGTTTGAACACTTGATACTTAGGTTATGAACCCGACGACTAAGATTAGCGATATATTACAACTTACTTAAGGTAAAATATAAACATACGTAGGAATAGATAACGATATGGAATTGAGACTAAGGTGCGGACATAAGTACAATTAACACATATTATGCGTAATAACTAGATATAGTAATAAGCATCACCTTGACTTCGGAATATGGATGTGGACACTTGATAGATTAGACATGAACTAAGTTATAAAGTATGACCATAAGATGTGGCACATGAGATTTCGTACACAAGGATATATTAATACAAAAACCACACGCTCGAGCTCGTCCCCACGCATAACCCTTGTGATTAAAACCAAATACTAACAATGTTGTCGACTTAGGATTTGACCAGGAAAGTACCAACACCGGACGTCAGACGCCTTGTTATTTAAACTATCCATGTGCATTTCTTCCAGGTGAGTCTCGTGAACCATCCCCTCTTTTTCTGTTTTTAAACTGTTTTGGGGTGAACATATGTTTCCAGTAATAAACCGGTGTGATAGTGACATACCAGTATGATGTGACAAGGTGCTCCCGATACCAGATTCACACTCATTAACCCAAGGGAATTGGGCCACTTAACATATGAGTAGTACTACTTGGGGAATCCCCCACGCACAGTGGATCCGGAAGCCCGGAAAACCCTCCACTGAGGTCTGCGGACCGTTGTGGCATATGTTTTGCCATAGGAATCCATAATGGGAGTAGATGGATTCATTGTTAGGATTGAGGTGTGACTTGTACATCACCAGTGCAACCATGTGTTAAACCGTATTAACTTTTAAACCTATTTTGGAACTATAAACTATTTTGTAGAAAACCATGTAAACTTATAACCCGGCTTTTGACGATAAACTTATTTTAAAACCAGTTTAACGCACCCACGAACTCACCAACATATTTGTTGACCCAAAACTATTTTTAAGCATGTGTTCAGGTACAACTCATGGATGGATGGCGAAGGCGAGGTATACTATATTTGTTGCGGGATAGAGCGTATAGAGCTAAGCACGGCTAGAGATTGGATTGATTTGAGGATTACACATCAACAACTGCTTCGACGACCGCTGCGCTTCGTCTTTGCATACCTTTGAACCATTCATTAAGTATTGTATTTATATATATTTGGAACTAGAAATTGTATTTAAAACCTTTAATATAATAATTGTTACTTCCGCTGTGCAAGTTTGGTACCAATCTGTATTTCGACCAGGCCCACGTTGGTCGGGTTGTGACATATAGAAAATAACAATATAAGTTAAGGGCAAGGGACGCCACATACCCTGATTCTCTGATCATGCATTCATGCATTGTCGAACCACTACCCTTAAATATTTTTTTAATAAAATAAGAATATCAATTAAAAATAAATGAACTATCTAAATGAATATCTATTACAAATCAAACTACAATATATAACATGCGAACACACATATATTCAAAATAAAAAAAAGTCTAAAGACGTAGATTAGGAAAAACATGGAATTCAAATTAAACTATTCCAAATCCGACTCATCGAAGTAAGGAAAATTTAGAGCTACAAGATTTTTTGCAAGATTAATTCAAAGTCGGAAATGCGTATCATGGTCTTTCAACTTTGCAAGGGCAATAGGATCAAAAACTGGCTCGAGGATCCCTTACGTGGACCGGTGATATTGCATGTTCATCGTCCTTCAAGATCATGTTTTGCAATATCATACGCGTATAGACAATGGTTCTACACCATTTTGTGTTCATGGCCTGATAGGGTCGCTTAATTATGCTTCAATTCCCATTTAGTACACAGAATAATCGCTCCACATCCGTTCTTGCACCTAACGAATTTATTTTCCTACGGATCGGTCGGCATTGTAATGTTGTCACAAACGTTGACCAAGTAGGGTAGATCCCATCAGCAAAATAGTATCCACGTTTATATAAGTGGTCATTTAAATGAAATGGAAACTAAGGCGCAGTTCCATTCCGTTATGTGAGAAAAAATGGATGTTGTTGGAGAACGTTGATGTCGTTGAGCGAATTGGGCGGACCAAAAAAATGCATGCCAATGTCACAAATCTTGTGATGCAACTGCTTCTAGAATGATCGTAGGGTATTGGTGATCACTTCTCATATATTGTCGTACCAGTTCACCAGGACGCGCTCTCCAAACTAAATGTATACAGTTAATGCTATCGATCATACCAAGAATGTGATGTCTTTCTTCACGTGCTTCGTACAAATGTGCAATGTCGTGGCTTTTCGGTATTCGTAAAAACTCTTCGTCATATAAAGTAATTACGTAATTACAAAAAAAAAAAATGTAGACATTCATGTGACGTTCTCTCTGCCGTACATAAATAATCATCGTATTCGTCAAGAGGATTACCACTTGCTAGTTGTTTAAAGGCAGACATGACTATTTGTATCATCATAAAACTCTTATTCATCCTCCCGTCTAAGCTCTCTTGGAACCATTCAAAATTTGTTTCTACAATGCTTAAAATTGTTAAAAATAGAAGTTTCGACATACAAAACATTTGTCTAAACGTATATTCATTATATTTTGGGTTGTTTCCGAAATAATCCTCCATTAAATTATAATGGCCTTTCTCGCAATCACATTGCAAACATCTTTTTTTTAGATGTTGTTTCTTCCTTTTCGGTTCGCCCGACGATACTAGGGGAAACTTCAAATTTACTATCGGTTGATAATAATGTTGGATTGTCCATGAGCGGTGAAATGTAGATATCTTCTTCTTCAATATCGATCACTCATTGTGTACAAATTAAGTATATGAAAAAAAGTTTTTTGTGGATGGAAATATTTGAAATAGGTAGTAGTGGTTGAGTTGGTGTGAGATATGGTTTGCATTTATATTGATTTTGGGGGAAAAGTTATTAACTATAGTAAAAATAGAAAAATGTTAGCAGCTATCTAAATCTTGGTTTAGGCTAGGGGTGTAAACGAGTTGAGCCGAGCCCGAGCCTGACTGGGCTCGGCTCGGGCTCGTTAAGGTTTTGTGAAGCTCGAGCTCGAGCTCGGCTCGGTTCGAGCCTACAATCTTGAGCTCGAGCTCGGCTCGCTAGCAAAATCCAAAGCTCGAGCTCGGCTCGGCTCGGCTCGAGGTGATTTGAGAATCTCAAACGAGCTCAAAGCTCGGCTCGAGCTCGCAAAAGCTCGGCTATAACTTAGGCTCGGGATCGGGCTCTAGCTCGTTAAGGCTCGATTAGGCTCGCGAGCCCAATCGAGCTTTGTATCTAGGGCTCGAGCTCGGGCTTGATAACTAAACGAGCCATATTTCAGGCTCGGACTCGGGCTCGGGCTCGTTAAGGCTCGGCTCGTTCGAGCTTTTTACCGAGTCGATCCCGAGCCACTACGTGCCATTTACACCCCTAGTTTAGGCAACTATCATGTCTGCTTTTAACATGTGTAAATAAATATAGAAAAATGTTACATTCAAATGCAGTTTTCACAACTCAAAACTTATCTAATTTAATAAAGTAATTATCACATCCAGCGTATTAATGCATGTTGCAAGTTACTCGGGTTAATGATCTCAAGGAAAATAACTAAATAAGTCAATGATGTCGGTATAGAGATGTAACGTTTAACAACATATAGATTGCAAATGAACCGTGTGGAGTAGGTTTACCCATCTTCTGTCCTCATTAATTACCTATTTTGTTTGTGTTGTTCAAATTTCAACCAGTTAAGTTTTTAACCGCAAATTAACATACTTCTAAGTAGTCCATTTTGGTCACAACGAGACTTAAACCCTCACCTCAAAAATGCACCCAGTGTCTTTGATGAAATACTTCAAACGAAAATTTGGCTACAAGTTTCATGTTTCACCTTATTGTCAAAGTATAAGCAAATGACCATAAAAATGCCTCCGACTGGCTCAAATGGACAAAAGGGATGCTTAGATGGTGAACATGAAATCCAAACTCCCGATTGGAGGATCCGTCGGAAACAGTGTTCGTTTGTGAGCTGAAAACTCAAACTCGACCGGGTGGAATGGTCATGGGCCCTCTCACACACAACCAATATATTTCGCATATATATACACACAACAACAATATTGTAAGGTCTGGTGATGGTTGGATGTAGGCAACCCGTACCTCTATCCCAGATGATAGAGAGACTGCCTTAAGAAAAACCCCCAGCCCAAAAAACCTACACACATGTGTGTGTACATAGTTTTTTTAAAAGAATGGAAACAAATTTTTGTTTGAAGGATGAGTGTGAAAAAATATGATGTGACAACATTTATGAGTGTTTAAAACCAAATGCATTTGGAGATGCTCTAACAAGTAGTTGCATTTCCCATCTAAATCAAGTCAATATATTGTGGTTTTTCTTTTTTCAAGATTTTGACAGAATTTGACATTAACAAAATCAACTTAACTTGACACTTCATATAAGATCTTCAATTATTGATAAGATGGTATACAACATAAAGTAGTGAAAGTCCTCAATAAAGATGACTTCATTGCTATATATATATGATATGAAAACATCATTACTTGATGCAAAACACATACTCAAACCTCCTGGACTTTGGTTTCCTTAGCCACATCCACTTGTGCAACACCAACATCCTTCTTCACATCCTCAACCACTTGTGCTGCAGCCTCCTTCTTTCCCTCATCCTCAACCACTAGTTTACCATCCTTAGCCAAGTCAACATCTTTCTTAACATCCTCAACTTGAAAAGCCGAAACCGGAAAGGTTCGGTAAAGGCCAGAAGTGGCTGTGAAAGTGATCTTTCCAGTTGGTGGGTCATCAACTGTGATCTCACTCAATGTGATCCACATCAAAAGCTCCTTACTTTTAACACCTGTGAGTTTCTTGATCTTGAACTTCTCAACGTATGCAGTTACCTCAGTCGCATAGGATACGAGCTTACTGATCTTTTCGAACTTGTGTACCTTTGATTTCTTTTGCTTAAGCCACACAAAGCCTGTGTCCTTGACATAACCACATTCCTCAATGTCCTCTAATGGCAAAAGACCATTGGGTAGGCCCATTTCTGTTAGCAAAAACATTGACTTTTCTTTACCAATTGCATCCCCATGGTAAACTTCTGATGCACTTGCCCTGATCTCATCTGTCACAAGAGACATTTTGGTTTGGTTTGTTTTTGTGGATGAATGAGTGATGGTATGATGAATGGAGGTTGTGTGTTATGGTGCTTATATAATTCATTGGATATATAATTGGTCTTGAGTTTTGTGGTAATGACCAAAATGCCATTTAGAAGTTTTTGTATTATGGAAATTTTAAATTATAGTTGGTGCAACATATACATCTCTTTTAAATGTTTTTGATGGAATTGACTTTTCTCATGTCATGATAATTTAACACGTCTAAAGAAACACACCATTCAAATATCAATGAGGGATGCTAATTGATTGTTAAATGTTAAGAATAGTTTTTAATGAAGCTACTAATTAATCAAAACAATTTATCATAATGAAAGAATTATCTAACATGAATTTAAATAAAAAAAGCTTGCTTTTATGGGATTAAAACGTAATTTATATACACAAATTTTAGCTTATTAAAGTCCAAATGCAACAATTAATTGAATTGATGCAAATAATTGGATTTATTTCCATTTGAAGAAAACCTATCCGGAAGGTGTCGTTGAGTGAATGAGGGGAGGGGAGGGTGATGTGGTATTTTTGTAAAGCGGGGAATAACGCATCATTCAAGCGGCTTCGGGAAGGGGTGGGGGAGCAGTGTTTCTCCACCTAGTATACACATCATTTGGTATTTGGCAGTTTGTTTATTATTTAATATTAACGGAAGGTGTGTGAAACTTCTTGGGGGGGCTGTCAGCCGGGATGGAAGTTATATTAGCTCTCTGATGATTAAAAGAGCCCGACGAGCTTTGGATCTGATGGGTCTTTTGCAGAAGTTGCGGGATCCCCAAAGTGAACTTCTTTTGCTCCGCTCATGCATCGGAGTGGCTAAATTATTGTTTGGGCTTCGGACGTGTCAACCGACATTTGTCATTGAAGCAGTATCTATTTTTTGACAACGGGGTACGGGAGGGCTTGGTCTCTCTACGTATGCCTTTGTTGCCTCTAGGGTACAGTCCTAGAACATGCAAGACCACATCTTAAGGAACAGTGGTATGGAGAGAATGGACTCAGATTACAAGATTGCATTGGATGTCGTTCGCAACTCTCTCCCTGAGTTAGAGCTAGGCGGTTTCATGAATAAGGACACCGCCCCCAAGAAAGCTCAAAAAACATTGGCGAGTGCATTTACCCAGAAAACCCTTCAGACTATGGGAGATGAGTTTGTTATGACTCCGCGTCAGAAGGCAATGTTTGAATGCTCAAGGGAACGCATGCTCAAGACTTCTTAACTGTCCTCCCCCTTGACGGGCTTGGGCAACGTATGTTGGCTATCGAATATCGGGCCATCCTTAAATACAAACTTATGATCCCTATGTTCCCTGTCAATGAATCGTGCCCAATTTTTAAGAGAGCTTGTTTGGATAAATTTGGGGAACACGCCTTGCATTGCAAGGAAATGCCAGGATTTAAATACCGACATGATTTAGTTAGGGATGTCTTATGGGATGTTTTGCGAAAGGCTGGAATCTCAGCCAAAAAAGAAGCCTCGGTTAACTTTTTAACTGACCCGTTAGACGGACGGTCTACCTTAGAGCCAACAGATGTACTTGTGTTCGGATGGGCACAAGGAAAGCATGCGTACGTCGACCTCACCGAAGTGTCCCCTCTGGTAGGACTTCGGGATTCGTGGTTTGTGGCAGGACAAGTAGTCTCGAAAGTTGAATCTAAGAAAGTTGCTAAACATGAAACCGCATACCTGGAGAACCAGCACGTCTTCGTGCCTTTTGCATTTGATACATTTGGGGCTCTTGCCCCGAAGCGATTTGTTTTCTAGATCGGATGCAAAATGTGGTGCATAGTAATTGCTCGTCAACCAAGGGGAAAAGCTTCATCTTTAATAGAGTAAGTTTTGCTATTCAAAAGTGGGTAGCGGCGCAGCTTGTTACCCGTTTACGAGTCAT
Organism: Ambrosia trifida; assembly: GCA_028751855.1. Lineage (NCBI taxonomy): Eukaryota > Viridiplantae > Streptophyta > Magnoliopsida > Asterales > Asteraceae > Ambrosia > Ambrosia trifida. Next base: position 70,916,033 of record CM054132.1, read on the forward strand.
CCACTTGTAATTTGTTATGATTTTTATTAATGAAAAGTTATTTCAAGAAAAAAAAAAGTTAAGAAATCAAATTATCAATTTAGATAATACATTGTTAGTTCTCAAGGGTTATTGTATTATTGTGATGTTAAAATGTGTTCCCTTTGTTCCAAAGGTAAAAGTTTCAAATCTTGCTATTTTATATTTTATGTAACTAAAAGATATGGTGTATCAAAATTCAGTGCACCTTGCACCTTTATGGGCTTTACCAAACCCGATGGAGAGAGTGAGAGAGATGATGTGTATGAATTTTGGCAAAAAAGAGTAGATGAGTAATAAATAAATAAATGATAATACAGTTGGAGCAATAAAGTCATAAATTTATTGAAAAGTAGCTGTGAGAGGCAACCAATAACTGCCCTTATCTTTCAATATAGTTGGCAAGTACTCAATTTAATGGTCTTTTATATCTCAATGTTTTTTTTTTTAACGGCCAACTAAACAATGCCGAGTACTTCGTACGCGGCCTTCTAGTAGCAAAGACAAGGGCACAGCCCGGCCCACCTCGGACGCACGAAGCCCCTAGCCTGCCTGACAGCCTGCTTCCAGGGAAAACCCGACCCACATACCCACCCGAAGGCACGACAGTAGTGAACCGGTAAAACCTGGCGAGATTAGGACTCGAACTCATGACCATAGGCCATGAGTCATCCATCATTTCTCATTATGTCCTTCGTGGGAATCGAAACTGAGACCTCAAGAGATATCCCTGGTCCATTCACTAACTGAGCTACTCGTGAAGGACTTTATATCTCAATGTATTGATTTAAAACACATCTTACTTTTTTTTAAAGGCTAAAACATAGCTTACTTGACTACACTAAGACTTGAGGGGATTTTTTTATTTTTTAAAATTGAACTTCATTAGAACCCGAGCTCACTTGGTCTCCAAGAAAGAGAACGAGCAGTCTCAAAAACGCATTACATCATGTCGAATTTACACCAAGAATCCTAAACACATGTTCTAGTTTTATGTATATACATATACCACAAAAAAACCATAAGTCTTCGCATCTAACAAAAAGTGCAGTCTTGTGAATCTCCAACAGATCCTTCACTCCAAACGCCTAAATGCTAGGCAATGAAAACCATTAATTAGTATCGTACGTATGGTTTCCAAACAATAAATAGACGTTGTAATGAGCAGTGACGGATTCAGGAACCTACGATTTTCCAATTTCAGTGGGTTTCTTTTGTTAATATTTTCTTAATCATACAAGGTTCTCACTACTTTTTTTACGTTTTTTTTTTTTTTCAAATCAAAGGAGTTTCAAGGAACTCATAAAAGTGGGCTAGATTCGCCATCGATAATGAGCTATTTCTTTTGATCTAGTTATATTGGAGTCAAAAAGTCTAATATGAGATCAGCAACCAAGTTCTATTTTTGTCATGTAGTCCTTATTTGTATTTTGTTAGTTGTTACATGGCTCCATCATTTGCACTTTTGGTGTATTTATTGTTTGAATTTTTGACTAGGAGTTGAAGATAAATCGAATAACGACTTGTTTGTATACATATGAAATATTGTTGAAATCTACACATGAAACACAACGAAACCAAAGTTCTCATGAAATCTACACATGAAACACAACAAAACCAAAATGCATATCCTTAAGATATATTATCGTAATGACAAGAAAGGTGGTTAATATGATCCTTGTCATGGCACATGTTCGTTTCATAGAAAGAGTAGATACATACCACATCGTAACCCCCCCCCCCCCCCCCCCTATTTCGTTTGTTGGCTTCGTAAACAGATAAAATTATACGTGTATGCATTTTGCACCTCCCTTAACACATATGCTTAATCCATCATTCTTATTGTTTTGTGTCATCTATTATATGATCTAAGTTACTTGGTAGTGTTTTAAGTTACGAGTTGTAAGTTTAAATCGTTAAAAATAAATGCGTTAATCCATTTATCCATTCTTATTATCATGAAAAATAATACAATTTTTTGGTTGCTATTTACGTATTTAGTATTTCCAATATGTATGATAACCAAAGGGGGGACAAAGCACTCATCGTGAAAGCTCCGGGAACCCCACTAGCACCACGGCAACACGGCCGCCGATGATGCTAGTAGTGGGTCTGTAAACCAAAACCGTGTGTTTGACCATGGTTTCAAAATTGTGTAATTTTAAACTTCAAAATTAATTTTCAAAACCACCCACCCCCCCCCCCCCCCCCTAAAAATGCTAATTGTAAAAAAAAAAAAATCAACAAAATAAATATTAAACATAATACTAATATTAAAAGTGCATAAACACAAAATCATTCTAGGAAAAACATAATTAAAGTACAAAACATAATTATTTAACCTAACGCAACAATTGTCATGGCAATGCAGGATTATAGGGTATTTATAGGGTAATAATGATTGGTTTGTGTTTTAAAAATTGAACCGTTTGGTTATGGTAAGGTTACAGTTTTGCCAAGGTTGGCAACATTAAATTATTTTTTAATGAAAAATAAGTTATTTTTATAAATGAAAAATAAGTTATTAACTATACTTTTAAATGTAATTTTTTATTAAAAATAAACGAATTACTCAAACATGTTTGAACTGAAACTGAGATATCGATGCAAGTTTTTTTTTTTTTCCTTTTGAATTAGATATAGATTAATATAAGACCATTCGGAGTGCCCTCGAGGAAGTATAACGGGGTGGTGATGTGGCCTATTCCCCGATCGGGAACACCGCCCCCCCCCCCCCCCTAAAATATTTCGGTGACTTGGGGGAAATTTCCCCCTTCTCCCCTTGTCACATGATTGGTCCATTTTTTTTATTTTTTTTTAATTAAACTTTATATAATAAAAAAATGAAGGGGGAGTAGGGGAATTAGGGGAATACCATTTCCAAACTTTGGGGGAGAAAATAGGGGAAATGATGTGGCGCTGATGTGGCACTTGGGGGAGTTGGGGGAAAGGGGGGCACACCATATAGTCTAAGAATAAGGTTGACTGTAAGTTCTTTCAAAATCAACTATTTATACCTTTCTTATAGATGTATATGAGAAAAAATTGCAATCAAAACAATTACTCTATGAGTGAATGAATTGGATCAATTTGATATTGAAAATATTTGCACAAATTATACTTTTCATTACCACTTTGCGAAAAAGCCTAGGTATGAATAAGTTAGATCCTATTACTCGGTTGCTGAAATGGTCTATTTTCCTAAAATAATGTTTATTTTACCGATGAACAAAGAAATGTTTTTTTTTTTTTTTTTTTTTGTCACAGACGAACATGATATTAAGAAATTGTTATTGCATAAAATTATAATTATCGGTATGAGTCTTTTCCACTTAAAAGGGATCTTTTTTTTTTTTTACAATAGAAGTATTATGTCGATTATTCAAGATTTAGAGTTTATTTATAAAAAGAAAAAGATTAACAAAATGTACTTTAATGAAATGACTTCACGAAATTCCCATTGATCTTGGAATATCATTTAAAAAAAAAGGAATTCATGTAATTAAAAGATTGCCTACAATTATTTCTGGTACGAATGAGTCAATATCGTGATTTTGTTCATTCATTGATCAAGAATTCATGTTTTTTTTTTACAAATCTCATGATCATTCAATGAAAATGGCTTTGTAGCAGGGCACGGGGTGCGGAAAGCAGAGGCAAAGAAGGTAGAAAAACATGATAAAACCTGCGAGGAGAACCAACACATTTTTGTGTCGTTGGCCTTTGATACCTTTGGCTCATTGGCACCGGAGGCTACCCGTTTCCTGACCAGGGTCCAGCGGGTTACTCATAGTAGTGTCTCGGCTCCGGGTGGGCAGGGTTACGTTTTTAGTAGATTAGAATTTGCTATTCAGAAAGGGGTGGCGGCGCAGCATGTTGCTCGTCTGCCCGTTATCTTGATGTAATTTTTCTTGTTTGGAATGAAAGTAATTTATTGCCTTAAAAAAAAAAGATTGAAGACCTATTGATTCTAAAAGAGTGAGTCGTTGAGATCTCTCAATTCATCGATCTACATCTTGGGCCTAGTGATATTCCGAAACCAGACTAACAAAAAGGAGATGAGTTAGATAAAAAGAAGAAGAAGAAGAAGGAACAACTTGAATAAAAAGAAAAGGAGTGGCTTAAATAAACCTTTTTATATCCAAAACCTCTGATCAATAAATCGTATATGAATTAACAAATAATCAATAGATCCCTAAATGATATATCCTCCCTAATCCCTATGTGTTTTACAATATATGTTGTTTCTTATACATGACGAAATGAGATATTGTCCTATCTTAGAAAGACTTTTGTAGGCTGACAAAACCCTAATGACTTGTCAATAAATCGGCAATTAGATTGACATATATAACAATTTAATCCTTGTGTATGATTTATCTAGCATTTGGGAAAATATTTTAAGACACATAAGTTATGGGATCTCGCCGGAAGCCAATACCGGTGGAGGTTTTAGCAAGACTAACTAAGTTCTATGTATCGAATCTTCCAGATCGATGCAGTGGGGAAGACCTAGCGAAGGAGGTAAGGAATTTTGGAACAATTTTTGATATCTACATCGCTAGAAAGAGGGATAAACAAGGAAGCCGCTTTGGGTTTGTTTCGATGATGGATGTTAAAGATAGCAAAGAGATGGAGAGAATCTTATCATCCATCAGGTTAGGAGACTACAAGTTGAAGGTTAATGTGGCGAGATTCGTGCTCGAGGAAGGGGAGGTAAACTACCGGAGACCGTTTGTTCCTAAGCCTGATCCGGCGAAACACACTCAGGAAGGAGAACATAAGAAGAATGATTTCAGGAAGAGTTTCGCCTCCAACGCTGTTTCTTTTAAAGATGCCTGTGTGGGATTGGAGAAAGAGAAAATTATCACGGTGGATGATAATATCAATGCTCTGGATCACTTGTATGGGAAATCTATCGTGGTAAGGGTTCTGTCGTTGGAAGTACTGCGAAGAATTCGTATTATTATGAAGGAGATGGGATTAGGAGAAGGAAAGATTACTTGCATGGGAGGGCTTGTAATCATGATTACGTTCAAGTCAGGGGAACATGCTATTATGGCTAAGGACGAGTTGATAGGACGACCGGAGCTTTTCTCGTCAGTGATTATTTGGGAAGGACAAGAGATGGAGTTTGAGCGGATCGCTTGGTTAAGGGTGTCAGGGATCCCATTATGTGTTCTGGATGATAGGGTGTTATCAAATATTGGTAGCATGTACGGGAAGGTGGTCCAGCTACCGAACCTCGACGTATTGGATGTTGACTTGTCATTCCATTACGTTGGGGTTGTTATGAAGCAGGGTGATCGGATTCATGATACAATCTACCTGAAGTGGAGAGGCAGAACATTCAAAATCTGGATTGAAGAGGAACATAAAGAATGGTTGTTCAGTTTTGTGGAAGACGAAGAACAGTCCGCCGGTATGGCACAAGAGCCGATGGTTGAGGGTTCCGATGAAACCAAATCGCCGGAGATGGTTAATTTGGAAACAACGAGAAATACGGAAACAATTAATGAGGCGATTAATGACAGGTCAACTGAGGGGATGTTCGAGAAGGTTGCGGATGAAATCTTGGAAAGTAATAATGACTCATTAAACGTGGTCAAAGAAGGTCAAGATTGTGTGGCGGTTAACAGAAATAAAAGAAAAAAAGATATGGGCCGTAAAAAGGGATTGGGCTTGGATTCTGGTGGATCTAGAATTAGCAGCAATGACAGGCCGCATAAGGGGCCCAAATCAGATGATGATCCGTTTGATCTGGATCCTATCATTCTGGGTTTAGATCAAAATGTGGTCAAATCAAGAGGGTCTAAAAATATCCATGTTTCCAATACTTTTGATGTCCTGTTACGAGACAATCAGGTGGATGTAGACTGCGTCGTTGACCAGGAGCAGATATCGGACACAGACGATGATGTGTCTGTAGAAGATAATAATACTAGCGAAGCGGGGGTGCCGACTGAAATGGAAGCTACGATAGATTTCGGAGAGAAATTGGGAGTAAAACTCCAAGGTTTCGAACAATTGCTCTCGGATACTATCGAAGGTGAAGGGTTACAATCAGGTCTGTGATGAATTATTTAACTGTTAATGTTAGGGGGTTGCGGGCGGATGGTAAAATTGGTTGGGTTAAAGGTTTGGTTTTCAAACATAAAGTGGATTTTTTGGGTATTCAAGAGACGATGGTGGGGGATAGTGATATATTGGATTTGTCGGCGGTTTGGGGTACCAAGAACTTTGAGTCTGCTAGTTCTGAAGCTAGGGGAAATCGGGGGGAATCATTAGTATTTGGAACCCGAGAAAATATAAGATGCTGAATTGTGTTAAGGATCCGAATTTTGTGGTGGTTATGGGAAGTCTTGTGGAGGATGGGACTTATGTGAATATTGTTAACGTGTACGCCCCTCAAAAAGTTAGTGAGAAAAGGGAGTTGTGGTCTCGCCTTCTTGCTTTAAAACAAGGGGTGTCGGGTTTGTGGTTATTTATGGGGGATTTCAATTCTGTTAGATGGGTGGAAGAAAGGAGTAACTCCAGATTTAATCCTAGGGCGGCGTTGGATTTTAATAATTTTATTGACGAAGCTTGTCTCAATGAGTATTTGATGCAGGGTTACAGGTTTACTTACATGACAGGTAGTGGCAAGAATGTTAAATTCAGCAAGATAGACCGTTTGTTAGTGTGCCAGGACTTTCTTAATAAATGGAATGGGGTATATTTAAGAGCCTTACCTAGGGAGAGATCGGATCACTGCCCCTTGTTGTTAGCTCTTGCCGCTTCTAATTTTGGCCCTAAACCTTTCCGGTGGTTCGATTCATGGTTATACAGGGATGGTTGTGATGAAGAGGTGAAGTCGGCGCTTAATAGTGTTCATGGTCATGATTCGGCTTCGGTGTCTTTACATAAAAAGTTAGAGGCGGTTAAAGAAAGGTTGAAAAAGTGGTGGAGAGAGACTAAAGTTAAAGAAGAAGAGTTGTTGGTAGGGCTACAGAGAGACATTGCTAATCTAGAAAAGAAGATGGAAGACGAAGACCTGATTGAAGAGGAGATGTGGATTTGGGAGGAAAGTAAGATAGAAGTGGATAATTTGAATTTTTTAAAGAACAAAGATTTGAAACAGAAGTCCCGGGTTAAATGGGCCTCGATGGGGGACGATAATTCAGCATATTTCCATCGATGTATAAACGGTAGAAAAGCGGCTAACTCCATTCCTGGAGTTTCTGTGAATGGGTCTTGGATTACGCAGCCCTCGTTGATCAAAAAAGAGGTCCTTCAGTTCTATAGAAATCTTTTTCGTGAAGATGTTGTTAATCGGCCGAGATTTGTTTGTTCAGACTTGAAGCATATTCCGGTGGATGATAGGGAGAAGTTGATCGTTCCTTTTTCTAAGGAAGAAATAAAAGAATCGGTCTTCGAATGCGGTTCGGATAAAGCGCGAGGCCCGGATGGTTTCAATTTTAATTTTATTAAACATTTTTGGGAGTTTCTTGAAGTGGATTTCGTGGGTTTGTTTGAGGAGTTTTATGAGTCGGGCAGAATTTTAAAAGATAGCAGTCTTTCCTTTATCACTCTCGTGGCGAAGATTAAGACTCCTATGGGTCTAAAAGATTATCGTCCAATAAATCTTATAGGGGTGGTTAACAAAACTATCTCTAAGGTGTTGGCTGGTAGAATTAAAAAGGTTATGGGAGGGATTATTTCAGAGTCTCAGTCGGCGTTTCTCAAAGACCGGTATATTCTGGATGGTCCGTTAGTTCTAAATGAAATCATTAGTTGGGCGAAAAAGATGGATGTGAAGGCCTTTCTCTTTAAAGTTGATTTCGATAAAGCATATGATAACGTCAACTGGGAGTTTCTTATTTCTATAATGGAGCAGATGGGGTTCCCTTTGAAGTGGTGTAGCTGGACTAGAGGTATTCTAGAATCGGTGAGGTCGGCGGTTTTGGTCAACGGTTCGCCAACGTTCACGTTCAATTGTCAAAAAGGTCTTAGACAAGGGGACCCGTTGTCTCCTTTTCTTTTTTTGTTGGTTATGGAAGTGATGGCGCAAATGATGTCTAAAGCTTGTAGCACGGGTGAAATGGAGGGTATTAAGGTGTCGCGAGAAGGGCCTATTATCTCTCATATGTTATATGCTGATGACGCTCTTCTTATGGGGACGTGGAATATGAATAATATTTTAAAGTTGACGAGACTGCTGAGGCTATTCAAATTGTGTTCTGGTATGAAAGTGAATGTCCACAAGTCTAGTATAATCGGCCTAGGGGTGAGCGCGGAAGAGGTTGAGGATATGGCGAAAATTTTGGGATGCAAAGTTGGCGTTCTTCCTTTCCAATATCTCGGTATTAAGGTAGGGGCTAACATGAATCGGGTGTCCCATTGGGATCCGGTAATTGAAGTTGTTCAAAACAGGTTGCAAACTTGGAAGGCGGAGATGTTATCCATCGGCGGGAGGTTGACGTTAATTAAATCTGTTTTTGCCAGTTTACCGGTTTATTATTTGTCAATGTTCAAGGCACCTCAACGGGTCATAGATAAACTAGAACAAATGATGCGAAAGTTTTTATGGAGGGGAAACAAACAAGTGAAGGGTATTCATTAGGTGGCTTGGGACATAGTCACGAAACCAAATAAATTTGGGGGGTTGGGTATCTCGAAGCTTTCGGATGTTAATTTAGCCTTAATAGTTAAGTGGGCATGGAGATTCAAAGCAGAGAAAGTGGGCTTATGGAAAGAGGTGATTGTGAGTATTCATGGTGGGCGGAATATGTGGAGGTTTTTACCGGTTAAGAATGGTAGGCCGGGAGTGTGGAAATCCCTTGTTAACGCCTTAGAAAAGAGCAGGTTTAATGGTAGACGTTTACATGAGCTGTTTTCATGTCAGCTTGGGAATGGTAGTCAAATTCTTTTTTGGAAGGATATTTGGTTTGGGGATAAACCTCTTTTGGATAGATGGCCTATTTTGTTCCTAAAAGATAGTAATAAAAACGCTTATGTTAGGGATCGTGTGAAGCAAGACGGGGATCGGCTTGTGGTTAACACCGATTGGATTTTAGCTGCTGATTCAGTAGAAGGCATTTCGGAAATTCAAGATGTTGGTTACGTCTTATCTCAGATTCAGCTCACTAACGGGGGAGATAAATGGAAATGGGACTATGATAAAACTTTCTCGGTTGCGGCTGTTAAAAAGGCGCTGCAGCAGCCGCAAGTCAGCATTCCTGTGCAGAATATGGTTTGGGTCAAATGGGTTCCTATCAAGGTCAATGTCTTTGCTTGGAGATTAGAGAAATATAGGTTACCGACTAGATTGGAGTTGGTCAAAAGGCGCGTTTCTTAGCAGTCTACGAAGTGTCCTCTTTGTGAGCTGCAGGATGAATCAAGTCTGCACGTTTTTATGCTTTGCAAGTTTTCCTGGGAAGTTTGGAGTAGAATTCGGATTTGGTGCAGAGTGTCCCCTATGACTTTTAATTTGATTGAAGACTTTTTTAAAGGGTGGGATGGAGGTACTAATAGCATCAAAGGTAAGAACCTCATTCGCGGTATTATCATGACTACTGGTTGGGCGATTTGGAAAGAGCGCAATAAGGTTGTTTTCCAAAATTTGGATCCAAAGGTGGACGAGGTGGTTGCTTTAGTTAAATCTATGGCGTTCCTATGGTTCAAGTATAGAACGAATTGTAAAAGGGTTGTGTGGTCTGAATGGGTTAGAAATCCATTGTATATGTTGTAAATGTTAGCGTTTTGAGCGGTCCTTATTTTTGGATTCGCTCGGTGTTATAATGAAGTTTTCTTTTCAAAAAAAAAAAAATCTAGCATTTGGTTACAATAAAAATAAAGGTAGTTACAATTAACTTGTTATACCTATTTCATTTTATGAAATCTAGCAAACATTCAATATATTGGAATGACTTCAAAAGAAGCACATTAAATTGATATGGTGTCGTAAAAAAAGATTAAGCTCATGACTCAAAAGAGTTAAAAGGAATAGAATGGTACTTTAAGTTTTAAGTGGAAGACCACTTTGTCTTTTTGTAACAAATTAGATGGGATGACAAATATATGTAACAATGCCATTTAATGCCGGGTCTGGAACCTAGAACCACATATTTTTGTTTGTAGATTTGGTTGGTTCGATGTTTATTTCGTAATTCAAATCAAGTTTTAAATTGGTTCGGACCATTTGTTACAAGTCATTTCTAACAATTTTAAATATTTATGTTTTTTTTAAAAAAAAAATAACGATCCAACCTATTTTAAAGTCTAAAACAAAATTACACTTTGACCTTTCATAATAAAAAAAAAAGAAAAAGAAAATTACACTATATGTACTTTATGTATGACGATAAAACATGTCTTTTAAAAAAAAATCTTTGTGTTTCTAACAAATTATGTCCTTTTATGATAATCTAGTTAGTAACTCAGTTAACCTCAATCTAACTAAGGACAAAACAGTCCATTCACCTGCTACTGACTCAAAAACCCCTAGTTGACCGACAACCATGGCACCACATCACCTCCACTTCTACCACCATCATCAACACATGCCACCCCCACCACAACCACAACCCATTCGCTTCAACCGTCATTACATCTAGATCTGAGTGAGCACATACTTCTGTCACCCACCTCCCCGTAGTCACCAAACTCCGTCCACCCTTCTACATTACCACCAGCATTTATCACGGGTAACCCAAAATCAAACCTACAACTAAAATCCCAAAATCACAAGTAAAACCCTAGACTTCAAAATCGGACCAAAAATCAAAATCGCTCACTACCAACAACCACCGTCCACCACCATCGTTCACCTCCTTTTCGAAATTGACTCTTTTTCTTTAATTACCGGAAGTTAATCTAAACTCAAAGATGGGGATTCCGAATTTGGTTTTTTGATTTATGGTTGTGGATTTTAAATTTTGGTTTTTGCTTCAAGGTTGTGTGGCCACACAAGGCTAGAAGTGGCTAATATATCGGATAAGATAAAGGAAAGCTACACAAGATTAGACCAGATAAGAAACGAGGTTTTTAGGGAAAGGCTAGAAGTGGCTAATATATAGTGGAAAGTTAATTTGAGAATACCTATATTTCGTGCGAACCGTGAGAACGGCATCTAAAACCATTCAAATTCAAAATTTAATTTTACACTTGTCTTTATTACTAAAATACAATCTCAAAAGACACAATTTACGCGTAAAAAATCAAACGTATACGAAAATAATTTGTTTTTACACATGTGTAAATTTACTATTTATACATGTGTAAACTGTTTCATTTACACATATGTAAAAAGTTAATTTGAAAGTGTTTTTGCAAGAAAAGATGAATTATTTGGAAAGAAGGTTCATTTATTAATGTTGTATTTTGATTATAATGAGGTTTGTATTAAAAATTTTTGATTTTGATTGATTTTTTTACTTGTTCTCACGGTTCTCACAATATTTAGCGTTCTCAAGATAACCCTCCCCTATATATATATATATATATATATATATATATATATATATATATATATATATATATATATATATATAGGGTAGGGATCCTAATAGAACCAACCCCTATTTGAGAACTGAGAGAACCATTCTGAGCCACACATTTCATATAAAGGCAAAAAAAAAAAAAATTTTTTTTTTTTTTTTTTTTTTTTTTTTGCTTTAATCGCACATTTTTATGCAAGGAAATTTTTTTTTTATTTTTTTTGAATTTTTTTTTCATTTATACATATGTGTATATAACAATTATACATATGTGTATATTTCAGTTATACATATGTGTATATAGCATTATACATATGTGTATAATGCAATTATACACATGTGTATACTGAAAAAAAAATACAAAAAAAATAAAAAAAAAAAATTTCCTTACATATAAAGCAGCGATTTTTGCAAAAAAAAAAAAAAAATTTTTTTTTGCCTTAGAGAAATGTGTGGCCCAGAATGGTTCTCTAGTTCTCAATTTGAGAAAAGGTTCTCATTTGAACCAAATCCTATATATATATTGGGTCCACATTGTTTATAACAATAAAATGTATTATTACACCAACAAAATTGTTCAGAAATCAATTATCCTAGCAATAACATGAATACAACAATCCATCTGATGGTCTACCATATTAACACAATTGTAATTACAAATGATAACACACTTTACCAATTGATAATTATAAAAATATGAGTTTAGTAAAGAATTTGAGCACAATGGTAAAACATAATAACAACAATAATAATAACAATTTACTTCTATTATAATCATGATTCATGATTTCATGGACGGTGATCATCACCAAAACCAACTAATCTCTCATGACTGATCACTTTAGTTCTTTTCCCTTTTGTTGCCATACGCGAAGCATAATTTCTTGACATTGTTATAGCTAGAGAGTCATCGCGTGTTACTGGATATGAAACACTAGTTATATGAGATGTACGAGAACTATACACACGCGTCAATTTATGAAGGGGACACTTGCAATTACGATGATAGGGTCTTCTAGAGACGCCCATATCGTCGAAACTAAGGCATACTTCATAAACACCACCTTGTAAAAACCCGTGAACAATGGCCATTTCTTGTCGGTTTCGTATGAACTTTTGGTTTTTAGTTATACTTGTTTTATGATGGTTATTTTTGTCAATGGAACTAGTTGTGCACCCAATACTTGTGGTTGAGAAATGGTATTTATGATCGTGATATATAAAGAAGAGGTGTGACAATGGTAGTTGGTAGTTAGGTTTTGTTTAATTTGAACCTCAAAATTGATTAATTTATTATTTAATAATAGAAAAATGAAAGGTTAGTAGCCTACATATGGTAGTTATTGTTTTTTAGGTTACTAATATTGGCACTTTAGTAGCCTTGTCATTGATAGTTTGTGCCTAATCTAGAACTATATTTCTTAATAATAAAAGCGTGCAATGTTTGTGTTTCAAGTGATATTTAATAAATATTTAGTCTTTGTTAGTAAAAATGTACCTATACTTTTAGCAATTTGGTGTAGGGTTTACATATTGTTATGTGGTCGATAGCTTAGCTTCATGTAAGAATTCCGGTCCTGGCTGATTTTTGGGTAGCACATAAAACTAAAGTTATAATAGCCGTTAATGAGTGAGCTCACCATAGATCAAAATTCATACGAGTCAGCTTTGCTCAGCTCGAAAAAACATACAAGTTTTTTTTGATCAATTTTTATTCAAATGGAATTTTCGCCAAGAACTACTTAAAATCCCTAACCAAACCATATGCAAAGTGAATCAAGGCTGCAACAAGCCTCTTTTAGATGCAATCATGGACAAGTGATCATTGCATTTAATTTACACACGTTATATTGCGTGTAAAATATACTGTCTATTGGATTTTTTTTTTTACATTTTGTAGGTCTGAAGTGACAACAAACTAGAACGATGAAGCTATATGTATGAGGAGAATTGCTATCATGTTGAAATGGAAGCCGAAGTTTTTTAAAGTGCGGATCGAGTCGATACTTCTATATTGGGTTTCATACGGTGATAAATAAATTTTTCTTTCTTGAAACCTATTGATATTTTAGATTTCGTTTGATTTTGGGCCTCATCTTACAGCCCAATATGTGTTTATAGTTTGAGCCTACGTGTAGACTATGAGGGTGGGCGGGGTGGTCTGTGATGACTACTCCGTGATGACCATGACCATCACAGCCATCGGACTCACCAAATCATCACGGACGTGAGGCCAACCCGTGACAGCCACCTCTTGACAGTCATCACGGAGAAAAGAAAAAGGAATGTTGTCAAAAACATGATATCAAAAGATTACTAGATATTATTAACTCAGAATATCAAAGAATACACCTAAAGAAAACAAGAACAGACTAACTTTCTACCTCACAAGATCTCTCTGGTCATCAGACCACTATCAACAACAACAAACAAAGGAAAGATTACAGAACAATAATCAGGAACAAGATGTTCACTGATTTAATCTAACCCTAAATGATAAGAGATGAAGTACAAAGAAAGTAAAACAATAATCTGATCTCTCAATACTCGTAACCCTAGAATGAACGATTAAAGAGCATTATATAGTCCATCAGATGAAGCTAGCTCGGGATCCGTGTAGAAATGATCTACACCGTTGAGAGAAAACACAAAACAATCTTGACCACTCATTATAAACACATACTGAGATGGGCTGGACGAGATGGGCTTTGATAATGGACCATTCTTATAACCAAACAGATAACTTAAGAGAATTGGACCCAATCTAATTCATATAGAAATGGGCTTGACCATCCACACTTGTCTGACCCCAATATTAGGTCATACTCGAACACTTTTGACTTCCTGATCAACTGGCCACTCGTACACAGCATAGCATATCTACTCGGCAACATCTGCTCAGCATCACCCATGTAATCTTGTTCCATGATCAACCTTCATACCTGCACAAATCTTATGCAACATGTTCAAGCCTCAATAATATAATCTACTTGTTTAACTTGACCCATTAGAACATTGTTATCCTTTGGTTAATAAATTGAATCATATGTACATCATTTTAACACCCCCCCCCCACAATTTAATAACCAAATGGATCTTCCATTTTTAACAACCTGCACATCTCCTCATGACTACTAACACCCAGACCTTTAGTCAAGATATCAGCAACTTGCTGATCATAACCAATCTTGACAGTCTGAATGAATCCTTTTATAATTAAGTCTCTTAAGAAAAATAAATCCAGTTCAAAATGCTTTGTCTTATCAAAAAACACAGGGTTAGAGGCAATAGACAAAGCAGCACTGTTATCACAAAACAGTTTAACTGGTAATTTGACTTCAATATTCAATTCAGACAACAAATTCTTAAACCATAAAACTTCACATGCAGCAGTACACATTGCCCTAAATTCTGCTTCAGCAGATGATCTAGCAATTGTAGACTGTTTCTTGCTTTTCCAGGACACAAGTGACTCTCCTAGAAATATGCAGAAACCAGTCACTGATTTTCTGGTGACTGTACACTTTGCCCAATCAGAATCTGAATAGGCAATAAGATCAAAATGAGAACTTTTCTTAAAAGAAATTCCTTTTCCAGGAGCCAACTTTAAATATCTTAACAACCTTAATGCAATCCTAGAATGACTAACAGTGGGACTGTGCATAAACTGGCTTAAGTAATGCACAGCATAAGCTATATCTGGTCTAGTATGAGACAGATATATCAACTTTCCCACTAACTGTTGGTAACCAGTTATGTTAGTTAACTTTTCAGGATGATCATTACTGGAATTTGTTAAGATATGATTTGGTTCTAATGGATTGCTAACTGGTTTGCACCCTAACATGCCATACTCAATTAGCAAATCCATGCAATACTTTCTTTGGGACAGGCATAAGCTATCCTTAGCAGGAACAACTTCTAGTCCCAAGAAGTATTTTAACTCCCCTAGATCTTTAATAAGGAATTTTTCTTTCAGACAAAGTTTAACCTCATTTATTTCATTTATACTATCACCAGTTAACACTATATCATCTACATACACAAGTAGTAAAATAGTAGTACACTTAGAAGTTCTAACAAACAAAGAATAATCACACTTGCTTTGTGTAAATCCTAAATCAACCAATACACTAACAAGCTTCTCATTCCACATTCTAGGGGCCTGTTTCAGCCCATATAATGATTTGTTTAGTTTACAGACTTTGGTCTCATTTTCAGAAAAATAGCCCTCTGGTAAACTCATATAAACATCCTCATTTAATTCACCATATAAAAATGCATTATTTATGTCTAATTGAAATAATTTCCAGCTGTTTTGGACAGCAATAGACATAACAGTTTTAACAGTCACAAACTTCACCACAGGAGAGAATGTTTCATCAAAATCAATTCCCTCCTTTTGACTGTAACCCTTAGCAACTAACCTAGCTTTGAATCTCTCTATCTCACCACTAGACCTATACTTGATCTTATAGATCCATTTACACCCTACAAGGCTTCTGCCTTTAGGAAGATCTACCAAAGACCAAGTATTGTTTCTATTCAAAGCTTCTATTTCTTCATTCATTGCATTGACCCAATTTGGGTCATGCACAGCATGTTTAAAACTTTTAGGTTCAACAGTTTTATTTAAAATACTAGCAAATGCTTTACTTTCACATGTAAGACTAGCATAGTTAACAGATTTCTCTATTCCATACTTAACCTTCCCTTCTATGACAAAATCATCAAGTTTCTTAGGCATAACAGAACCCCTAGAGCTTCTTCTAACACTTTGTAACATTGAATCATTGCCCTCAGAACTAGAAGTATTTTCACCTTCAGTCCTCACATGACCAGCCTTGTCATCACTCTTGGTTCCATCAAGATCTTGGGATTCTAAAGAACCACTTGTCTGAGTACTATCAAGAGTGGACTGCTGTGCTTCATGTGTCCCTGAATCATTGTTACCTGAGCCCCTTCCTTCATCATTGGGCTCTTCAGGGTAATTGTGTGTTTGTGTTTCTAAATCATAATCATTGAAAAAATTTAAAGAATCTACACTAACATTATTATTATCATTGAACCTTTGAAAAACTTCTTTTTCTTTAAAAGGAAATATTGTTTCATAAAATTTTACATCTCTAGAATATGAAATGGTTTTTGACTCTAGACTATAAACCTTATATCCTTTTTTCTCATTTGAATATCCAATGAAAACACACTTTTCAGCTCTTTCACTTAATTTGTTAGATTCATTTAAAACAGTTGAGAAACACAAACACCCAAAAACTTTTAAGTGACCTAGGAAGGGTTCAAAACCAAACATAAGCTCATAAGGGGTCTTGCCATCCAAAACTGAAGAAGGGGTCCTATTAATCAAATAGACAGCAGTCAACACACATTCAGTCCAGAACCTAACAGGTAAATTGCTCTGGAAAAACAAAGACCTAGTTACATTTAATAAATGCCTATGTTTCCTTTCTACTATTCCATTCTGTTGAGGTGTGTAAGCACAAGTAGTTTGATGAAATATTCCCAAATTTTTACAAAAATTTGACATCTGATAGTGTGATGAAACTTGGACCACCCCATATGTTTAGTGATGAAATGCGGTGACACAATAAGATTAGGTCTGATGAAAGAAAATAAGTTGCAAGTTTCATCACACTCCATCCCAGTAAGCTGTCATAAAATTTGAGAAACTAATTAATAGGTAACACAAGTTGAATATTACACAAGCAACCGTATGACCTGCATGCCAACATTTATATAATCATTTTCACAACGATATGTGAACTGAGATGGCATGCCATGTATACAATCATTAATCATACATACATACATACATACATACATATATACATACATACATACATACATACATACATACATACATACATACATACATACTTGTTTAAGATGTCAAAAAAGCCATTTTTACTTGTAAGTTAATTTTCAAAAATAAGAGATGAACTTTAAATGAATTTTTATAGCTAGGTTCTCCTAATTAATTAAAAGTTAAACAATATATGATGGTTGAATTTAGAATTATTTGTTTCATCACGAAAATTAAACATGTGATGTGTCACCCTAAATGACTAAAGACATTTTGATTTGGTCATGCATTGTTAAGTGGGGTCTTGAGTGCTTTACTTGATGAACACGTTGGTTTTACTTGTGTGCCAAGATTGAGATAACTTATAATAAACAACAAAGCAAAGGAAAATAGCTAGGAAAGAAGCTTCAAGGGTATCATACAAAGGAGTAACCAAGACTAGTTTTCAAGGTGAGTTTTATTTTATTCTCTTAATACATTCTAAGTGTGATTTATATGCTTACGAGTTAATCCTATGTTTGAAGTCTTGTATGTATAATACGATTTTTGGATTAGTATAAGAGATCTAAGGAAATAATTATGAATATTATATTCTAGATTTTTTTTCAAGCAAAAATTTAATTGTATAAAATAAAGCTTCTATAAAGTTGTGCTCTTGGAGCTTTTCTAATCCGATAACCACTTATTAACTGCGTACGAGTTTAGTCCAAGCTCGAGTTCGTCGCCATTTGAACTATATTTTTTAAACTCGAACTTAGGTCGTGAGTGTTTTTTCAAGCTCGATCTCGATTTGGAGTTGATTTGTTTCTTATTTATTCACTTATATACAATAATAAATTTTGTAAATAGCATAATTATATGTAACTAGTATTTTGCCCGCCGCCGAGCGTGCAATAACACACAAAATGTAAAACACAATGTATAATATGTAATCTGTTACATACAATATGTTAACAAAAATTACAAAAAAAAAAAAAAATGTAAAAACACTATGAGTGTAAGGCCACTTACACTCTTACAGTAAGACACGAAGTACAAACACAATGTGCTACACATAATTCGTAAAACACAATGCGTAATACGTAAAGACAATAACAAAAAGTGTAACACACAATGTCTTTAAGTAAGTGAAAAGTGTTTATAAAGGTAAAGGAAAAACGGGCAGGTTAAAACTTCATTTAGACAAAACGTCAATGTAATATAACAATGAGAAACGAAAATTGTCAAAAACCAAATGCATATAAAAGTTAAAAACAAAATGCAAACACAATTCTCAAAATGCCATGCAAAACAGTTAAGGGAAAAACATGCCCCTTTCTTCCCCTTCCACCTTCCATTTTTTTAAGTGTAAAAAAAAATAAAAAAAATTGGGTTCATTAGACCAGACACACACACCCCCATCTTTCTCATTGCTCAGAACCCATCTTCTCCAAATCTCACCCCCACACTCTCTCTAAAACCACATGATATCTCTCCCTCTCTCTCTAAAACCACACACAGACACACCCTCCCATCTTCCTCGTTGCTTCGGTGACATTCTCCGGTGGGAGTACCAAACAAACACACACTCCAATGTTCAAAAATTAGGAAAAGGAAAGAAAAAGGACAGGGAGATTTGCCCGTGGTCACCGAAATTGGGACGGGGGAGAGAGTGTTCCCCGACGGGGATGGATGCCACATGGGCTTCCCAATCCCTTCCCCATTTCCACACCCCATGGTTTAAAGCTTAGGTTTATTTACACAAGCTCCAATACATATCAAGTACGCTTAAAATTAACTTAATTAAAGATTTAACACACCTATCTCAAATAACTCATGAGTCAGAAATGGCTAACTCATTTACACAATGTGTTATTGTATTAATCTTTCTTTTAATACAGTAAACATCACTAAAAATTTTACCAAACATTAATTATCATCAAAATTGTTTTCCCACACATCTATCCTTCAATTTTATTTGGTTTTTATATGGTTATGCATAATTTTACCAAGCATTAATTATCATCAAAATTGTTTTCTCACACATCTATCCTTCAATTTTATTTTGTTTTTATATGGTTATACCATATGCATTTCTTTATGGTATCACATTATCACATCTCTTGATTTTTCTTTTCTCCCTTAGACTTTAGCAACTTTTTATTTTCTTTCCTTGAAGTATTAATAAGTAATAACTGCTAATTTTCTGAACCACAATATAACACTTATGGTTTAAGAATTGAGTTATTCTAGAAGGCTACAAAAAAATAAAAAGAGTGAAAAGCCACTATAAAGTGACATGTGTTCAAATGATTAAACAAGTAGGAAGGTAATTTTGTCAAAAGAATATCCATATGCAACTCACATGTCATTTCCACTTTCATTTTTAAACGTCTGTAACTTTTTTATATGTAATCTTTATTTAAAAAAAAATTTATACCATAAAATTGCGTCTTTTTATCTTTAATATGAGTACCATATTGTTATACTTCTGAAGAAAAAAAAATCGAAAACCCAATTGCATATGACACAATAGAGATAACGTAAAACACAATGAGTACCAATTAAATATGGAATGAACAATGGGGTATAAAACACAATGAGCAGTCTAATAAAACACAATGGACAACATACTATGGACACAATGGACAGAAGACTAAAACACAATGAATACTTTTGAAAAAAAGTCGAAACCCAGTTGCGTAAGACACAACGGAGATAACGTAAAACACAATGAGTACCAACTAAATATGCAATGAACAATAGGGTATAAAAACAATGAACGACATACTAAAGACACAATAAACAAAAGTATCTTGTGTATTTGATTATAACCCATTTGAATTTTATAGAACCTATACTTTTTAAGTTTATTAAAATATTATTTCCTTACAGTTTTTTTTTTCATTTTGACTTAATTATTTTTTTACAATATCGCTTTACATTTCTCTTAAATTTTACGAGTTAATACGTTGCAAGACGGGTAGTAAGTCAAATTACGAGTTAACATTGTTACAAATAGCAAGTCCTAAATACTAGTTTTCCTAAAATGAACAGGTGAAATCGTGTCCAAGTCACCACTTGTCTCAACACAAACACACGACCCACGGTAAGAGTTATACACCGCGCCACACACAATCACAACCCAATCACCGCCTTCCCTAAATAACAAAAAAATAAATCTGTCATCTTTTCCGTTATCTCAGATCAATATTCCGTCAACAACAACAACAACAACAACAATGGCCGGAAAATCCAATAATAATAATAATAATAAGCAAAAATCCGCCAAATCCAACGGTCGAAAATCAATCAAACAATCTCTCTTCGTTGACGGCGGTTTGTTATCCGATTGGTCTCCGGTTACCGATTCCCTTCCTTCTAAAGGTAAATAAATTCATCTCATCTCCTTTATTATTATTATTATTATTATTATTTGTGATTGTAATTTGATTGAATATGTATAGGAAAGAGTAGCAATGGTAAGAATAATGGAAGTAATTCGAAGAATAAATCAAAAGCTTCAACTTCTTCCAATTCAAGGATCATGGAGAAGCCTAACATGAATGCTGTTGGTTACAGTTATCCTCAAGTAACGGTTTCTTTCTGTTTATAAGCTTTCAGATGAAACTTTTTATTTGATTAGGAATCAAATTATGATGAAAATGATTTTTTTTTTTTTTTTTTTTTTTTTTTTTTTTTTTTTTGTGTGTGTGTTAAATGTTATGTGTAATTGTGACAAACAAAATGCATATAGAACTTTAGCTATTGATTTTTTATTTTTTATTTTTTATTTTTTATTTTTTATTTTTTTTTATTTTTTTTTTGTGAATTAAAGTAGTTTTCATTTCATATAGGACAATTTACATTAGGATGATAGGTAGACGGGCAACAAGCTTCGCTGTCTCTTATGGAACGGTAGGAATGAGGTCTTGTGAGATATTAGATTGTAAATAAATAGATTTGCATAAACTGTTTTTTGTGAAAAATTTGGTTAGTTATGTATTAGAAGACTCCCTTGTTATCTTGTTGCGATAAAGCTTCTATAATACCTTGTTCTGTAATAAAAATGTTGACTTTTTCGGTCCAGCTTTGAAATTTTTTGAAGGAAATGAAGTGTTGATTTTAGAATATTGTTGAAACCTTTGGACAATAACATAGGCATTCTTATAGATTATTTGATATTTGATAACATGTGCGCATCAGGCGGTTCCAAAACTAAATAACACTATTTTTTTTCCCGAAAATTCGGCTCATTAAATAAATTGTTAGTCTTTATTTGACTCTTGTGATTATTTGATCTGGGGAATGATCATTTAGCTCTAAGTGATATTTGACTGATTTGACTAAATTGATGTTTTTTTTAGATGGACCCTCTTCCAGATGAAGGTGGTGATGAACATAAAAAGTTGGATGAATCAGACACTATTGTTTTGGTTGATACCAAGGTTGTTGCATACGTTGACCAAACAAAAGTCGAAGAAGAATCTGAAACCGTCAAATACGCTGCGTATGATGCAAATTCAGAACTAGATGAAACTTTTCATAGAGGATTAGGGTTTTATGAAAAAGAAGAAGACTTGTCTGTTAATGAAACGAAAGAAGGTTGCATTTCTGCGTCATCATCCTCAGAGGAAATAGAAACTGATCCGTTATCTTCTCCGGAAAAAAATTCAGGATTTTTGTCGATTGGAGGCATGAAACTGTATACCCATGATCTATCTGATGTGGAAGATGATGAGGATAAAGAAAGCGAGGAGTCTTCAGAATCTGAAGATTCCTCTAACTCGTCTGATAGTGACACGTCATCTGAGGATATAGACGATGAGATTGCTAAAGATTACATTGAAGGAATTGGTGGGAGCTATAAAGATACAAATCTTGATGTTTCAGATGATGACAATGACGACGACGACGATGATGATGCTATTAATGATACTGTTATAAAGTTTGGTGGGATTGCACTTCAGGAGGCATCAAGGGAATATGGTATGAAGAATCCTCGGTCAAGATTGAAAAGTCAAAGTCAACCAAAATCTATCAAATTTCGAGCTGACACCGATGATTGGTCTGCTATGGATGATTTTATGCTAGTAAAAGACCCTCGAATTGCTTATGCACAAAAGAAAAAGAAGAAACATGAAAAAAGTAACCGTTCCAGGCGACTTCCAGGTAAAAATATACGAAGAATTTTATTAGGTTAACCAAGGGAATCGACTAATTTATATTTCAGGTAAATATATAATCCTGCATGGAAAGCTACTAAATTTTCAAGAATTTGATAGTAACTCTAAAGTTACAAAAAAGTTTGATTTGAGGTAATCAGTACAGGCCATAGGTCAAAAAGATTATGTGGCAGATGACATGCCATAGCCCATAAGCTATCATGTTGACTTCCTTTGTTGCTCTGGTGCTTAGAAAACGGATAATGTGTCATTGTATTGACAAGGTTAAAGATCTTTAGTCGAAACTCTAGAAAGTTTGAAGGTTTTTATGGTTAAAATAAAGATGACAGAGTTTAGACCAAAATTAGTTACCTTTTTACACGTTTTAACACAATTTTTTACTTATTAACCCACTCCCTCCTACTTCCAATGAGGCAAACTGTTAAAATAGACTTAAGCAGTTGCATGTATTGCAGAATGTTAATCAAGTATTTAACCAAACAACGGTAACTTAATTGCTTTCCTTGAATTGTATCGCATATGCTCCTCAGTGTATCATTTCAGGTGAGAAGAAAAAACTACGTCAAGATACAATTGCTTTGAAGCGTAGGGAGCGAATGATACAGCGAGGCGTTGATCTTCAGCAAATAAATCTGGTAAGCACAAAATCAATTTTAAAAGAATATGCATTAGTGCATTACTTATAGTTTATGAATACACAGTGAGCTTGCTAACGTTTATGGACCTTTGAACTTATATTTGGCTCTTAAATGCAGAAATTAGTGCAGATGGTGGAGAATGAGGGTGATATTATGTCTTTTGAACTTATGCACTCTCGGGATTGTTCACAGGTATAAATACTCAGAAACCGTGCATATTGATGTATTTTCTAGGCTCGTTTTTTTCCTTCTTTTAATGGAACCGTAAGCAACTGAAGCGCAGCAATCTAATTTTACAATAAATTTCTCGGTCACTTCAGGTCCAAAGGTTGGCATCAATTTATCGTTTGAGAAGTTGCAGTCAAGGTTCAGGCAAAAGAAGGTACTGCATGTTTATTTAAACTTCAGTTTTCCTATTTGTTTGAAACTTATTATCTACTGATTCGAAATAAGCCAGCCGTCTTTTGTAGAATCCAATCCTAATCACCATCTTTCTTAAATAATAAAGAGTTGTTAACTTAGAATTTATTTTCTTCAGGTTTGTAACGGTGACGCGGACAGAACACACTGGGATGCCATCTTCCATTGACCGAATCCGCCTTGAAAAGGCTAGTACAACTCGGTTTATCATGGATCACATTCAAATGATGAAATACAGTAGTTAACGAATTACATGTTTCTTTTACAGCTTATAGGAGATGCTGATATTGCAGTTAACAATACACCGCCAGGCAAAATGGCTGCAAATAGTAGTAAAAAAGCTTCAAGAGGAACCACTGGTTTGAGCCCGTTAGACTCGAGATTAATAAAAGCCAAAACTTACGGCGAATCAAGCAGCAATAAAAGAAGAGAAAAGGACAAGACAGTCACTTATGCTAAACAACCAGTTTCCTTTATATCATGTGGTAACATGGAACCCGAACCAAATGTGACCACTTTACCAGTTGATGAACCAAAACCGAGAGACCAAACTGCGAGCTCATCAAGCTATGGTGCTTTCGAGAACCACACAACCGGCTTTGGTTCAAGAATGATGGCAAAAATGGGGTATGTAGACGGAAACGGACTGGGGAAGGACGGTACAGGAATATCAGAGCCTATTGAAGCGATCCAACGGCCCAAATCACTCGGATTAGGAGCAGAGGCTCCTGAAGACACAACCCCACCACAAAGGTTAAAGGGCCAAAGCTCTAGAAGTAACGAAAGTAGAGGCGGATCGGGTAATGCACGTGTCGGGTTGTTTGAAAAGCATACAAAAGGGTTCGGGTCGAAAATGATGGCGAAAATGGGGTATGTTGAAGGTTCGGGTCTCGGGAGAGAGTCACAAGGGATTGTTGACCCACTTGTGGCTACCAGGCTGCCTAAATCTAGAGGTTTGGGTGCAAATAGTTAAGTTTTATTGACCCTATAAATGGTTTAGAAAAATGAGGTGGTGAAAGTCATGATTCCTGTTGTAGTTGAATATGTTCTAACATGTACCATGTGATTTATTTATATATCACATATGGACACTTGTATTATCACATTATGCTGTAGATTTTACTTGAAAGTTAAATAATGCGCGAATAATTTTCGCGTATGGAGTTTATGTTTAAGGTCTGTAGAATCATTCGGACGGGTCTTCTTCATGTTGCACCTTTGTTTTAAGCTCGGAAACATCTATACGATTTAAGACCCAACTCGCCGAATTTGTAGAATAGGTACAATCGGTGGTGTTTGAGACTGAGTTGAAAAATGACTTATTGAAAAAGCCAATAAGTCAATAATAAGCTGTTTCAATGACTTATTGAAAAATGACTTAGAAAATGAATAGCGATAAATAGAAAAAAAGAAAATATGATTAGTAGCTTTACAGAAATAATAATAATAATAATAATAATAATAATAATAATTTTTTGAGTAAAGATCCGGTACAAATAGCTTTTTTGGTAAGAACTGTGAGAATCAAAGGAGGGTATTTTTTTTTTATTTTTTTTTTCAAAATTTTTTTTTCCCATATTGTTAAACAAGTATTATAGTATTGAAAACTAAAAAAAAAAAAAAAATTGGTGTAGAGTAATTACGTGTAGAGTAATTACATAATTACTCTAGTGTAAACTAATGTATTTACCTTAATGACGTAATTACACTAAAAAAAATTTTAAATTTTTTTTTTTTGTATTATTCATCTAGAAAGAATGTTTAAGCACATGGGAAAAAAAATTCTAAAAAAAAAATAAATTTTTTTTACCCCCTTTGATTCTCACAGTTCTTACAAAAAAACTATATGTATTTGATCTTTACTCTTCATGAATATATAGCATTCTGCTTATCTGTCGGTGAGCAACGTTGACGGTACGTCGTCACTATCGCTTTTCTATATAATATTTCTCTAGAGACCCAAGCTTAATATAATGCTATATTAATACACAAGTTGGTTGTCAAAATATGTATACAAAAGTTGGTAAATACACAACAAAAGTTGGTTATTTATCCACACAGGAGCCAAAATACAAGTCACATAAAATTGTATGAGAATTCTATTAAGTATATGTAGGTAATTTTTACTTAGGGGATTAGAGATGTGGTTTTATGATCTATAACCATGCATACACGCACATACACAAAAATAATGTAGGCATCATAGGGTCAAGAGTAATTTTCTTTACCAATCAAGGCCTCAATTTTATTATACGTTTTGAGCCCTTATAAAGCTCAGCCAGCCTTCAGCCTCGCACCAATCACGTGTCACCAAACATATATGATAATCTAAGCGTCTTAATACAGAAAAATCATATACATGTATTTGCGTAGTTGCATTTCTTCAATTCGAAACATATACGAATACGAAAATATAGTTTACTAAAAGAATATTATTATTATTATTATTATTATTATTATTATTATTACAAAAAATAATTTTTTTTTTTGAACGGGCTGACGGAACGGAGAACCACCCATAAGAACACCCAAACCGCGCAAGTTCGAACCCCGGCTCCAACGTTTGCAAGCCCGCGTAAAGACGCGTGGGAACAAACCCCCAGCGCAGGAAACCGCCACAAACCGGAGTCGAACCTCCGCCTGTGGGGAAAACCTGCGCACCTCACCCCAGCCGGGCTGGGGTCATCGGCAAAAAAAAATAATTTATTTATTTTTCAAACTTTCAAAGGTCAATAACGTGTTAATAAATCCTCACACCACTTTTACACACTTTAAGTATCCCTTTACCCAATATTTCCTCCTCGATCACCGACGAAATTCAAGATCGACATTTCGTCGAACACCTTATCTCCCCCTTCACAAATCCCTACCACTAACTCATCAATCACAAATCTCTTCCATTCATTTCATCATAAGGTCAGTTAACTCCATTCCCATTTCCCCCCATTACACTCCCACCATAAAATCTTTATTCTTTTTTTTTTTTTTAATTTTGTTCATTTATTTTATTATTATACTAATTCTTGCATTCTGCCAATTGGGTATTTCAGATCCAACAAAAAAATGAAACTTTTTGAACATTTCAAGATCTGGGGTTTGTTGATCTGCTTGATATCTCAACTGGGTCATGGTTATTATTTGCCTGGTAGTTACCCTCATAAATATGTTGTAGGTGATCAATTATCTGTTAAAGTCAACTCGTTGACTTCAATTGAAACAGAAATCCCTTATAGTTACTATAGTTTGCCCTTCTGTAAGCCTCAAGAAGGTGTTAAGGATAGTGCTGAGAATTTAGGTGAGCTTTTAATGGGCGATAGGATCGAAAACTCACCGTATAAGTTTAAGATGCACACGAATGAGACCGAGATCTTTCTTTGTCAAACTAAGCCTTTATCGAGCGATGAGTTTAAGCTGTTAACGACTAGGATAGATGAAATGTATCAAGTTAATGTGATTCTTGATAACTTGCCCGCGATAAGGTATACAAAGAGGGATAACTTTTTGGTTAGATGGACCGGATATCCGCTTGGGATTAAGGTTCAAGAGACTTATTATGTGTTTAATCATTTGAAGTTTACGGTTCTTGTGCATAAGTATGAAGAGGCGAATGTGGCGAATGTGGCGAGTGTTATGGGTACAGGGGATGCGGCTGAAGTAATCCCTACGGTTGATAAACCGGGATCTGATATTCCTGGTTATATAGTTGTTGGATTTGAGGTTCAACCGTGTAGTTTCCAGCATAATATGGATTCGTTAAAGAATTTGAAAATGTACGGGAAATACCCGAATAAAATAGCTTGTGAAACGAATACTGTGACGATGGGTATAAAAGAAAACGAGCCTGTGGCTTTCACTTACGAAGTTGAGTTCGTTGAAAGTGATATTAAGTGGCCGTCGAGATGGGATGCTTATTTGAAAATGGATGGAGCGAAAGTACATTGGTTTTCGATTCTTAATTCGTTGATGGTCGTCACGTTTTTGGCTGGGATCGTGCTCGTGATTTTCTTGAGGACCGTAAGGCGGGATCTGACTCATTACGAGGAGTTAGACAAAGAGGCGCAAGCCCAAATGAATGAAGAGTTATCAGGCTGGAAACTAGTTGTGAGTGACGTTTTTCGTGTTCCTGATTATCCTGCACTTTTATGTGTTATGGTTGGGGACGGGGTTCAGATTCTTGGAATGGCGGTTGTCACTATCTTGTTTGCTGCACTCGGGTTCATGTCTCCTGCTTCTCGTGGGACCCTTCTCACGGGTATGTTGTTCTTTTACATGGTTCTTGGAATCTTGGCTGGTTATGTTGCTGTACGTATGTGGAGAACGATTTTTAGTGGCGATCATAAAGGATGGGTGTCGGTTTGTTGGAAAGTTGCTTGCTTTTTCCCGGGTATCGCGTTCTTGATCCTTTTCGTGTTAAACTTCCTCTTGTGGGGCTCAGGTAGTACCGGTGCAATCCCCTTTTTGTTATTCGTTGTCCTAATTTTACTCTGGTTTTGCGTATCCGTGCCTTTAACCCTCGTGGGTGGTTATTTCGGAGCAAAGGCCCCACATATCGAGTACCCGGTTAGAACCAATCAGATACCCCGTGAAATCCCGGCTCAAAAATACCCATCTTGGCTATTGGTTCTGGGCGCGGGTACTCTTCCGTTTGGGACACTTTTTATTGAGCTTTTCTTCATAATGTCTAGCATATGGATGGGTCGGGTCTACTATGTTTTCGGGTTCTTATTCATAGTTTTGATCCTTCTAGTGGTAGTATGTGCTGAGGTGTCATTAGTCTTGACCTACATGCATCTTTGTGTTGAGGACTACAAGTGGTGGTGGAAGTCGTTCTTTGCTTCGGGCTCGGTTGCGTTATACATTTTCTTGTACTCGATTAACTATCTTGTTTTCGACCTCAAGAGCTTAAGCGGGCCTGTTTCGGCTACACTTTACTTGGGATACTCGTTGTTCATGGTTCTAGCCATTATGCTGGCGACTGGGACTGTCGGGTTCCTTTCATCGTTCTGGTTCGTGCACTACTTGTTCTCGTCGGTGAAGCTTGATTGAAACTTGAAAGAGGTTTACATGAATTTGAAGGGAAATGGGAATAAGTTTAAAGTTTGTATGAGTTTTTGTTCTTGTTTTTAGAAATGGTGCCATAGTTATGAAGTTTGTAATCTTAAATTTCTTGTTAGTTGATTGTATGAATTCATGGACAATTGGATTTGATTCTAAGTTGGTTTTTTTATTCATACACTATGAATTTAAATAATGTTATTAGAATTATTAAAATTTTGTATTTGAATTTAATCGCGCGTATATTATCTAGGGTTGGGCTTTCGATAGACTGCGACAAAAGGGGTTTACGGCTTGAACCAGTTTTGGTTTGTTTTGGTCAAGTTTTTTTTTTTTTTTTTTTTTAAGTTTCCGAGTAGCAGTCCTTGCAGAAATCGTTGTTATGACAATGTAGAACGGGTCTGGTTTGGGTCAAACTTGGTCAAAACTGGTTTTCGAAGGTTTCAGGTTGGAACCGGTTTAAAGGGGAGAAAGGATCAGTTCGCTTCAGGTTCGGTTTCAAAACTGGCTTCAAGGTATAGGTTGCCGATCGATTACAACCCGCCGGTTTGGTTTGGTCTCAATATCGAACCAGCTTTTTGTGCATTGACTATCAGAGTAGAATATGTAATGTAAGTATGTACCATTAGCCCAAAAGAAAAGCACAACCGTTTTGTCTTAAGCCTAAAACATTGTTTAGGTTAGGCATTTGGGCTGCTATGTTTTGCTGAAAGCCCAGTTTGATTGAAGGCCCAGTCATGTTTTGCTTATTAAAGTTTTTTTTTTTTTTCTGATTTTTGGTTTATTTTGCTAGAAAATAAATAAAAATAATATCCAAAATGTAAATTTCTCAATGTTTAATGTTCTAATATTGTTTTACATCCAAATTTAAGAATGGTTAAGTAGTTTTTGATTAAATATGCCAAAACACCTAGATGCAAAGAAACGAGTTTAAGTAATCTCAAACCCGTACCTAGTTTTAAAAGAATGTCCTATGCCTGGCCAAAACATGTCGGGTATCAATCGGATAATTACCATCCTGGTACCGGGTTATCTGTGGGTTTCGGTATACTCATTTATAAAAATACATGTTGGTTATAGTTGATTGGCTGATCCTAAACTCGTCGAGTATCAATCGGGTAACTATTCATCAATTAGATTTATCACAATCACCAGATAAATTCTCAAATAACAACAATGCGTATAAAATAAATTATCAAATGTATATAAAAGAAATATCTATATGCAAATTATCAAAACTGCCAATCGTGAAGATGCTTACAAGTTTACGTGCGGAGAGAATGAGGAAGATAGAGGATTGGGGTACTTAAAAGTGATGATTTGGTGTCATTTAAAACACCTTATTAATTTCAGCATATGTACGACATAACAAAATAAATAAAGGAAATTATTTCGGGTATATAACTGGGTAAATGAGCATATATTATTTGGTAATCGAGTCGGGTAACATGTATATCACCAAATCCAATACATGCGAAAAATAAAAAATAATTCCTTACCCATGAAAAAATAAAAAAATAACCCCTTACCTGATTATATGACTCCACAGTCCATACCCGTCCCAGATTTTTAGGTATTCCCATCGAGTTTGAATTTCATTGACATCCCTACTTTTACCAATAGACATTAATAACTTTTAACTAAGTACAAATCTGCCATCATGTTAATCCTAGTCACTGAATTGACTTGATAATACGCATGTTTTCCTATGTATACGGTCCGTCATATATGTGTAGGAAGGATTGCACATAAGTGATAATGATTTAACCTTAGGCTTGAAATATAGGTGACAAACTGATAGGTTTTACAAAGAAAAACCTACAAAACTCCCAAGAACACAAGATAAAGAAAGGATCAAGCCAAAGCTTTTTTTCAAATAATTTTCTTCACCTTTTTTATTTCAATGCATCCAATTTAAATATTCAAACAAGATATGCAAGTTGATCCCACGTTGTGAAGATCATGGCCTACAAAATGGAAACGTGGTTCCTAATGTGAATTACTACCCATGCATAACATTAGAATTGATAAACGTGATACTAATAACTAAACATGCATTATAACTAATATAGAAATGAAGACTAAGTCAAATGATAATAATCAAACGTGGTTTTATCCCCATGTTTCGGTACGTATCAATTCCCACGCACCTCAAAACGTTCTTGTCCTCAAGAACGGGATGTTCGGTTCATGGTGGTCACCACTCGCGTCATCCGGTGGTGTTTAGTTCAGTCCCGATGTGGCACGTCGATGGTTTCCATGGCGGTCGCCACTCAAGACGTACAATGGCATTTGGAGCTGTCTCAACGTAGCGCCACGGTGGGCGCCGCTCACATTTTCCGGGCTAGAGTGTTTGACACCTGTGTCTGAGGTCTACCTTCAAATAGGGGTGTTCAAAATCGGATAATCCGAATTTCGGATATCCGAATTTCGGATAATCCGAAATTTCGGATAGTCAATATTGAGATCCGAATCCGAATCCGAAATTTCGGATATCCGAAATTCGGATATCCGAAATTTCGGATTCGGATTCGGATCATCCAACGGATAATCCGAAACTTAAAAAAAAATAAAAAATAATAAAAAATAATAAAAAAAACTATAAAAAACGTTCTCCTTTATGCCTAAAACGTGAACCTATTAAAAAACAAAAATTGAAGTTAGATAAACGGAATTTGAACAAAAAATATATAAAAAAAAACTTATTATTTTGATGGAAGGGGGCTGTGGAGGTCGGATACGAGGTGGACGGGGGTTGTTATAGAGGAGAGAAGATGGAGCAACAGCTACGGATTAGAGGAGTATGGACTTAGAGTTAGAAGGATTAAGGATTTAGGATTGTGTATTGTGTTATGTAGTGTATATAATATTATATATTTATATATATATTTTTAATATTCGGATTCGGATAATCCGATTATCCGAAAATTTTCAAAATCAGGATCCGAATCCGAAATTTCGGATAATCCGATTTTCGGATATCCGAAAATTGGATTATCCAAAATTTCGGATAATTCTTATTCGGATTTTCGGATTTTTCGGATTCGAATTTTGGATTATCCGATTTTGAACAGCCCTACCTTCAAATACATCAAATAGCTCATCAAATACATCCATATACATTAATAACTTTTCACTTTGTGAAACAGACACGTGAACTTGTGTAAAGAGGCAACAGGACTTCAACAAATGCTTAGAACCATAATTGTTGATCTTCCATGTTCTCTTGTCACTAAACAACACAATGTCATTTAAGGTTGAATATTGTATTTCTATGGAGGTTGGTTTACGTGTAGATGATGTGGTTGAATGGAAGGGAGGTGGTGGTAGCGGTTGTGGAGACGGTAGGGGTTTTGGCATGGTGACCGTTTTTGGCAACCACGGTGGTCTCCATTCGAATCTTACCACGGGATTGGGGGTGGTATCCACAGAGCGCCATGGGGGTCGCGACGGAGTTTGGTGGACGTGGGTTGTTTGTGGTGGGATGTGGCTGTGGTAGTATTTGGATTCTATGATTTGGGAAACCAGTTTTTGGTAGTTTTGGGATAGTGTTCTTATAGAACTATTTTGCATGGCAGACGTTTGTTTGGAGAGGTTTTCAACCATGGCTGCCATGGTTTTGGGTAAGGTGTTATGGCATGTTTCGGGATGCCGATGGGGGTGTTGTTGTGGTGGGTTTGATATTAGAGGGAAGGTCGATAGCATTGTGGTAGTGAAAGATTTCCATGTGAGGTGGTCATCTCCTCGGTACCATGAATTAAACCAAGAGAATGGTTCATCATCAAAGTACTCAACGACATAGGCAAACCGGTCTTCCTCATAAATGGAATACAACGAAAAGAAACTTTCCAAATCATAAAGCCACCGGGCCGGATTCGAACCGGTGAAGCGAGGTAGAATAGTGGGGTCATTGAGTTCTTCCAAAGCCATGGAGGCTAAGGCTCAATGAAAGCACCAATTGATAGGTTTTACAAAGAAAAACCTACAAAACTCCCAAGAACACAAGATAGAGAAAGGATCAAGCCAAAGCTTTTTTTCAAATAATTTTCTTCACCTTTTTTATTTCAAAGCATCCAATTTAAATATTCAAACAAGATATGCAAGTTGATCCCACGTTGTGAAGATCATGGCCTACAAAATGGAAACGTGGTTCCTAATGTGAATTACTACCCATGCATAACATTAGAATTGATAAACGTGATACTAATAACTAAACATGCATTATAACTAATATAGAAATGAAGACTAAGTCAAATGATAATAATCAAACGTGGTTTTATCCCCATGTTTCGGTACGTATCACAAACACTTTTATAAAAAGCTTCTAGTAAATATTTACTTTTAACAGCCTACCAAATTTGGCGTTAGATGTAAAGTTGAGGTTGGTAAAAAGGCGTCTAAAAGAATGGGTTAGTGTTCAAAAATCAGCGATGGATGAGGAGTATTCTGTGAAGGTTAAAAGGTTTGAATAATTGGAGTTGTTGGCGGAACAGGGGGGTTGATCACCGACGAGCTTGAGGAAAGGATTGTATGTCGATCAATCATCTTGGAATCTGACCGATTAAAAAACTTGGACTTAAAGCATAAGTCAAGGGTTCGTTGGGCGAAGGAAGGTGATGAAAATTTGTCATTTTTCCATGGGGTTATTAACTCGAACACTAGAAACAACCGGATTAATGGCTTGATGATCGATGGTGAGTGGTCTGCGTCACCAACGATTGTAAAAGATTTTGTTTTCTCTTTTTTCCAGGACAGGTTCCAGGAAGCGGATAGCAACAGACCCACTTTGGTTTGTCCCAATGTCAGTAACCTTTCGGAGATGGAGTCGTTGAGTTTGGTCTGAACTTTTTCATTAAAAGAAATCATGGCCGCTGTGTGGGATTGTCAAGGTGATCAAGCGTCGGGACCCGATGGGATAAATATGGCTTTTATCAAGCGTTTTTGGGATATTTTGCAGAATGATTTCTTGAAGTTATTCGACCATTTTTATTCAGTGGGGGAGCTTAATAACGGGTGCATTTCGTCGTTTTTGGTACTTATTCCTAAACGAAAGGATCCGGCCGGGTTAAATGATTTTAGGCCTATAAGTTTGATTGGGTGTATAAACAACTTGGTGTCGGTCGAACAAACCGGTTTTTTTGTCTGGTAGAAGCATAGTAGATGGGGTTATCATTCTCAATGAGATTATTCCATGGTTGAAGCGACGCAAAAAATAGGGTTTGATTCTAAAAGTGGATATCGAGAAGGCTTAATTCACTTAGTTGGGGGTTTGTAGATTCGGTATTGTCTCAAACGAATTTTCCATCTAAATGGCGTATGTGAATCATGTCTATTATTTCGTCTGCTGGAGCCTCGGTATTAGTTAACGGCTCCCCAACTCAAGAGTCTCAATGTTATCGTGGTTTGAGACAGGGTGACCCTTTATCGCCGTTTATTTTTGTCTTAGCGATGGAGGCTTTGTCTATGGTGATGAAGAAAGCATGTGATGTCAGTATCTACAAAGGGCTGTCCTTTTCTACATCTGGGCCGATTTTATCTCATTTCATATATGACGATGACGTAGTGTTCTTGGGTGAGTGGTCTTTTGATAATATTATTAATTTGAAAAGGATATTAAGATGCTTTTATCTTGTTTTCAGGGTTGCGCGTAAATATGTCCAAAAGTAGCTTATTCGTAATTGGGGTGGAAGATAATCTCATTCAACTTATGGCGAATGTGATGCGTTGTTTGAGAGGGTACGTACCTTTCAAATACTTAGGGCTACAAGTTGGGGCCAATATGAACTTGATAAAAAAATTGGGATCCTATCGTGGAAGTTTTCAAGAGAAGGTTATCTATTTGGAGGGTCAATAGGTTATCGTTTGAGGGTCGAATAACGTTGATTAGGGTTGTTATGAATGCTTATCCAACGTATTATTTCTCTTTGTATAAGGCTCCCATGGGTGTGATTAAGAAGCTCGAAAAAATACACAATGACTTTCTTTGGGGATTGACTTCGGATAGGGATAAGATGACTTGGGATTCCTGGCATAATTCGATGGCTCCAAAGGAATGTGGGGGTCTGGGTTTTGGGTATTTGAAGTTGGCTAATTTGGCGATGTTGGCCAAATGGTAGTGGCGGTTTAAGTCGGAAAGTGGAAGCCTTTGGAAGCGAGTGATTTGGCAGATTCATAGTGGGTCCAAGACGTAGAATTTCATTCTGGTTAGACTTAGTATTACGGGTCCGTGGAAAGCTATTGGGACCATAGACTCTGATTATGGGTCGGTTGGTGTTGATCTGATAGGTATGTTTCAGGGTCTTCCTGGAATGAATAGTCATTGTTGCTTTTGGAAAGAAAAATGGTTGTTCGACAAAACGATTCAAAATTAGTGCCCGCATTTGTTCTTGTTGGAAAGGAGTAAAAACGCCACAATCTCTGACCGAGTGACTTGGTCGAACGGTGCTCAGATTCTGCAGTTTTCATGGTTGACGACTCCGCCGTCTGAGGTAGAACTCGCTGAACTGCAGTGTTTGATTGATGCATTGTCGGGTTACGGGTTTGGGTTGGGCGAAGATAGTTGGATTTGGGAGCCGGATGCTGCTGTTGGTTGTTCTGTCCGTAGTGCTCGTATTGCTGCTGGGAAAAAAAGTTCTTTATAGATCGGGGTTTGGAGTTCGAGTGGAATAGATGGGTACCGGTTAAAGTCAATTTCCTGGTTTGGCGAATCATTTAAGACAGTGTTCCAATTGCAGCAGGGTTATTGCACAGAAGACTAAACATTCCAGACACAACCTGCAGATTATGCAGAGAGAAGAAGAAAGTGCTGCACATTTGTTCATTTCCTGTCGGCTCGCGTCTCAGGTTTGGGAATTCATCGGGGCTTAGTGTAAGTTGAGAATGGTATTTTTTATGGAACTCATTGATTTGGCCAAGTTTCATAAGAGTCTTAGAGGTTCAAAGAAATGGAAGAAAGCCGTGTATTTGATCGTTCAAACATCATTATGGGTACTATGGAAATGGTGAAACGAGGCGATATTCAATGGAAAACAGGTCAACATTCGAAGAATAAGGGAGGAAATTAAAGAGTTTAGTTTTCTTTGGTGTAAAAATAGGGCGAATGTCGGGGGAATTACTTGGGAGGATTGGTGTAGTTTTAATACGACTATGTTTGTATAGTTTTCTTTGACTTTGGCGGATTTATTTTGGTGACCGTCTAACTTTTGGTTAGGCGGATGCTTTGGTGAATAAATATTTGTTGGCCTTTCAAAAAAAAAAAAATAAATAAAAGATTAAATGTGTCAAATGATGCTATTAAAAGATAAATGAAGATAAGCGGTTGTTATCGTAAACATCACATTACAATAGCATTGATTTAGTAGTCATGATCCTTGCATATTTTGCCTCTCTCAATCCTCTTGCTACAGCAATCTCATGTTGTTGCTCACCATTGCACCCGTTGCTCCCATGATCCTTGGATTGGTTTTTTTTTTTTTTATAGTGTTCTCTCCAGTGGCGAAGGTTTGTAGGGGCGGGGAGGGGCGGCCGACCCCCCCGGATTTTTGCGCAGAAGTTCCGATTATATACTATCCGTATAGAAAATTTTGAAAATATAGGGTTTCGACCCCCCGAAACCAGTGACTTCCGAACCCCCAATGACTTCCGACCCCCCGAACCTTCGGGTCAAGCTTCGCCACTGGTTCTCTCTATATATCTATTTTATGATAAGCTATATCGGGTCTTCAATGAAATTAAATTTCGACCTCATTATCCTATATATTTATTTATCAAGTTCCATGAACAGTGCTTTTGTTTTTTTCCCAATTTTTACTATTGATAACTGTATTTATACTATTTTGTTTGAGTATATTACCAATAAATGTTCCAGTACAGATGGTGTGTTATTGCTGTGTTCAGGTAAGATGGCTCGGTTCGAGCCTTGCAAACTGCATGTTCTTGGGTCGTTTTTTGGTATTTAATTTTTTGTTAATTAAAAATGATCTTGGGGACACCTGTATTACACGTGTTGACAACACATACTTTCTCCTTTAATAGTCACACATTCTCTCTCTCTCTTTTGAGAAAGCAATCTCTGTGTCTCTTCTCCATCCTTTTCTCTCTCTCTCTTTGTATATTCCTTCTTCTTTAATATCTACAATCGTTATCCTCATCTCAGTCGATTATTTGTTAGATTTACCAATCTTCATCATCAATCATTCATTCATACCCACAAACACTCTCTTTCACACAGACACATGCAACCACCAATAACCACATCCCATCACCGTCGCTAACTTCCATCACCATCTCTGATCTGACATCGTCCAACGTTTACAGAGAAAAGAGCGCATGGGAGAGAGCTAGATCTAGATAGACGCGCAAGAGAGAGGGAGAGAGAGCAGCCTATGGCCTTTTCATCCTGTTTACCCAGTTCGCCGGTGGTGGTGCCGTTCCGGTGAAAGAAGATGCTAACGGTGGTTCCGGTTGAGAGTGTTACGGCGACGGCGGATTACTGTGGCAACAGTTTATTCTGCTTTGGAAACACAACAATTGAAGTTTAGTGTACCAAACAACTTTATTGGTCTTTTAACTTAGTGCTATTGTTCTACGATCATTTTATTGGAACAACAATACATGTTTTTCATTATTATTAACATCTATTATTGAAACACTTGACATGAGTGGCCTTAACAAGTTTTTTTCCTACCAGTTTTTGGATATGTGTGTGTTAATACCCAAGTTGAATTTGGGGGTACAATAGATATGTTTGTATAAAAAGTAAATGAAGACTGATTTGTTGTGCTGGTTTGCTGTTGTTGAACTGTTTCAGCTCATCAGCCTCATCAACTTACATGCTAATTGCTGCCATTTTTAACGTTTGGATCGGTTTAGTTAGTGGCAGTGATGAGTCTCGAATTTATACGGACATGTGGCGAGGATGGCATGGCATGGGTGTTGGATGGTAGGCGTGTGCCTGCAACCCACCTTGCCGCCATGTTTTTCTACGAGATCTGAGCCACAACACTGCTTGATAAGAAACGCATCCCCTGCTTACAACAATCAGATGTTCAAGGAACCACGTTTTACTGTTTACGAGATGGCCAAAAAGTAGCAACTGTATAGGGTGGTTTGTTGAGGTATTTTGGTATTTCAGGTACGATCTCTTCATTGATTTTGAATCAGCAGTGCACGTATTTATGCCTTATACGCTGTTAGGCGATGGTGACAGCAAAAAAAGCTATGCTCATTGTTTTGGCATGGCAATTATATTATTTGCAGCCACATTGAACTGGCTTTGCTGAGCTTTTGAGCTGCAGTTTCTATCCGTGGGATCATTAATTATCCTATATATTTATTTATCAACTTCCATGGATAGTGTTTTTTTTCCATCTCTTTTGTTGCTAACATCATTTATATTGTTTGGTTTGCATATATTAGCAATAAATGTTCCAGTACAGATGGTGTGTTGTTGTTGTGTTCAGCTAATCTGCCCTACAAGCGTTGATGAATAGTTATTTCTTTTGAGTTTGGAAAGCTTTGACACGACTTGTGACCTAATACGCTGAGAGGCGATGATGAGATCAACATAATTGCTATATTCATTGTTTTTGCGTGGCAAATATGTTACTTGCAACCACAATGAACTAGCACTTCTGTGCGGCCTGTTTAGGCATATTTAACAGTCGGTCGGTTGGATGGTGGCGATTGTTAGTTGCTCACCGGTTTTGTTGGTTTGTCGTTGGTGGCGTTGTTAGCCGTGGTTTGTCTTCCTGATCAGCTGTAGTTGTGGGTGTTTGATGGTACAGACGCAAGAGAGAGTGTGTGGACAGTCGATAGCAAGAAGATTTAGAGGTCAAATTCCCACCGTTCCTACATGTTATTCTGATTCTTTAGCCCGACATTTTTGTATAGATTATACCCTCAATCGTTTAGTGTTTTTGTTTTCAGATTTTATATACGGGCTTTTGTATGTTGCTTCGCTTTGGCCATCGTCAACCCAGCTTAATGGCTGACCGAAATGTTGGAATGAAGACTTTTTAAAACCAAGTCCTATTCGGTCGTTGCATCTTGGATTTGTTCACCGGCTATGATGATGTAGGTGAAAGAAAATCAGGTTTGACGCTGCATACCAAGGATGGCGAGTGCACTATTTGTTGATCGCAACCTGTTATGCCGCCATGATAACCACTTTACCTGTTCTGAGCTGTTAAAAATACCGAACAACTACAAATCTGGTAGATATACCTATAGTTGTTGATATACCTATTGCTGTAGATTGAAATAGGTTAAAACATTTTTGATATACCTATGGCATGCAGCGTCAAACCTGGATAAGGTGTGAATGAAATAGGTTTAGACCTGATTTGACGCTGACACAGACATGAACACAAAGAACCTGGTCAGTGTCAAAAACATTTTTGATAGTTAATATACCTATAGTCTTTGATTCTTACCATGCATATTCTCTACCTATCCAACAACAAAGAATCGAGACGGGTCAAAGTGTTTCATAGTAAAGCTCTGGCGCAAGTGCAATTGCGAAGTGTGAACACAAAGGATTACTTTATTGGAAGGATTAAAGAAGCGATTAAAAGTAAGTGCGCCAATCACACTATGTTTCATTATATCACATCCTGATTTGGTTTATTATGATATTTTTTGAAATTGCAAAAATGGTTATGATATATTTTTTTTAAGTGTTTGTAGACACGAAAGAAGGTAATTGGTTGTTGGGTGGTGGGTGGTGGATGGAATAATGATCTTTGGGGAGGAGAATTGCCAACAGCCTCTTGGATTGATGACATTACACCTCATCATCCTATAAGAAACGTTACATACGATTTATATAAACTCAGCTCAGCACAACTCACAAGTCTTTTCGAAATTGGATTCCTTGATATGCAGGTATGGCTTTCAAGAATGGATGGTCACATGGGTTTGGCTAACTCTTTGGCTCTAAGAATAGCTGGTGTTACCAGTGATATGCAAGATCCAGTTGGTGGAACTATTAGCAGAAATGAGGTGACTTAAAGTTGTAGCCTACTATGAATGGTTAGTAAATTGTGAGAATATGCCATGTCAGCTTGCTGATTTATCTGGAAGAATGTTATATGCTAATTTAATTTATTCAATATTCTCATTAAGATTATTGTATTGTTTTTCTTACCATGTGTATTTCATATGTGGAGAATTTACTAAGGGTTTATTTTTATGTTTTAGGTTGATACAAGTATCTGTTTATCTTCTTTTGTGTTTGACGTATGAATGTAATCAATCATTATACCCGACTTTCAACTTACAACTATTAATAGCCTACTTCAATGCTAGCATGACAATGTTTTGCACTTTGTTAAATGGATGGAAAAAGTTTTGTTACCAGCCTTCTCGCTTTAATGTATGCAGGTAGCTTATGCTAGAGCCTAGGTTACTTCCTTGGATTAAACTGTTAAAGCCTTCTCGATTTAATGTAGCCAGATAGCTTATGTTACAGCCTTACTTTGTTGGATGAAACGGATGGAGGTAACACTTTGTTTATAACAAGAAGTGGGAGAAATAGATTAGATGCTATACTATAATGTTATGTTATTATTTGTTGATTCTAAATTTGTTGATACTATTATGTCCGAAACATATTTGCGGTTGTTGAATTTCAATATACATTGGTTAATTTGGTTGATATGGTTGATAATAGCTTCTTAGCATTTTGGTAACAACCGAAAAACAATGCGTGCCTTTTGCGTAGTAAATAGTTCTCTAATCGCTCACAAACATACTCAAAAGTTGCGCAACGCGCAACTAAGCATCCCACTAGTTCCTATAAAGAAGTACAAAATTTGTTCTTCTAGATTAATATTATATACATTGTTTAATATATATTTATAACCAATCAATTCTAATAGATCTTTGTATTAGTATCCTACATTAATGTTTTAAAATATTAATTCTAGTTAGACGATGAATCGACAAGAGTTGTTGAACATACACATGAAAGGTTTATAAAATCGATTGTGACATACTTCACGAAATGATTCGATCTTAATAGTTGTTTAATAAACCTAGCATTTATGAAACCAAAATTATATATACTTGCTACAACAAATATATGACCAATGTAAACAGGAAGTCTCACATAGGTAAAAGGGTTAAAGGGTTTAAATTAGCCAAATACGGGTCGTGAAGTCCCTCTACATTGCAAACGTAGATGGGATATTCGAATGTTTTAGTTTTGTTGTTATGATTCCGATTTGAGATGAACTCAAAGTCAGAATGTTGTTTTTAGTATTATTATTTTTAGAGATGTGATGTGAAGAAAAGATTATGCATGAAGTATGATCTTAAAGAGGGAGAATAGAAGTGTGTAAGGAGTGTCTTCTAATGGTGATCGGGACCAGATTTATAGACAAAGCATCTTCTATAAGAGGAATGACATCTCTCTTGATTTTAGTTGCAACAAGGGACTTTCCACTTTAGCCTAGGGAATGCTTGAAACCTACGGATAAAAGCATGTGTTCTCCACACGTGGTGGCTATGGCCAAATGTGGAGGGTCAACCGAGAAAGTAGTGATAAGACATGTCACTGATCTGTTCCTTTTGCTGATGACAGTTGTCATCTTTCGATCATTTTAAGCCTTTAACCTTTCAAGCAGATTGTGTGTTATAATCAGCTTTTTAGCCTTAAACTACCGCGTCATCAATACTGAATATAAGAAATGGCTAGGAGCCATGAACGCTGAAACATAATTTAAAAAAGATTACTAAATATGGGATATGAGTGATCTCCCTTCCGATGCTCGGATTTGTAACACCCTAACCGATGACAGAAGTATCAGGGTGTCACGTAATAACGATTGTTTATAAGCTCATGGTACTATTAAAGTTAAAATATTATTAAATGTTGAATTAAAGTGTCATACAAGATTCCAATAGGAATAAAATTTTCCCAAGAATCCAAACATAAAAAGACATTAATTCAAATTAACTAGGTCAAAAGCCTTATGTGATCATCAACCAAGCTTTCCCTTAAAACATGCTTGAAAATAATTTTGTCAACAAAAATGTTGATGAGCATTACTTAGGTTAGTACATATAATATAAGCTTTGCAAAAATTATAATTTATGTGTCAAGTAATATCAAGGCATTATGTAAACACGTAAGTAACAAACAAGAAAAAATCAAGGTAAAGCTCACAAATATAAAGTTGATAATGAGCACCCTAGCACATGTTAAGTCTAAAAGAGCATCGTAACATAAGTTACGTTAAAAAAAAGAGCGTCCTAACAAAAGTTAGGCTAAATGAAATATTTTGCATAAAGATTGCATGTAAACTACATTCAAGCATAAGGTGGAAACATAAACAAGGCATGTATATGAATTGTAATTGAACGTAAGTTGTGTGCAAGATTGTCTATGTGTACATGTTTCACCTCAAAGGTGTAAAAATAAAAAAAATAAAAAAAAAAAAGGATAAGTAATACTCACCGATTGTTCAACAATAAATTCCCGAGCTAGAACACGAGATAAATCCATGGAGAATCCCAAGGAAATCAACCTAATTGTTATGTAAAGACCATGAATAAATGAACTTAAAAGTCTAGGGTTTATACGATCTTAGACACTTAGGGTTTTCTTAATTTGGGGAACTAGAATGCGTAGTTGATTAATGAAGATAATTTCCAAGAATTAAATTTAGTATTTAGAACAAAGGGTTTAAAAATACATGATGTTAAATTTAGTATATAGTTTAATTAAACTTCAAATTAAATAATAACCTTAATTTGTAATGTGGATCCGTTTCAGATTTAGAAACAACAGGTATGATTAAGAGCATCTACATTGCAACACCCAACAAAATATTTCAAACCGTCATGTCACTATGTCACATTATTTCAAACCATAACCCATTTTTTTCCTCTAACCATAAACTGTTCCAAACCTTCACCTCCACCTCATCACCTACTTATTTTTTATTTAATTTATGCCTCGAGAAACTTTTTTTTATAATATAAAGAACATAAGGGACCCACCTCTGACCAAGGGCCGGCCCTTAAGGGGCGCGGGGAGGACTCCCGGTCCCGGCCCAATTTCTCGGGGGCACATTGACCCTCCGGCAATCCAAGTTTTCTTAACAGTGATGTCCTTAATTCGATGGATTATTGTATGTTTTAGCCCCAAAATTGTTAAACGGGTATTAATAAAAATGAAGGGTTGTTTATATAAAAGAGAAAGTAAAGAAATGTTGAGAAAGGTTAAGAATTAAAGAAGAAAATAAAATGGTTTGAGAAAAAAAATTACAAGTTTATTAATGAGTGTAGGACTGGAGAGGATGAAGAAGAAATGAAGAGAACTCACAATTAGTTGTTTTTGTTTTTTACCGGTTGGTTTTGACTTCTTTTTTAACTTTTATTTTTTTTATGAAAAAAAAAAATTAAATTGCCAAACTTTCACCAATTTATATTTTCATCATTTGTGGGATTCGAACTCCAAGCTTGCCAAGAGGGTTTGTTCTCTATACCGTTATACTACAACCTAAGTGGAAATAAAATTTGATCCATCAATTTGATATTAATTTGATTGTAGCTTAAAAAATAGTTTACATTTTTTATTTCGTTAAGGGCTAAAGCTAAGGCTAAAGGGCACATTTTTTACAGCTCGGCCCAGGTACCTAAATTTTCAGGGTCAGCCCTGCTCTAACCTCACCCCTAATAGACTGCCCCGCTCCACCGACCATTCCAACCAAACCAACCTCTCCAATTATGAAATTTATGTTTTGTCATTTGTAACGTACCGTCCATACTGAAGCATTGAAGATCTC
The DNA here is from genome assembly GCA_028751855.1 of Ambrosia trifida. NCBI lineage: Eukaryota > Viridiplantae > Streptophyta > Magnoliopsida > Asterales > Asteraceae > Ambrosia > Ambrosia trifida. The sequence goes on from CM054132.1 coordinate 70,959,419, forward strand.
TAAAGATTGACTTAATGTATGATTTTGACATAGGAATGGTTGATGATAAATAATTAAATAAAAAATACCGTTGGGAAAGTATAGTAAGACCATTAGGTGTGGAGAGGAGAGGCATCTTGATGATGGGCCGCCACGTAGGAGTGAGAGGAGAGGCATCTTGATGATGGGCCTCAAAGGGGGTGGTGTGCACCATGATGACGGGCCTCCTCATTGGTCAGAATTATTAAAAATAATAAAAAAATCAATTAAAAACCAATAAATACCCCGGCATCAACGGCAAGAGGATGCCGCCTTTGCCGATGCCGGCCCTGGGGGGCGGTGTAGCCCGGGGCGGCATGGCAAGGCCGGCCCTTTGCCGCACCCCACACCAAGTGGTCTAATAAATCTAAAAGTTAGGGCAAGTAGGTGTGGGAGGCAACCAAAACCGCCCTTATCATTCTCCTTCATTACATATAGTTGGAAAATTCAATAATTTAATGTTCTTTTATATGTTTCAGTCATATGATCTAAATCTCTCTTTTTTAAAATCATTAAAAATATATTTTCACTCCCAGTTCCTTAATTGAGTTAATTCTACTTCTAAATTAACACATTTATTCAGCATTAAACTTGGACCTTTAACCACTTAAAAAATATATACATTTTCCTACATATTTTGGTACTGCTTAGTGACATGCCATTTGGTCTCAAAATCATTACATACATTGCAACACTAAGATTTTCACGAGTACAGTTTGTTCAATTTGAATCGGCGTACCATTTAAATGTTAGTAAAAACAATTAAATTTTAAAAAACTGTTGACAAAAAATATAAAATGTAGCTTAATTTTCATATGTATATCGCAAAAATGAATAGTCGCATACATCCACCTTAACAGGAAGTAATTGTTTTGAACGGTCAGCTTTCAGTAAAAAAAAAAAAAAAAAAAAAGCAAACTAGCCAGAAAACAACAAATTAAAGAGAAAAAAATTACACACTAACCTTTCCAATTTAGGTATCTAAACGACGACCTGTTTTTAATCCAAAAAAAAAAAAAAACCTCAACGATTTAATCTCCTATATCACCTTAGGGACCGAGAAAGGGATAGTGGGAAAATATAACCCTGTTTCTCACTTTAAGATGCACCAACAGTGGGAAAATATAACCTTGTTTCTCACTTTAAGATGCGCCAATAAGCCGTCATAATAACGCCTTGAATTTTTTTTCTTCCCAAGTGGAATGGTTTTATATAGGTTTAGCAAGTCTTGTACCGAGAATCCAGAACTCAGAGAGACGTTACACCATGTGATTATCAAAGACCAAATGAAACAAGTTATGTGGCATGGATTAAAAAATGTGGGCGATGATTCCATCGCAATAAGTCTACACATATTCCCTAACGTAGTCCCCATCAATCCCCATTGCTACAAGCAAGCATCGTTGGATTTATTCCGTAACGTAGTCCCCATCAATCCCCTTCAACAAACGTAATCTCATCAACCACACCCTTCCATTGCAACCAACATGTAACAATGCATATTCATAGAAATTTAGAGAACAAGTTGCTTCTTCTAGTAGTGGTGCGGGATTCAAGGGGCGGGGGTCGTCCCCCCCCCCCCCCCCCAATAATTTTCTTTTTTGGTATGTGCGGTTTCGACCCCCTATGTTTAAAAAAAATAGTTATATAAACCAAAACCAAAACTATAACCCAAAACAAAGTATAATAAAGTTTACTTCTTTACTGTCTTTATTTGCTTATTTCATCTCGTTCATGCAAAATTAATCAAATGAGCAAGAAAAACCCACAATTTGATTTTTTTTTTAAACTAGATTAAGGTAGTTATTAGGGGAAAACGAAAAAAGATATTTGCTTTTAATTAGGGCTGAAAATAATTATATGACTTTAGGTAAAAATTAGGGCTTTAATTGGAGCCAAAATTTTGCCCTAAACTTGTTTAATTTATTAACTTGATTTTATTTTTATGTTATCAGATTATATTATGGGAAAGAATAACACCATAACATCTTTTGTCTCATTTTTACTGTTTTAGTATCTTTGTTCAGTTGTTTGTTAACAATGTATAGAACTTTGATATTTATTCTATTTAATATTTGACTCGACCCAAATTGAATCACTAACCCGAACATATCACCCAAAACATAGCTATAGAAAAAAAAAATTAGGTCCCGTCCCGTAACCAGTAATTTTAACCCCCAATCCGAATCCCAAAACATAGCTAAAAAGGACAGCCTAGAAGCTTGACGAGATTGATGGAAATTGTTGATTGACGAGACCTATCCGTCTCTTGCTCGTGGCCTCAGTAATTGAAAGGGTTATGGGATTCATACACCATGTGACGTCACATTATGGGGGTGTGACATCACATTCTGGGGTATGTGGCAGCCTGCTATTGGTATGTGACGTGGGCTAGGGTGTATGAATCCTAAATAGGGGGTGTATGAATCCTAATTACCAATTGAAATTGTATAGCCGAAGTTATGCCCCTTTAATGTTTGGGCATTTTATGCCATGTTTCCCTTTATCAATGTGGTCCATATAAGCATATTTGTCACCTATGAAATTGTTTCGCCTCAAATCTACACTTGTTCCAAAATGAAAAGATAACCTAAACGCAGGGGCGGATCTAGGGGCTTTTAGGGGGTTTTCAGGAACCCCCTCGGTTTGGAAAATTTTGAAAAAATTAGTGGCAAATTTTAAAAAATTAGTGAAAATCTACGAAAGGAACCCCCTGGAAATCCGTCCTGGATACGCCACTGCCTAAACGTATATACAACTTTTAAGACCAAGTTTTTTACTATGCCTAAATCATAAAAGTATTCTTTAAACTCTGTCGATCGTAAATAAAAACAGTTATAATATTTGAAATTCAAGCTTTACACTCATGAATGCGTGTGTGCATAAAGAGAAATGGTTTTTTTTTCCTTGTACACTAAACGCTAAACATTGGTATGAAACTATGACTATTTTGTTTGATCTAATTATAAGGATGTTAACATGTGCGTATGTCTCACAAGTCATAACCAATCAATGTTTGTGTCGTGTAACATATATTCGTATATCGTTTGCACTTTTGTGTATTTAGTACTGTTCATCTTTTAGTTAGGGGTTGGACTGTTGGAGATAATAAATTGACGACTTGCATATCTTTTTTTATTCATTTTGCATAGGGTTACACAAAACTGACTATAAAACCTTCTTTCAAATAGGGCTCACAATACATAACCTGTTTTATATATAAAAAACACACCTTTATATTTTTTAAATATAATTAAAACTAGCTGATTACCCCGGGAGGGTCCCGGGGTTGAAAAATCTAATTTTACGTGATAACCTATTGCAAATGGCTCAAGTTAACTAACCACAAAATCTCTCAATCATTGCATGTTCATAGTATTCTAATCAGTAATAACTCATATTCTCTAATCTAAAACCTAATCAGTAATCATCTAAACAAATCACTTATGTAAGCTGCAACTATTAAAAAACTAATCACATCTCTCTAATTTCTCACATTCTAATGGCTCTTTTAATTCCTAACCTAATCAACTAAACAAACACTTAAGTTGAAAGTTGTAATCATTGCATCTCATTATGCCACGTGGCATAATCAAGAGATGGTTGAGGCCACCATTGAACGTCACGTCAGCAACTATCAATTCTTTCGCGTCCCGGGGTTGAAAAATATAACCATTCTAATAATACTAATACTAATAGTAATAATTATTACTCTTGTAATTAAATAAATAAAAAATAACTTTGCTATAAGGTGACACCATGTGTTGCAGTGTTGCAGTGTTGCGCGATTCTTTTGCCTAACTTCTTTTGCCTAACTTCTTTTGATGAAGTATACCTAGTAAAATTTCAATGATAACATGGCGATTGGGCTGATTTTCAACATCGTAGATAAGAACCTGGTTTAAAAGAAAAAAACATGATTAATGAATAACATGAACACTTTGTGTGTTTTTTTCCTGTATGAACGAAACCTCACAAAAAATAGTCGATTTTCTCCGTTTTTTATATAGGACTATGGTACTCGTTGGAAAGATAATAAACGCTCGTTAATTTGGTGTAATTTTTTTCTTTAAAAAATCCCGTATATAAAAGATATAAACGTTTAAAAATTATGGGAAAAAACATGAGAGAGAAAATTTTAAATTTATTTTTAAATTTTTTTTCCTAAAATAACACAATTTAATTTAGGGTTTTATGTTTATCTTTTTTTTAATCAAAAAAGGAAATAGTTCAAAAGCACTAAAATCTTTCAGTTATGATGCCACGTAGCACTCTAAAGGGGAGGTTGAGGCCTCCATTACACGCCACGTCAGCATATACGTTTTCTTTTATATAGATAGATTTTGAGGCTAGCTAGGCTCTGTTATTTCTCTTTCTTCGACATAAAAAAACATACAAGTGTTTTATAGACATTAGATATAAAATAGTTAAACGAGTCGGTTACATGTTTGATACTTATTTTAATCACATCTAGAGATGAGCAAATGATATTAGGTACCGAAACTCAACAGTTCCCGTACCGGTACCTTGTCAGGTTGCCAAGTAAAGTAGGTAATCGGCACCCGCAAGAAAAGCAAAAAATAAAATAAAATGAAGTAGTAACAATAATAACTAGTGTTCTAAATTTCTCGGCTTTCGTTGCGGGGTTGGTCATTTCGTTGAGTGTTTGATGGCCATTAGATATAACAATAGGTAACTTTTGTTTGTACAAAGTACAAACTAATCTAAAAAAAACTTCTTTTAGGTCATAGTTACTCGCGCGTTGTCATTGGAAGTTGTTTGAAGTTCGCATCTATCGAACCACAAAGACCAACGATACCTAATAAATGTTATATTGCTAATATAGCTCCATGTTCAATGGATTTTATACTGTCACGTTGAAAAAACTATAAAAATGAATACGGTATCGATACCAATATTAAGTCAGTACTGGTTTGGTTCTAAATGATAAATAAAAGTATCACTAAGCCGGTACTGAACGGTACTTGCTAATTTATTTTCATTTTCAATGAATTTTATACTATGACGTCGAGTAAACTACAAAACAACTGTTGCATGTTAGCGAATGGACATTATTTACGTATCCCTTTTTTAATAATAATAATAACTACTATTTAAAAAAATGAGGAGCTACATATATAGAGGCCCAATAATAATAAATACATATACTCTTTTAGGTACAATCAAGCTTGACCCGACTTAAAAAACAAAATGGAATAAAAAGTTTAAAATATACCAAAAGAAGGATGTGAAATGAGGGGGAGGGGGGACAAGTTTCATTGTTTCAAACCCGCATCAATTGCTTAGAAAGGTGACACTCAAACAAGTGAGTCAAGGTTTGTTTTTAGTTTATTTAGAGCCCTCAAATTTGGTCCCTTATAATTTTGCGAGAGAAAAGCCCATGATTTTTATGGGATTGGGAGTAGAGAAAACAGATAACCTACTACCTACTGTTTATCGGTATATTTGAGGATATTTGAGAATATTTTAGGGAAAACAGTATTCGCGTATTTAGTTTTTAATATTTGTTGAAAGTGGTTGTGTGTGAAAAAAAGAGAAACTGTAATGATTTTTAATGTAATATGTGGTTGTGAGTGGATTGGGTATGTGAAACCTATTGTGAATGCTCTTATAGATACAAAATGTATATGCTTAGACCATGTGTAGTGGTCTTCCCCTTTACACCGACCCTATCCAAATGGAGAGTGTTGATTGGCTAAAAAAAGGAAACCATTTTCACGCTCAAATTAAGAGTTTTAAACATCACGCCATGGACCAAAATGAGCCAAAACGCCCATGGGGCGATGTAACATAGCGTGGTGGGGTGTTTTTACCAATATCCACGCCCAATTCACCCACCACAACGGGTGGTCTTACAAAAGATATTTGTAAAAATGAAAAAAAAAAGGTTAGTAGTGGATGCCAAGTGGCATCCACCTATTAGCGTTTATAAGTTAGTGAAGGGACACTATTAAAGTGTCTCTTCTTTTTTAATAATAATAATAATAATAATAATAATAATAATAATAATAATAATAAGTTAAAGCAAAAAATAAAAGTCGTATCAAGAAATTCTAAAGTCTTATCTCATGATTATTACACGTATTAACCCATCAACATACAACATGTCTCCTCTCTCAGGATGTTGGCATTCACAAACTTATCATCTTTTACAATGGGCATGTTTGGTCTTGATATTTCATCACTTGCCCCCAAAAAACGTGTCTAAAAAAAGTGTCTAAATCAAAAGAAGTATCTTCGAGCGGAGCCAATTGAGGGAAAACATAGAGCATTGCATTCTTATTTGATTTCAGTGAGTAGTTTTATATATACATATTCAAATATTCTCTGTGTCAAATGGTAATATGTCATTATTTTTATTTTAAATTCATTCGGTTTATGTGCTTGTAGGTTTGCACATTTGGGGTTTGAGTCAAGAAAGACAATCATTGATGAAAGCTATTAACAAATCTAAAGATAAGGATACTCATATGCAATTAAGCAGTGGAGGTTCTAGAGACCTTTGGGGTAAAGACGTTGATGCATTTGAGTCGAAAAAGATAGTCATTGAAGAAAGCTATTAACAAATCTAAAGATAAGGATACTCAATTGCAATTAAGTAGTGGATGTTCAGGAGACCTTTTGGGTAAAGATGTAGATGCATCCCAGAATGATAATATATCATTAAAGTAACCAACATCACAAGATGTTATCATCTCAAAGGTTGATATTCAAATGGATAACGTTAAAGATCTTGATCCCATAAGCGAGGATGACAACTTGAAACCTGTAATTGATGAAAGATCTCTTCTAACACCTACAAGTTTCGAAGAACAAGAGATCCAGATAACAATTGAACCTAGACATGATTCTCCTTCATCGGAGAAGAGATATTTCCAGAATCACTACATTTACCTTTATGTTTCAAGTTAAGATGATACAAACTACTGTTAAGTCCCACCGTGTAGCGTGAGTCACCTGCTGGGTGAAAATTCGTGCTTATTCTTTAGTAGTAAGTTTTTATATTTTTAGTATCATAGAAAATTTGTGCAAGTCCTGATGGCAAATAGTTTAGCTTGAAAAAGTTTGTTACTTTTTGTGGCATGAAAATGGGTCATTTCATAGTATTTCAACTAGCATTGGTCCTTGTTACCGAAAGTTACATAGCTAGACATGGATCCTTGTTATAGTGCAATAATAAAACACACGCACCCGCGGTAACGCACGGGCATTACACTAGTAAGTTAAAATCATCAAATGCAACTATATTTATTGACATAACAAGTTAAAAAGTTGAGAGAATTACTATTTGATTCTATATGTTATAGCGATTTTAGTTACTTGAACCCAAAGTACAAAACTTTAACTACTTGAGTCCTTAGCTGGAAATTAACTAACCTACTGACTCCAAATTTCTAACCCCGTCAACCAAGTCTGTTATCTTCAGTGAAAAGTCAAAAGTTCCCTCAAACTCATCCCCTTGTTTTGTGTTTTATACGATGTAACCCTCATCCCCTTCCTCACCACCACCGCTGCCTCACCTCACCACCATACCCAAAATCACATATGAATCACCACCACTATCCCCCACTACCTCTCACCATCGCAGCCCCACCTTACCACCACCGATCGAACGTCACATCTTCTCTAAATAGTTTTGTGTTTTCATCACCTTGCAGTGACTATTTTATTTTAGTTTCCATGTCATTATTCTCACAATGCAACAAATTATCCAACTTATCTAAGGTTTCTTTTTTATCTGAAACACTTCCAGATCAGATGTACTTGCTTCAATAAGAATATCTCTTACTAAGGGTGTGCTTAGGCGCCCTTAGTTGCCTAGTTCCACATCATATCCTTACAAATCCTTAAAAATCCGTAATAACCCCAATTTAACCTCCAACCATACAAACATCCTTACTTATCCTTACATTTTCCATATCATCACTAATTTTTTACTTAAATTTAATTACCCAAATTATTAAAATGTATTTATATATTTAAATAATTAATATAAGTTAATAAGTAATATCTAAAATAAAAGTAAACTATATTTAAGAAAAACATAAAAACATAGAAATCTCCTAAAGGATTTTTTTTTTAATTAGATTTGTTTAAAATTGGTTGCTTTTAAATTGATTTTTTTTTTAAAGAAGAGTGAATATAAAACTTTGAAATGGTTTATAATATGTTGCATGGTGATATGGCGGTTTGAAAACTCCAAACTACCTCCGCATTGTGAAAGCTCTTATAACATTTAGTTATTATTATTATTATTATTATTATTATTATTATTATTATTATTATTATTATTATTATTATTATTATTATAATAATAATAATAATAATAAACTACTATTCTTGCATGGTCCGCAGACTGCAGACCTTTTCCTGCATAAAAAACAGACAGCACCTTAGATATGACCAATATCAAGTGAGCCCCATCTATTAATATATATAAAAGAATTGAACATTGCTGACGTGGCGTGCAATGGTGCCTTCAACCTCTCCATAAAACTGACACGTGGCATCATAATTGAAATATTTTAGTGTTTTTGAATTATTTCCTTTTTTAATTAAATTGAGTTATTTTTATAAAAAAAATTTAAAAATAAATTTAAAATTTTCTCTCTCATATTTCCTCCTATAATTTTTAAACGTTTATATCTTTTATATACGGGATTTTTTAAAGAAAAAAATTACACCAAATTAACGAGCGTTTTATTATCTTTACAACGAGTACCATAGTGCTATATAAAAAACGGAGAAAAAATCGACTATTTTTTGTCGGGTTTCGTTCATACAGGAAAAAAACACACAAAGTGTTCATGTTATTCATTAATCATGTTTTTTCTTTTAAACCAGGTTCTTATCTACGATGTTGAAAATCAGCCCAATCGCCATGTTATCATTGGAATTTTACTAGGTACACTTCATCAAGAGAAGCTATGAGAAAGAATCGCGCAACACTGCAACACATGGTGTCAGCTTATAGCAAGGTTATTTTTTTATTTATTTAATTACAAGAGTAATAATTATTACTATTAATATTAGTATTATTAGAATGGTTATATTTTTCAACCCCGGGAAGAATTGATAGTTGCTGACGTGGCGTTCAATGGTGGCCTCAACCATCTCATGATTATGCCATGTGGCATAATGAGATGCAATGGTTACAACTTCCAACTTAAGTGTTTGTTTAGTTGATTAGGTTAGGAATTATAAGAGCCATTAGAATGTGAGAAATTAGAGAGATGTGATGAGTTTTTGAATAGTTGTAGCTTACATAAGTGATTCTTTAGATGATTACTGATTAGGTTTTAGATTAGGGAATATGAGTTATTAATGATTAGAATACTATGAACATGCAATGATTGAGAGATTTTTTGTGGTTAGTTAACTTGAGCCATTTGCAATAGGTTATCACGTAAAATTAGATTTTTCAACCCCGGGACCCTCCCGGGGTAATCAGCTAGTGTTATATATAACATTAAATCGATGGTTAAAATTTTCTAACAGTTTGAAACTTGCTTTCTAGAAAGATAAGATGGTTATTAAAGAGTTATATAAACAATGTATTTGGCCAACGACAAACTAAGGTTAATTCAAAAAGATTTTTTAGTTGTCGGATATCATATAAAAATAAAGGTAGTTAGATATTGTGCAATCCAATGTAAAACCTGTTGGTTTTTCAATCGAGGCAACCTTTCAATATACGTGGAAAAAAACGCATGTGATATGCAGATTTTTAATGCACGAGTTCAAGCTTTATCTATACATGTAATAAACCAAAGCCATTTTAATGACATGGCACTTAAAGAGGGTATTCTCTTCATTAAGTGTGCCATGTGTCATCTCATGTGGCAATGACTTTATTTTAGGAAAATAATAATTTAAAATTTAAAAACAAAATTAGATTTTTATCTCTAATGTTTTCTCTCATAACTTTTAAACGTTAATATCTTTTATATACGAGATTTTTTAAAGAAAAAAATTACACCAAATTAACGAGCGTTTTATTATCTTTCCAACGGGTACCATAGTGCTATATAAAAAACGGAGAAAAAAATGACTATTTTTTTGTGTGGTTTTGTTCATACAGGAAAAAAAACACAAAGTGTTCTTGTTATTCATTAATCATGTATAGGCAAGTCATTAGTTATGTTCTAACCAGTTTATATGATTTTTATTTACAACATGTGTTAGCATTGGAGTTGTACATTGTTTTAGGTTAGCTTTTAATATTAGAGTTATACAGTGTTTAAGGTTATGCACTAACATTGAAGATACATTGTTAATTGTTTTAGGTTAAGTGTTACCCGAAGCTTTCCTGCATGTAACTGTAAAACGCATCATTCTATTTCAGGTGTAAAATTGATATTTCAAATTAGATTTCTCAACCCGAGACGCTCCCGGGATATATTAGTTTAAAAAAAAATTGTGGGTTTGGGTCGGGCCTGGGATTAGGTGATACCCGACCCAATTACCCTTTTTTTTTATATTAGAATATTATAACTTATGGCAGAGATTTGTTTAAAATAATAATAAGAAGAAGAAGAAGAAGAATATTCATTAATCATATATTGGCAAGTCATTAATTATGTTGTCATATTAGATATTTTATTATGTCATATTAGATATTTCAACCCGGGACGCTCTCCAACAAGCAATTGCTATGTTTTCTTTTTCTACCATATTCTGAAATAGCTCAAATCTTATTGTATGCAGTTAAAGACCTTTGACTGAATATATTGGTGCTAAACAATCTTTGTCCCCTAGAAGTGCTTGGGATCTTAATATTCTGTTTTAGGTATTGATGTTGTAAGGTGTAATAGATCTTTTGGTATATTTTTTTTAAAAGTATCTAATGTAAGTTGATACATAGATGTCATTTTTATAGTTTAGATAATTCTAATTTTATTCACTTTACTTAGATTTCTCAACCCGGGACGCTCCCGGGTATAAGCTAGTATTATGATAATTTGGTCACCCTATTGTATGTTACACGTACAGTTGTAATTGGCTTAAACATATATGTTGTAAATAATATAGACTACCATTGTAACTGTATGTTTTGGCGGACATACGCCTTGATCCCTCTTTAATCCTATGAAGTTGGTCCCCATCGATAAATCTTCGATATTACTCCATCGAAGAACATGGTGGGTAATGCATTTATAGATGGATTATCTACGAATTTTACCGAGGGTAACCGACGGTAGTTTAACTGTCATATCGTCGACGGATATTAATGGTTGTTACCGTGACGGTACCAACAAAGAATTAACAATGGAATATGCATGAAGGTTTACCGAAAGAAAAAAAATGCTATACACAACAAAATAGGGGTATTGGATTTTAATAATCCAAACTTTCACCTATTGGCCGGCAATAATATGTACTTTAAAAATTCCCAACAACGATCCCAATTTTCAACGTATTGGCCGACAATGAACCTTTGTTAACTGAGAACCAACTCATTTAGTGGATGATGACGTGGACGTTGACATGGCATGCTCACGCTGATGTGGCATGCCATGTCAGCGTCCATATCATCATCCATGTCGGTGTTGGCATGTCACGTTACTACGTTAGCATCCACTAACTGATGTATTTCTCAGTTAACAAAGGTTCATTATCGGCCAATACGTTGAAAGTTGAGATCGTTGTTGGTAAATTTTTAAGTACAAATTATTGCCGGCCAATTGGTAAAACTATGGGTGGCAAAATTGGTAGGTTATGTTGGGTTGGTTGATGGGTCAGGATGAGTTTGGGTTAGGATGAGTTTGGTTCAAGATGGGTAGATTAAAAAAATAGGTCAGGATGGGTTTGGGTCTGGATGGTTTGGATTAGGATAGATTCACATCAAAATAGATTAATTTTAAAAAAATTTAAAATAACAATAAAAAATAAAAATGTAAAAAAAACAAATTTAAAATTAAAAATAAACTTAAAAATAAAATTTTAAAGGATCCGAAATATTTCATTTCGAACCGGATCGGTTCGACCCTATCGGGCTGGTTAACAACCCCGACAGTTACGACCTGGCCGGGCCCGGTAGCGACCCGGGCTGTTTCGACCTGACCGGACCCGTTAGCGACCAGGACCGTTTCGACTCGGTCGGGCCCGTTAGCGATCGAAACCGTTTTGACCCGACCGGGCACGTTAGCGATCCGAACTGTTTCGACCCGATCGGGCTCGTCAACGACTGGGCCCGTTAGCGACCCGAACCATTTCGACCCGACTGGGACCCGTTAGCGACCCGGATAGTTTCGACACAATCAGACCATTAACGACCTAGAACGTTTCGACCCCCCGACCCGTCAACGACCCGGGCCGTTTCGACCCGATCGGGCTCGTCAACGATCGGGACCGTTTTGACCCGAAAGGCCCTTTAACGACCGGGAAAGTTTTGTCCCGAACACGCCCAGTAAAGGGCGCGGGCCGTTTCGACCCGATCAGGACCGTTAGCGACCACTCGACCAGAACCATTTCGACCCGGCCGGGCCCAGTAGCGACCCGAACCGTTTCGACCCGACCGGGTCTCGTTATCACCCAAACCGTTTCAACCTGACCCGTCCGGTAGCGACCCAGACTGTTTCGACCCGGCCGGGCCCGGTAGCAACCAGGACCGTTAACGACCTAGACCGTTTCGACCCCCCGGCCCGAACCATTTCGACCCGACCGGACCTGGTAACAACCCATACTATTTCAACCAGACCCGTCGTGTAGCGACCCAGACTGTTTCGATCCGGCCGGGCCCGGTAGCCACCCGGACTGTTTCGACCCGGCCGGGCCCGGTAGACCCGGACCGTTTTGGCCTGACCGGGCCCGGTAACGACCCAGACTATTTCAAGCTGACCCGTCCCGTAGTGACCCGAACTGTTTCGACCCGACCGATCCCGGTAGCGGCTCGGACCGTTTCTACCCGACCGGGCGCGGTAACGACCCCAAACCATTTCAACCTGACCCGCCCCGTAGTGACTCGGACCGTTTCGACCTGAACCATTCCGACCTGATCGGGCCCGGTAACGACCCAGACCGCTTCAACCTGACCCGTCCCGTGGCAACCCGGTCGGGCCCGCTACCGATCCTGACCGTTTCGACCCGACCGGCCCGGTAACGACCCAGACCGTTTCAACCTGACCCATCCCGTAGCGACCCGGACCGTTTCGACTTGACCGGTTCTGGTAACGACCTAGATCGTTTCAAGACCCCGTCCTGTAGCGACCTGTACTGTTTCGACCCGACCGGGCCCATCAACGACCAGACCATTTCGACCTGAACTGGCCGGTCAACAACCCAGACCGTTTGGACTCGATTAAGGGTGTAAACGAGCCGAGCCAAGCCCGAGCCTGACTGGGCTTGAACTCGGCTCGCTAGCAAAATCAAAAGCTCGAGCTCGGCTCGCTAGAAAAATCAAAAGCTCGAGCTCAGCTCGGCTCGAGGTGATTTGAGAACAATCTCAAACGAGCTCAAAGCTCGGCTCGAGATCGCAAAAGCTCGGCTCGCGAGTGTTATTAATGACATTGATTTGTATGAGGTATCAACGCCCTTTAGTGTTGGGTGAGTTTTAATTCTGATTTGTATATAGTTATCAAAAAATACTCATCCTGACCCATTTGTTTTTTTTTTTTTTTTTTTTTTTTTTTGACATACCCATCCTGACCCACTTACTTATTTTCTACAATTAAAATTATCTATCCTAGCTCCTTTGAAAATTATACTAAACCCATTTTAACCCACCAAGTCAAATTTTAAACCTAAATCAACCCAAACTTAACTAGATGGGTTGAAATTGTCAGGTTTAGGTAAAACAACAAAATATGATAAGTACAAAATAAATAAAACGGTAATCTACCAACACCAAACAAATTTTTTTTTTAAATGTAAACATCTTACAATGGGATTCGAACCCTAACCCTTTTAATTCTTAATTCCTAAGGTAGCGTTTGGTATGGTGGAATGGAAGGGGAAATGGAATGGACCATTACGAAGTAATGAAAAATAGTGTGTTTGGTTGGTTAAAGGAATGGAATCACTCATTCCACAAGGCATTCCATTCCCTCAAAACCATTCCATCCACCCCTCATGTTTTTTTTTCATTCCATCCCTCATTCATCCTTTACTAACAACATCATAACCCACCACCGTCACCACCCACCACCGCTGTCGCTACCACCCACCACCGCTGCCACCACCACCCACCACCGTCACCTCCCACCACCGTCGCCCACCACCGCTACCGCCACCTGCTACCTTCACCCACCTACCCACCACCGTCACCCACCCACCGTCGCCATCCAACACCACCCACCGCCGCCCACCACCGCCACTGCTCACCATCGTTACCCACCCACCATCACCGCCATCCACCTCCACCCATCGCCACCGTTGCCGCCACCCACCACCACGCTACCGCCACACACCACCACCTACCATCACTACCACCAACCACTACCCATCACTCACCATCGTCGCCCACCTACCATCATGGCCATCCACCTCCACGTTCCGCCGCCGCCTACCACCGTCGTTGCCGCCACCTACCACCGCCACATATCACCACCACCATTATCGCCACTGACCACCACCCACCACCGCCACTAACCACCGATTTTATTCCTTCGTCTTTTCATGCCTATCCAACAACACTAAATAATGTTTTGTTTCATTCCCACATGGCAACCAAACAAGACATGGAATGGTAATGATCCATTCCATTACCTTGTCCATTCCATTACCTCGTCCATTCCATTCCCTCTTCCATTCCATTACCCCATACCAAACAGACCCTAAGCCTTACTACAAATCTCTTGGCCACTAGACTATTCCCAAGTGGTTACAAACACCAAACAAATGATAACTAGTTTTTGGTATACCTCGATCTTCTGCATTTTAACAAAACAAAAAGTGAAAGTGTAAGTTCATGACGACACGATAACTTTTATAAATATAGCGCATATGTTATACATGTGTTTTAGTGACAAGTATCCCATCACGTGTTTTGTCCAAAGGGAGTAGCGGACTAAGTGTATGTGTAGTACTGTAGTGGGCTTTATTGGGCAGCGTTATGGGACGTTTTAGCCCTCCATAGCGTCGGGAACACCACCCTCGTCGGTGCTATGCAGGCGTTATGGGGCGGGGCTTTATCTCCATGGCGAGAGGGAAGCACTGACAGAAGGGATTATAATATTATTAATTATATTGAAGATGAAGAGAGAAGGGGAGGAGGTGGAGGACAACGAGAAGGGGAGGAGGTGGAATTTCACATGATGAATGTGGAGGACGGGGTGGGGTTTGGGGAAGAAAGGTTTGTGGGTTTTAGGGAAGAAAGGTTTGGTAGGTTTTCATAATAATAATAATAACAATATTATTTTTTTTTTAAACTTCCAACATCTTCAAAAACAACTACGGATAGTTGGCCAACATAGATACACCAAAACATAGAATAATAATAATAATAATAATAATAATAATAATAATAATAATAATAATAATAATAATAATAATAATAATAATAATAATAATAAAAAGCAATGATTACCTAATCATTTATAAAGCCCTATGGAGCTCTTTCCCACTACACCCCTCTTTTCCCATAAAGCCACACGAAGTCCCTTTTAGGGCATGTTTGGATAAACTTATATGACTCCAAAAGAACTTTTAGTTAAAATGACTTACTAACTTATGACTTTTTTAAAAGGAGTTTTTAGAAAAGTGTTTGGATTAACTTAGGTGGTGGGGAAAAACAATAAGTTAATAAGTTATTTTGTAACAAATGTTTGGTTTAACTTATTTAGGTAAAATGACCAAAAAAGATATAAGAAGGGTAGGTATAAAAATATAAGGAGGGCATGTCGGTAAATAACCATCAATAGCCAAACAAAAGGTTAACACAAAAAGTCATTTTCCTTTTGCTAAACACTTTTTTTTAACTTACTAAATTTTTGGAAAAGTTATAAGTCATAAGGAGGTGGAAATAAGGAGAGCCAAACGTGCTCTCCTACCAATGTGGGACAAGAAAATTAACCATTAAGAGGTCAAACTTAATGATTCAGCACTTAATCAACCAAATAGCCCCTTAGGGGCTCTTAATGGTTAGTATTCTTGTCTCACATTGGTAGGAGAACTTCATTATCAAAGTGCAGAAGCGTGAGACAAATTTACAAGATGGATAAAACCCTAAACCAGTTATCCAGATACAGTTCATTCAGATAATTAAATAAAACACACCCATAGCGGGTCTAGATATATACCTTGACGAAAAACCAAAGCCTCGCATGATAGATGCAACAAACGGTTATGCTGGTAAACCGTATCACAAAACTCTAACACTTCAGAAAAAACTCGTGACACCACGAACCAGATCTGATTTAGAAACGAGAGCGGCGGTGGTAGTGACTGAAAAATGCAGCGGTACGGTAAGGGGTGGCAGCGCATGGATGTATGGGCCTCATGGTAGCGTGTGGTTGGCCGCTCGGGTGGAGGTCAGTGGCGGAGATAGGTCGACTTAGGTATGGCTGGCCGATGAATTTAGGTGTGAACGTGGGTGTGGGTGTTGTTTTGATTAAAAACTATTGGATCTCTTGTTTTAGTTGGGATCGTTAGGTGTGACATTCGCCATCCTCGTCTTTTAGTAAGTTATCAATTTTAGTCCCTCGCCTATTTTGAAGTTTCACTTTTAGTCCTAATCAACTCTTATATTGATTTTATTTTAATTTTCGTTTTTCTTAAAAATTTTACGTATATACGTTTAGCATACGTATGTGTTAACATATCAAACAAGCCTTGATTGTATAATCGTGTGATGTTATTAAAGTTTTTATTTACTTTATTTTAGTTTAAAAAGTTAAAAATTAAATCTTATTTTTGCAAATTATAAGCATTTGTAACTTACAAAAAGATTTTAAAGATTATAGAATTTAAGTTAAAAATCTTGTTAATTTTGTTTAAGTCTATAAAGGAAAACCTTTTTTTTTTTTTTTTTTTGAAAATTATAAAGGAAAAACTTAACAAAACCATATAAATCCAACAAGGTTATCAAGGAGGGACTATTTCTGCAAATAACTAAAAGTTGTTTTAAAACTGAAAAAAAAAAAAAAAAAAACCCGCCATCCTCTTCCCTGGTCGCGATTTCGGCCTCATTTTCCTGTCACCGGACGTTTTTCCGGCGAGCATTAAAATGGATTTTAAAGCAACATTAATCGTTTTTAATCATTTCTAAAATGTTCTTCACTTTTGTTTAACCGATTCTAAGGCCATGGAATATACTCTAACATTTGGGGCGTTAACAGTGACATGGCATGTTAACAGATGTTGTACACCACTTCCCCTTGTGTTATGGGGCGTTAAAAGGATTATATGTTAACATGTTAACATAATATTAAGAAACTTAATTAATTTTGTTTCCTTTTTTAAACCAAAAACCATTAAAACAATAGTGTTAGATGGAGTTAATAGACTTAGATCATTTTCTTGAGGTGATGTGAAGTGAAATAAGAGAAAGTGAGTGATATAAAACCTATGTGAAGTTAAGGAGGGTTAAAGTATACCCCAAGGCCTAAGGTTTTTAGTGTGCAATTAACATGTTTAAGTGTGTACATTAGTCCGGATTTAAGTCGTAACCGTCGACTTTTATAAACAGAAATTAAATGGTTTAGTTTTTGTAACTACTATATAATTTGACCTTTACACATCGATCTTCAGACTTTGCACATCTAAACCCACTTACAAAACAACCAAATCGCTTCCAGAAGCTTGCCATTTTCGGTTCAAGGTCTCGGATGTAATTTTTCTTCTTTTGGGTCTGATTTTGAGCTTGTAAGTCGATAACTGTTGTGCCTTTTGTTTTGTTTGTATTTTCCAAGTAAAAGCCCCATATTATTGATCTATAATTGTCTCAATATTGGGTTATTAGATTTGGGGTTAGGGTTAGGGTTTTGATATGCATTTGGGGAAGAAGATGAAGTTTGATGTTATAATAAATATAAAACAAAACCAAGTTATTAAACAAAAAGCCTTGTGTTGTAGAGGTTAGTGTGTGTTTGTATTACACAGACCACCCGGGTTCGACCTAGATAACCCACGGTTCTTTTCCATTTTTATGGGTTTTCGTTTTTTTCTTTATATTAAACATTTTTAATACATAAAAACTTTTAATATTCATATATATTTGTTTTACTTCAAAAATTATAAAAATTTAGGGGTAGACTATTGATACCCTAAAGAAAACTATCAAATTTTTACTTTTTGGGAAATAATTTATTTTCGTATTTTTAATTGATTTAAATTGTTTTAATCATATTTAATTGATGAAAAATCATTTTAAATGATTTTAATTCCAAAATTTTTGTGAGAATACTTTTATACACCAGGAACTGAATTTCAAGCTACTGGACCAGAAATGATGTTGATCATTTTTCATCGGAATGTATTTATTTTTCACAAAAATATCATTTTTGAACCATATCTTGTATTCTAGTTATATTTATGCTTATTTAGATACAATAAATCATTTATTAATTCATAAAATTTAAAATCTGTTTTAATAAATACAATGTTTTATAAAACAAAATTTTTTTATATGTTCCAAAGCTAATAATCATCTGTGTGACTCATTTTTTTAATGTATAATCATTTTGTTCAATTATTTTTAATTATTGTATTAATTTACAATTTCAGTTAAAATAATTAACGAAATTCTTTTGTCTAAATTATTGGAATATTGTTTAACTAAATATTCAAATAGTAATAATTAGATTATCTAATCATGTTTATGGACTTTAATCATATTTTTTATATACATATTAACACGTTTATCGCAAATACTCTGATTCCCCAAATCTACTTAGCAAACCCTAGTGCCTTAGACCCTAGATGCCTTAGACTTTTTAGGCAGTTCCCTTATTAGTATTCTTATAAGTTATAGGTTGAATTCCTCGGAATTCCCATTCCTTAGCTCACGACAGTTTAAGTTGGATTTTAATCGCTTTTGCAAACTGTGAGTATACTTATCCCTTTTTTTATTTTTACACTTTTGGGGTGAAACATGTACACACATACAAACTTACACATAATCTTTTATACGTTTAGGATTCATACACGTGTCTTGTTATCTTTGTGTTTTATGCTAGACTTAAGCATAGTTTACTTACATTGTTTGCTCGAAGTCGTTATCTAGACTTAACTAAAGTTATGGTGCTCAAATGAACAAATGCTCGAAATCGTTATCCAGACTTAACTTAGGTTAAGGCGCTCAAATGCTTGAATGAACAAATGCTCAAATAGATGTAACTTAGGTTACGGTGCTCAAATGCTCAAATAGACGTAACACATGTTACGGTGCTCAAATAATCTTGAAACGTGTTAGGATGCTTTGTGTGAATTATATTCATTTAACTTAGTCATGTTTGTTTACTACGTGCTTACATAATGCCTTGATAAATCTTGACACATGAGTTGTAAAACATATTCTTTAAACTTATTTTATACGTATACAAACCAAGTATGCTCACCAACATTATTTATGTTGACAAAATTATTTTTGTACATGTTTCAGGTTGATTGTTGAGATATCATGTAGGACATGTGGACTTAGTAACTACTTAATCAAGACAACGTGTGGAATAGTATTTGTACTTGATGATATTTGTAACTATAACTTGAAGCATTGAATAAAATATTTACACTTTAGAACCATAAGCTTTTTAACAATCGTCACTACGTGACATCTCAATGTTTCCGTAATCAGTTAGGGTGTTACATTAGGGTTTAATGATTAGAGTGTTTATATAATTGAGATATTTACACTCTAATCCCCACTAAAACAACTTGGGGAACAACCTATTAACCTTTTAATTTGTCACGAATAAAAATAATATCACGAATTAAAATAACATCCCTTGAGTTTATTATAATTAATTACATGTATTTTATTGTTCAATAAAACCGACATCGTTTAACTCTTAAATGATCAAGTCAATTAATTACATGTATTTTATTGTCCAATACTAAAACCGTTTAGCTCTTAAATGATCAAGTCAATTAAACATTCCCATGTATTATCCGATAATAAATCTCTTTCATTTAATGTCTTAAACCAACAACTACTTCTAATTATTCCAAAATTATACATCCTCAATCCCATCCATCCATAGTGGTGGAGTGGTGGAGTGGCCTTATGTTCACTTAGGTGATCATGGGTTCAATTCCCACTTCCAACATTATGGTTTGGTATCCGGGTGAAGATCGAATACGGGTGGCGCCGGTTCGAATCTGACGGGCGGCGAGGTTTTACCGAGTTCTATAACACTGTCGTGCCTTCGGGCGGGTGGGGCTCGGGTTTCCGCGCATCGGGAGAAGACGGGGGCTGCTGGAGGTCAAGTAGTCGATTCTTGGGCACGGCGCCCCGCAAGGGTGATTGCCACACAGTTGTTCGCCGATCAAAAAAAATACATCCTCAATCCCGTCATTTGTATATTTTTTTTTTTTTGGAAGGTGAAAATATTGTAAGGAATTGTATCCCGTCATTTGTATTAGCTAGCCTAGTTGTTTTTTTTTTTTTTTTCTTTAGTTAGTTAAGTTAGTTAGTATAATCTCTTGTATATAAGTTAGGGCTTGTGTTTTCTTTCTTCCGATTCATTTAATCAATTTAGTCATTCCTCTAATTACAATCTGAACCACCTCCTTTTGAATCACAAGCAAGATTTTTATATATGATTTTTTACAACTTTTTTTCTTACAAGATCTTTATTGGCTCAATATGTATTTATTGTAAATTCAAGTAATTTATATAAAGTAAAAGAAATCGTAAAAAAAAAAAAAAAAAACAAATTTTAACACGTCTCAAAGTCAATATTAGGTTTGCTTAGGTAATAGTGGGGCCACACTGACCGAATTATTTCTTGTTTTTCGTATTACTATTGATTGCATATAAGATAAAGCAACAATATAATAAATAAAAGTAAAAATATATTAAAAACATAAGGACGTACGTGGTGTATATAAAGGTTGCCATTCATTGAATCAAATCGTCATCCCTAAATATAGAAAGTCGATGGATTCCTCACAAGGTCTCAAGAGTCTTAAACAAATTAAAACCAACACCAAAGATGATCCAAGGTTTAAGGAAGAGGACCAACCTTTGAGCCCTATGGCTAGGTTGTTCCATGAACCTGGTTCCAATGTGTATATCGTATCCATGATGGGGTGCAAAACCAAGATCCAACCTGATGTTGTCAAACAAAATATGGTTCATTCTTTGCTCCGCCATCCTCGATTTTCAAGCTTGCAGGTAAATAGCTATTCAATACTCGATTGTTGTATGTACTATATGAAGAATGTTTTAACTTCGCATATGACCTTGTAGTCTAGTGGTAAGGTGCATTATATTCATGAAGTTTAAAGGTTCAAATGTGAACATAGACAACTATGTTAAAGACATAGATGGTTAAAGAGTATTTAAAACTATGTTAGTTTGCCGTTCAAAAAAAATGTACTAGCCACGTAAAAGATTGATATATCCTACAAAACACGTTGCTACTGTTTTTGTCAGTGTAAAGTACACAACCAAAGTTAGACGATTTAATTTGTGACAAGTTAGGTTTGGGTTTGGGTTTGGGTTGATGGATTTATATAACCAATGTTAGGATTAAATACACAGTAAAAGAAAAATAGGAAGTCGTAGGAAAGGGTATCAAACGGACTCCGATTGAACTTATTCAAGCGGCATTGGAACCGTCTCTTCGAACCCTACGATCTTAGTTTTTAGATTTTCACTTTTTTTAGCTTGTAGATTTTAGAATTTACGGTATATCATTATGTTTTTTATGTAACTTGTGTCTTTTTCTTATTTTCATCATCATGTCATTTTTGCAATGCATTGTATCTTTTTTCTTGATCATCATTGTGCAATATTTTTCAGCATTATGTTATATTTTGTGGCTCGTGTCATATTTCGTAATATATTATGTTTTTTGTATCCTTCTCACCCTTCTCATTTTTATTACACTCTGTAACATAACCATATATAACCATTGTTCAACGGTACTAAAAAGTTTTTACTAGTCATTGTATGTTTCTAACAACTAATGCAACTATCCTAAACTGATATATTTGTGTTGTGTTCGAGTTCATACCCTAAACACTTGCATGCAAACTAAAATTTCAGGTAACCGATAAACAAACTGGAAACATCAAATGGGTTCCAACGAATGTGAACATCGACAACCATGTTATAGTCCCCGAAATCGATCCAAACATCGAATCGCCAGACAAGTTTGTGGAAGACTATATATCAAACCTAAGCAAATCTTCAATCGATAGATCTAAACCGTTATGGGATCTCCATCTTCTTAACATCAAGACGAGTGATGATGAAGGAACCGGAGTATTCCGTTTCCATCATTCTTTAGGCGATGGTATGTCTTTAATGACGCTTTTGCTTGCGTGCACGCGCCAATCGTCCGATAATCAGGCTTTGCCAACGCTTCCTATGAACAAAGACTCGGCTTACATTAAAGTTACTAGCATTTGGTCGGTTTTAAAAATTGTTTGGAACTCTATTGTCGCTATGATGATGTTTGTGTGCACTGTGTTGTTTGTTAAAGACACTGAAACGCCACTGAAAGGGTCTGTAGGCGTCGAGAATAGACCGAGGCGTTTTGTTCGCAAGAGCGTTAGCTTAACGGACATTAAGGTGGTGAAGAACGCCATGAATGTGGTAAGTTATATATTAAGCCACAAGGTTGCTTCATGACATTTGTTAAAATGATGGGAAATGGAATTTAATAATCCTAACTTTTGGGGTTGGAACTTGGAAGGGAGCAGTCCTAACTTGAAAGTTGTAATATAACGGTCCCAACTTGTCAATGTTTTTATTCTAATGGTCCCAAACTAACCCCAGTTAAGTTTTTCTGTTAAGTGCCACGTGGCATCACACGTGGCAGTCTTACGTGGCACAGTATGTCCAGCTGGTAAAAAACGTGGCCCCCACTTATTTTTTCAATAAAAATGTTGACAAGTTGGGACTGTTGTCTTCCAACCTTCTAAAATTAGGATTATTAAATTCCATTTCCCCGTAAAATGAAAATGAAAATATAATTTATAGCAATGATAATAACAAAATAAATAAAGCTATGGCCACACCATTGTTAGTAAAAAATGCACAAAATATATTAAGCAAAGAGAATATTGTCACAACATAAATAGATTTATTTATTATTTCCTTTACCATTATTGGCGGTATTAATTAATGATAGACGATATTTATGATTGTTGCAGACCTTGAACGATGTTGTACTTGGAGTAACTCAAGCAGGACTGTCACGCTACTTGAATCGCAGATATAGTGAGTTTATTTTAGGGTAAATGAGCCGAACCGAGCCCGAGCTTGACTAGGCTTGAGCTCGGCTCGGCATGCTGTTTTTAAGGCTCAACTTGAAAGTAAAACCTAAGGGCTCGAGCTCAGCTCGAGGTAATTTAAAAATAATTGTGAACGACCTAAAAGCTCGGCTCGAACTTGCTTCAATAGCTTAAACGAGCAAAAGCTTGGCTCGAGCTCGGCTCACCAATAATATTAATTAAAATTGAACACGTTCAAAGGATAAAATCGCATCCAAGTAAATAACATGGCGTGGCAAAACTAACGTTATTAGAACTAACCATTTAAAATGGAAACGGGAAAAACGAAAACAAAAATATAAATGTTTTTTTTTTTTAAATACTTAAACGGGTTGACATCAACCCGTTTGTATACCAATCAACCCAAACCCGACTTGCATTTAATACGGGTCAATCCAAACCCGACTCTTTTTTTAACGCGTCGTGTTTGTGTACCCAAATCTTTTTTTTTCGTGCCAGGTTCGGATTAGGTTTTGGGTTGTGTCAAGAATTGCCGTCGCTAGGTCAAAGACATGTTCTTGGCAAAACCTGAAAGTTAGACATGTGCTGTTGTATTATTGAATATTTTCTTGTGACACTAAATTAGTTCACTGGCTTTTTTATTTACCTACTTAATCTACACTAAAAAGGGAAACTTAATCTTTTGGGGACACCATGTTGCATATGCGGCAGTATTGACAATAATGTTGTATATATATATTATGATATGGCAGTTAATATGGTGGTTAAAGGCGGGTAATGTTGGTTAAGTTGGAGGGAAAATAACCGTCAAAAACTACTAGGATTTAGCTGTCCGTTTTGATGAAACAGTTACCTATGAAGTGCGCATATAATGTACATATGTGTGGCTCTTGGGGGACAAAAGTAAAGTTGCACTAATTTTAACATTATTTTACTAATTTCGTGAAAATAAAGTTAAAAATGACGGACGGTTGATCATGCATCAGGTGGTGACGTTGATAGCCAAAAGACAAGGTGGTACATGCACCAATCTGGTTTGTCTCGATTGCTAAGTGTTATGCACCTTATGTCTAAGGCTTGATATAAAACCACTATTGAGTCAGGGGTCTGATCACTGGAAGCAGCCTCTCTATTCCCACGAGGTAGAGGTAAGGTTGTCTACTTCTTACCTTCCTCAAACCCTACCTTAGCTTTTGCTATTGATGGGATAAACTGAGTATGATGATGATGATGATTACCCATGAAGCGCGCCTTATGTGACCATCCATCTTAGGCTGCACAAATCTTATCTACTAAACTTAACTAATCATAAACCTATTCCTACTATAATGTCACAAACATAATATAATTACATAAGATAAGATAAATAATATCTTTTGGTTTAATACTTCTAACAAATTAAATGTCACTTGTTAAAAAGTGTTCGCGAAACAAAAAAATTATATATGTATAGTCACAATTTGAGTTTTGACATTAGGTGAAATCAACGATGACAATAAGATAGATGATCATGATAAAAAAGACTTCATTCCCAAAGGAATTCGACTTCGCGCTACATTCTTTTTCAACCTAAGAGCAACCACCAGGATCGACGTGAGTTCATCGCAATCTTTACTTTTGTAAAAACAATGAAAAAATGCCTAACCCAACCTCACTATTTTTCCTTGGTGCATGATCAATAGACTCTAGTCGAATCAATGAAAAGCGGAACTTTGGGCCGATGGGGCAACCAGATAGGTTACGTGCTTCTCCCATTTACAATTGGACTCAGAAGCAACCCATTAGACTATGTGAAAGAAGCAAAGGCAGTCATAGATCAAAAGAAAGTCTCATTGGAACCTTTGTTCGCTTATTTCGTTGCTAGCTTGGTCCTCAAGTTGTTCGGGATTAAGGTACATATGTTATTTCACAATGTCATCTTTCATATATTTATACGGCTATATATAAAGATTGTGGGTTAAACATGCCAACGAAACGTTGTGAATTACTAATCTTGTATGGTAAATTTGGGATTTGTGAAGGCTGTAGGGAAACTAAACCACAAAGTGTTTTTTAATACAACCTTGTGGTTTAGCAATGTGCCTGGACCGGAACAAGAAGTTACATTTTATGGGCATGATATCACTTATATTGCTCCTAGTTGCTATGGACAACCTAATGTAAGTATCCTTGTAATTTACTACATACATATGTTATATGTACTGCGCATATATAATGTATATATGTGTGGCCCTCGGGGGAGGGGGGGCAAAAGTAAAGTTGCACTAATTTTAACATTATTTTACTAATTTCGTGAAAATAACGTTAAAAATGATGGACGGTTAATCATGCATCAGGTGGTGACGTTGATAGCCAAAAGACAAAAGGGTACATGCACCAATCGGATTTGTCCCGGTTGCTAAGTGTTATGTGCCTTATGTCCAAGGCTTGATACAAAACCACTATTGAGTCGGTGGTCTCATTGGAAGCAGCCTCTCTATTCCCACGGGGTAGAGGTAAGACTGTCTACATCTTACCCTCCTCAGACCCTACCTTAGCTTTTGCTATTTGTGTGATTAACTGAGTATGATGATGATGATATGTTATATGTATATACAATTTGCCACATATTTTTTTCGATCGATATATGATGGTCAATTAATTTGTAGGGTAATACCATAGGTATATGTATTAAATTCCAATCCCCATGCTATATAACTTTAATTCTAACTACAATCATTTAAATTTCGTAGGCATTGATGATCCATGTAGTGAGTTATATCGATAAACTGACATTTGTAATATCGGCGGACGAAGAAACTATTCCAGACCCTCATAGGTTGGGTGACGATCTTGAGGAATCCCTTCAATTAATCAAGGCTTATGCTTTAGAGAAAGAGAGTACTAAAAACAAGTGATTAAAGGAAAGAGAATATATATATGATGTTCGGATAACATCCTTAACGAGTCATTGTTGAAATTATGACATAGTTATAATATTTGTTTGTTAAACAACTATAGATTTGTGGTGAGTATACCATCACATATCATATCCATATATTGTTGTATTGTATCATTTAATTTTCTAAATAAAATATTTCTGCTTATTGTTTTCGTCCATCATAACCACATTTATTACATAGTGGCAATTTTTTTTGGGTGTAATCAAGCTAATGGACCATCAGGTTCTGGGTTCGATTCTCACACGGGGTTTTTTTTAGATTTATTGGGTTTCATTTTGAATAAGTGTATAGTCATTATTGTCTAGTGGAGATGGATGTGATCAGGTGGTTTCGTTGATGGCATGATGTGACACCCACCGATTTACCAGGTCAAAATCTGTATACACTTTCTAGCTAGTCAACATTTAATTTAGTACACATATTGAATATCATTTTATATGAAGAGTAATGGTACCTTAAACATAAATGTTTATGTGGAAAGGGTTTAAGCATGAACACATATGGGCGTGTACATGTGGAAACTCTATAAACATAAATGGTTATGTATGTGGATATCAAGTACTTGAATATACATAAACGTATGTGCGTCACACGTGCAATATGGATATATATATGCAAAGACGTCTAAAGGCGTACTTGACTTGTTTTTAGGAAGTCGAATGTGGCGTTTAAACCCACATTATATGACTGAGATTCTTGAAGGTTCAGCTGCGCGCTATAATATTTACCCACGCGCCATAAAATTGGCCGCTCAAGGTTTTGGTTTGGCAGCGAGCTACATCAATACCTGCGATAAATCGTTACGTCGCTCCCCAATAACAGTTAGCTTAAAAGGTGACACTTAGCTGGTAACAAGCGCGACGAGCATCCTCACGCACCCCGGTGACAGTTAGCCTAGAAGGTGACACTTAGCTGGTAGCGAGCGCAAAAATTATAACCTCCCACACATCGAAACAAGAAGACGGAACACTTGAGTCGTCAGTCCACCAAGAAGACGGAAACTTGCAATCTCCATTCCCGAGCACTCCTAATTAGTCTAGCGCTCCACTCAACGCTTGCACGTGAGAGCAACACTAGGCTAGGGGGACTTGTAGAGGTATGATGCCTGACCCGACATACCGTGTTCGCTATTTTATTACTTGTTATGTCATTTGCTAATATTGGGGTGTGGAGGTAACCCTCTAACTGGGCTTGGTGCCAATGGGTTATGTGCCCATATAGTTAGAGGACCATGA
Source organism: Ambrosia trifida (assembly GCA_028751855.1). NCBI lineage: Eukaryota > Viridiplantae > Streptophyta > Magnoliopsida > Asterales > Asteraceae > Ambrosia > Ambrosia trifida. The sequence goes on from CM054132.1 coordinate 70,986,978, forward strand.
TGGTGGCCCATAAAAGCCCTATATAAAGAGGTCTTCACCTCTCATTAGGGCACACAATAGATTACTCCCAAAACAAATATAGCCGCCACCATCACTTTTTGTGTCTGTAAGTTGGATTCCACTTGTGGTCTCCTAGCAGTCACCTCCACCCCCACCTTCCTCTCCTTCCTTGCAGATCTGAACCGGAAAAGAGAAGAAGAACAAGGTGTGACACCCGTTTCGATACGTGTTTCTTCAAGCTGAGAGTTCTTCATTTATGGGGATTGGATTATCCTTGCAAATTTACATTACTATGACCATGCGTAGTGGGGAGCTTTATATATAGGGATGGCAACGGGTCGGGTATGGGTCGGGTTTGGCTAATACCATACCCATACCCGGTTATAAAATCTCATACCATACCCGCCCCATTACCCATCGGGTTTTTGTCGGGTATTACCCGTCGGGTATAGAGCATACCCACGGGTATCGGGTATACCCGTTGGTATTTGCATGTATATATATTTTTATTTTCTTTTATAGTTTTATGTAAAAAAAAATATAGAATATATGAAATTGTAACAAGTAGCATATATATCACTATAATAATCTTTGAAACATTTAATATGTAAATATATATTATAGTATGAATTTTGAAAACTATTTATATATTTCATAGCATATAAATATAAATAATAATGTTATTTGAATATATATTTTAGACGAAAAGTTTATTTTTCAAATAATGAATCTATTAGAATGAAACATTACTAAAAAAATAGTTAAGAAAAGTTATATATAAAACTTAAAAGTCTTCGGGTATATATTTCGGGTAAGCGGGTATTTACTTTCGGGTAATCGGGTCGGGTATCACCTAAAACCACACCCGTCCCATACCCGCGAAATATTTTTTTTTCCAATACCAAACCCGTCCCATACCCGTCGGGTATCAGGTATACCCGTCCCAAATGCTTCGGGTTTCGGGTATACCCGTCGGGCTCGGGTTTTTTTGCCATCCCTATTTATATATAAAGCCCCCCTTTCTGATTGGTCCACGTGGCAGCTGAGTCAGCATGGAGAGAGAAACTGAAAAAGGGGTGTAGTGGTAGGGGCTTTATATATAAAGCCCCTATTAATATTTTATTATATCTTTTAAATTAAAAAAATAATAAAATAATAATAATAAAGAGAGAGTATGAGGTGTCAACTTCTGATTGGTGGGGTTTTTTTTTCCGGGCGTTACTTAAATCACGCCAAAGGTGGTTTTTGTAAAATGGAGCCCCCCCGTAGCGGTGTTGGGGGGGCGCTATTTTTTTTCCCAACATAACGCCCTCCACTACGGAGGGTCTAAGTAGCTTCTAGCTAGTTGAAATCGTAATAAGTACAAATATTGCAAGGCATATGCTAACCTATGGTGCTAGCTTATGGTTGGTTATAGGCTCATGCAGAGGTTTCATAAATGTTTCAAGGGAATGACATGTTTTCAAGCATTTCAAGCGAAAGGTTTTCATAAATGTTCCAAGGTAATGGCTTATGTTTCCATCCACTCTAAGGGAACGGCTTGGCATAAGTTTTTTTAAAATATTCCAAGGATCCAATCCCGAGTAACTCTCAAGCCGTTGCGCATCATTTATACCCGTAGTAAGTCTTACCCAACTTAACAAACGCATTCACTTCTAACTAGAATGCAATCCAACAAATGAAACAATCATTGTCATCACAATCACAATGAAGCATATGTACATCAACAAAATCAAAACCATAATCTAATGAACCTGAAACACATACATACATATAAACTTCAAATCAACCAAATCAAAACCTTAACCAACATATTAATGCAAATCAATTTTTTTTTTCATGTTCTAAAATTCTCTCTAAAAAATCCTCTTCATGCCCGAAAATTCTTCAATTTTCTCAGCCTAATCCGCCAATTCCCTCATATCCTAATATGCTTGATGACCAAACTATAGATCATCCAGCCTCCACTAGTACCTATGCAAATAAATCTTGTGGTAAAATGGTTGGTGAGGATAGCTATGAACATGTGACAAAGAGGAAAAAAAATGCCCCTATGCAACCCAAAACAAATATAAAGCTAAGTATAATGACTCAGCTTCAAATTCGAGTCTTACCTCAAAACAATAAGGTCAAAACAGGGTCCCAAGTGCGGTGAAAGCTAGTCATCAACAAAACTGGTCTCAAGGTGAGCATGATTTCTTTAGGGACAAGTGTACGAAACTCGGGTTGGAGTATTGTGTCGAAGATGTTGAAGAGGATACAATTGAGACTTATGAAATCGGGTAAGTTTCGTGGTAAACATAGATCCGAAAGATATAGATAAGAATTTTATATGTTGGACGTTTTTATTTTTGTTTGTTTGGTTACATTTGTTTTAGTTGGTGTAGTGGTGTGTTTTGGGTGCAAATTTACTATCATCCTCTTGTTTGACATTTTGGTACTTTTTTTGTGGATTTGACTGAGTTATGTTGGGATTGGTTTTGCCTTATTCCGTTCGGTTCATATGGGTGGTCCTAGTGTTTGGTTGAAACTTAATTGGGCCAGGTATTTTATAGTTGGGCGGGCTGGTTATCTTACTCAAAGGTAGGGGTGTACAAAAAGCTCGCAACTCGAAGCTCGCTCGAAAAAAAGCTCGAAAAAAGCTCGGCTCGAAAAAAACGAGCTAGCTCGGATCGGCTCGATTGTAAACGAGCTCGAGCTAGGCCTGTCTCGGCTCGTGAGCTCACGAGCTGGCTCGAATTATTTTATTTATATGTATTAATTTTATTTTTAAATGTTTAAATTAAAAAATATGTGAGAGGAGGTTGAATTGTTAACATTTTAAGTTTAATTAATCAATAAACTAGGAAAATTAATAGGAAAGAACACAAATTATAGATATAATACTTTTAGTATGCCTTCCATTATTTAAAATATTAGAAAAAAATATACATGTACATGTGTAATTTTATTTTACTGGAAATTTATTTTATTTTCTTTGTTTTTTATTTTATAAATATTTGTAAAAAAAAAACTACTAAAAAATAACGAGCTGGCTCGAGGCAGCTCAAGCTCGGCTCGGACATTTACGAGCCGAGCTCGAGCTCGGCTTTTCAGCTCGACCTGAAAAACAAGTCGAGCCGAGCTGACTCGTTTAAGTTCGATCTCGAGCTCAAGCTTAGCCTGGCTCGGGTTGATTCGGCTTGTGTACAACCCTAAGCAAAGGTTCAATAAAAGCCTTGTGTTTTGCTACCTTAAATCCTATAAGAAAGCTGCCGATTTTAAGTTTTGCAAGGCCCAAGTTGGAAGCCCCGATCGCTTGCCTAAAGGCCAATGGTGTTTATCTTACTAAGCAAAGGTTATCTTACTAAGCAAAGGTTCAATTAGGGCTATAAACAAACAAAATGTTTAGTGAACTGTTTGGTGGGAAGTTCGTTTGTGTTCGTTCATTTAATAAATGAACGAATACAAACAATAAATTATGTTCGTGAACGTTCAGTAACATGTTCATTTATGTTTGTTTGTGTTTGATCGTTCATTAGGGTTTTTAACTTTTTTAAAAAAAAAAAATTAACTACTTCATAATTCCTAGTGGTAGATTATTTAATACATATTAGTGTATTACATATTAACATTACTTTACCTATTTTGATTAACTATTATTTTGGGTGGATTAAACGAGGATTTCAAGTTTAATATGATAATTTTGTGTTTTTATGAGACATTATGTGATCAAGGTTATGTCAAGTATAATTGGGTAATTGGATTATTTTATTTTGGGCAGACAATGTTTGTGTGGAAAAATGTTGATTTTATTTGGAATTTCATATGTGTTAGTTGATGCTCGGTTTTGTTCATGAATGCTTATTTGTATTCATTTACGCTCATTTGTGTTCGCTTGTTTTCGACACCTAAATTTAACATATAAACACAGACGAATACGAACAAATCATTTCCTTAGTAAACGAACACGAACAAAATTCTTGTTCGGTAACTGTTCATGAACAGTTCGTTAACACGTTATTTCCTTAACAAATAAACACGAATAAAAACTCTCGTTCAATAAGTGTTCATGAACAGTTTGTAAACACGTTATTTCCCTAACAAACAAGTTAGAAGCCCAGATCGCTTGCCTAAAGCCCAAGGGTGGAATAAAGGTTTTAATTTTCTGGTTAGGTTTGTTATCAGAGGTGGTCATGGTCCCCACGGTTCTTAATTTGGCCGAGTATTTGGTGGGTGGTCCGTTTGGTGTTGGAACTTAGAAGGGGTTAATAATTTTGAAGGGGTGTTTCTTACCTTTATATTTTATGGAAGTTTCTATATAAATTCAAGTTCGTCTAAGTTTTAATGTATTTATTTTTTTAAGAGTTGGGTCAATTATAGAATGTTTTCTTTTTATGTATGTTTTAAGCTGGGGTGCAAAACCGAGATCAAACCCGATGTTGTCCAACAAAATTTGGTTCATTCTCTACTCCGCCATCCTTGATTCTCGAGCTTCAAGGTAAACTATCACTTTATAGTCCACAAAACCTCATAGTACTTTTTCGTGATGACCATGTCATGTAGTTATTGTTATAACATAAAACTATATTTACTGCTTTATGCTATGTTATACTAGTTGTAGTTTACTATTATCATTATTAGTTTTTTTTTTTTTTTTTTTTTTTTTTTTTTGTATGGAGATTGCTTTAATTTTCTAGCCCCATTTTATGTTTCATCTCACCCTCTTAGGTTCTACCAACATTTCTCTATTTCGAGTGGGATATTTAGTACTGAGTATGCATGTTTGTTTATTTGATCTTTGTTTTCTAAACACTTGCATGCAAATTAAAATTTCAGGTTACGGATGAAGAGACCAGAAACATCAAATGGGTTCAAACGAATGTGAACATTGGCAACTGTGTTATAGTCCAAAAACTAGATCCAACCATCGAGTATCCTGACAAGTTTGTTGAAGACTATATGTCAATCCTTAGTATATATTCAATCGACAACTCTAAACCTTTAAAGAAAATTTCATTCAACCCACTTTATTAATTGAATTAGCTTCAATACAGTTCTGCTCAACGCTAATAGTTAACCGCAAATTAAGACTCCACAGAGGAGTGGAGTGTGGAGATGGGATGGCAAGCCCTCCATGCCACCCACACCACCTCGGCATACTTTTTTTTTTCTGGGTGTTGCCCCTTTCCCCAGCGAAAGTTCCACAAGTGTTGGCCCCACAATTTTTATTTTTTTTCTTCTAAAACCAGTCGTTAGCACCAAACTTATTAAAAAGAGTTTTTAATTTAAATTAAATACATAATTCAAATAAAAATAACTATTTATACTAATAAATACATAAAATAAACTAAGAAATGCATAATTAAGGTAACAAAATACATAAGCAAACTAGTTTCACCATTCGTCACGGTTTGCCCTCAAAACACGCCATGCTGAAATTCGGTTAATGTTATGGCCGTAAACATGTGCGTACTCAATTTTGGCCACTTCAGTCACTTTGTCATCCATTGGGTCACCCTCGTCATTTATTACATTGTTGAATAGCAAATGCAATCTTCCAGTCATATTACGCATATCCTTAAACTATGAAGTAAGTTGTTCTGCAGTGCAGTTATTTTGACCCAAATGTTGACAGTTGAAAAACAATATTCCAAACGAAGAAGATCCAATAGAAGGCATGCCATCCTAGACAATCATTAAAGTCGCAGCCAAGACTATCTCATCACCTTTGGTCTAACGTGCTATTGCCATTTGAGAGATGGTAATTTTTTTAAGAGATAATTGGTATAAGAGAGAATAAAAGCCAGGAGGTTTTAAATTGTCTAGCCTTTCAAGATATGATTGGTATTTAAAACGGTAAATTCTGATATTTTTTTTTAAATATTCTAATGGTCACATGACCATTTGTTTATTTTATTTTTTGAATTTTAATTTTTTGGAATTTATCATTTCTTTTTATTTAATAATATAAATATTGTTTTACTAATTGTTTTGTTTAAAAAAATAGAATACAAAATAATTTAAATAAAAAAAACATGACTCTTGCTCCTACCCACCACCTCATGTTTTTGTGCTTTTAAAGGCAAAGCCCTTAAAGTGTAGGTGGTGACGTGACATGGCTTTATCTAGGGATGACAATTCTTGACACAAGCTAAAACTTAACCTGAACTACACAAAAAACAGGTTTGGGTCGACAAACACAACCAGTTTAAAAAGCTGGTTAGGTTCGAGTTGACCTGTATTAAAACTGGTCGGATTTGGGTTGACTCATCAACCTTTTAAGTATTTAGAAAAAAAAGCTTTTATATATTGTTCTCGTTTTTTATTTTTCCATTTTACATGGCTAGTTATAATAATGTTAATCTTGTGACAATACTACTTACCACTAAATACACTATTGATAACCCCTTACAACCCAACAACCGGCTTATAATTCGTCAACATTTATGAGTCATTTAAAAATACGGGTTAAACAGGCTGGGTTTGGGTTGACCTGTGTTTTCAAGTGTGTGAGTTACACATTTCAACCCATAACCCTCGTCTAGTCTTACCTACCCAACTAGGGGTGTAAATAATGTGCAACGACTCTAGAGCTACTAGTGATTGGATCGGTAAAACCTTGAACGAGCCGAGCCTTAACGAGCCCGAGCTCGAGCTTTTCATACATACAAAAACCGTTTAGGCTCGCGAGCCTAAACGAGCCCAAACAAATTTATATTATTATTATTATTATTTTATTTATAGTATACCTCCAATTTAACATTGGCGAGCCGAGCTTTGGCTCGTTTAAGTTATCGAAGCGAGCTCGAGCCGAGCTTTTAGCTCTTTTAAAATTGTTCTAAAATTATTTCTAGCCGAGCTGAGCCGAGCCGAGCTCAAGCTTTTGAGTTTTACTTTCTAACCAAGCTCGAGCTCAAACTCAAACTCAAACTTCATAAAAGAATGACGAGCCAAGCTCGAGCCCAATCAGATTCGGGCGCTTGCCTCGAGTTGTTTACATCCCTACACCCAACTATCTTTTTCCGGTAACCAAACCTGTATGAAAATTCTAAATTTCTATCACTCACTCATCTCCATCTAAAAAGTAAAAACCTTTAAAACCCTAGACTTATCTTTTCCGGCGAAGCTCTGTAAACGCCGGCACCAGCTCCGTCACAATCGAACGTATGCTTCCTCTTTCAAACATTATTATGTTTATGCTTATCATGTCTAATTTGTGCCTTTATTTTGGGATAATTATGTTTATGCTTATTATATCAAAGTGCTTAACAAGGTGTTCATGTCTGATGTTTGAAATTAATGCTCTTTTTTTTTTAAATTGTTTTTTAAATAGTATAATATGTCCGTTTGTGCTCGTGAACCGTTCGTGAACACGTTCAATTCTTTAATGAAAGGATGTGAATAAAAAATTTCGTTCGATATCCGTTTTTAGTCGGTTAGGGTTTGCCATTCAGAAAGGGGTGGCGGCGCAGCTTGTTGCCCGCTATCTTGATGTAATTTGTAATGTAAAAGTATCTAGTAATAAAAAATGAGTTAATAGCCATTTTCGTCCCTGAGGTTTGGTCCAGTTTGCCACTCCAGTACAAAAGTTTTTTTTTTTGCAATCTCTTACCTGTGGTTTGGATTTTTTTGCCAAATTCGTCCTTTTCACTAACCCAGTTAAAAAATCTCGTTAGTGTCAGGGGTAGGGTTGTCTTTTTACCAGTCAGGGACGAATTTGGCATTTAAAATTCAACCTTACCTCAGGGACGAATTTGGCATTTAACTCTTAATTTAAAATAATTGTTAATTAAATAATTTATTATGAATTTTTAAATATATTTAATATATTTCAAGAAGTATTGTTGATTTATGGCGTACTAAGCTTTATGGACCGATAGTATATGTAATTTTTATTTAACGTCTACATACAAGTTTATTTAGATCTTCGTTTATTTTTTACACTGTAATTATTGATTGGATATGTATTTTTGTTTTTTGCTTTAGATTTATTGTTGATTATTTGAGATGTAAAATTACATTAGTTCCACAAACTAATTTGTTCATTTGATTATATAAGCACGGTTATTCTCATCGTATAACTGATCTGTTAATAATAATTTTGGTTATATTGTTAGCTTAGGTTATGAGTAAAATCCCAAATTATTTCGTCTTTTTAATAGTTTTGGTTATGAGTTGCATATTTCTTCAGGCTTATAAACAACATGAGCAAATGATATTAAATTCTGAAACCCGACTGGTACTTATCGGTACCGAATTTCTCATACCGAATAAGTTTTTGTACCAATTAAATACACTTTTTGGCTTTTTTTTCGGATTGGTACTTTTGATTCGGTACCGGTATTCTACCGAATTTTACCTTTAAATACCGTATCGTAACGATCATTTTCAGTACCAACATCGGTACCTAGCTTATCTCTACTTATAAGTAAACCATTTGGTTGTTTTTAGCCCAAATCCTAACCAAACATTTTTTGTTAACAACGAAATTATTTCGCCTGGTACCGAGTAAAATCCCAAAGTGGTCACCTCTAGGACTTTGGAATAATATCATGTTAGGGTGTGAACCAATGAAGTAGCAGACATCCTGGATTTAGTTCAGTGTGTAACGATTTAAGTATCGGTCCATAAAGCTTAGTACGCCATAAATCAACAATACTTCTTGAAATATATTAAATATATTTAAAATATATTTAAAAATTCATAATAAATTATTTAATTAACAATTATTTTAAATTAAGAGTTAAATGCCAAATTCGTCCCTGAGGTAAGGTTGAATTTTAAATGCCAAATTCGTCCCTGACTAGTAAAAAGACAACACTACCCCTGACACTAACGAGATTTTTTAACTGGGTTAGTGAAAAGGACGAATTTGGCAAAAAAATCCAAACCACAGGTAAGAGATTGCAAAAAAAAAAACTTTTGTACTGGAGTGGCAAACTGGACCAAACCTCAGGGACGAAAATGGCTATTAACTCAATAAAAAATATATTTTTGTAAAAAAAACATCCGTTTGTGTACAATTTAGTGTTAAACGAACAAACATGGACAAGGCTGCATTCGGTTCGTTTACAGACCTAAATAAATTGGTTTTCAGAAAGTGAAGATGCCTCTTTATGATTGTATGCTGTTGTTGAAGCCTCATGTTAAACCTGAATCACTTATGGAACTGGTTGCCCGTGTCGGAAAACATGTGTACCGAAGAAATGGCGTTCTAACTGATCTGAAACCGCTCGGGACTGTTCAGTTGGGGTATGGAATCAAGAAGCTTGATGGCAGATACTATCAGGTAAAACTTTTTACATTTTGTTTATGATATGATGGAACATAGGGCAAACTGCTGAGCAAAACATCTCCATAAGTTTATTCTAATATATGATAGGGAGGCTAGTTGTAGGATGGACTGTGTATGCCAAATCGTTTATATGTCTCTGTGTTGTCATGTGATATTATGAGCATAGTATTTAAGTTTACACAAGGGGGCAGGGGCACCTCTAGGCCCTCAAATGAGGCGAGTAGGCGACTATTGTGCCTCATGTAGATGGAAGGCCGGGTCATTCCTCTGCGCAGGGGCAAAGGATATCCCCCCCCCCCCTCGCGTTTTTGGCCCAGTGGTATAAATTTGCGATTTTTGTAGGTAAATTGAGTCCGGGTTGAGTCTGGCCCCCACCGATTTGCCACTACCGCTTGAAAAAAATTGAGACTGGCCCCTCCTGATTCAAAAACCAAGATTCGCCCCTACCTCTACGCGCCTCTAGTTAGGCGAATAAGAGGCACACAGTTTTAGTTGACGGACTTTTTTTTAATAAAAAGTAAATTTTATTATGCCTGTTATCTATGTTATTTATTTTTCCTATCAAGTAAATTGTTTGCATCTCTTTAGGAAATTTGTATCTAAACTGGGAAAATTGTTGAGCAAAGCATCTCCATAAGTTTCTCCTAATTTATGATACGTAGTCTAACTATAGGATGGAGAATGTATGCCAAATTGTTTAAATGTTTATTATGTTTTGTCATATGATATTATGAGCATAGTAGTCAAAGTTGCACAAGGGGCGTCTCTAGGCCCTCAAATGAGTCGACTACTGTGCCTCAGGTAGATGGAAGGCGGGTCATTCCTCGACGAATCTCTAGTTAGGCGTATAAAAGGGCCGCGTCTTTAGTTAGAAGAGAATCTCTTTTATTTTTTTTTTTAAATTAATAGTTTTTTCTGTGCCTGTTATATATTATTTACATTTCTTATTATGGATGTGCACTTTTTTTGCGCCTTGTGCGTAGGTGAACGCCTTGCTCCTTGGAGGCATCATGCAATTTTGACTACTATGATTATGCGGGTGTTTAGGATAGTTTATTTAAATAGCTTATCTACTTATTGTGTTTTTTAAATACATTTGTCACTTTTGATGAAGAAAAGTGTTTATGACTTTACGCTTATTTGCTTCTTATAGGGTAAATTTTGCACCCATTGTTATTATTATTAATTGTTGGGGATGAGGGTCTCGTTGGGAGCGGCCTCTTTGTCTCAAGGGATCTAGGAAAGGCTTGCCCTGATCTCATTCTCCCTCCTCCTTAAACCCTACTTTATGAGTGGAACATTACTGGGCTTGTTTGTTTGTTTAGGCTAAAATAAGTTATTTTTTAAAAGCAAATTGAGATTGCTTATCTCAAACTGGTTATTACTGTTTAATTGTTGTAAACTTGTTCATGGTATAGGGTAAACTAATGCAAATGACAATGATGACCCCACCAAGCTTCAACAGTGAGCTTCATTATCTGAACAAAGAAGACCGCCTCTTACGTTGGATTTTGGTCAAACACCGGGACTTTAAATCTGGTGGGGAATTGTTCAATGAAGATGATTGTATGAATGATTTCAGAATGTTACAAAAAAGCAGTATTTTTTATGATGGTAGCGAAGATGAAGACAGCAGCGACAACGAGGACGAGGAAACATAAGTTGACTGTTTTGTCCTTTTGGGTTTGGCTTAGAGAATGTCCTCATTTGGTATATGTTAGATTGTATGATGATTGGTAATGTTTTTATAATCTTGTTTAGCATGTGTTTTGCAGACTGGTGTGGCTGTTAAAAATCGCAGAAATAAAACCATTTGTCGGAAGACATTAGATGATATTATAGAAGGGAAAAGGAAACCATCTTTTAAGGTTTTTGTCACTGAATGGCGAAACAGGTAGGCTGGGTCGAGTTGCGTAACATGTCATTTGGGTTAAATCGGTTCGGGTCAGAATGGGCAACTTAAAAAACAGGTTAGATGGATTTGTGTAGCAGGGTTACCCTATACTAAAAATCTATTTAGTGTAGGATTTTAAAGTTTTTGCAATGACTAAAATACATTGGATAGAGATGATGTGATGTGATCCATCAAGTAACTTTTTTAAGGATGTGGTTAACATATAGCCATAAAATGTAAGCCTGTGGCCTAAAGGTAAAGATGTCTATCTTTATCTGACTTGCATAATGAATGACAATGTAATATTTCACCACAAGTCTGTACTTAAAATATAGAAAAATAAAGTCCTTTGTTTGATTGTGTGTTGTTTGATAGTGCATAGCAAATAGTGCATAGCAAAGGCCTTAGGCCTTTGGGGGCCTTTGGGAAGGTGGTATAACTATAGAGTCACACGTGAAACCAATGTTTTAAAAACCGGTTTGTTTTTAAATCATACCGGATTTGGCTTACAAATGGTTCAACCGGTTGAATCGGATTGTATCGGGTGGTTCAACCGGATTGACTTGTTAACTCTATGAATCCATAAATTACATCAACTTAAAATATAATCTAAAAATGAATGATTACATATTAAAAGATAATCCAAAAGTTATTCCATATAACAAAAATCACCCAAAAGTATTCATTTTTTTAACAATGTTCTTTTAAATGAAAGTGTAGGCGATGTATAAGCCATTGGAGTATTGAATACATCAAGTTCAAAATTGCTTAAAAGATGAGATTCCCTATCATCGCCTTCCTCAAAAATTAGAGCATAACTATTTTCATCTCCTATATTATTACATAAGATGTTTTAGTAGAAATAACAATCATAATATACTTAAATTACCAAAGATAAGTAAATTATATAGCAAGTAACAGTGTGTTTGAGGAGCCGGTTCGTGCTCTTCTTCACCAAACATGTTATCTATATCATTATTATGAAGTTCTACTTCTTGCTTTTCTTGAACCACAAACAAATCAATAGTTCAAAACCCAAAAATTTACCTTGTGCCGGTATCGGTATAAAGGTTCAAACCGGTATGCCGTATTTTACCGGCGGTACGAACTTGATACCGTTTCGCCTTTATACCGGGGTGTTTCGTACCGGGCTACCATCCGAAAACGGTATTACCGGTATAACCGGCCGGTACGTACCGGTTTTTAAAACATTGCGTGAAACTAGTGTCATATGAGATGCTCACTGGTAGACCGGTGGCATGAGTAGTGGTCTCGTGAAACAATCTTGTGTTCTAGTTAACAGAAGTGGTCAGAGTGCAAAGGAGAGAGAGAGAGAGATGCAGAAGGGAGAGTGGAACCAGAAAACTCTACGGGTAGTGTTGCCAGTGGAAGGGGTTCACGGGTGGTGGTCCATGTGGCGGGCTGCGATTAGTGCCGTGAAGGTGCTCCAAGGATACATATAAAATGAATTCTTATTCCAAGTTGTACACATGTAATTTCTTACAACACCATTTGCAACAAGTGCGCTCGGTCATTGTAGGTGGATGACTTCAATCGATAGGTTTTTTAGTTATTACGGGGTGAACTTCTCATTGCCCCCTCTTTGGCGATTTTTGGGTCATTTACATATTTCCCCCTGCTAAGATACATCGGTGGAGGTGGAGACCATAAAGTATGAGTTGAGGCTTAATTTTTGGAAGGTTCGATTTTAGATGATGTGTTCTATTCGAATATCGACCAAACTAATTGATTTAACCCTTATATGCATCTATCAATGTGTGTCTACACCTATGTTTCAATTCCGTTTTGTAATGACAAACTGCTAGACAACAAGGGAAGAGAAAATGGTCTTTATTTTGGGTGAATGCTTATGATATGATGTCAAGATGAAGGTTAACCATGTTAGATCGTGGTTCATTTGACTAGTGGTTTAATGTTTAAAATAGTTGGATGACATAGAAGAATTCTAACCCTATGTACCTTGTATAGTTAATGTATAGTTAATGAACATTTAACATACTTAAAATCCAATTTGTGTGCTTTCTAAATATAAAATTCGAAACTTGTAACTTTCACCAAACTAAAATGAGTATCTACATAGATTAGGTCCCCACATTAAAGCTTTTAATTTAATTAATTGTCATTAATTTTCTTTTGTGAATCTTCCTATAATGAAGATCTTGGAAGACAAGTGTTATTTTCTAATGCTTCTTCACCCTTATTTTTATGCATCTTTAGCCTAATAATATATATCTATATATATTAACTAGTGTTGAAGCTTTCCCGTGCTTCGTTGCGGGGCATCTGTTTTGTGAACATTAGAAATAACATTAGGTAACTGTTTATCAAAACTAATCTAAAAAACTTCTTTAAGGCCATAGTGATCCTCGCATTACCTTAACAGTTTTGTAACATAGTGTTTTTTCACATTTTGTTTTGTTTGCGCCTTAAAAAAATTGAAAGTTGTCTCTATGTTATGCCGATAGCTATTGATTATTCTCCTTCCAAATTCTTTCAATGATCGAAAATTTTTGATATCATCTTTAGCACGTTCCACCTTTTTACAACCTACAACAAAGACTATTATTGGTTTTCTTTACTAGGCGTTTATGGCAAACATATTTCGGACGGTTTTATATATTTTTTATATATTTATTTGGACGTTCAACTACAGTTTTTTGGGCGGTCTGAACCCTTTTTTTCTGGGTGGTTTGGAGGCTTTTTTGGGCGTTTGGGGAGGCTTTTTCTGGGCGGCGAGTTGGCGGTTTAGTCAAATTTGGCCGGCGGCGTATTTTAGACAACGGTACTGTAGAAGTGTCGTCGTTTTAATAGATACTATAATATTTCAAAACTTAAAATCTTACATGACATTCAAAGAGGTCATTCCTCCTTAAGTGTGCTATGTGCCACTAGGTAATTTTTTTTTTAAAAAAAACCTCATCTTTATAAAAAAATTTTCCCCATCTCAAACCCAAAATATAATATTTGTAACCCTAATTTTCATCTAACAAAGTATGTACTCGTTTCCTCCTCTCCCAAACCTATCTTCTTTATCCCGCTGCTTCCAAACCCGCACCATCTCACACTCCTCCTTGTGCTTCCTCTCAACCTTACTCTCCTCGATTCGTGTTCTAAGCTTCAAACAAAACACAATATTCGGTCAGATCCCACAACTTTCCATATCATTAAACCTCAAATCGTTATATCCTTCCTATAACAACTTTTCTAACGAGTTTCTAACCCTATGTACCTTTTATAGTTCATGAATATTTAACATACTTAAAATCCAATTTTTGTGCTTTCAAAGTATAAAATAAATTCGAAACTTGCAACTTTCACCAAACTAAAAAGAGTATCTACAAGGATTACTCTAGGTCCCCACATTAAAACTTTTAATTAATTTTCTTTTCTTTTATGAATCTTCCTATAACGAAGATCTTTGAAGACAAGTGTTATTTTATAGTGCTTCTATACTCTATTAATTAAATAATAACACTTACTTTTTTTTTTTTTTTTTTTAAGGTAGTGACAGAGTGATTGAGGAAAGACTTAGTGTTCCTTGTGACCCAGGTTCGATTCCCACTCTTCTCATTATTTTCTACAACATCCGGGCAATTATGGTGACAACGGACCAAGGAGCGTTCGATCCTGAGCCGCACCACGATTTTTTCCCCGCTGTTACTCTAACGAGAAAACTCGTGTTAATGCAATACGGTTTTCAAGAAAACGCTATAACCAAGTCTGATACACCAGCACGGACCCGGTTAAAACAACGTAATTAAGACAGACATTAACTAAAGCTACCGATTAAACAGTGTAACATTACATCACTCATCTAAAACTCACCGTTTAAAAAAAACTAGTACATATGATAGGATTATAAACAAAATTTAAACCTAATTAAATTAAATAATATATGATTGGATTATTGTTTGTGCAGTTGCAAAATTGACCCAACCACCTCATAACATAACCTCGTCAATCAGTCTCTCTCTCTCTCTCTCTCTCTCTCTTTTTCTCTCTCTAAAACCCCACCCCCATTATTATTAATATTACTTTCTTCTTCGTCTTCTTCACACACTCTCTCTATTGGTATTCCTTACTCTCTAAGTCTCTCTCTGCTGGTCAACCATCGGTCAACATGGGCAGCATAAGCCATGAAGTTAACGTCCTTACACCACCATTTGAAGCTCTCTCCATCGCTCCTGATAAAGATCCTAGAACTATTGCAAGAGGGTATCTCTCTTTTTTTTATTTTCTTTATAAAAATTGCATCTTTTTTTACTTATGATCATCTTTATTAACTGCACATTGTTGTTATTATGAATCTTTTTTTTTATTTAATTTTGTTTGGAAATTGTTGGGTTTTTGTGTTTTTTGATTGTAAGTATTTTTTCTTTAATTTAATTATTATATTTGTTCATATAGAGGCAAATTTCCTGTGTAAGAAAGGGGTTCTGATCATCTTTAATAACTACACATTGTTTTTTTATTTGATTTTTATTTTATTAGTTTTTTTTTTTAATTTTTTGTTAGGAAATTGTTTGGTTTTTGTGTGTTTTTAAATTAAGATATTATATTTGTTTTACATATGTATAGTTCTTGAGTTGTATAGTGGGGTTCTTCCTAGTTATGTGTTCAATGTTGATGATCATGGGATCATGGTTATAAAAAATGTTTGAGGCGTGCGCCTGAAGGCGAAAAGCTAAAAAAATGAGTCTGAGGCGCGCCTCATGGGGTTCTGTTTGTACAAACGCCTCTAAGGGCTGAGGCGCTAAGAAAATGTGCGCTTCAGGTGGTTTAGGGTGTTTTTGATGTGTTTTTTTTATGTTTTAGACTTTTGGGGTCGATTATTTCAATTTTGATGTTTGTTTTTTATGTTTTAGACTTTGTTTAGGTCAATTACTTTATTTTTATAAGATATAGAATTTTTATATATTTTGTTTTCCGCCTCGGGCTTACGCCTGGTGAGGTGAAGGGAAAACGCCTCGAGGCTCGTTTCCGTTCTTTTAAACTTTGCATGGGATGACTTATCTATATGTATGTTTTGTACTTTTTTGAAATAAGTGTGTCAAGAATTTATTTAGATATTGATGTAATGTAATGGCGATGGCGTTTTCCACTTTTGTTATAACTTTGGTTTGTTCCTTTTTTGAAGGTACCAGATTGAGTTATGTCAAAAGGCGTTATTGGAGAATATAATTGTGTATTTGGAAACAGGCTGTGGTAAAACACACATTGCTGTTTTGCTTATTTACGAGATGATATGCCGAATGAAGAAGTCTAAAAAGGATATTTGTGTTTTTCTTGCTCCAACCGTAGCTCTCGTTGAACAAGTGAGCCCTTTCATTTGTATTATTTTGTCATAATTATAAATATAGTGTTTGGTGAACTTGATCATAAATACAGAACATTTATTTAGATTTGTTATTCAATAATCTTCATACTTTGACTTGTCAAAGGTATACTTAATTGGGAATTTGTAAATGCGTAAGTCCGTATCACAAACATAATATTACATCGCAAATTTGCTTAATAAATTGATTGTGACAAATCTTTCTTTGTTTGACGTACTTTATTTATGCAGCAAGCCAAGGTTATACAAGCTTCTATAGATGTAAAAGTTGGAATCTATTGTGGTACAAATAATGTGAAGGGTCACCGTGATTGGGAGAAGGAATTGGAACAGTTCGAGGTTTGTTACTTCGTTACAATAGTTTTAATATCCATTTTGTCTGTTGAAGCTTATGAAAGTGCCATTTTATTTAAAATAATAACATTTCAAAGTTAGGACGACCCATTTACTCACTGTCATCGTTATAGAAAAAACCTATGATCTTGATTCGTCCCCACGAGATAATACTATTTTGTCATTAATGATGAATCTCTCTTTTATGTATATTGCTGTGCAGGTCCTTGTGATGACCCCTCAAATTCTGTTACATAATCTATCACATTGCCTCATCAGGATTCAGCATATTGCCCTTTTGATATTTGACGAGTGTCATTATGCACAAGCTGAAAGCAACCATCCTTACGCCGAAATTATGAAGGTAGATAATTTATGCGTGCATTATAAAATAGACTTATGGTAACTTTAAACCCATTTGACCGACCCCCTTTGAGATAAAACGCAACACAAATCACTTATATGTAAGCGGTCGATATTGCCACCTTTAATTGTTGGTTATTTCGAACATTTTTTTTTCATGTTTATGAGATATGAGTGTTGACACCTTTCTGCAAATTTTTTTTTTTTTTTTTTTTTGCAATAATGCAGATATTTTACAAACCAGATGCTCCTAAGCTCCCCCGTATATTTGGCATGACTGCATCACCAATATTTGGGAAAGGTAATGCAAGTCTGCTTTTTTATTTTCCATCGATCAAGGGGCATAATGGACATTCGACCAATAGTGAAACACTTTATCTGACTTCTGCCTGCATTTATTGTTGTAGGTGGTTCCATCAGTAGTCTCGAGACCTTACTTAACGCCAAGGTCTGTTGCTTCATCACAAGATTCGTAAATTTAAGTTCTATTTTTCTGTTTTTAACAATTGAGTAATTTATAGGTTTATACCGTTGACACAAGGGAAGAGCTAGACCAATTTGTGTCATCCCCTAAAGTTAACTGCTATTATTATGGTACCGACACACACGATTCCGCTGACTCCCATTTAACTTATGTAGGGAGACTAGAAACAATAAAGGCCGAGGTAAGACTTAACGCTTTTGTTTAATTTTACAATTGGTCCTTTACTGGTTAAGTTATTAATTGTATTTACGCTTGGTGGAAATAGTGTATGAGTAGTTTGATCAAGAATATCAAGGATTCTTCTAGTCTTAAAAATACCAAAAAGGCCCTCCAACGGCTTCATTGCAATTTGGATTTTTGTTTCCAAAATCTTGGCCTTTGGGGTGCGTTACAAGTAAGTTTTCTTGGCATTTGTTACCTTTTGCTTGTATATGCAAAAAAAAAAAAAAAAAAAAAAAAAAAAACTTTTTTTTTTTTTGGTAAAATATGGAATAATTTGGTTATTCTTTGACCTGTGAAGGCTTGTAGAATTCTGTTGAAAGGTGACCTTGTTGAGAGAAATGCGGTTATTGAGGCAAATGAGCAATGCGGTGATGATATGTTATGTGGCAGTTATCTATCACAAGTTGCTGCCTACTTTGCTGCTGAATGCAGAAAAGGTAATGTAACAATATTTAAGGGGTGCTTGGATGTGTGTTATGAAATTAGTAATCTGATTATTTTGACATTAAGCTGCAAATCTGCAGTAGTTAGTATTTAGTGTTTGATTAGAATGACTTTGATTGTTATAATTTAAGAAAAAAGTTAAAAAATTAAAATTACTTGTTTATCCCTCTTTTTACCCTTTTAAATAGCTTTTTACTCATTTTCTACCAATTATATTAGGAAAAAAGATAATTGTTGAAATTATGGCGTAGCTTGTTGCCCGCCTTCCTGCTATGCTATCTTGATGTAATTTGTACTGTTTTTTATTTAATGAAAAAAAAGTAGTTAATTTATAATTTATATTAAGCATTGTTATAGTTTGGTTTTAATGAAATTATTATTATTTAAAAAAAATAAAAATTTGTTATAGTCGATAGAAATATAAGCCAACGTAGTTAAATTTATATGTTTCAAAAATACATAAAGATGTCCGTATTGGTCATTTTGTCTATTAGTTTCTTAAACTAGAAGAATTTGCGAACACTAATTATCTGATTGTTTTACTATATGACGATCTGATTATGATTAATCAATACCACATAATCAGTTTCAAATCGCAAATTACTGTTTTCTAGATTACTCTATTGAAGCAAATGACACTGAAGCCATTTTATCATCCCTGGATAATTTGAGGTCTCCGTTTTTCTCATTGAAGCTCTTGCAACTCGTGAATATTCTTTCCAACTTTAGGTTAGTAACGCATATGTATAAATAACTACGAAGTGTTTGAAACTTTTCACCGTTGAACAATCTTTATGTGTTGATTATCTCAGGGCACAATCGGATATGAAATGTATTATATTTGTGAATAGAATCATCACTGCTAGATCATTGGCGTATATCCTTCAACAAGTTAGATTTCTGTCAGCATGGAGGTGTAGTTACTTAGTAGGTGTCCACTCTGGGCTCAAGAATATGTCACGTAAAACCACAAACGCTATTCTTGAGAAATTTCGTTCCGGTGAGGTATGCAATATGCAACTTTATTTAACAAGTAGCAACAATGTGCAGGTTAGATGGGTTTGGTAATGGGCCAAAACGGGTTGGGTCAAACATTTAGTGTATTTTTTTTTTCGTATGGGTCAAAAGTTAAATGACAGGCTTTGATGACCTAAAACACTTATTTTCCATTTTTAAATATAATTACAATTTTTTTAGCGATAGAACAGTATGAATAGATTTGACGGTGAAAATAAACTTTGGGCCACTTTTGAACCTGTTTCCATTTAGACTATTTTTTTAGTTATACACGCATGAGTCGATAAGTAAATGTGTAGCCACCTCAATTTTATTTCACAAACACTTCTTTGTGTCTTAGAATTTTCTTTTTTGGCAGCTGAATTTGTTAGTAGCAACCAAAGTGGGAGAAGAAGGTCTTGATATCCAAACATGCTGCCTTGTAATAAGATTTGATCTTCCAGAAACTGTTGCTAGTTTCATACAATCGAGAGGTCGTGCCCGCATGCCACAATCTGAATATGCATTTTTGGTGGACAGGTGCTCTGCTTTCGCCTTTTATTTTTTCCATAACAAAATTTTCAACATGAACCCTTATTTTTAAACTATTATGTACTACAGAGGGAACCCAAAGGAGATGGAACTGATACAAAATTTTCATAAGGATGAAGCCCAGATGAATAATGAAATATCTTCAAGAAAAAGTACTTCGGTGTATCTTGATTTTGAGGAGAAAACTTATAAAGTAGATTCAACGGGTGCCATTATTAGTTCTGGATCCAGTGTTTCATTACTTCACCGATATTGCTCAAAGCTTCCACATGATGAGTAAGCTCCAGTTCCCAATATGGGCGTGTCAGATGGGTTGGGCAGTGGCGTAGCTTAGTTGGGGCGGAGAGCCCCCCCCCCCCCCCCCCCCCCCCCCCCCCGAATTTTCGCGCAGAAGTTCCAATTATATAGTATTCGTATAGAAAATTTTGGAAATATAGGGTTTCGACCCCCCAAAACTAGTGACTTCCGACCCCCCGAACCTTCGGGTCAAGCTTCGTCACTGGGGTTGGGTAACGGGTCAGAACGGTTTTCTGTAGATATGGTTCGTTTTAATTTGTTTTGGGTCGACCCACAAACCTTTTCTTGTCTACTTTTTATGTCAATAGACTGTTCTATACAGAAACTACGTAACTATGATTAGGAGACTATAAGCATATAAAATTCACTTTTGGTGACTTTAAATGTGTTTCTTTTTTAGCTAAACTTATTATCTCGACTTTTGGCTATATATAATTTTGCAGATTTTTTAACCCTAAGCCAGAACTATCTTACTCTACACATGAAGCTGATGCAGTAATTTGCTACATAAAACTTCCTGCAAATGCTCCAATTCACCAAATCAGAAGTTCGCCTCAACCATCAAGGGAAGCAGCAAAAAAAGATGCTTGTTTGAAAGCATGCCAACGATTGCATGAGTTGGGTGCTTTGACTCATTATCTCTTGCCTGATGATGAAGTTGATGATGAAAATCAAGATTCTTCTGATTCCGATTGTGATGATGGTAAATTCGTATTCCAATTCATTTTTATTGAGGCAGTTTTGACCCATTTTCTTGCAAATGGGTTGATTTGCGTCATGTTTTGTATCTAACTAGAAAGGAGTCAAAGGGTCGAGAGACACGCAAAGTGTATTTTTTACGCATAAACCTCCTAAATCATTTTATTCAAAATATCATATATGATTATAAAACGGATACAGTTTTTAATCATATTTACCACAATAATTATTCAAAAGATAAAAATTTGGACAAAAAGGATACAGTTTTTCAACTCGTGCAAAAAGTTACCTGATTTGGTCCATTAACTACCTTCCCTTTTGCTACTACCACATTTAATTGCTGCTATTTATGTACACTCTAGATGAAAGCTCGCGCAGAGAGCTTCATGAAATGCTTGTACCTTCTGCACTTCAAGAACCATGGATTAAAGGGAAAAATAAAACACTCTTCCTTAACTCGTATTTCATCGAGCTCAACCCTTCGCCTGCTGATAGAGTTTATAAGGATTTTGGGCTATTTATGAAAAAACTTATCCCGCAAGAGGCACAAAGAATGAAACTTGATCTCCAGTTAGCTCGTGGTCGATCTGTGATGACTAAGATTGTCCCCTATGGCACTTTAGAATTTACAAACGATGAGGTATTAAAATCTTGATGTTTTTCTCATTTAGTAAGATAATTTATGGCTGCGTTTTTTAAATAATTATGTGATATTAATTAATAAGAATTAATAAAATTGCAGTAGGAAATATTGCCGAAAATTACATTTATGTTTGTAAAGGGAGACATTTTTTACCCTTAAGATAACAAGAAGCGACATGCGTTTTATCCAAACCTAAAAAAATAAACAATTTATGCAGATTTTGCTAGCAGAAAGGTTTCAAGAAATGTGGCTGAAGGCGATAATAGACAAGTCAGACTTCGTTGCCGATTTTGTTGAGTTAGGCAAAGATGATTTCAGCAATTCAGCCTTGACTTTCTACTTAATGCTACCCGTGTGTATCGATGAGCACCAAGGATCAATGACTGTAGATTGGCAACTCATTAGAAAATGTTTATCGTCACCAATTTTCAAAAATCCAGAAGATATTATTACTCTGCGTGGTGAAACGCCAAATATGAATGATTGTTTACATCTTGCCAATGGGCCCACGCAAATTAAAGACATAGTGAATAGTTTAGTGTATGTTCCTTGCAAGGATATTTTTTACTTTGTCTCTGATTATCTTCCTGAGAAGAATTCTTTTAGTATTTTTAAAGAAGGAACAACCTATGTCAACCACTATGCTGACAAGTAAGTTTATATAATTCATGAATTTTGATTATTGATTTACATAATCGCTCTTGCAAAAAAAAAAAAAAAAAAAAAAAAAGTTGATTTATTGGGTACTTTTTTTCTTATATTATGAACAGATTTGGAAAGGAGTTTTTGCACCCAAAGCAGCCTCTTTTGAAAGCAAAACAAGTCTTTCGTTTGGACAACCTGCTAAGGAAGAGAGGAAGTGGAGGTAAGTTTTATTTCCATATATATAATATAAATAGTTAATGGCATCCATCAGGTCTACTGAAAGAAGTTTGCTATGGGTTTAGATGAGGCATTCCGACCCCTTTACTTGTGAACGGGTCGATTTGGGTTGTGTTTTATCTCAAACCCGTCTACTAAAAAACTTTAGCTAAAAGGGGAACGGGTCAAACAGGTTTACAATCGCTCAAATTTTAGATTATGTGGAATAATATATTTCTAATCATAGTTTATCGTTTTGCTTTTTTTGGAAGCTCTTTTTTTAAAAAGGTCAAAAAATTGTTTTCAGGTCAGCGGTCAACACAATAAAACCTGAACTTGTTACCCAAATACTGGTTTTGTCG
Source organism: Ambrosia trifida (assembly GCA_028751855.1). Taxonomy (NCBI): domain Eukaryota; kingdom Viridiplantae; phylum Streptophyta; class Magnoliopsida; order Asterales; family Asteraceae; genus Ambrosia; species Ambrosia trifida. The sequence goes on from CM054132.1 coordinate 71,009,761, forward strand.
GTATTTTTATGTCTGTTTTTTCATTTATTTCTGTGATACTGAAACAGAAGCACGTGAAAAGGAGGAACACTTTGTGGAGTTACCTCCTGAAATATGTGTTCTGAAAGTCATAGGATTTTCGAAGGACATTGGAAGTACATTGTCTTTATTGCCCTCAATCGTACACAGATTAGAAAGCTTTCTTGTGGCAATTGAACTGAGACACAGGCTATGTGCTTCATTCTCTCAAGGGTCAGAAGTTTCCGCAGATCGTGTAAGGCTTTAAATTATCTGTTCTTTTCTACTTTCTTTTTTTTTTTTCTTTTTTTTTTCTTTTTTTTTTCTTTTCAATGAGTAACAAGATTTTAACCTTTTTAATTATCAGATTCTTGAAGCACTTACAACTGAGAGATGCAATGAATGGTTTTCTCTTGAGAGACTTGAGGTGTTGGGTGATGCTTTTCTTAAATTTGCTGTTGGCCGACACGTTTTTTTAGCAAATCACTCTCTTGATGAGGGAATACTTACTCGGAAACGGTCAAATATGGTCAACAATTCACATTTATTCAAGCTCGCGTTATTGAACAATTTGCATGTAAGTTCTTTTGTTGTGAGGATATAAAAGTAAATAACATTTATCTTTTATCTCTAATAGGTCAGATCAATTGGTAGTTAAAAGGGTAACGTGTCAAATGGTTGAAACGAGGTTGAAAGCCATCTAAGTGCATTTTACATAAGTTTTTGGGGACAGCCCGAACTATACAAAAAAAAAATCCTCATTTTGATCTTTATATGTAATCCGTTGATAATTTTTGTAGGTATATATACGTGATCAACCGTTTGAGCCTTCCCATTTTTACCCTTTTGGTCGAAGATGTTCAGTGATATGCACAGATAGCACACAAGTCCAAATTCATTCTTCACCCGAGAGTAATTTGAAGACAGGGGAAAATACGGAAGTTAGATGCAATAAAGGTCATCACTGGGTACAAAAGAAAACTGTTGCAGACATTGTGGAAGCCCTTGTTGGAGCATTTTTAGTTGATAGCGGTTTTAAGGCAGCAATGGCATTTCTTAAGTGGATTGGGATTCCCGTTGACTTTAAACATTCGCAGGTCGCTGACATATATGCTTCAAGCAGAACCTTTACTGCTTTGAGTGGTCTAATTGACATTTCTGCCCTTGAAAATCGTTTGGGATATCAGTTTCAACATAAAGGTCTTCTTTTAGAGGCATTGTTACATCCATCTTACCATAATAACTATGGTGGCTGTTATCAGGTATCCACTTAACCCACAGTTTCATCTCAAATGGGTCAACTAAAAAATAGCTAAAAGGGGAACGGGTCAAATGGATCAGAGGGGTTGAAAGTTGGCTAAAGTCAATTCAATGTGTACCTTCTAAATCAGGATACAAATATTTGTGTTATGGTATTTAATACATTAATTACTAATTTTTTTTATTTTTTATTTTTTTTTAAAAAAAGGCAAAAATCTTGGCTGGTCAGACCCTGCCCATTTTGATCCATGTCGAAAATAACCCGTTAACAATTTTAGTAATACTTAAAAATAACATTTACATATGGATGAATACAGAGATTGGAATTTCTTGGAGATGCTGTGTTGGATTACTTGATCACATCTTATCTTTATTCAGTATATCCAGAATTGAAACCGGGTCAACTGACTGATTTACGATCCTATTCGGTCAACAATAATTCTTTTGCGGGTATTGCCGTAAATCGATCTTTCTACAAGTTTATGCTATGTGATTCCACTAGTTTAACTCAATCAATGAACAAGTATGCTGAATTCTTTAAAACCTCTTCATCAAACAACGTTTTGGGTGAAACCGTCCCGTGTCCTAAGGTAACTTGCTATAATTAACTATTTGTTATATAACTATATCATGTTTTGATTATCTTCTACATTTTTAAAAGCTGTAATTTCCCCTTTCAGGCTCTCGGTGATTTGGTAGAGTCGTGTGTCGGTGCAATTCTTCTTGATTCTGGATTCAATTTAGATGTTGTTTGGAAGATAATGATCTCGTTTTTGGACCCTGTGATGAAATTTTCAGCAATGCAGATTAATCCCATTAGAGAACTTCAAGAACTTTGTCAGTTCTATAATTGGGAATTAATGTATCCATCGGTAAAAAAGGATCGGACATTTTCGGTTGAAGCACTTGTTAATGGAAAAGGGATTTGTGAGTCTGCAAGTGCTACCAATTTCAGTAAAAAAACCGCCAAGAGAATTGCGTGTCATAAATTGTATTTATCGTTGAAGGTAAAAGATTGTTTTATTCAGAGCTTTCTATTCTTACTTTAAATATACCATCGTTTATAATTACCACATTACAATATAACCTCGTAAAATAAATAATTTTCTCGGTGTACTGAGTTTTATTATTATTATTATTATTATTATTATTATTATTATTATTATTATTATTATTATTATTATTATCGTTGTTGTTGTTACCTCACACTGTTTTTTTTTTTTTTTTTTTACAGGATAAAGGTTATAAAACAAAGGTGAAAACTTTAGAGGAAATCTTGAAATCGAGCCAAAAGATGGAAGCTAAATTGATCGGAAATGATGAAATACCAATGGATAAAAATATTTTAGATAAATATTTGAACTCGGTTGAACATGGAAGTAAATCTCAAGAAACGCATGTGGCCTTTGTAAAACCTGTGAAAAGCAGTAATGGTGTTAGACGAATGGTGGATCCCACACCTCAACGAAGTCATTCAGAGGCCAGTAGTAGCAGTTCACAAGCCCCAGCAGGTAAAATTTAATGGATTCCAGGAGAATCGACAATTTTGACCCGTTTACTTATGAGTAGATCGGTTTGGGTTATGTTCAAGATTTTTTTGTTTATTAAATGCTTACAAAAAAACATGAATTTCAGGTGGTGATACCGTGCACAGGTCATCGGCGAAGTCACATTTGTATGAAATCTGTGCTATCAACTGTTGGAAACCACCGATATTTGAATGCTTCCACGAAATAGGGCCAGCCCACCTCAAACAGTAAGTTCACATTTATAATCGCAATAATCTTCTGCTTCTGATGTTTAGGGTTCAAATAATCAAACATGGATGACAGTTTCATACTAGTTGCAGCAAAAACTGATTTTTATTAGTATACAGTTATCTACTCGAGTTGGCGAGTTGAACCCAAGAACGACCCATATATCTAATTAAACAAGTTTGCAGATCGATTCTGTTTTTTTTTTTTTTTTTTTTTTTTTTTTTTGACTACCCAAAGCCTGGTTATCATTGTGTCGTGTTTTGTTAATGTTGGTTATCAAATTCTGATTATATGTACCTTGCGCTTCTTAGGTTTGCGTTCAAAGTGTCCCTCACAATCGAAGATGCCTCAAATACAGTTGTGGAATGCATTGGAGATCATAGGGCTAAAAAGAAAGACGCGGCTGAGTTTGCAGCTCAAGGAGCGATTTGGTACTTAAAGCAAGCCGGGCATTTGAAAAACTAGAATTTGAGACTTATTATAATTACCATATGCATATTATTCCCTTTCTTAGTAGAGCTTTTAGTAATACTTTTATCATTGAAGCGAAGGGCATCCGTAGCATATAGCCCATGTATACGCCCATACGCCCGTTTATGAGGCTGTGTGTCTAATCTAGTAACCTTTAGATGATTATGTGATGTGTATTATAACTATAATCAGTTCTCGGATTTCATGGATATTTGATATTTGCTGGTTTCTGGCTGTATATTATACCTGCTTTTGAACTGCACAAGTCAGCCCAGAATGGGTATCTTTTTTTTTTTTTTTTTTTTTTTTCAACGTGAACTGTCAGTGGGTTAACACTGGACGAATGGCTGCCTACTTTGCCCACAAAAATGGGTGCCTTGCTGATGATGCTCGCTTGAATATACCGTGCTGCCGTGATCTCGTCTTCATTTCCAACAATCAAGCGAACGCCAAAAAGATTCTGAGAGTCGAAAGTTACTGTCATAGTTTTGCTTTAAAGAAAATGCAAGATGAGCTGGTACGATCGACTTGCAATAAAGAAGTTAGTTTTGGTAGAGAGCCAAAAGAACATTGCGAAGATTTCATTGATCCGCCATGCCATGTGTCCTTACTAGTCCGATGCTAGTCATACCCTTGCGAAAAGAACATTTCGAGCCCCTTTTACGTCAGACAACATGTTGACGATACAAGCATCAATGGCATCTTGGTTTTCTACCCTGGAAGCTCGGGCGCCATAACACCACCACCATGTCCCTATCACAATCCTCGGCGAACACATGTACGAATGAATGAACTTTCAGTTAGATGAAAAGTGAACTAAGAAAAATGGACATTGATTAATGCTTTGTCTACAGTTAGCTTGTTAAGGCTAGCAAGTCTTTTAATTTGTTTTGTAATACATTCTATATTCACTGATTAAAAAAACGAACATGAACAAAAACAAATGTAAGCGGCGCTTTTTCTCCATGGAATTGATAGGGCCATACTAGTTTTCAAAGATTAAATTTGTGTAAAATGTTGTAATTCATAATAATAATAAATATAACTTGGGTTTCATGAGAATTATGCACTCATAGTCTTCTTATGCATTCTAATATGTCATTTAGGTTTTATGAAAATCATTTGCAAGTACTTATGTTAATATGCAAACATATGATTGTTGATATAACATGAGTATGATTTAGGTTCCTTGAGAGTTATTTATAACTTATATGTAAACATATGATTGTTGATCTAATATGAGTATTATTTATGCAAATGTGTTAGCTTGGGACGTCTAATTGAACAATTCTAGTTATAGTCTAATACGTGTGGTTAGCTATATAAATATCATGATGTTGGTAATAAGAATTGTATGTTCAAGTTTTGAGATATTTTCTTGAATAATAAAATCGTCTACCGAGCTAATTCATGACACCCAGAACTGAACCAGTCTCTTAGTTCTGTTCTATATGTCCTAACAGTTTCGCTTCTGGTTCAGACGGTCTGCTTTTGACCCGATAATCATGGTCTAAAAAGAATCAGTCAAAAATTTGTACTTGTCATAGTTTGAACATGCTTAAAACAAAGCCAAAACAGACTTTGTGGGTTAAAAAGATCTGAAGATTTGTTTCATTGATGGTATAAGTGGTTCAAGGCCTGAACAGCGTGCTTGGATCGGGTCATAGGTAACTGATACTAAATAGCAGCAGCCATCACTTAAAACAGGGTGGATAAAGATATCAGGTAGTTTGGCATCATTTAAGGTGACATGAAAAACAAGATCTGATCAAACAAATGTATCATCAAATTCATAACATAGAATCCAGCATAAACGAAAAACAAAACATCTGTCTCTCGATAGAATCTTCATAACTAACTTAAAATCCAAGCTTGGTTCTGCGCCAGTGCCTGCGCTTTGCGTTGTACCTGAAAGAAGCAAATAAACAGTTTAACTAAAACAAACAATCATTGGATAAACTAAATGAACTTGCATAAAATTAAAAATAAAAACTGTTTTGACCTAATCGTGTTGTCGGTCCTCATGCGAATCCAGTGAGGAATGGGCCTGTTCTGCCTCATCTTCTTCGCGAGCTTCTTCTTGATCATGAAAGTCTTGTGGGACGGCTATAAACACATAACCAAAACATCGTAACTTTAGTTTAATTAAAGAACACTTGTTCAGACAAATCACAAATCTTGAGCTCGCATAAAAAATTCATATTTCCAGCCTACATAGTATCTACAAACTACCTACGGGTGTAAATCAAGCGAAGCCGCTCACGAGCTACTCGAGCTTAGCTTGCTGAAATCCCAAATCGATCCGAGTTTAACCGAGCTCAAAGATGAGCATTTGGCCTAAAAACAAGCTTGTTTATTAAATGAGCCCGAGCTGACATTATCAAGCTCAAACCCGCACCCACGCCCGTAAACTAGGGATGTAAATGATGCACAATTGCTTAAGAGCTACTCTGGATCGGATCGGTAAAAAGCGCGAATGAGCCAAGTCTTAACGAGCCCGAACTCGAGCTTGAAAAATGACTCCTCTTTTCATTCAAAGACAGTTTAGGATTATTTATATTATTATTATTATTATTTTATTTATAGTATACCTACTATTTAACAATGGCGAGCCAAGCTTTGGCTCGTTTAAGCTATCGAAGCGAGCTCAAGCCGAGCTTTTAGCTCCTTTTAAATTGTTCTAAAATTATTTCGAGGCGAACCAAGCCGAGCTCAAGTATTTGGGTTTTACTTTCTAGCTGAGCACGAGCTCAAAGTATTAGGTTCAAACCGAGCTGAGCTCGAGCCTAGTCAGGCTCGGGCTCAGCTCGTTTACACCCCTACCATAAACCAGCCTTTTATTTACAAAATTTGTATTTAAGATATTATTATATATATAAAATAATTAGTAAAGTAAATAAATTGAATTATTAAATCATAAACGAGTTGAGCTCAGGCTCTGTTCATTTACACCTATAAAACTAACTAATTTATTCATGTTTTCAATAACAATAACAATAGTAGCATACAGAATAGCCACAATATCACAACCATTAAATTAAAAAAAAAAAAAAAAAACCATTAGGACAGAAACCTCCGTTCAAAAAAAAATTAGGACAGAAACCTTATAATTACTAAGCAAATGAAAACCCTAAAAAGCATAATATAGCCACAATATCACAACCATTAAATTAAAAAAAAAATAGGACAGAAACCTTATAATTACTAAGCAAATGAAAACCCTAAAAAGCATAATAGGCATTGTATTTCTTAAAACTAATAGATCCAGAAAAAAAAAAAAAAAAAAAACTTACATATATTATTTGTGAATACTAAATGAGATTAATTATGTAGTGGCGATAAATAGAAATAAATAATAATAATAATAATAATACCATGGTGACGGAGAGCACGGAAGCAGCTTCTTCTTCTTCTTGTCTGTGGAGCTAAGAAGAAGGTAACCGATGAGGTGTGGTTATATATAGCTAGGGTTTTACTGTGGGTGGGCTGGACTGGACTGCTCATTAAGCCCAATTAGGGTTCACTTCAAGTCCAGGCCCAATTACTGTGTTTTTTTTAATTTTAAATCTTTCTTTCCTCGGTTCGGTTAGGATATAATAGAAAGATCGGTTTGTGTAGGAATAGATTGTGTGATGAATGAGTCAGAGGGTGTTTGGGATTGAGGTTTGAATCTGATTTTTAGATTATTGTGTTTTGAAAATGCAGATAATCAGTTTTTAGTGTTTGGATTGTGTTTTGAAAACGCAAATAATCAGTTTTTTAGGCTACCAAAACGCAATAATTTATAAGCAGCTCCACCCCTGCTTTTCCAAAACGCATAATCTGTTTTGAATAATCAATCCCAAACACCCCATCAGATTAAGGGTATGTTTGACAAAACTAGCTGCTGAAAGTTGATAGCTTGTAGCTGGAAGTTTTTTAAATATATTTTGGTGTTTGGCAGAGTAGCTGGAGCTTTTAATAAAATGTATAAAATGACCAAAATGGGTATAATTAAAAGCTTGTAAGGAAGGTTTTTATTTTGTTTTTAAAATAGAATGGGTATTTGTGTCATTTACTAATTAAAAACTTGTAGCTAGTAGAGTTTTTTTTTTCTTAAAAGCTAGTAGTAGTAGCTTTTCTTAAAAGCTAGTAGTAGTAGTTTTTATTTTGTTTTTTTTCCTAAAAGCTTCCAGCTCTTCAACCAAACAAGGCTTTTTATTGAGTATGAGTTTTTTTTCTTAAAAGCTTGTAGTTTGAAGCTCCTAAAAGCTCATTGCCAAACATGCCCTAAATGGTGAAATCTACAATTGGAAATGAGGCGCGTGAGTTTGAGAGTAGTCCATTCAAGTCAATAGTTTCTCTCTCTTTAATTTCCGGCCCATTTTCTAAAGTGTTTAAAATTTTTCTATACGACATTATTATTTTTAATTTTACCATACAAACAAGCTTGTTATTATATTTCCAACGAGTACTCTATTGATATACTTCTGAAAAAAAAATTAAAAACTCATAAACGTAAAACACAATTAATATCACAACACACCATAACACAATGAATATCAAATTAAAACACATAAATCTACAACCTAATACACAATGACCATCAAATTAAGTGAAAACTTGATAACGAAATTGTTGCATTTTTTAAAAACGCAAATGTGGAATAAAAACACAACTCACATGAAAACTAAGCTATTGTAAAACACAATTCATCGTTTAATTCAATAAATTATTAGTAGAACCACGAATGTGTAAATATCAGCAATTAATAATTGATTCCTTTGATCACACCATCAACTTCATTCCAACATAGGGACAAAGCTTCTATATTGTCAGGAGGTGCCCCAACACCCTCTTAGTTTGCTAAGTAGTGTAAATTGTTTTCGTTCAAAAGTGTTATACGTATTGAGTACGGCCCTGTAATATAAGGCTCCCGTGACTTTCGGCACCCTATATATGTATTCAAATTTCACCAATGCTCCAACACCCACACCCACACCCACACCCACATCGACTCGACAAACATACATAGCTCACTCGACATCGACATCAACATGATAACTCATTTATGTTTAATTCGCTCAAAGATTTTAGTACTTTAATCCCCGTTTGCTCACGAGTAATAGCATTCACATCCAATTCCCTATCTTTATCTATCAAATTATACTAAAACCACTATATTTTCTCTCTCATTTTCAATTGAATGATATTTTTATACCTTTATTATTACATTTTCTCTTCATCCTTCACTCACAACCACTTTAAAAAAAAATACTAGAAAATTTTGGTGGGCGGAACAATATTTTTTTTCAAATATACAAATGAACAGTAAAATTTTCTCTATTCTCCACTCAAAACCACTTTTTAAATATGAAAAACTCACTCACATTCTATTGTGGGTGGGATGTGAGTGCTAAGGGGGCACGGGGCATAAGCCCATGTAGCATGGGGCGCACCAATCTCCTCGTGCCACGTCATTTCAACCCCAAACTAGCCTAAACATCGGAAACGCCAAGCCCAAAGTAGCCCGGAACCAAGGACCCCACCATTTTACTCTACCCACCAATCACACACACCCCATGAGATGCTCCCCACCCAAAAAAACCTCACTTTTTCTTCTCTTTCTTCAGATTCTCTCTCCTTTCTCTTCGGCTTGCCTAAGCCGATTTATGTAACTGAATTCCGAAACCGATGGTGTCGGAACAGTGTAGTTGATCGGCTACACAAACCGCTCACCTCTAACCGAGGGTGCCCCGTCCCCTCTAACTCTACTAAGGGGCTGCTTGGTAAGCCTCTTAAAGAGGCTCTGAATCATTCAGCACTGAATGATTCAACATTCAACTCGTTTGTTTCAGCTTCTGAATTGAATGGTTAAGGATAAACCATTAAGATTTTGGATGTTGCTAAATCTTTAAGCACTAAACTATTAAACATTGAACTAGACCGAACCTTAACAATGCTCTCCTATCAACGTGGGACAAGATAATTAACCATTCAGACATCTTAATGATTCAACACTTAATCAACCAAACACCCGTTAATATTCAAATTCAAAATATTAATATATATAAAAAGTAAAAAAAAAAAAAAAAACGGTTATAATAACCCCTTTCCATGTTATGTTTCTATAAAACCCGCACATTTGATACATCACTGCACTTGTTCGTCTTCAAAATCTGTATCATCAAACTCAGCGAACCACAAACCCTAATAATTACTCCTTCAATCAACAATGCCACGTGTCTCCAAGAGGAAATCAGAACCCGTACGATCATCCGACACTGGTTAGTTACTTATCTCCATCTTATTATTATTATTATTATTATTATTATTATTATTATTATTATTATTATTATGTGTTCCTTAATGTTATTTTATGAATCCGATACTTGTGTGTATTGTGAACCCTAATCATCATGCTGCAAAATAGGAATAGGAAGAAGTTATGATTGTTTGTTAGGGATGTTTGTAGAATATAGGTATAGACAAGAATTATGGATGTTTGAAGAAATTATGATTGTTTATTATTATAATATAATAATAATAATAATAATAATAATAATAAATAAATAAATAAATAAATAAATGAATGAATGAATGAATGAATAATAAATCGGTATCTAGTGTGCCTGGAGAGTTGAAGCGAGCCCCTAGCTTGGAAAATGGGCGTAGGCGCATGAAATGATCGCTTTTAATGACTATGCATGGTGGTCCATAGTTTTTTTTAGATTAAGTTATTTTGTTAGTTGTTGCCTGTGTTTTGTGTGAAGGCTGTAAGTTTAACGCTGGACATAAGAAAGTTAGAGCGTCAACTAGTTGTGTGAAATGTGAATTGTGAACTGATCTTTGAGGGGGCAGGGAACACGTGTTAATCTGTTTTCTGTTCCTATAGTTTGTATGATACATCATTTAGTGTTGTGTGTTGGTTCAACTAAGGTGCAATTCGACGAGTAAAGGGCTGTTAGAGACAAAGTGTTAAATAAATTAGGGGTGGGGAGGTGAAGAAAGACCAGAGGAAGTGCCAGCATATCATTTGCATTAGGTACACTTTATAACCAAACAGATGTCTGTCTCTCCCTCTCTAAATGAAACCAATGGATAAAGCATTGTAATGTATATTTATTCCTAAAAAAACCTAAATGCTGTAGGTGGCTTTTTTATCTTCTATGCCAGTTTAATCTGGTTTGTGATTCACAACATTTGATGTGGGTGCACCTTCTTTCTATGCATGATATTATGAGCGGATCGTATTAAGATCTAAGAAGTTCTCTAGCAAATGCAACATGTCCCTTGTAGTGATTTGAAAAGTTTATAACACAACTGTGGCACAAGAAGTGAAAGGCCTCTAGATATATTTTTCAGTCTAAAATCTATCCATCCCAAGAAAATTAATTGTTTGACATTACACCTAGTTGAAGTAGTATCGGTATGTTGAATATTTATCAAAATTTAATATACTACTTGATAAAGACAAATAAAGGAATCTGCTAGACACAACACAATTCAACATCATTAGCCTTGGTCTAACTTAAGACTTTTCAGTGAAGGAGACACTGCAATTTTGGGTGGATCAAAGAGATTTTATTGAAATATTTAAGTCAACCTTCAATTTTATAAGAAATACAATGCAAATCAATATGTTAATTGCTAAAGAAGGGTAAAGAGTAGAACTGTAAATGAAGAAATATAATAGTTCTCGGTAAATAGTTCATTAAACCAGAAGTAAAATTTATGTATTAGACTATCAGTAAATAATAAACACGAGTCATGTCAATAAGTGAAGGATTTCTGCAAACTGCGTATAACGTCAGTTCATGCAGTTGCATGATCCAACATATTGCACGTATATCTTGAGATTCTGTGATTCTGATTATTTGAGAATATTTCTGACCTTTATAATATAGTACTATCACTTTTGCACACCGCCTACTAGTTGGCTTATTTGTTTGATATATTCTTATTTTGCTGTATTGTTGTTAGCCTCAAAGAAAGGCACAAAGGAAGTTGACCGAATAGACAGCTTCTTTGCAAACTATGCTAATACTTCATTAGGCATGATTGAGTAAGTATATATTTATTTCTCTGAACTATTACAGATTAAAATAGTTGAAGAAACTTTCTTATGATTCTTCTAATGTGGTACATTGGTATTGTTTAATTTGACAAGTTTTATCTTTTAGTAACAACAATATTCCAAAAATCAAACTTGTCATCAATGCCTTTGTCTCTAGCAAATATTTTCGGTTTTGCTTAACTTTTGTTGGCTCATTTACAACAACCAAACCCAGTAAATTCCCCAACGAGCTAAGCTATTGGTAGGGTTTGGGAGGGTGGGATTTTGGCTCATTTGTATTATTTTATTATGGATTTTTTTCCTTTTGTTTCTAACAGTCCAGAAGGCGTGGAGAAACTTTGTTCTGATCTAAGTGTTGAGTACACTGATATCAAGGTGTTGGTGCTTGCTTGGTAAGTTTCGGCTATTCGGCTATTTTCTATTAAGTTAAATTTTAAAGGCAAATTCACATGTTACGGTTGAAATATTTCAGGAAAATGAATGCTAAGAAGCAGGGTTATTTTACACAGGTATGCCACAGGTGTGTTTAAAAGTTTTATTGTTTTAGTATTTAATTCTTTTTATATATGTTACAGGCTAGGTGGCTTTAGTGTTTCCATTGCCCTTGCTGTGTAAATGCGATTATTATTATTTGTCACTATACTTGTGCTATTTTTTTTATCATTTATAATTTCTGTCTCTGTTCAGTATAATTGAACTTTGCTTAGGATGTCATATTCTCTGCCCGTGGCATGCTATGCTATTGCACACACATTAGTTCCTGGTTTAGTACCTTGCTTATCTTCTTAATATTCAAATTTATTGTTTTTTTTTTCTTGGAAACTAATGAGTTGTCATTTTACATTTCATAAATAACTGATACAAGTAGATAAACCTCCAGGGTTTTTTTTTTCACTTTTAATTAAGCGTTTCAAGTGCTTGTATGTGGCATGCTCTTTAATATGTAGGAACCAATTTCAACCTTTTATTTTAGCATATCTCTGCTTCGTTTGCACAAGATAAACAAATGTATACGGTGAATAAAACATATCAAGATACAATATCTAAACTCATTACTCACCTTCAATCGTTGATGCTTTTTTTTTTTATCAGGATGAGTGGCGGACAGGTCTGAAACCACTGCATGCCGACACTCTTAAAAAGCTACAAAAACAACTACCTGAGTTGGTGAAAGAGGTAATATTTCTCCATATATAATTTTATGTAAAACGTAAGGATTAATCTTACATCTTGTTTTGTGTTCTTTGATAAGGCGTTTAAGAAAGAAAAATTTGAAGATTTTTATCACTTCTCCTTTCGTTACTGCCTAACTGGTAAGCTTCATGATTTTGAGGTATTTATATCAGTGTTGTAAAAGGCGCCCTAGGCGGGCCTAGGCGCTAGGCTGAAGTAAAACTTGGAATTTTGCCCTAGGCGGATTCCTGGGCGATTTGACAGTTAGTCGGAGCCTAGGCGGTGTTATTTTTTATTTATTTTTTATTTTTTATTAAATTTCTAAGTATTTCTAGGTATTTCTTAGTATTATGTGTATATATCTAAGTATTATGTGTATATATCTTAACATATTTTCAAAAAACCCCTAAATTTGTGTATATATATATATATATATATATATAATACGTATAAAATACCAAAACGCCTAATTCCGTCTAATTTTCGCCTAGTCCCGACTAGTCCCTAGGCTGGACCTCACCGCCTGCCTAGCGCCTAGCGCCTTTTACAACACTGATTTATATACCATCTTAATTCTAATATATATGTTGGATTTTATATATTCCAGAAGATAAACAAAAGAACTTAGACATTGAGACCGCGTGCGAATTGCTGAAACTTCTTCTACACTCACCTTATGATCTACAGGTTGATTCATTCATCGAGTACTTAAAGGTTGGTAGCTAATTAAGCATTTACTTGAATAATCTTATTTTATGTCGAGCTGCTTAATGGACTTGAGCAGAGCCAGCCTTAGCTTGAGCTTGAAAGCTCTTAACGGCCTGAGTTTTGAGCTCAAGCCAGCTTGCAGCTCGTATATCTTTGAAATTTTGTATTTCTTGCACATATGGATAAATATAACAACACTATATAGCATCTATATGTATATGAATAGATATAACAGAAAAAAGATTGTTTTTTACCTTTAAAAATTGGGGCCTACTTCACTTGAGCGGGCCAACAAGTGAGCTTACCTTGGCTCTAGCTCAGCCCGAAATATAAATGAGCCAGCTCACCCCGGCTTGTTTATTTACAAGCTGATTTTGAGCGAGCTTTAAGCTGTGGGCTATATGAACAACCCTAGTTTTATGGAGATGATATTCAACCATCAAGCATTCTGGTTTGTATCTGTTAGATTCAGAAAGAATATAAGGTGATAAACATGGATCAGTGGACTAACTTCTACCGTTTTTGTCAAGAGGTAATGTAGTTTGCTCACAAGTCTCTATAATTTATCCGATCATGGCAATTCGGTCATTTCATAATTCTTCGTATATGCAGATAGATTTTCCACACTTTAAGAACTATGATGACTGTCTAGCATGGCCTTTAATTCTTGACAATTTTGTTGTCTGGTTGAGAGAAAAGTTTGCATGAGCATAAACTGAACTCACCCCCATTCTACGGCTATACAAGGTAACTGCTATAACTAGATTTATATCTGATAATCGCAGTTTGATTCTGACTCAGGTATCTTCTTTTGGCAGGAATCATATACGATGTTTTCGCTTACAAACGTCAATTTTGCTGATATATGAGATAGATACTGTTTTGCAAGACTTTTCTTGGTGTTAGCTTGTTGTGCACTTGCGCCAAACGACACCCCTTTATACTGTTGAGCTTAAAGGAGATTCAATTTCAAATGCAGATATGTCGTTTTTTCTATCAGATTTTGGTTCATGCATGCCTAACGCGTGGGGGTGGTTTGTAGTAATTGATTTTGTGACACTATGATTCATGCTTCATCTTAGTTGTCTATGTGAAGTAGATAGGAAATCACAATCAACATAAGACACTTTTAAAAAAATAAAAGTTTGGTAATACACAATACTACTACAATGAGCTTGAACACTTTAGCAATTATGAGAATTATAGTTCTCAAATCCAATTGGTATAATCAAGGTTTTCAGATAACATACCTCCAAATATTATCAACTTAGTAAAATTCTAGTTTGAGGACCAAGGTATCTACCAAATCTATACGTACAAAACATCCTGTAATGCTAGTAACATAAAGTCATAAATCATCATAGGCACATGCAATTGCTACGCATGAAGCTGTGGGTTTGAGTTTCATAGTGGACGTTGGTGTAGTCGTGTAGATGTATGTTAAAGGGTGTGCGTGTTAGCGGTTCTATATAAAAAAAAGTTCTAATGCGTTCGTGTTAAAACTCATAAGAATTGTTTATGGTCTTTTATCTAGCCTTTTCTTTTGTAAATAGTTCGGTATATGGTTTTGTTGAAGTAAAGTGGTTTTCCGGTATCATAGGCTATACAAGTGTCAGTACCGTGTCAATACCCTGATGATCGAACCTATTCTGACCAAACAATATCGGTACTGATATTTGTTTTTAAAGTTCCAATTGACCGATGTAAAACACCTGCCAATATCCTTTAGGCATTCATGGCTTTTTTTTTCCTTGGGTTGGAATAGCGATTGTCGATACTATAATAAACTGACTCGATACCGACCGAATTTCCGCCAAGGACGCGGGAAATCCACCAGTTTGAATTAAACTAATACTAAAAATGAAGCATAACTGATTTAGTCATTTGACACTTGGAAGCTAATGTGCCATTCTTTTATTTTTTTATTTATTTATTATTATTGTTAGTTTTTTTAGGACAGAGGTGGTAATCTCTTGTTCTCTTACTATAATTTAACATAGTATGTCCCAGTGCAAATCATAAATAAGTTAGCAACTTTTCTTTATTTATACCAGGGGTGTGAAACTTCTGAAATCACAGAAAAGCATGAAACAATCATAACACAAAATATGCGGGTTTAGGTTTAATCTAAACGAGTACAGTCAATTTAAAGACGAATACACAAACATATTTGGCTAAACAGGTTGTATTACATTGTTAAACGTCGTAGGCTTGCGGGTTCACCCTGTTAAGTCATTTATTTCCTATTTTCTTTCAAATGTGTTTAATGCCAAAATATAATGCTTTAACTAGGCGCGTTTATTTATAAATAGGTCAATTCGGATAATGTTTTATCGTTGGAGGTCATATTAGTTAAAAATGGCTTAAACGAAACCGGATGTTTTCTTAATGCATAAACCTCCTAAATCATTATGCTTTAAAAATTAGATTACTATAGAAATGGTATTATTTTGTGATCATATGGCATATGCAACACTAATTATTTTTAAAATGCATAAAACTATTTGAAGAAAAATGTTCCGGGCCAACTCTACCAACTCTAGGGCTGTACACGAGCCGAGCCAGGCCCAGCTCGAGCTCGAGCTCGAGCTCGAACCTAAACCGAGCCAGCTCGGCTCGGCTCGTTTTTCTGATCGAGCTGAAAAGTCAAGCTCGAGCTCGGCTCGTAAATGTTCGAGCCGAGCTCGAGCCAGCTCGATATATCTTTTTTTTAAATTTTTTTTATTTTTTTACAAATATTTATTAAATAAAAAACAATAAAATTAAATAAAATTACACATAATCATGTATATTTTTTTTATTTTTTAAGTTATGGTTTATTTATCATGTATATTTTTTTTATTTTTCTAAATTACACAAGCCTAAGTCGAGCCATCGAGCCGAGCCACGAGCTGAGCCACGAGCTGAACACCCCTGGCTCGAGCTCGGCTCGATTGCAAAACGAGCCAGCTCGGCTCGGCTCGAAAACAAAACGAGCCTCTTCGAGCCGAGCTTTTTTCGAGCGAGTTTCGAGCGAGCCTCGAATCGCGAGCTTTTTGTACACCCCTAACCAACTCTAACCAACATGTAATATATAAGAACCATTTTTGGCCCGTTACTCAACTTGTCTAACCCGTATATTTTGCCACCTCTACCATCAATCAAGCATGTGTGTGCAATGCATATATGCTCTACATATTATATTACATATATGCATATATTATATATGCTTATTCACATCATCTTTATTTGTACAGATTTGGTACTTATTAATTCTCAACTTAATTAAAAGCAATACCAAATATTCTGTTCCCCTTGTGTTTTGGTCACATGCATAAAGAGCTGGCGTTTGGACATGGTCCATATAAAATGATTGTGGTTGGTGATGACAACACCATGTACCTCAACCGGCCCACGGGTCAAAAGATTCTTTGACAACCCATTGACCCAAAACCGAAAAGGTTCGGTACGAGCCTTTACTATAATAGACTCAAAGGACGGGAAAGTAGAGGAGATACAACTAGCAGGGTGCTTGCACGATGCGGTGGGGAACAATATCACTTTATGGGTATGCATGGTCCGGTTTAGTTTAGTTATTAGCTTCAACCAAAACCAAAGTCGTCGGTTAAATAATCATATTAATCAATCGATTAATTGGTTTGTTTTATTTGATTAGATTGTCGATTTTCAGTCTGGTTAAGTTAATTTTGTTAACAACCAAAACCAAACTTTAGCTAAAGTAAAAATAACATGTTTGACCTGACCTGAAAGGTCAAACTATATTTCTTTTCCAAAAAGTAAACATTTTATTTGATTATTCACACTTTGAATATGTTTGGTAAGGAGCTTTTAGAAGTTTCTAGTAAGAAGACATGATCTTGTATGGACAATCTGTTGGTAGTGGACCCGCATTACACTTGGCTATTCTTTCATGACGTGTTCTCTATCCCTTCCGCAAGGTCCGTGAGAAAATTCAGAGGGGTCTACTTCTTGGCAGAAAACCCAGCTCTTCTCAAGATGTCTCACAAAACATCTCTCACCTAGTCATGCCGGTGTTTAAAACCCAAGAGCTCTTTGCAATGAACTGTGTGCTCCTCATATTTATCTCTGGGTATTTTAAACCCGGTAGTTGATTTCTCACATGGGAAACAATTAGGGGAACTTGCGAAAGACAAATATGATCCGTTGTGGGTTCAAGGTGGCGATCATTCTAATATTGAAACCCGGAGTATATAAGACACTTATGAAAGATTGAAAAGTGTCCACAAGGAACAAACATAAATAACCTAGTCATCATATGCATCAACCTTTATATTAGGGTGATAGAAAAGTGTTTTAATAGAATAGGTATTATATTTTTGGTTTCAATATTTTAGTTACATTGTTGATTAAAGTTGGTTCAAAACATTTAAGGGGGTGTTTGGGATTGATTATTCAAAACAGATTATGCGTTTTGAAAAAGCAGGGGTGGAGCTGCTTATAGATTATTGTGTTTTGGTAGCCTAAAAAACTGATTATCTGCGTTTTCAAAATGCAATCCAAACACTAAAAACTGATTATCTGCGTTTTTAAAACGCAATAATCTAAAAATCAGATTCAAAACGCAATCCCAAACACCCTCTAAGCCTCGTATCTTTTACTTTGCTTAATGCTTAGTGTGTGTTTAGTGGCGAACTTGAATTTTTAGATGGTGGGGGCCGAAAGTCACGAGACCAAAAATTATGGAAATTCAAGACTGGACTCAACATATACACGAACGAAAGCGGAGAAATTTAAACTATTGAGTCAAAAAAGGCGAAGGCTGGCCGGGGCACCCTCGGGCCCTTTTAATACTTTGCCCATGTGTGTGTGTGAGAGAGATAGGTAATATCTATCCCTAGAGGTGGTATAAAGATATACGAATCAAGTGAAGATATGTCCCACCGACCTCAAGCATTAACAAGGTCTAGAACATTGACTGAATATTTAATCAAAAATGTCTTGTTGCAACAAGTTAACAATTTGTATTTGGAATAATGCTTTGTCAAGTACTTTAGACAAATAATTAGTTTACTACATGAATAACAAAGATACCAATTTGTTATCATCATGTTATGTGACAAAAAGAATAATGAAAGTAGATAAATGGCATTGACAAGTGGTAAGTCATGAAAAATAACTTATATATGGGCAAACAAGAAATTTGACTTCATTAATAATTTAGAGAAGATTCCCCCATGGCCATGCATGACCTGGATTTTGTTCTTGCACTACTGGTGTGTGTCTTGAAATACTCAATAAGTATGTGGCCACCACCTGCCCACACATAGCCATAAGTGCACAATCATCCAAATCCCACAAACTATCAAATAATGATTCTACCTCATCTTTATCCAACTTTACACTTGTGAAAAGCCATTTCCACTAGAAAAACAAAAAAAATCTACTGATATAGTAGTTTGTACCTTGGCTTATTGGCACCAGAGGCTACCCGTTTCCTGACCAGGGTCCAGCGGGTTATTCATAGTAGTGTCTCGGCTCCGGGTGGACAGGGTTACGTTTTTAGTAGATTAGGATTTGGTATTCAGAAAGGGGTGGCGGCGCAGCTTGTTGCCGGTCTGCCTGCTATCTTGATCTAATTTTCTTTGTCTTGGAATTTAAAATTTGAATAGTATTTTTGTTTGTTTAAATTTAACCAAACAACTGAATAAATATGAACACATAAACAAACACATATTATTGTTCATGTTTGTTCATGGCGCAGAGGTTGGCAAACAACCCGTAAGTAATTATATTGGCAAACGTCTTAGTCAAAATGTTTATAGATTTTTAATGTAATTCACACATTCAAACTATATGGCACACAAAAGATTAAAAAAAGGAAGACGAATAAAGGTTAAGTTTGAAGTTGTATCAAATTTAGACAAGTTTTAGTACAGTGTAAATTACAGTCATGCAGTGGCGCAGGTTTGTAGGGGCGGGGAGGGACGGCCGACCTCCCCCCCCCCCCCCCCCCCCCGGATTTTCGCGCAGAAGTTCGATTATATAGTATCCGTATAGAAAATCTTGAAAATATAGGGTTTCGACCCCCCGAAACTGGTTTTCGACCTCCTGAAACCAGTGACTTCCGAACCCCTGGTGACGTCCGACCCTCCGAACCTTCGGGTCAAGCTTCGCCACTGCAGTCATGCAAATAGTGGATTTTAATTACTACACCATAATAATTATAATCTGCAATCTAGTTGTTTACCACTTAGAAAAAAAAAAAAGTAACGGCTTAGTGCGCATAATTCATTGAACTTTTTAATCTCTAACCTTTAGTGGTTAACATGTATCCAATAATTATGTTATCCTGATTTTTAACTTGATATCTTCTCGTTGTAATCTAGTAGATATGACTTTATTCATATCTATATCATGTCCAATGATTGTGATAATGTACATACATCCATGCATATGTACGTAACTATGTGTATGCATACATGCAAACCTACATATACACGTCTACCCATAGTAAATAATATGATATAAATGTATTGATGCACTTATACACACATACATTTATATATATTGCTACATACATAAATGTTGGTGATTCAAAGGTCATAGAAGTCATTTTTGAATTATCTTGTTAAATTTTCGTGAGTTAACAACAAAATATTTCAATCTGAAAGTGATCTTAACAGATTTTAGAGAGATATCCAAACCTTACGATTCTCAAATCTATAATAATCAGATATTATATACACACGCATACACATAAATTAGTGACATATAAACACCTATGTGCACACATATGCGTGCGTACATACACATATTAACAGGGCATACATACTAACATGCATACACAACACATTTGTGTGTGTATACACACACACCTATACATTCATATTCACCTACGTACCTATACCTATACCTATATCTATACCTATACTCATGCACACATGCATATTACACTATAATCACATATTTATAATATATTTTGTGATTGACTAATAACAAGTATTAAAAATTTTATCATAATATAATCATCTTTAACTATAATTTTAAAACTAATAACCAAACTAATTGAAGTTATATTAGAAAATTAATACAAGTTATCATTGTATTATATATTAACATATTTATTAAAAGATATATTACCGTTTTATTTTTACTTTTAAAAACAGACTGGCTATTAATTAATATTTTAACTTAAAGTATTGTTCTTTAGTTAGACTGTCCACAACGTTAGAGAAAATGGGCGCCCGTGGAGGATGTGGCAAAGGAGGTGGAGGAGAGAGACGCCAGCTAGAGGACGTGGCGGAGAGAGGATGTTGGTGCCGCCCTTGGACAAGGGCATACCTGTGGAGGAGATGTTAGGTTGTTGTGAGAGGGAAGATGGGACCCACCGTCCGGCGCCCGTCACAGAGGAGGGGGAGAAGGGCGGGTCAGCTGAGGTGGAACCGGGCAGGAGTGAAAGGGCGGAGGTTTGGTGCCAGTGCGTTGTGGAGAGTCTTAACAACCTATACCTTACGTCCTTACTTCATAGTCATACGGCATAGTGATGCTACATCGAAGCATATATAGTTAGGTAATGACTACTGACTAGGGAGAACGATTCTACAAATATTATACTTATTGTAGTGTTAATTAAATACATTACAATATATTAAACTTTTTAACGTTATTTTACTAATTACGTGAAAATAACTAAAAAAACGACGGATGGTTAATCATGCATCATGTGGTGGCGTTGATAGCAAAAAGACAAGGGGTTATATGCGTCAATCGGGTTTGTCCCGATTGCTAAGTTGTATGTGCCTTAAGGCTTGATACAAAACCACTATCGAGCCGATGGTCACACTGGAAGCAGCTTCTCTATTCTCATGGGGTAAGGCTGTTAACATCTTATCATCCTTGAACCCTACCTTAGTTTTGCTATTGGTGAGATTAACTGAGTATAATTAATGAATGATCATATTAAACTTTTTAAATTATACCTTTACGTTTAGACAGTGTGTATACGAGAAACGCTCAAAGGGTGTGATTCATCTAACTCCGCACCAAATGGCAACCTATATGAAGGATTTGGATCGTTAATCTATCTTGGTTATGGATCTCGAATATTGTCTTTTTTGTTACATGAATCACTAGCTGATTACCCCGGGAGGGTCCCGGGGTTGAAAAATCTAGTTTTACGTGATAACCTATTGCAAATGGCTCAAGTTAACTAACCACAAAATCTCTCAATCATTGCATGTTCATAGTATTATAATCAATAATAACTCATATTCCCCACAAAATCTAATTTTACGTGATAACATGAACACTTTGTGTGTTTTTTCCTGTATGAACGAAACCCCACAAAAAATAGTCGATTTTTTCTCCGTTTTTTATATAGCACTATGGTACTCGTTGGAAAGATAATAAAACGCTCGTTAATTTGGTGTACTTTTTTCTTTAAAAAATCTCGTATATAAAAGATATAAACGTTTAAAAATTATGGGAGGAAATATGAGAGAGAAAATTTTAAATTTATTTTTAAATTCTTTTTTCCTAAAATAACTCAATTTAATTAAAAAGGAAATAATTCAAAAACATCAAAAACTCTCCATTATGATGCCACGTGACACTCTCAAAGGAAGGTTGAGGCCTCCATTACACGTCACGTCAGCATATACGTTTTCTTTTATATATATAGATAGATTTTATTTGAAAAGTAAAAAACCAAAACAATTTAAATTTTAAAGTGTATAGTTTATATTTTTAAGATGAAATAAGAAGTCAATAAAACATCATGCATGTTTTTTTAAAAAGGGCACATATGAAATATCAAGTCAAAGAGATATTATGCATGTTTTATTTTATTTTTTTAAAAAGGGCACATTTGAGCATTGCCATTGGAAGCAGCACAAAGTAGTGGCATTTTGCCACCTATTTCAATCTGTTCACAAAACCTAACATTATTTAATTTACTAAGCAGTTTTGATTTATATCTATCTATTTTTTTTATTTACCTTTTAAATAACGTATTTTACTTAATGTATTATTTAGTTTTCTTAAACTAAACGATCGGTCTTTGTTTTATATAAACCACTTGAATATATACATAGTTAAATATATTAAAGGTTTATTATAGAACATTAATAAACTGGAGAATAAAAATATCCACATATATACGGTATAACTTTCATTTGATTTAATGTTATAGACTTATAGGTATCCTTAATCTACTGAAATCTAAAAAATCTATTTTACCCCTTTGTTCCCATATTACTCAAACTCATAAAACACATACCCCATTGATGCCCTTTGTGTTTTTCAACAAGCTAAACTACATACCAATGGATTAAGTTAACATCCAAATTGGCGGAGAAACTCTCATAAAAGAAAAAATATATTTGGTTTTTAAATATAATTATTAATAAACTATAGACCAAATTTTATGTAACACGTTTGGTTTCCTTTCACTATTCGACCAAAATCATGATAAGATGGAGCGTTTGAAAAAGAATTGTTTGTCATCACAAGGGAATGCATCTACAACATTTGAAATAGTTGGA
Organism: Ambrosia trifida; assembly: GCA_028751855.1. Classification (NCBI taxonomy): domain Eukaryota; kingdom Viridiplantae; phylum Streptophyta; class Magnoliopsida; order Asterales; family Asteraceae; genus Ambrosia; species Ambrosia trifida. The sequence continues at coordinate 71,032,686 of CM054132.1, forward strand.
ACATGAACAAAATCTTACAAAGGTATAGCGTGACATGTAGAATAATGAAGTTTCACTAATCCTACAGTAGCAAACGCAAAGCGCTAACCATTAGAGCATCCACAATGCACACACTAACAAACCTTTCAAAACCATCACATCATTCCAATTTCCAAACCAGTCCAAACCATGACCCACTTTTTTCCTCAAACCATAAACCATTCCAAACCTCCACCTTATATCCACCTAATCACCTACTTTTCCTCTTTTATTCAATCAAATACCAATTAAAAACAGGAGCGGACGGATACCAGACGGACCAACCCTCCACTTCTCCTCCCCGGTCCGTTTAATTTGGGCGCACGGTCTATTCTTTGAGCATTGTAGATGCTCTTAATAGGTGACCGTCTATCAGCATGTTGAGAAAGGCCTCCAAAATTACTTAAAGGGTTTCATGTCTCATATACCAGGGCCGGCCCTGAGGGGGTGCGGGGAGGACTCCCGGCCCGGGCCCAATTTCTAAAGGGGCACTTTGAGCGGCGACGAGTTTAGAGTGTATTTTTTCTGCAAGTATTTTCTTTCTGTTTTCAACCCAAAAAAAGATCTCATCTTAAACATCACTGGTTATAAACGCAAGAAGGTGAAGAGTAGATAAAGAAAAAGATGAGTCATATATGAAAAACTATATTTGAAGGATACGACAAAATTAAAAAAAAAAGTTGAAGTGTGTTACTTGAGATTTGTATTGTGGTACAGTAATTGTGCAACCTTTGCAGTAAATTTTAATATATAGTAGGTATACAAAACAGTAATTGTCTCACGCTTATGCACATGATTCAAGTCAAATTCATTTCATTAAAAAACTTTTGAAGTCTAGACATAAATAATAGCCCTTCATATTATTATGGAATTTTAAGAAATGGTGGTTTTTTTTATGAGCCAATTAGCCAAACATATTAATTTTTATAATTATTACGACACTTTCAGTTCTATATTCGGTTCAACCGGTCCGACTAGGGAACTGGTAAGGACACCGGTTCAACGTCCGCTTCGTTTATGAAAACATTGCTTAAAAGACCTTAGACTAAGGTGCATATATTTTCCGGCTCGGCCTGGGCACACGAATTTTCAGGGCCGGCCCTGTCATATACAAACAAAAGTATATACGAGATCATGAATCTAAACAGGATATGTTATGTCTATAAACATGATTTTTCTCTAATATTATCATAAGTGCATAAATCTAAAAAACAGTATAGTATAATCGGTATCTATGAATAAGAAAATCATAAATCCAAATTTTAAGGGAATATTAAATTATGTTTGGAAAGAGATGATTGCAGTCATATGGACATTTTACAAGGACAACCTGCTATTATGTGTCACATGGGCCCACAAGGGTTGGGCCCACCTGTTATATGACTTCTCAACCAATCACTGAACGAAACGCAGCTACGATACAGTACGTGCAGTTCCACCACAGTATGTGTACCTTCCTAGTACGTCTAGAGTGAGACTTATACCGGACCTATCTACTCTATATATTTCTCGAAAATAACATTCAAATCATATTCCATATGATATGATCATTCTCTTCAAACAAAATTTAGTATTCGCAACCGATTTAGTTAAGGGCCTAAAGTTTCTTATGGTAGGCTTGGGTTCAATTCTTACTAGCTATATTTGGAGGACATTGGTGGAGGGGAAATGAGGGATGACCCGGCCATAGGCTTGGGTTCGAGTCCTGATCCCGACTGGTTTTACCGATTATTTCACGGTCGTGCCTTCGGGCGGGTGAGTGGTCGGGTTTTCCCGGGAATTGGTGGCTCGGGTACTCTCGAGTATCTGATTCGCCAAAAGGGTGCCCGAGAGTGCTCGGAATTAATTCGTTGGCCGTTAAAAAAAAATTAAGTATTGTATTATTTTGACACTTCTTTTCCTAATTAAATCGACATATTCTATACGATTCGTATAGGTCTATATAGATCGTATTGTGTTAAAATAGAAAAAAGGGTGTCAAAATAGATCGACACTTACTAAAACATACCATTTTCCTATACCACCAATTTTATCTATACTTATTTTCAATAAGCAAATACTATCTTGGATATCTATATTCATGTATTATTAATTGAAATATACCATAATGTATTATTTCTTTTACGTATTCCTTTATGTTACAATGTTTAGAAATTGATGCAAAAGCAGATAAAAGAAGCTACACGAAAAGTTGATGCACCTTGTTGCTAGAAAAAGTATCATGTATATTGCGACGTAGCTTGTCGTCCGTTTACCTCTCATCATCATGCTGTAAAATTCTCATTTTTTTTTTTGTTTTTAAATAATGGTATTATATATTGTATAAACTAGAATAAGTAACGATAAAATATCCAAATCGCATATATAGATATGAGACCAACATAAAATAGATACACATAAGGTAATCGTGTCTCTTCTAGATTATCACGTAAATGTACTTAAAGTGACCATCTTCGTGAGTATTCATTGTTTTATCTCTATGTATACAAATCTTTACCAGTTTATCCATCAATATGAATAGCTATATTTTATTAAATATAGTAATAAGCATTAATCATTTCAGAATAGCATATATTAAATTTTTTTTATAAGGGTTCTGACTAGGGGTGAACACATGTCGGTTCGGTTTTTATATATAACCGAAACCGATAACCGAAGTTCGGTTTTTGGAAAAACCATAACCAAAACCGATCGGTTACGTCGGTTCGGTTAATTCGGTTAATATGTCGGTTATCGGTTCGGTTTCGGTTATATTTGGTTAATATCCAAACATAAAACTTGTGCAAAATTATAAACTTAAAATAGTTAGTAAAGTGTTTGGATCTTTTTCAAAAATACAAATATATATATATGAAAACGTAAAAAAAATACATGAAATACCGAAGAAACAAATAAAAAAATGCTTCAAATATATGGATATAATGAAAAATAAACGAGTTGCATAAAAGATATATTTCAAATACATAGATACAATGGCGAAGCTTGGTTTGGGAAACGGTGGGGGCCGGACTTAATTTTTTTCGATCGGTAGTGGCAAATCGGTGGAGGCCGGACTCAACCCGGACTCAATTTACCTATGAAAATCGCAACCTTCGCCTCTGCATAGATATACATGAAAGATACATGAAATATATTGGAAATACATGAAAATATGTTCTGAATATATGGATATATGTATAAAAAATACTTAAGTATATAACTATCGGTTCGGTTATTTCAGTTACGGAAGAAGGGAAAACCGAAACCGTAACCAAATGGTTCGGTTTTGGCCATATGTTAACCGTAACCGATCAGTTATTTCGGTTTCGGTTATTTTCGGTTCGGTTATCGATTCGGTTTCGGGTTTTTTCGGTTATCGGTTTTCGTTTGCTCACCCGTAAACTTTTATTACATATATAATAATTTTAAACTAAAAGTCATCATGTATTCTTGTGTGACAATTATTTTGGTGGAAGTCCTTTAATATTTAAAGCACGAATAAAAAATAAAAATTGATGTGGGAGATTACTTAAAACTTGAATCAGAAGACAAGATTTCAATCTTTGGGAAAAAAAACTAGCTAAATACTCTAAATGAAGCCATAAAAAATAAAGAATGGCGTGTGGGATAGGGTTGCCATCCCGTAGTACTAATTGTTCAATTTTGTGGTATATTCCCGAATATGCTCCGAACGTATATAAGCCATTTCTTATGTTGACGATTGTTTCGTCTAATGAAACACCTATAAATGTGAACGAGAAGTTTGTGTTGTATGCGTGGATCAAAAAAACCATAATATTTGATCAAAGAAATCTTGAGGTTGCTCTTGATTAACTTAATATATATAAAGCTTGATTAACAATCAATTAAAAGATATTAGAACATATTGTTCCTAGTTCCTACACGTCATTTATAAAAGTTATTTAATACCACTTTCTAAAAAATAATATAAAATAAAACAACTGTTACAAACGTTGGTTTTCCTAAGGGTATCCGGAGTGGGGGGCGGGAATGGGGGAATACCACTGCCAACCCGGCGTGGAGAGGGCAGGAAAGGAGGGGACGGGGAGAAGTTGCTTGGCGTGGGGCGGGGCTTGGGTGTGAGGTGTCACCTTTTGATTGGTCAGATATTTTTTTTTAACTTTAACACAATATAATATTATTTCCTTCCCACCTCTTCTCCCCTTCCACTTCCCACAATTCCCCCCCCCCCCCCTCCACAAGGGTCCTATAAGTGCCACATGGCGCTTCATCCCCTTCCCCCCCCCCCCCCCCCCACACACCACTCCTTATAGTCTAAGACCTAGTGTAGTGGTGGCGCCATTTGGCATGAAAAGCAAATATAACGCCCCCACACCATTACGGGGGGGGGGGGGGGGGCATTATGGGGCAAAAAAACTCCTCCAGCGTTACATTAATAACGCCACAACCCAAATGAACCAACCAATCAATTGTTGCCACGTGTATTGTTTGTGTTTTATCAATTTTTTTTTATAAATAGCGCCCTCATTTTGGATTAACACCCCATATTGACTCAGCTGCCACATAGACTAATCACAGAGACGAGCGTTATAAATAACCCGCTCCACTACACATTGTCTAACTCCTAAGATATAAGACTTGATTAATTATTATCCAACAGATATTAGAGCATATATTGTTCCTACACGTCATTTAGTAAGTTATTTAATAGAGCATGATTAATAGTCACCATAAAACATAAACAAATCAAACATGTCACAACCTTATTAGCATAAATACAACTGTCCACTCGAAACATGTCACATTCTATAGACCCAAATCAAGGGCCAAAATTATCTTTATAAATTATTGTATTATTTGAACCAGCGTAATTGTTCTTAAAAACTTAAATCCCTTCAACTTAAATCGGTAGAAGCTAATTTACCTTTTAATGTATCATATCAAATGATATATCATAGAAAAATTAGGTCTACTAGGCACACCGTTAGATGATGTTATTACTAAACTAATCTAGGAGCACTCAAGTACTATACCAAATAAAGTTAGGGGGGACGGGGTGCTCCACTGAAACATTTTCAACTTCACTGAATAACACCAATCTTGCACTGCCACATCACTTCACTGAAACACTTTTTTGAAGGCGGCACTACCCTGAACTACCTAACTCATAAAAAACAAAAAACCCCACACACAAAACCACTACCTCTGTTTGCTTACCGTGCGTTAAATAGAACCAGAATTTGGTCCATGGGACCCCTACCAACACCGATAGCGGCGGTGTTACCATGCTGGTAGTGAGGTACCCGTGACCAAATCGGTAAGCGCCCCGTCCCCTTTTATAAAACTGACTTCAATGGCCTTTGTTGTTTAACCATCTTTCCAAGCAAGAGTGTGAGGTGGACGAGAAAGTATGTAAGGTGAATGATAGAGCGTCATTAAGGATGAACTCAATCAAGTTTTGTGAGGGGAGGAACGGGAGAGGACATTTGAGGTTGTTTTCTTAGAGGGAAGATAACGTGTAAGAGGCAAATTTCAAAACTTTTGGTATAAATAGATTGTTTGGAAGAAAAAAGAGTGAAACTAGTTGAAGAATCCAAAAGTGAGTGAAATTAGGTAGTTTGTCATATGTATCAGCGGCCTTCAACTTCATTTTTGTACTTGCTTACTGTTTCTGATTCTTCTTTATACTTTATGCAGAAGGCCGCTGATCCAAGCTAATGCATACGTGAAGGCCGCTAATATGTTTAGAGGTGGTCGAGTTCCCACATCTATTTATTACGTATTGTATCTCATGTTATAACATGTAGAAATATACAATTCCTTAAACATCACGTCTACGACAAAACCGTCACAATGACATTGTCGTGCGTGTGCAACACAAAAACATCATACATAAAGTTTTAATATTAATTATTTTATACTTATAACTAGCAATCTTGGAATTTGAATAACTAACCCTCTTTTCCAAAGGGGGTTAAAAAGATCAACATCCTTCTTGTACGCATCAGGTTGGATCAACGGCCTTCACTATAAAGTCTGACCAAGAATTAGAAACCGTTATCAGATACAAAAACCAAGTTGAAGGTCACCGAATGAAATGACAAACTACCTAGTTTCACTATTTTCTTTTTATTACCCAACTTGTTTCACTCATTTTTATCTCAAACCACATATTTATACCAAAAAATTCCAAATTTCACAAGATTAAACACTTGATGACAAAACATGTTTTAAGCATCTTCAAGATGCACTTTGGCATTCAAAGATGCTCTTTTACCTTAAAATGGAAATTTAATATCTTTAGCATTTTAAATTAATAAAAATAATTAATTCAAGATTCTTTCATTCCACTTAATTACGATATATTTTATTACCCTTAAAAATTTTAATTAAAAAGAATCATTTCACTATAAAAGCTTTTCATTTCAATATTTGAGTTACATATGATTAATAGCACAAGTAGGGTCCATTAGCACGATCAAATATAATGGACGGCTAGGATCACTTAATCATGTGGTCTCTTTATTCTTTTGTCAATTGCAATTGTTTTTACATTTAGCAAATTAAGGTCATAAAATATAAAGTTATTTTTGGAAATATTGATGTGACTCGTTACAAAAGTCACTTCGCACCAAACCACATATTTCAACCATTTTTCTAAAAATTGGACAACCTTTCGATGGTTTAAAGTAGTATAACACGTTTTTTAAATGTTTTTCTGTTATATATTTATAGTAGTCATAGTATTTATAATTCAGATAAAAAATTGAAAAATCATATTCAAGCTCCAGTGTTTTGGTTTTGTTTATATTGGTTTTAAAAACGTGATAATATTATAATTATTTTTTAATACTTAAAATAATTATAATCCGATAAATTTCCACATCATTGGTAAAACATTACAACTCGTTTAAACGTTATCTTTGTAATTAAAATAAATAGAAAATACCATGTCTGTTTCATAGTCCATACTTCATAGTTCTATCGGTTTAAAGTAGAGGTGAGCAAATCGGTTTTTTTTGCCGAACCGGTTTCGGTTTTAAACCGATTCGCTACAGTACCGGTTCCTGGCCGAATCGGTTTCGGTTCCAAACCGGTTCGGTTTTGGACCGGTTTTGTCGATTTGTAAGGCCGGTTTCGGAGACCGGTTTCGGTTCGGTTTGTTTCGGTTTTGGTTCTTAATCGGTTTTTTCGCGCACCTTTTAAAATCGTATAAATTACATAAAATTTAACTTTTAATAACTTTTAGGGTTTTTTAAAGAAGGAAATTGAATATTAATACAAAAAAACAAAGTTTTATTTGTGTTTATGGCCAAAAAAATGTATTTTTCTTAAACCGGTTTCGGTTCGGTTTTGGTTTTTTATCGGTTTTATCCGGTTTTTAGCAATACCGGTTTCGGTTCGGTTCCGGTTTGTGTATCGGTTTCGGTTTCTTTTGACCGGTTTTTCCGTCGGTTTTAGGCCGGTTTTCGGTTCGGTTCGGTTTGAGATTTTTTTAGTGCCGGTTTCACGTGAAACCGGTTTTGACCGGTTTCGGTTCGGTCGATTTTACCGGTTTCAATTCCCGAACCGGTTTTTTTGCTCACCTCTAGTTTAAGGTTGAAACCAATTCGACTGGCTGGTCCAAACGAAGGTTGTTGCTTATTTATTAGATTTTAATATTTTAGCTAACTTTGTCATTGATAAAGTTCCTTAAAAGATTTATATTCACACGTTACAACAAACCTTTTAAAACGCAAAGCTATCATACTTCCATATATATCCATTAGTGCAATAAAGAGAAGAAAGGAGAAAAGTAAAGCTCCATTATTTCTCAAAGGGAAACATATGGAAGTTTCATATACATTATACAAGTGGTGTATATATGTATACATTTATCCTACCCAAAAGAATATTTTATTAAAAAGGGCCTTTTTATTTCTGCAAAAAAGGAAAAAAAAAAGTAAAGCAAAGACAAAGACATATACATACACAAATGTGTGTATACATATATAGAGAGAGGGATTTTTTTATGTTTTTTTACTAAATGATTTTATAATTATATACCATATCAAAAGAAAGACACCTAGGGGCGGCTGTTTGGTTGATTAAATACTGAATCATTAAGTGATCTGAATGGTTAAGAGGCTCTTAATGGTTAAGAGCTGAATCATTCAGCATCCCTTATTAGCTTAATGATTCAGCACTTAATCATTCTATTCAGATGCTGAAACACACAGTCTAAATGCTGAATGATTCAGATCTGAATGGTTAAGAGGCTGATTAAGAGGCTATCAAACAGCCCCTTAGTGCTAATTAGGGCTGGCAATTTAGACACGAACACGATAACCTGATACGAACCTACACGATTTTAACAGGTTTCGTGTTTGGCCTTAACAGGTTTCGTGTCTATAACAGGTCGACACGTTAAGACCTGTTTATTTTCGTGTCATGTTCATGTTTACCTGTTTCGTGTTCGTGTCTTATCGTGTACGTGCCTTAACAGGTCTTGTCGTGTCTTATCGTGTTTCTTATCATGTCTTGTCGTGTGTTATCGTGTCTTATCGTGTCTTGTCGTGTCTTATCGTGTCTCGTCGTGTTAACTTATTTTAGTAGGTGTTCCTTATCGTGTCTTGTCGTGTCTTATCGTGTTAACCTGTTATACACAGGTTCGTGTTCGTGTTTGAAAAAAATGACACAATTAGATTTCGTGTCGTGTTCGTGTTTACAAGTTTCGTGTTCGTGTCTTAACAGGTTCGTGTCTTAACAGGTTCGTGTAACCTGTTATGCCAGCCCTAGTGCTAATGTGCACCAACTTGCTTGCTAACATGCACCGGTTTTTTATTGCTAATGTGCACTGTTATTTATTTTTTCTCTATAAAACCTCTTTATATTTGGTGTCTTGTATTGTTTTTCAGGGATTAACATTTGGTATCGGGTACTCGTACCAAACTAGTACTTTTGGTACCGGTATACTGATATTTTTGTTTGTCCTGAAGAACCTAACCAATATTGTTTTGATATTGACACTGATACCGTATTCATTTTTATAGTTTTCTCAACTTAACACAGTAAAATCCATCAAAAACGAAAATACATCGACAATAAAAAATTTATTCAATAATATTAGCCGCTTTTCTGTTTCAATACGTACGGAGTTCAAACCGCGTCCCACGATAACACGCGGGTAACTAGCTCTAAAAGTTGTATGTATTGTATAGTTGAAAGCCATTCAGTCTGTTGTGGCCAATCTCCCCCCATCATTGTACAAATATGTATATGTGTTAAAGCTCAAGTCCAAGTCACTATCTTGTTTTCTCTCTCTTCAAGATCCTGTTTCTCTCTCTAATATCTTTAAAACAATTCTTTTTTCATCTGGGGTTGTTTTGTTTATCAACAAAGTGGTCAAAACAATGCTAAAAATCCAACCTTTCTGAATCTTGTTCTGTTTCTTGAATCTTTCTTTCATCATCTGTTTAATAACCCATCTTATTATTTCAATCAAGAAACAAGATGACAGTAGAGGAAATTAGAGGGTCAGTTGGGGTCAGTCATGAAGTTGATAGATTTCCTATTGGGATGAGAGTTCTTGCTGTTGATGATGATCCCACATGTTTGAAATTATTAGATGGCCTTTTAAGAAAGTGTCAATATCAAGGTTTGTTTCTTTAATCCATTTCAGTTTTAATTTTATTTTATTATCTAATTTGGGTCCTTTTTTTCTTGAATAGTTTTGTAGTTTAAATCATGTTTAGTAGATTCGGTTTTGCGATTCAGAAAGGTGTCAGCTTGTTGCCCGTTTGCCTGTTTTAATGTAATTTGACAGTCATGAAATGAAGAAATATGTTTATTAAAAAAAAAAGTTTAGGATTTTGGTTTTAAAGATTGTAAACATTAGTTTTTTGATTAAAAGTGTTTGATCTGTTATAGGGATTGATGTTGGATCATAGTTGTGTTTATAAGTCATGATTAATATTTTATTTTATTTTATTTATTTATTATTATTATTTTTTTTTGCAGTGACAACTACAAATCAAGCAAGAATAGCATTGAAGATGTTAAGGGAAAATAGGAACAGGTTTGATCTTGTGATAAGTGATGTGCATATGCCAGACATGGATGGCTTCAAGCTTCTTGAACTTGTTGGTCTTGAAATGGACTTACCTGTTATTAGTAAGTGTTCATACACTTTCTTTAATCAATAGCTAATGATATTATTGTGTTTAGTATCCTTTAATTTAGTATTGAAGTCAATAAGCTAATGATTAAGCTCAAAATTGATGTGGGTTCCATTAGTTTTTTGAAGAAAGTGAAGTGTTGTTAGAGTGTTAGTTGATTTGAATGTTTGACCTAAATAAGCCATACTTAATCACAAAAACTGTGTCTCCATAGCGAGGCGCTTTGAAGTACGATTGGACGTAAAGTTTGCTGATTCCCTGAAAAAGTTACCCTAAGCGCCTCGCTATGGCCATAGCGAGGCGCTTTGAGGGGGTGAAAATAACTTTTTTTTTTTTGGGGGGGGGGGGGGGGGGGGGTGTTTAATTATCACCACTCGTTAGTTAAAGCTTGAAACTTTTAGTTGGTTTGACCTAAAAAAGTCAAAGTATCTTAATGGTGTCTAATGTTTCTTGAAATTGTTACAGTGTTATCAGGGAACAGCGACCCGAAGCTTGTAATGAAAGGAATCACTCATGGTGCTTGTGATTACCTTGTGAAGCCCGTTCGGCTTGAGGAATTACGCAACGTATGGCAACATGTGATCAGGAAAAAAGTTGACACAAAATCTCAGTCAAGGTCAAACAATAACCAAGAAAGGCAGAATAATGAAGGTGGACAGGAAGCCGGTAGCGGAGATGCAAATGGGAAAGTTAATAGAAAAAGAAAAGATGAAGACGAAGAGTTTGAGGATAATGGGAATGAAGACGATGATCCTTCAACGCAAAAGAAGCCGCGTGTTGTTTGGTCTATTGATCTTCATAGGAAATTCGTTGCTGCTGTCAATCAACTTGGGATTGAGAGTGAGTCGTTAATCCTCGCGTTTATATATAAACTTGTTTTGTTGACATTTTTCATATATAATATATATACACTTTTGTATAATGCAGAAGCTGTTCCTAAAAGGATTCTTGATTTGATGAACGTCGAAGGTCTTACAAGGGAAAACGTTGCAAGCCACCTTCAGGTTCACTTAGTTTTCACAAAAATGTCATTTTTGTCATTTTATCTTGTAGTTTTGGTAATTACTAAGAATTTTTCGAACACTCGACAACTTACAATCCGATCATCACAACTTCGGTGTCACATAATTACTTTCAATGTAAATGTACAAATCTAAACATTGCCTGATTTTGACACACATGAACCCAATGTTGTAAAAATCAGCCTAGGCGGTCTCCTAGGCGCTAGGCGGCTGAAAATAGTGTAATTTCGACCTAGACGGGATGGGGATTAGGCGGACCTAGGCGGTGGGCTTTTTATTATGATTTCAGGCCCATTAAATCATTTACCAGCCATAATTCCATCAAATAAGAGGGTGTTTGGGATTGCGTTTTGAATCTGATTTTTAGATTATTGCGTTTTGAAAACGCAGATAATCAGTTTTTAGTGTTTGGATTGCGTTTTGAAAACGCAGATAATCAGTTTTTAGGCTATCAAAACGCAATAATCTATAAGCAGCTCCACCCCTGCTTTTCCAAAACGCATAATCTGTTTTGAATAATCAATCCCAAACACCCCCTAAGCCTCTTGGTTAAAAAAACATGTGAATTTCTAAGTATTATTTTCATATAAATCTGTGTATATATCAAGGTTGCAGAAGTCGCTAGGCGCTAGGCAGGCGGTGAGGTCCAGCCTAGGGACTAGGCGGAAATTAGGCGAAATTAGGCGTTTTGGTATTTTATACGTATTTTGTATATATACACACAAATTTAGGTATTTTTTGAAAATATGTTAAGATATATACACATAATACTTAGATATATACACATAATACTAAGAAATACCTAGAAATACTTAGAAAAAAAAAAAAAAAAAAATACACCGCCTAGGCTCCGCCTAACTGCCGCCTAAAGGCCAAATCGCCCATGAATCCGACTAGGGCATAATTCCTAGTTTTTGTTTAGCCTAGCGCCTAGGCCGCCTTCTGCAACACTGGTATATATATAAAAAATACGTATAAAAATTCCAAAACTATTAATCCGCCTAATCCCGCCTAGTCCCTAGGCTAGACCCCACCGCTTGCCTAGTGCCTAGCACTTTTTACAACCTTGCATGAACTTGACATGAAAGTAAACAGGTTAGACTGTTAGAGTAGGGTCTAAACGGGTCAACCTCAACCCTCATAACTTCCTTAATAAACGGACCGCGTTCAGGCTGGGATGTGGATAAACGGGTCAACCCACTTACCGACAATCCTGTTTAAAATTAGTTAAAATATATAATAAAGTATAAAGTATAGTCTCAACCTGTAAGGCTGACCAACCTGCTTACAACATACTTAACTCGTCGACCCATTTAGATAAATGCATTATGCGGATCATGTTTGGGTTGGGTGATACCGTCCCGTCACCTTAATTCAGCTTCTCATAATCCAGATTCTGGCTATCGACAAACATATAATTGTTTCTCCATTATCTCTTTATACAGAAATATCGGCTTTACTTGAAACGAATCAGTCAACAAGCGAACATGGTGGTTGCATTTGGCGGTAGTAAAGATGCGTCTTCTTATATGAGGATGAGTCCACTTGATGGACTTGGAGATTTCCGTTCATTATCCAGTTCAGGAAGACTGCCAAACGCTCAGTTATCATCATATCCATCTTCCGGTATGCTTGGTAGACTCAGCAGTGCAACCGGGATGACCCTACACAGTCTCACGACACCAACCCTGATCCAACCCACCCACACCCAAAACTTGACCAGTTCCGTCAGTTCACTCAACAAGTTCCAACCGGTTGTATTACCAACACAACCGAATCACCAACCCACCACCAGTCTTCTTCACGGAATTCCAACTTCGTTTGACCTTGGTCAACTTCAACAGAGTAATAAACCGAATACCCAACTCCCGGATTTCAGTCCCATTGACGAATCCCGATTCTTTAACGGTTCGTCAACCTTTCCAACGTTAGGGAGTCAATCTTGTTTAAGTCCTGTTTCAACTAGTTCCGCTTTTCTCGATGTCCTGCAGCCGATGGGTGACAGTTTCAACAACCAACTGCCACCTAATAACAGCCTAAACTACGGTTACACCTCTAGTAATAACATGATTACCGACACAATGACCGCATTCGGCTCAAGTATTGCTAGCACACCCTCCCTACCTCTTGAAGGTCAAAGTCAAAGGCATGCGCAGTATGGTAACCAAAGTTATGGTCAGTATGCAAGCAACGGTTTTAGCACTTTAGCCGCTGCAGCACCGCCAACCAATGGTGGTGGTTTGGGCGGACCGGTGAGTCAGTCAAATGACCAGATTTGTGGGGTCTACAACCGGTCAAATGGCAACGGCACACTCCATATGCAGCAGATGAACAAAGAGACTCATAGGTCAAATACTAAGCTGAAAATCGGATCCGGTGAAAACTTTTTACCAAGTGGTTTTGTTGCGAACAACAGTTACGATTCCTTGGATGATCTTATGAATGGAATGATGAAACGGGTATGATCTTTTTTTTTTTTTTTAGTTTTTTGCTATAATATTAATGTTAATATTGGCAAATTCATAATATGCATATCTAAATATGTTATCTTAGTATTTAATCTGCTTTTAAATATTTTTGCAGGAGCAGGATCCGACAGTCACAATGGACGGAGAATTTGGATTCGATCCTTATTCTTTCGGCTCGTGTATATGATGATGATATAGTAATTAGCTCTCGAGTCCTAGAGAACGATAAGGCGAGGCTGCAATATGACAGATTAGGTTTTATTTAATGAGAAGTTTGTATCAATATGTAATTTATGTTGGGGAGTTTTATATAAACTTGTAGCCGGTTTTCTATGTACTGTTTAGATTTTTTCTAAGTCTATTTTCAGGCAGTGTTTATTGATATTATGGTTGCGATTCAAAGAACCAGTGTTTCTGGTGATATTGTTGGTTACCAGAAACCAGAATTGAGGGAACTGATTAAATCCACGGCTGATGAAAGGATATTGTTACTATTCATCAGCCGTAGATTTAATCAGTAAGAAATGAGATAGGGGAGCGCTAAGGGGCGCGAATTAGCCCTTTCGTCGTTACCCCATTAACGGGCGTGATGAAGATGATAGATGGGGTCAACATGTTATAAACCATACGCTTCACTTTTTTTTTTCGAAATTTTAAATTTAACCACTACACACTTTTGAGGGTTTAGTTAGTTAAAATCACACTGTCTGTCTACGTGACATAAATGTTCACTTTTCTGTTAAACCATTACACATAGTCTAACGTCCAATGATCATCATAAGGATCCTCTCCTCCTTCCACCTCCATCACAACTTCTTACACTTGATTTTAAACACACATATTAAGGGCTTTGATCCTCACAAGGTCAAACATGTATAACCAAAAATATTAACTTTATGATTTTCTCTTTGAATAAACCATGTAAAAAGATGATAGTATTTTAAGATCACATAAACAGTTTGAAAACTCACACCCAAACACCCCCTTAAAACAAGACAAGCCTAAAAGCAACATAAGAATCATGCAACTTATATGATTACTCTTGAGGGTAAATTTAGCACCCCTGCTAACAAAATCACTGTAAGTAGCTATATAAATTCACAAAGTACAACACCGATAACGATCAAGCGACCCGTTTCAAGAAAGAATAATGAAAACAATGCCGGAAAAAATAACTTGGTAATAAAATCATTCGCCTTCCCAACCGAGTTGTCTAGCTCTTTTTTCCCATAATAAAGTTATCTTTTTTTCTTGTCTTGTTAATGCTTCGGCTTGCTCTCTCGCTTGTTCACATGTTTCAGTTGCGGTGTTGCATTTTTCAGCCTCTTTTTGGTATTGGGATGCTACTCGTCTTGCTTCACCAAACGTGATGTTCATGTGACGCATGTGTTCTTCCCCAACCGTTTCTTGCAGTTTCAGTTCTTCTGATAGTAAATCCACAAACTGTTTTTCCATTTCTTCTTTTAGATCCGGATCATCTTTCCCACAATCTGGATAATGGATAACAAAATCATCATAGATGCAAGTGAAAAGTAGTGTTCTTTAAGCTTTTTGTGTACTAGATTGATATCATTCGTGTTCGAGAGGTAATAGGTATAAAATCAAAAGGTTCAACTGTAACACTAGTTGAGTTGTTTGACATCGAATCATGATTCAAATTCAGTTAACCGTAAAGGATGAACAAGTACCTGTAACTGAAAGATTCGCCAAGCCTGCAACATACGAAAAGAATCAAGAATTAATAACCGGATCTAAGTTTACAGATTTTCAGAAACTATATACTAATAGTACAATCATCCAAATCATTTTAGTAATGTTATATGGGGGGGGGGGGGGATGTTTGCGATTCAGAAAGGTGTGGCGGCGTAGCTTGTTGTCTGTCTGCCTGTTTTAATGTAATTTGACAGTCATGAAATGAAAAATTCTTTCGCTAAAAAAAAACCAACTCCATATTCGTTAAAATATTTACCTCTCACAATAAGAGACCAAGAATATACACAACAAGAAACAAAGATCTAACACTAGATCACAAAAACTATTTAAATCCCAGATCATATACAGCCTAATCAAACAGGAAAATGATAATAATAATGACATCAAAAAATGGGAAATAATGAATCAAAAAGTAGAAAAAAAATAAAAGGGGCTTTAATATTTTATCCTAATCATCTAATGATGAACTGCTACACAAATGATCAAAATAGGATATTAAAAAAACAGAGTCAAAGAAGGTGGAAAAGCACGCGAAAGCTTGTGAGGATAATCAGCATGCCTTCGTCCCCCTAGCGTTTGACACGATCGGCTCCTTGGCGCCGGAGGCGGTTCAGTTCTTGGCTAGAGTTCAGCGTGCGGTCCACAACAACTTTTCGACCCCTCAGGGGCGAGGCTTTGTTATCAATAGATTAGGGTTTTCTATTCAGAAGGGGATGGCGGCGCAGTTTGTTGCTCGTCTACCTATCCTTATGTAATTTGCCCTTTATTAATATAAGCATGTATATGTTTATTCAAAAAAAAAAAAAACAATAAAATAAAACTTTAATTGCACTAGAACTCAAATTCCATAAAAATCCCATATCAATTACACCCTAATCAAACAAAAAAAAATGACAATAACCAGATCAAGATTTAAAATCTTGCATCAATCAGTAAAAAAAAAAAAAGGGTTTTACCCAAATTATCTAACAACATGAACAAACCATCAATTGGGTATGCACAATTCCCTAAAAAGATAACATCTTTGCATCTAATTATCTAACAACATGAAAAAAGATCAACTGGGTATGCAAAACAACCTTAAAAAAGTAAACTTGCTGACAATAAATAACATAATAATAATAATAATAATAATAATAATAATAATAATAAAACATAATTAAAAAACATAAAAAGGTAGAAAAATGTATAAATTACCAGGAGCAAGATTAATGAGGGAGAGAGGAGGAGGACAATCACAGACACATGGAGCACAAGAAACACCTGATTTAATATTAAAACCTCTTTTGACTCTCCAGTAAAGAGCAGGCCCAGATACACAGAGTGCTGAAACCACAGCAAATATTACAAGACAGCATCTTAGACATGATCCTGATCTTCTTGTCATCTGTTTTAGAGTATAGATCAGATCTCTGTGTGTGTGTGTGAATAATAATAATATTATTATTAAGTGTGTGAGATTTAATGGAGTGAGATGGTGTGTGTGAAGGGGGGATATAGTGAGTGGGTTGGTTAAAGATTTGGGAATTTGTGTATTGGTGAGTTGAATGTTGAAAATAGGTGTGGATTTTGTTTTGAGGAGATATGGGTCATCACCGACAGGTGATTGTATACCCGACCCGAATATGACCCACAACTTGTATTCGGTTTTGAATCATGTTAATCTGATTAACCTGTATTAGGGGTGTTCATCGGTTCGGTTTACGGTTTATTTGGTTTATTCGATTCGATTTATTCGGTTTTCAAAATTTTGTACCTCAAACCAAAAACCAAACCAAACCAAATTAGAAATATGAAAACCAAACCAAATTGAATTCGGTTCGGTTTCGGTTTAAAACCAAATAAACCAAATTCAACCAAACAAACCAAATTGAAACGAATTTTTTCTCTCTCTAACTTATATACCTATATGTTCCAAAATCCGAAAAGAAAATTTGCAATAAATATAAACCAAAAAATCAAACCATGCAAACAGAAATATTATAAAAATTAGAAATAGTAAAATGAACCCTAGTTTACTAGTTTATACTCAGATTATTACCTCTATAAATTGGCGGGCTTTATTTATTTTGGGTTGGGTTTAATATTTTGGGCTTATATATTATATATGAGTTATTAAATATTATTATTTTTATTTAATAATTAATTATTTTGCCGGTTTATTCGGTTATCCAAATAAACCAAATATAAAAAAATGTAGAACCAAAAACCAAACCAAACACCGAATAAGCAATTCGCTTTCGGTTAAAACTAAACCAAACACCAAATTCGTTGTTCGGATTGGTTTTTCGGTTACGGTTACGGTTCGGTTTTTGGTTTTTATTTGGTTTGCGGTTTTTCTGAACACCCCTAACCTGTATTGTAAGTTGTTTTTTGTATTGTGATATTTTGTTTTTCATCATTGTAGAAAGTTTGGAGCAAATTTTTGGGTGATGAAGTCATTGTTATAAAGAATGAGTGGTAGATTTTCATGTATGGGATCATCAATTCGACAACGATGCAAATGTTAGATCGTTTAGACTGTAGAGTGACAATGATGAACAATCATGGGAATCACCAACCCGACCTGAATTAACCTGAACTTGACCGGTTTGTGTCTTAAATGATTCGTTTACCGCGTAAGTTTTTCCCATAAGAAAAAACCACAAAGAACACCCCTAGTTTTGTTGGATAACCCATAGGGATTGATGCGGACATGTCAAAAGTAAACAAGGGTTTCTAAATAGTAACTACAAGATCTTTGACATTAAATGCTTAGCAGGCTACCGTTAAGGTCTGTTATACTTGTTAGGTACATAAACCCATTGATTTTAAAATTTTCTTTGAAACGATATTTATGAAATCTAAGTGAGCCTATAAGAATTACATACGCATATCATAGGAAATTTTTTAACGTGCAGTTGTGAGAAATTTGACCCTAAAAAAGATAAACATATAGAAAAAGAGCATGGGTACATTATGGCTATGAGTAAGTAAGTGAGTCCATATTTATACTTTTTAACAATGATCTTATAAAAATAATTTACGTGAAAAGATTAAAAATTAATGTATTGTGCTAGGCATGTCATTCTGTGTCCGTCCATTACAAAATGTCATGTCTCACTCAATATAATGAAATATGGTTAACCACATGTAAGTTGTGGCCACCTGTTTTTCTAATCTAATGCTATTTATGCGTAGCAGTAGCCTTTTATGGATGTTGATTCCAAGAGTGAACTCTTGGGATGACGTGTACTCTCCGGTCACTAGCGCCGAGTTATCACCTGCAAAACAGATATTGTTAGCCTCGTTACGAAAGACCTAGGGGGTGTCTCCTTAACCACCTTCCATCGTAGGAATAAGTGTCTTACTTGAAAGGGATAAAGTAGGTACCAAACCCCTGTCTTCTGAAAGGGAGACATCCCCTTTAACACTATGGTTGTCGTCCTTTTCTGCTGAGATGCATGTCTGCATTGAATACAGATGTGATTGGGCGGGAGAACTTCGTTGGGCCTTTCTCACTTGGGCCCCTGATGAACCGGTCGTCACGGGTCATGAAAAACCTAAATAACCTAGGTAGCTAGGGTAAGTAGGGTATCGAATCCAAGGAGCATGTGATTAGCATGACACTAGTTGTTTGTTCATCTAAGTTGTTTACTGAAACAAGGAAACAATACGATTATGAAGTTTGCTTATTATGAAGTTTGCTATTTTTATTTTTGTTTGTTTTGAAGAAGAAATTGGAATTAACTAATAACTAAGGTAACAATAATTTCTAACTAACATTCACTCCCAGGCTAGGATATACAATTGCACTTGTAAGAATTATGATAGATTTGCAATTTCACTTGTAAGAATCGCTAGGACAGAGAATCAAGACTTAGGCATCAACAAATAGCTACTAGGCCCTAAGTATGCTTCATTATCCAGTTCGCCAAATCCTATATGTCGAGTTAAGGCATAATTGGCAGAATTCATCTTATGAGCTTAAAAACATAATGGTCTGTAAACATGCAATAAGTCCAACCCAATACCAAGACAATTAAGCACAACAATTAATTCATACAAATGATGTCACGATTACAAATAGATTTGCAAGGATACAAAAACCTTTACTCATATAATGAGTCTAACCCAATATCCCAACTTAAGTGATAGGATTTATCTCACATGTCTAAAGATAATGTAGAGGCAAAACTTAATTGACAAGATTCATCTCTATGGTTTAAGCATACAAGAAACATACACAGGGTCCAACCCAACATCAAAAGCTAATTGATGGAATTCATCCCCATGGCTCAAGCACAACATAAACACACACAAAGTTTAACCCAATATCAATGTTTCATTGAGTACAAGACTTGTTCCTTACAAATACACAATCAAAACAACATTACAAATCTAAAAACTTACAATCCTTCACCCAAAAGTGAAGGGGAACTTAACCAAGCATGGTTTTAGGAGCTTGAATGATTTTGAAGAAGATGGAGAAAGTAACCATGAAAGATCTTGGATGATGATGAAGAATAATGTATGTGGCCGCGTGTGTGTAAACATTGTTTGTCTTTGTTCTTGTCGGGTCAACAATTTGAAATCATATGTTCAATTGCATGGTTTTGCATGGGTTTCCTGTAGTTTAGCATGACTTATTGACAAAAGGATCATCTAAAGTTAAAGTATTTTTAGAGTACATATACCATTAAAACATAACAAAAGGAGGTTTTTCGATTATATCCCAAAGACATGGAAAATTACGGTAAAACCCCACCCAAAAGACTGACACCCAATCCTTAACCCCCTCCTAGCCACGCATCCAATCGTCCACATCATTCACATGAAAGATATGTTAAACGTTAATATATAAAATATTGGTAAGTTAACTAGTTTTAATTTCGCAGCAACACAACACATTCATAAGACAGTGTATGTAATAGGAATATTAATAAGTATTGACATTTCGGGGTAGCTACTCCCCTAAGTCTATGGCATCCCTTATGCCAATATCCAAATCAAGACAATAAGTTACCCCACACGTTGTTCCTTGGTTCAACAACTAATTCAGCTTACAATGCACCCTACGGAACCAACGCTATCGATTCATGGCAGGCCTCATCGAGCACCAATAGTACTATTTATATACACCTACGGCTACGTAGCAGCGTATTGTTTTCGATGAACGTAGGAGGGTCCTGCTAAATGAAAACATTTGGTTATGACAAAACTGTGATAGTTCGCCACCAAGCGGCTTACTGTTACCCAAGTACCCACATTATTTACCCATATATTTCACGTCCTAGAACATTTTGTAACGTATTTTTTCCCATGTTTAAAAACATTTAAAACGTAAAAATGGGGCGTGAAACTCACCTCAATCTCAGCAATGCAATCACTAGCACACAATAATCCTAGAGAACAACGGTTGGTCCAAGTCCACAACCTATAAGAGTCATAGTCATATAAGACACTGATCCACAATGTGTGTTTAGCCGGCAAGTTGTTTACCTAACTCTCAACACCACTACTTAATAACTTAACTTTTATAACCAATAATATTAATTCCAAGTTAGTTGGGTTTGTCGCTCCAAACCCCGATCACTATCCAATTTCCAACACACGTCGTGATCGTTAAGTTTCTAACATAAGTTAATATTCTGTTTACATCTCCGACTTGACTCACTTTACTGTACGTTTATCATCCCAAGGATAACGTACTAGGATCTTGTCAATCGAGATTTAGTTTTCCATCAAGTATTTTATTGTTTTTTGTATGTATTTTCTACTCAACACATAATATACTTACCAAAAATATATATATCCTTAACCTCCCATAAGTATTCTTATAAATGTGTATATATATATAGAGTAAAGATCAAATACAAAATGTTTTTTGGTAACAACTGTGAGAATCAAAGGGGGTAAAAAATTTTATTTTATTTTTTAAATTTTTTTCCCATGAGCTTAAACATACTTTCTAGATGAATAATACAAAAAAAAAATTAAATTTTTTTAGTGTAATTATGTCAGTAAAGTAAATACATTAGTTTACACTAAAGTAATTATGTAATTACTCTATATGTAATTACTTTACACCAATTTTTTTTTAGTTTTCAATACTATAATACGTGTTTAACAATATGGGAAAAAAAATAAAAATAATACCCTCCTTTGATTCTCACAGTTCTTACCAAAAAACACTTTGTATATGATCTTTCCCATCTATCTATATATATAAAAGAAAACGTATATGTTGACGTGGCGTGTAATGGAGGCTTCAACCTCCCCTTGAGAGTGCCACGTGGAATCATAAGTGAAAGATTTTAGTGTTTTTGAACTATTTCCTTTTTTAATTAAAAAAACATAAAACTCTAAATTAAATTGAGTTATTTTAGGAAAAAAATTTTTTTAAATAAATTTAAAATTTTCTCTCTCATGTTTCCTCCCATAATTTTTAAACGTTTATATCTTTTATATACGGGATTTTTTTAAAGAAAAAAATTATACCAAATTAACGAGCGTTTTATTATCTTTCCAACGAGTACCATAGTCCTATATAAAAAACGGAGAAAAATCGACTATTTTTTTGTGGGGTTTCGTTCATATAGGAAAAAAACACACAAAGTGTTCATGTTATTCATTAATCATGTTTTTAATAGTTGCTGACGTGGCGTTCAATGGTGGCCTCAACCATCTCTTGATTATGCCACGTGGCATAATGAAATGCAATGATTACAACTTCCAACTTAAGTGTTTGTTTAGTTGATTAGGTTAGGAATTATAAGAGCCATTAGAATGTGAGAAATTAGAGAGATGTGATGAGTTTTTTAATAGTTGCAGCTTACATAAGTGATTCTTTAGATGATTACTGATTAGGTTTTAGATGAGGGAATATGAGTTATTACTGATTAGAATACTATGAACATGCAATGATTGAGAGATTTTGTGGTTAGTTAACTTGAGCCATTTGCAATAGGTTATCACGTAAAATTAGATTTTTCAACCCCGGGACCCTCCCGGGGTAATCAGCTAGTCTATACATATAATAAACCAAAGCCATTTTAATGACATGACACTCAAAGAGGCATTCTTTTCATTGAGTGTGCCATGTGTCATCCTATGTGGCATTGAGATATTTTAGGGAAAAAATAATTTAAAAACAAAATTGGATTTTTCACCTTCATGTTTCCTCCCATAATTTTTAAACGTTAATATCTTTAATATACGAGATTTTTTAAAGAAAAAAATTACACCAAATTAACGAGCGTTTTATTATATTTCCAACGAGTACCATAGTGCTATATAAAAAACGGAGAAATTTTTTTGTGGTGTTTTGTTCATACAGAAAAAAAAACACAAAGTGTTCAGGTAAATCATTAATCATGTATAGACAAGTCACTAATTATGTTTAAATCAGTAAATATGAATTTTTTTTCAACCAGAGCCGAATAGGTTAATAGAGTTATACGTTGTTTTAAGTTAGGTATCAATATTAGTATGTTAGAGTTGTACATTTGTTTAGTATTTAGGATAGGTGTTAATATTAGAGTTACATTAAAGTTCTACATTCTTTTAGGTTAGGTGTTAGCATTGGAGTTGTACATTGTTAATTTGTTTTAGGTTAGATATTAGTATTAGAGTTATACATCAGTCTATTTCATATGTAAAATTGATGTATTATATTAAATTTCTCAACCCGGGACGCTCCCGGGGTATAATCTAGTATATATATATATATATATATATTAGAATAATTATTTTAAATCGTCACCATGTCTTTACAACTTCGTTTATTTTAGTATCTTTTAATTTATTCCGAATGCTCGCTCGTTTTCCCGATTAATTAACTTAATATTTTATTTCAACAACTTCAACACTACCAAAAATAACCATTTTAAAGACATAACTTTACATTTCATCCCACACTTTTGAAAAGTTACAGTTTTAACCCAAAACTTCTAAAACTCATTTTCCAGCCCTTTTAGAATGCAAAATATATTTATGCCACTCTATATTTTACAAGACTACACTTTTCCTTCAATACTATACAGGGCGGGAACACAATTCAAATCTTAAAAAAACTAAATAAAAACATATATAAGTTTTTCTGTATTACCAACCCAATATACCTAAAAGAATACCAGTAAGTGATTTATATCCATTGAAACCATAACAACTTGTACCGGTACTGTAACGAACAAAACCAATGTTGACTAAATGACCATAACATGGGGTGGTTCCCAAGGACAAAAGTACTAACCATAAAAAATAACAATAATGATGGACCTCAATATTGATATCATAATACACAAACCTACAACACTACGTTTTTATTTAAAAAAAGAAGATAAATTAGTAATTAAATGAAATTTATCTATACGCATACAAAACTAAACATATACAAGCCTCCACCACAAATTAGAGGAAAGATCATAGCTTTTATTTTTTTACAACATGCAAGTGTTTAATCCTCTAAATAGCTTGTTTACCTTAAAACATGTGTATAAGTAACTAATATCATCAATCTTTGTTGCCATGCTGTGTTCTTCTATTACGATCAATCTTTCAAGAGTCTCTTTGTAGTATTTGCCCTCGTCTTTCAGATAATCAGTTGATCCTGGTATTTCGACAAGGTCTAATTTGCTGAGGTTTTTAAGGTCCACAAGCTCAAACTGGTTCAGACTGTCGTATTTATTCAGCTTGATAGGAGGTTAATATGATAAGAATGATAACTACGAAAATGCCAATGTTTTAAATTGCTAAGCAACCTTACCCTATTTGCCCATATGAAATACGGGCATTACCCAAATTGACACATTTACAAGTAAAAGGAACACTTGTAAACTTGTAATTAAATCAGAAAAAACTAAACATAACCCATGAGATAAAAAGACATAAACCTCAAAAGTGTATATTTTCTTGGGGTCAATTTTAATACGTTATAATTCTCACTGGTTCAAAATTACTTTATATTCACAACTGAAGTTGAGGAAACATTAAAATTTTGATTGAAAGGTTGGACAAAGTTATTTGAATAATTAATTAGTGCCACATGCAACTGTTGCTTTTGGGCTAGGTTACCCCAAAGCTATATAATTCTATCTGTAACTTTTTGTTCACAAAGTTTTTATCCGATTTTATAACTTAAGTTTGAAATTAACCAATTAAAACACAAGTCAAAAACGATACAACCAATAATATTATGATTTTAAAATCATTGTCAATTTTAGTGTGGGGCGTATTAGATAATATAAAGGCAGTAATTATTGTTTTAAAAACCAATAAGAACCATTTAGGATATGCATACCACACAACTCATCAGTAACAATATTGGATGGTTAAGGAGGTGACTGATAGTAGCATGGAGGAATAGATCCAATTGTCATTTATTAATTTAGTTGTATTTAACTAACACGTTATTTATAATTAAATTGTATTATTTTTAATACTCATGTTGAAAGACCATTTTATCCCTTTATTAACTCCATTAAGCCGTAAAAATAACCCTTTTAAAGACATAACTTTACATTTCATCCCACACTTTTGAAAAGTTACAGCTTTAACCTGAAACTTCTAAAAATTATTTTCCACCCCTTTTAGTTTGCAAAATATCTTTACACCACTCTATATTTTTGTTACAAAAACATGAATCAAAGACTTGAAAACTTTATTAACTCAAAAGAAACTACAATACAAGACTACACTTTTCCTTCTAACACTTTAGAAAAAATAACAAGTTTTATATAAACTAGTAAATTTATTGAGTCAAAATTCATATTTAGTTTTCTTAAATCTTGTTGACACTTTTAGTGGCCTTTTTTACTTATAAATAAACCATTATTATGTTGTACATTTGTCCAAAGTTGAGTCTATAAAGTTTATATACTTATTGTTCAAATCATGTCATGAAGTCCATTTGTCCGAACTTGAGTCTTTAAAGTTTATATACTTAGTCTTTTTACAAGATCTAGTCCATTACGTAAAGATTAGATGTTACATTTGTTATTAGGTTTTAAAATCTTTAGCATCATCTTTAAAACTATCTTTATGTATAATGTTCTTATCCTTGTGATTATTGCTCAACACAACAACTAAATCATCAAGAATAATAAACTTTAAACAACTAAATCACCATAACCACCTCTATCCACGACCTAAGAGTGCATGCGCGCGCGCGCACACACACACACATTCATTTCGTTTCAAGAAAACTCTTAAAACCTTTGATTAAAACCCTTTGTTTATCTTTCCCAAAACAACTTGCAAACTTAAACACAAAAACATCACTTAAATAAATATAAAAGTAGGGTTTTCAGGTTTTGTCAGGTCTTTAAACACGATAATTCCGGACACTAAAATTGCCTAAAATAACCCGTAAACAAATAGTAGTTTAAGCATTGGTGACTAATTTGGGCTTTAGTTGAATTAATTTGTAAGTTATACGCGTAGCGGGTGCGCTACGCGAACTTTATTAATTACCGGGAGATTTAGGTTTTTAGCTTCCAGTTATGGTTTTGGAACTCCAAAAGACTTGTTATAAGGTGATAATACCATTTATTTAATATGTTGGCATTCAAGATTACTTTGGTTACTAATTCTTTACCGGGTATCACCAAAGTAATGGTACCCGGACTAGTTTATTTTCACACAATGGCGAAACTTTTCTAATTAAACCAATGCATATCCATGCATCAAATAGGGACCCTGCTAATCTCTAATGATTAATCTAACATTACTAAATCCAAATTGCAGTTATTTTAGTTAATTATGCATATTAATATTATACAGATTTACCTAGGGTTTTTGCCAGTTGTCACAATAAATTAATACTCGATAAATTAATAACCTCGATAAAATTAATAATTTGTCGAGTCCTAACTTGGGACCCGTACAAAATTAGACCCCAATCGACAAAATAATAAGATACTAACTTTTTTAAAATTCCAATGTATATATATATATATATATATATATATATATATATATATCGATCCCAACAAAGCTGTAAATTAGTAATTACTAAAAGATTCCTAATTATTGTCTAGTAATAAATGACTCTATATTCACTTGTTTTTGTTGAACTTCAAATCTATATGGAGTTCCTCTTTAAATATCCTCATTGCACTAAGAGTTGGGGAATCGTCTTCTCGTATTGCAACAATAAGTTGTGAAGAGTTGTTGCTGCTTGCAATGCTTCTTTCTGAGTGAGCGGTTCCAAAACTATAAAATCATTCTCAACTTCGGCATCGACCGGATTTTGAATGGTATCCATCACAATTTCTTCAGCTTTAAATCTCTTAACATTCATTATTAAAAAACAATGGACTTGACAAATTCAATTAATTTGTGAATGTACGACATGGAAATCTAAAGGTCATACGTAAAATCTCTATAAATTATTAAAATTTTAATTTATCGATATAATAATATCTCGCTAAATAAATAAAATATCTCAGTCTCGACATTATTAATTTATAAAGGTTTTACTGTATACTACTAAGATGAGACACCAAAGGCCAGGTGACCTACTGGTATCAATGTGTTCTGAAAATGTAGCTATTTGATTTCCTTACTTTTCAGTTTTAGTTGGTTTAGAAAATTGAAGAATGCATCTTTAGTTCGTACTTAATATTATTACAAAACCCAGAATTGCTTCTAAAAAAATCTAAGTTATTTGAAATTATACTTAATATTGGAAAAGCCATTAGATTGTCAAGACAAAAACGAAACAAGTAAAGTTATCATTCATTTTGCTAGCATTCTTGTAGTATATGTATATTTTCTAAAAGCCAATATATAAAGTAAATAGTATTCTTTTTTCTTTCAAAACACTTTTTATATAATAATGAAAAAAAATGCAAACTTTTAAGAAAAAGTAATACATTGTTGTTTCTTGTGTGCAAGGAAATCATGAAAACTTGTTCGTACATAACTAAAATCTTGTTAGAAATTTGTCAAATACAAGCTCACTAAGAGACAAAATGAGGAAAAGACAAAAGAAGAAAAGAACAACGGTTGTTAGGGGACATCATGCAAAAAGAAGATGAATCTTGTCTTTCAAGTAGGGATAATACCGATTCCGTTCCGATCCTGATACCGTACTGAATCGATACCGAATCGAGGGTTTTCGGGATCGGTATCGGTACCCATATTTATGGATTTTCGGTTTCGGTATTATCGGTACGGGATCGGTATAGTATCGGTATTTTAAGGTAAAATACCGATACCATACCGGTACCGTACCGATACCGAACCGATACTGTACCGTACCGTATGTGTTTGGTATCGGTATCGGTATTGGTTCTTTAGACTTTTCGGTATCGGTATTGTCGGGATCGGTATCGGTTCAGTACCGATACCGTTCCGAGCTCATCCCTACTTTCAAGAGTGTCTGCATAGTCTTGGCCCGACCACGCGTATTTCCTATCAAGTAGCCTATAAATAATAACCTTCATTCTATTCAAGTGTGCCATTTGGGGGCCTCTTAGAACATACCAGATTTTCTGGAGGTTTCTAATTTCTCCCAGCTCTATCCTTACTTAGTTAAACAACGCAGCAAGTAGTTTAGTTTATTTTTGGGGTGGGCCGAGAAACATTTTATACTCGTTTTCTCATGGGTTTTCAAGCCAACTTACGTCCACACTGCGAAAGAGTAGTGTTGCCATCTTCAATGGTTGTAAGCACTAATATCATCTTCTTCTTGGATTTGTTGAATCGCATTTAACATAATATTTTATTTTTAGTTTTTCGTTGTGTTTATCTTTTTACAATTCTTGTTTTCATTATCTTTTGTGATAGGAACATCTATATTCGAATTAAATTATCTTATGAACCTTTACATTAGAAAAGCAATCGGTTTTTGGTACCCCTATCAAATCCAGTGATAGGCTTCTTCTGGTATTGGATCAGATCTCACAGTAGGCTTCTGGTATTGAACCGGTCCGACAATAAGTTCTGGTAACACACCAGATCGGGTGAAGGGCTTATGGCATTTCACCAAATCATTGAGGATGTTTATGCAAATGTAGAGTTATGTTAAAAAGGGTTGGGTAATCCGACAAAGTAGAGTGATGTCTAACCGGAAAACTGTTTTGTATATTCGATAGTATTTTTGGCCAGTCACCTGCCTCTTGGATCCCGACCAAGAACCTTGAGTTAAGCTTGAAAGACACATTTATATAAAGAAAAACACTAACAAGATGACTTTTAACTGGTTTTATGAGACTAAGGGGTTGTTTGGCAAGTGCTGAATCAGTAAGAGGTCTGAATGAATAAGAGACTCTGAACCAGAAAAGTGTTGAACCAATAAGTGTTGTTTGGTTGGACTCATGAATGACCGTGCAAAATAACTATTTTACCCCTTAAATTATTATATATTAAAAGAATCAACACTTAAATCTGTTTTATAAAACTTATACAATCAAGGGCACAACTAGTAAACACATGCGTACCATTATTCCATATTTCATATACTCAATATAAAATAATAGAGAGCTAAACCATTATCTGTTTTTTTTCTTCGACCGTACCATTTACCATTGTTCCTATCTTCAAACATCATTTAAAGATCTAAACCATTCTTAAATTTTGAGAACTAATTACAAGAAGGAAGTGCAGATAGCGATGAGGAGGGTTGGCTACACGAGTTAGATTGAAGAGAGGGCAGAGGTGAACAGAGGTCTCCAGTGCCGGTCAGATTGCAGAGAGGGAAGAGGAGTATAAGCTTGATGGAGACGGTGGAGGAAGGTCGGAAAGGAGCGATGGTGATGATGGCGGAGGTGTTTGAGATGGCGACAGAGATGACAATGGTGGAGTTATTGAGGGCGTCGACGAAGTTGAACAGAGGTCGCCGGCATCAATGGGAGAGCAAGGGACGAGTGTCTTTGAGGGCTAGCATGTGAGGTGATAATGAAAAAAGGAGTACAATAGTCTTATCTTTCATTCAATTTCATTCAACATTAGATTGAAGCTGAACCATTCAGAGATGAATGGAACCATTCAAAGGTTTTGTTTTAGTGAAACAAACACTCCAACCTCTGACCGATTTAGAGTTAGGCTCTGAATGGAACCATTCAGATGTGAAACAAACAACCCCTAATACTGTTCACTAGCAATGGGAATGTTTATAACAATCATTAGGTTGAAGTCTTAAACTATCTGTCATATTAGTTTCATAAAACACAAAAACACAAAAATTAGTACCATACAATATGGCTACCAAATAGGTTAAATCCAAACGAGTGCCATGGTACTATAATATGATAATAAAACATAACATAAATTATTTAATCCATATTTATATTTGGTACCCATACAAAATTACCGAAAAAGTACCGGTACCGAAAGTATAAAAACTGAAATCAATAAAATGTGATACCAATACATGTACCAAATAGATAAAATTAGTAAAGTTTTGTGTACGGGTATTCGGGAAAAAATCTCATTCGTAGTTTGAATAGATAAATAATTGTAAGGTTTGGACTATGCGAGTTAGTAGAGCAACTGAAGTTTTGCACATGCATAATGGTCTGATTTTGATTTCATTCTTGTATGGTTGGTTTGTCACCAACGATCTATTATTGACTCTGATTTTATATTTATCATCTAATGATGTCTAGGAGAGGTAGTATGCTATCGAGCAATGCTCCTGGTTTGGAGCCACTGGCCCACATTGGTGGTCATGTCCGCGACTTTCTCAAACACGTTTATTGTTATGGTGTAACCGAAAAGGTAACCCTTCACTTTAACCTCTATAAACCATCACTCATGATCTTCCAAGACTACATGAACCTTAATTCATATTCACTATGTGTTTTATAGGTTCCTGAATTAAGTCATCATATAGGACCGCCATGGTTTATGTAAATTTCCATTTTCCACACTAACTCATTTGACATTTCATCTAATTACCTGCTAAATTACAACTTAACATCTTTCATCTATTCAACATTTGTGTTCCAAAACTTCCCTTTAAAGGCAAAACTCAATTTTTAGAACTTGTATTACACCCCTCTATTTCAATTGAAAAAAAGGAAGAAAAATAGTTAAATTCTAACTTTAGAGGGTGTAGATGAAAGTTTCATTAAACCCTTGCATGTCACGCTTAAACCTCTCCGTCCTTCTCAAAATTCAAACCTCGCTCAATCATCAAGGTCAATTCCTCCATCATAGTTCGTTGTTGTCACCTCTCCTTCGAGGTAAGATCCACAAAATTCTTAAGAGTGAATATGTATTTATGTTGAAAAACATTCGGTTAGAACAGGGAGGATTCACTGGATTTTGGTAAAAAAATTAGGGGTTTTGAATAAGGGTTTTCATAATGTCATTTGCTAATGTTTCATATAATTTGGTGTTAAAAGTTTTCAGTTATTACTTTCTATAGTTACCATCCCTTAGATACATAGGGTTTGAACTAAGGATGAGATTGGTATAGTACTCATATCAGTACTGAATCTGAACAAACGTGGGTACCGAATACCATGCCTAATATATTTGTATGTTACGGGCATCAGTGTTGGCATTTCATAACAGTACCCGCTCTATACCACTTTGGTTTTTTATTTAATTGTTTGAGCATTCGAACAAGTACCAAGTTGGTAAATTAGTTCCAGAATAGGTAAAATTGGTACGAGTACCAATACAATATGGTACCAAATACGTAAAATTGATATGAGTATCATTATATGAAAATAATCATAATATAAAATATTCATTCCATATTTAAACTGGGTACCCATATCATATTTATCGAAAATGTGGTACCAATACATTTACAGAATAGGCAAATTGGTATGGGTACACGTACATGTCTTCGTGAAAAATAATGTCATCCCTAGTTGAACAGATAATAAACCACAAAGTTTGATTTATGTGAATTAGTAGCACAATCGAAGCATCTGCATAATAATCAGATTCTGATTTCACTCTTGTATTGTTTTTTGTCAGCAACGATCTATTATTGGCTCTAGGTGGGACTGGTGGAGAGAAAAAACTCGGGTGGAATTATTATCAGGCAACCAGAAAAGGTGGGATTATTAAAATCCATTTTGCCTAAAAATAAAATAATATATTCAGTGCTATTATTGAGCTTACCAATTGTTTGATTTAACAATTTGAAAAAATTCAAGTGTTGAAAGATGAAAACGCAGATTCATGTTATTTTCGAGTAGGCCAGGAAACGCTTCTTTAGTCAACCTAACAGCTTCCTTGACTTGATCATTCGATACACACTCTAGAATTTTTGCAAAGGTATATTAAGATTTAAATTCAAATGAGATTAACAGTATAATCGTTTGATCAATAAAACTTGCAAGAGAAACGAAAGAATTTTAGATTTTCTGGTATGGACTTCCTGGAGCTCTTCATCTGATATCTTTAAACTAGCTAGAGGATCAAGTAATGCAGTATGACTGTAAAGCAGCCATGTAACAACAATACCAAAAGAAAATAAAGATTTGTCTACAGACACTGAATTGTTTCTCTCAATTTGTTTATAACTTGCTCTTGGCACGCAGTAGTAAGTTGAATAGGCGGCGGAGATATCTGATCCAGTTCTTCGAACCCAAGAAGAATCATGCAATCCTGCAGAAATAAAAAACCGCCTCAAGGGACTATTAAACATGGACATGCACAGAAACATACTTCAATTATTTTATCATAGGTTTTTAACTCTCTGAAAGAAGCAAAATGTTGTCGTACAAACATAAGAGCTCCCATACTGCCACAGGAATGTACATTAAAATGGAAGAATATCCAAACATGCAAATCCAAATAGAGATAAACATTACAGTAGCTATTGTGCTCACCAATCTTTTAAGTATACCAACTTAACATACTCCATGCACAATAGATCAAATAGCAACCCAATGTTTAATTCAAGTGTGTCTGGTAGCCTCACCCGAAGAAGATGAATAGCATTAAGCCAATTTTTCTCATTTGCAGAGTTTAAAACGCCTAAAAGAGCAAGTGTAGTTTTGTTAAATAAAATGTTATCAATAATATGTCAATTTAGTGTTGCAAACATATTATATAACTTTTGTTGGTTTTGCATTGTGTGGAAATTCTCATTTTTCTAATTTCTGTTACATGAATCTTTTGCAAGGCATATTTGAACTGGGGTAGTTAGACCAGCGTTGATTACAAAAACGCGTTTGCCTGTCTAGCTCCGTGATCCACTATGTGTATAAATCTGTTTCAATCCCCACCAACAGGTATAACCCTGTGTGTACCGTGAATGCTTGTAAAAATAAGTTTTTTAAAAAGTAAATTTTTAATAAGTTTTAAATAGTTGCAAACATTAATGAAATAACGTGTAATCGAAATAACTAACCTCAATGGCCATCCGAAACTCTTGCCCGACCAAGCAAAAAGATAGCTTACGGAACGGATGATTCGGGTCCTCCACATAACCCTCGGGGCGCTTGTGACGGGTAAATGACAAAATAAACTCAACCGTCAACTCCCGAAATGAATCCTCTGTCACGCTCTGGAATAAGCGACTCCACAGAGTGTCGAAGCCAATAATATATCTCGCCCTTGCGCCCTCACCGACCGACTCTAAGAACTCCCAGCAAATGTGGGCATGGGCATTGAGCTGCATGGTGAGCAACATAGCGCACCTACGACGCGCATCTGAACCCGTTGGGAAAGTGAGGTGAGGGTGGCCCTCTAACTGATCAAGTGCGGGCCCCACCCCACCCCACCCTCCGCATCCATACCATCTAATTCTTCAGACCCTCGTAATCCATATCCATAATTAAAAATAAGTTTATTATTAACTTTTTTTTTAATATTAAATTATTAGTTTTTATTAACTTTTTTAATATTTAATTAAAAAATAAGTTTTTTATTAACTTTTTAATATGTACACCAAACAACCAGTTTACTAAACAACATACACAAGTATAAATAAGGGGCTGTTTGGTAGTCTCTTAATGAGGCTCTGAACCATTCAGTGCTGAATGATTCAACATTCAACGCGTTTGTTTCAGCTTCTGATTGGAATGGTTAAGGCTGAATCATTAAGACTTGAGATGTAGCTGAACCATTAAGCACTAAATCATTCGTTGAAATTTGATATAAAAAAAAAAGAATTTTTTAAATTTAGTCAAAAAAATAAAATAAAATGAAGTAATATTACTTGAAATTTTTGGTCAATCATGAATATCAATCATTGATCTACGCCTGATCAATGAGGGATTGGAGACACAAGAGTCTCATTGTATATTGTTCCTTTTGCTTTATGCCACAAATCACCAAAAATAAGATAGAAAAAGTCTGTAACTAAATCCTCCAAACCAACATTCTTAACACAGTTGTTGTCCTTCCAAACTGCAACCCAATTCCCATTCCTCTTAGTGTGTATCTCCCTGCACACGTACCATTTATTAGGCGGGTTCGGGTTCGAGAATGCAGCCACTTTCACCCACCCATCACCAACCTTCCTCCACATATCAGCCTTGAAATTCCACAAAGCATCTACACAACCTACATACAAGTGAATGCAGCCATTGATAGCCACTGAATTCACACCCAAACATTCACAAGGAAGCTGTGGCAAATGTATCTCCTCAAACTTTTCATACTCCACATCAAAGCTGATAACGCGCCATGGAAGTCCTCCGCTTCCTATAAGCTTGAAATACACTTTGTCGCACGCGAATGTAGCCATAACCCAAGTGTAGCTTGATGTATAATTGCTAATTTCTAAACATGTATTATTAATCTTCCTCCATGAGTCTAATCTCCATGAATAGATAAAAGCACCATCCGAAACTATATGTACAAGTTTGTAATCGTTAGAAGAGTCAATACAGAAAGCGAAAGCACCATAACGGATATCATCATCAAAGAGTCGACTAGTACAATTAATCTTCTTGTAGGCGCGAGTCAGTGGGTTCCAAAAGGCTAACTCTCGAGTTTTCATCAAGGCTACACATACCAATCCATCCAAGCTTCCTAAGATCAACACTTCCTCATTGAATGGAATAAAACGGGTGGTGATTATTGAATCATGGTTAAGGGGTGGTCCACAATCAAGGGTACTAAAAGTTCTACCAAGCTGGCCAAGAATAATAAGTTTGTGGTTGGTTTGATAGCGAAGGTGCATTCGGGCAAAGTCGTGTGTGGATAAAAGGGTATTCCATGCTTTGCATACGCATCGGAGACGACCTATCGACTTGGCTGGAAGTCTTGGTAGCAACTCCGATTGTATGATCTCAACCGGAAGCTGTGGAGGCATGGTGTAAAGATGAATTTAATAACCAATGTGTGTGTATATGTATATTATTATAACGAGGAAGTTGATAAATATACGGGAAGTCGATATATATAAACCTCAACGATTCGCATCTATCTATCTATCTATCTATACATATAAACCAAAGCCATTTTAATGACATGTTATAATATTATGCAATCTCTCTTTTGAGAGATGCCACATAAGATATAATGTGGCAACTCTAGACCAATTAAAAAAAAAAGAATAAATATGATTTAAATATGATTTAACATAATCTATTAAATACTTAATTTACTAAATTTAAATATTAAAACTTTATTATTTTATCTCTCATGTTTCCTCTCATAACTTTTAAACTTTAATATCTTTTATATACGAGATTTTGTAAAAAAAAATTACACCAAATTAACGAGCGTTTTATTATCTTTCCAACGAGTACCATATTGCTATATAAAAAACGGAGAAAAAAAACGACTATTTTTTGTAACCCGACAGATATTGTGTCAGGTTTGGAATTAGTTTAAAAAAAATTGTGGGTTTGGGTCGGGTCTGGGATTAGGTGATACCTGACCCAATTACCTTTTTTTTTTGTATTAGAATATGATAATTTATGCCAGAGATTTGTTTAAAATAATAATAATAATAATAATATATTAGTAAGTCATTAATTATGTTGTCATATTAGATATTTTATTATGTCATATTAAATATTTCAACTCAGGACGCTTTCCAAGAGGTAATTGCTATATAGATGTCATTTTTATAGTTTAGATATTTCTAATTTTATTCACTTTACTTAGATTTCTCAACCCGGGACGCTCCCAGGATATAAGCTAGTACGGTATATATCCTAAGAGAAACATGATCTTAATATGATTTCAGTAACTACGTACAAAACTTGGTTAATATAGCTTCATTGTAAATATCTTAAAAGATATTTTTTAATTGATCATTATAAAATATAGCTTCATCGTGTCGATTTTTTTTTTTTTTTTTTTTTTTTCAAAGTTGAGATCAAGTATTTGTTGGTGTTTATCTTAATCTATAATCTATAATCTATAATCTATAACTATATATAAAAGAATTGAACTTAGATGATGTGGCATTCAATGGTGGTCTCAACCCCCCATTGAATGTGCCATGTGGCATTATGTGAAGCTCTCTTTTAAATTTATTTATTATTTAAATAAAATCTATATCTATATTATCTTAAAATTTCAAATATGTTAATTAATATCTTTTCCTTATTTTGCTGTAACATTTTTTAAATGTTAGTGAACTATTAATTATTATTTTAAATTTTTAAATATGTTAATTAATATTTTTATCTTTATTTTTTCCTTATTTTTCACTCACAATTTTAAAACTTTAGTAACTTTTATGTATGACACTTTTTTGAAAAAAAAAGTTTACACCAAATTAACGATCGCTTTACTATCTTTCCAACGAGCACCATAGTGTTATACAAAAACGAAAAAAATGTTTTTTTAGTGAGTTTTTGTTCATGCAGAAAAAAAAACAATGTGTTTAGGTAATTTATTAATCATATATAGGCAAGTCACTAATCGTGTTATGATATAGAATCGTGCTCTGTGGCTGACCCTGGCTATATAAACGTTAAGTTATCAACATAATGGATAACTAAGGTACTAATTTTGATTGCTACATAATGATTATAATGTGGAAAATTGCAGGCTTTCTAATACATGTCGTCTTAAGAAAGGGCATGTCATGTACATAATAGATTGTATTTTAAGTTGTAACACCAGTTAAATGGTTTTATATGCTCTTTAATTGGTCATACAATAAATTTGTTATGCACGTGTTGATTAGGTGATGGATGAATATCAGAAGACGCATGGTGATTCATGTGTACAAACAGATAAAACCAATCAAGGTTCGTATCTTAATGATGCTTTAAACCAAGTTTTTTTTATCATTTTTTATTAAGTCATATTATTTTTTTTAACCCCGGGACCTTCCCGGGGTAATCAGCTAGTGATATATATTGTTACACAATATTGATCGATATCCGTTAGTTAGTTAGTTAGTATTCCTTTGAATATTTACCGATTGTTTAATAGGGGTATTTAGGTTAATGATAATTTATTAGATAAATGGATTATAATCACTATTTAATCTATACTCCTATACCATATAATAAAAGAAATTAACGAGGACACATCTCACTCTATAAGATGATCTGCTAGGGGTTTTGCTGTAGGATCATATTTATGTCAATTGAAACATCTATTATCTATTATCTATTATTAATATATATAAAAGAATTGAACATTGCTGACGTGGCGTGCAATGGTGCCTTCATCCTCTCCATGAAACTGCCACGTGGCATCATTATTGAAAGATTTTAATGTTTTTTGAATTATTTCCTTTTTTAATTAAACAAAAGATAAACATAAAACCCTAAATTTATCTCTCTATCTCTCAATTCTCAGTTACTAAAATTAAATTGAGTTATTTTAGGAAAAAAGAATTTAAAAACAAATTTAAATTTTTCTCTCTTATGTTCCTCCCATAATTTATAAACGTTAATATCTTTTATATTCGAGATTTTTTAAATAAAAAAAATCACACCAAATTAACGAGCGTTTTATTATCTTTCCAACGAGTACCATAATGCTATATAAAAAACGGAGAAAAAAACGACTATTTTTTGTGGGGTTATGTTCATACAGAAAAAAAAAACACAAAGTGTTCAGGTTATTCATTAATCATGTTTTTTCTTTTAAACCAGGTTCTTATCTACGATGTTAAAATTCAGCCCAATCGCCATGCTATCATTGGAATTTTACTCTTCTAAAGATGGATAGGTATACTTTATCAAGAGAAGTTAGGAGAACGAATCACGCAACACTGCAACACATGGTGTCACCTTATAACAAGGTTATTTATTTATTTATTTATTTACAAGAGTAATAATTATTACTATTAGTATTAATATTATTAGAATTGTTATATTTTTCAACCCCCATCATGAATTCTACATCTATATAAATCAAAGTCAAATTGTAACATATTTTAAATTACGTGAAGATGATTATATGTTGAAGGTTATCCTTTTAATACTGTATTATGTTTAATATGGTTTATGCTTTTTATTTTTTTAACTTTTTAAATAAATGTTTTTTTAACTAAGATTGATTATGTTTAAGTTATTTACGCTTTTCGTGATTTGAGTTTTCTTCTTTTATCATTTTTTATCATTTTTTATTAAATCATATTAAATTTTTCAACCCCGGGACCTTCCCGGGGTAATCAGCTAGTTATATAGATAAAATAAAGTGATGGTATAATTGTAATTTGAATGTATGTTTGAAATCATTTTCTAAATAAAGATAATCACTATATTAATTTGAACTTGAAAATTAAGATGTGATTAAAGGGAAATAGAATAATTGTAATTATGAATTAATTTGAATGTGAAAAATAAGATTTGGATGAATTAATTTAATATCACCCGATAAGAAGGTTTCATTAAAATTTCAAATAAGGCAATAAGGAGATATTTACAAATTTATGAATTATTTGTATATTTTCTCATTGCTAATAAAATTTATGTATCTCGGTTATTTAATTTATATGTAATCTTAGTTACTTATACCTTTAAAGTTTATAAAAATTTATTTATTACGTCCGTGTGTCATAAGGGGGCATAACCTAGTATAATATATAAAATATATTCTTACATTCTCCCACTTAACGGATTAATCATTTATTATAAGCATGAGCTAAGTTTTATAAGTGTTTAATATTCATTTTAGCTCTAAACAAAAAATGTAGCAAATATATATAGTCATTCAATCAATATTCGACTCAAGACCCCATTAATCATACTACAATCCAAATTTAAAACTTAAGCGAAATTAGGATCAAATAAAAAATTAAGCCCTCAACGATTGACTTATGTAATTATTGTTTCTATGTATTTAGGATATCATAACATGTTTAGAGACAAACATAATCATAGAAGTGAGGAAAATTTATTAATAAACCTAAGTAAGTATAATATGCAACTAGATAAGAGTTTTAGAACAGTTGTCTTCAAAACATATTCTTCGAAAACTTTAGGTGGGAGACCTTAATCATTAGATCCACAAGCATATTCTTACTACTTATATACTCAATACAAAGATAATTTTCCTTAACTCGCTCACGTACGAACAAGTACTTTGTATCAAGATATAATCCAACGTTAGTTAAACTGTTACTGTTCAAAAAACTAACAACAATTGAGTTATCACAATAAAGCTTCAGTGGTCTAGATATGAAATTAACAACTTTGAGTCCGGTTATTGGATGCCTAAGCAACATTCAATGACAAGTGTTGTAAACATTTTTAGTGTGTCTATGTGACAAAAGTCTTCTAGATTGTTTGTAGTAATGTGCAATGTTTTTAAAATTGGACCGGACGTTGAACTGGTCTCATTACCGGTAGACTGGTTAGACCGGCCAAACCAGATCTAAGAACCGGACAAAGTCGTAATTAATTTAATAAATATAATCATATAAAGACATATTTTTTGTACCAACAACGCATTTTAAGGATTTTTTTTTTTTTTTTTTGCTTTTTTGTGTGAAAATAAATTTTTTTAAGCATCTGGGAGCACAAATCAAGTTGGGTTTTAGGTGTTTCCGCAAGCTCAACTTGCGAAATTGTCCTACGTTGCCAAGGTGTTGTTGAGGTGGGCTAGTGAGGTGGAAAGAACGATGAGGTGGCCAGGTGAGTAGGATAAATCCGCAATTCCAAATTGCAAAATTCTACAAAAAAAAAAAAAAAAAAAAAAGAACTTATACCCACAACTTGAGGTTGCGGTATTCTCATTTGATCAGACTATTTTATTTCTTCTAAGTTTTTTAGTCTTCTTCTTCTTCGTCCTATTATTCTTACGTTTGATATCTGGTAGAATTACTGGTGTTTAAGGGATCGAATAAGAAGAACATGTGGGACGGATAAAGGTTTCTTTAGTGGATTGGATAGCTTCAACTAAAGGTTTTTTCAGTGCTGGGTAATATCTGACCAGTTTGATCCTAATAAAAGAATCTTCAAAGGGAGGAGCTACTGGTTCACTCGCACACCTGAAAAGAAAAACAAAAAATCATAATAGACATCTTCAGGATAAGCTTAAATTAATTTTTGTTTTTATATTTAGTACCATTTTAAGCCATATTTTTGGAAGACTCTTTCCTCCCAGAATCGAGTCCCTTCTAGCAAAAAAGAACATTGATTTCCAAGTTCTCTTTGTTTTTACAACATAGCTCAGGAAAGGAGGACCCTTATGTATCAACTGAACGACGAATATGTGAGATCCATGTGTCCTCGGTTTGTATACCATGGATAGATCCCCGATTTCAAGAGGAATATTGTGGTTTTATACCCTTATGTATCAACTGTTTGCAGTATTCCTTCCAGCTTTCTTCATTCATACCGAAATTGAAAAAATCCGACATATCAACGCCTTGAAGCCTCCATGGTTTTTCCTCAAAACCATCAATGTCCACTTCAAATATAGTCCTAAGGAGCCAATCAGACGTCAGA
Organism: Ambrosia trifida; assembly: GCA_028751855.1. Lineage (NCBI taxonomy): Eukaryota > Viridiplantae > Streptophyta > Magnoliopsida > Asterales > Asteraceae > Ambrosia > Ambrosia trifida. The sequence goes on from CM054132.1 coordinate 71,072,795, forward strand.
ACTCATTACGGAAGCATAAAACAATATAAGAGATGATATCAGTAAACGGTCATTACTTATGCGAAGGAAGCGTGAAATCAAGTCCACTGCCAAATCCACGACCCGCTCCATTGTTTCCCCAACCCTGCATCCCGTAACCCGGATGAAAATTTTTTTTGCATATTGGGAGGAACATTTTTATTAATGCCAGCTGGACGCCATTTACCTCTACCTCGACCAGCAAATGGCAACAGACCTCCAGGCAGACGAACTTGACCCGGGGCTCCACCAACTGCTGCAGGACCCGCTCCAGGAATAGGTGCAGCACCAGGTCTCACATACTACACATTTTTTAAAAACATAATTAAAATATATCCAGAGGTTAGTACCTCAAAGTAGATAAGCATGCACCATAAGCTAATTAAAACATAAAACGCGTGTATTTCCAAATTTTAACAACTCAGACCATGCCTTGGATCAATTCAAATATGAACATGACAAAAGAGTCAATGTGCATCTAAATACTCAACGTAGCCTTATTACATTGTAATTTAAAGCCCGAGCAGCCGAGCTGAATGTCACTGGATAGAGCGAGAGCAGTTGCATCAGATTCGTTAATCTTTGTTACATACCATTCACACTGGCGCTTATCATTAGGGCAGATATGGATTAGAATCCCAATATAAGCTCGGTATCAAATTATACGTCAAACGGCAACATAACATATTAAAATGCATAACATAATTCATTTATATAAAGAAAAATATTTCATTGATCGATAAAAGGAATCAGTACAACATTTACCATCTTTTCCAACTAAATAATTAATACCAATCTATGATACAACAATTTACATGTCAAGATCACCCTTGTATCACAATTATCACTGACCTTGAACTGAGAATGAAACGAATGATACCCATGCGCGCCAAATCCCATCTTCTGCGCACCGTCAACTCTCCCTACATCGCCACCCCCTAATTCATTCCTTTCGCCCCCTCCTTCGCCCGCCTGAACACCATCCTCACCCCAATCTTTCATCTCCACCATCAGCTGATTATTCAAATGATTCGGATCCGTATCACCCGTAACAATCACCAAATCATCCCCATCCTCGTTTTCATTTAAACCGCCACCGCCTTCCATCCCCATCATCCCCACTCCAATATTCTCATCATTCAACACAATCTAAAAATCATCCTCACTATCACTATCATCATCCCAACCTTCCATAACCCTCGTCCCCGACCCGGACAAACCCGGAATCATAAACTCCTCCCCTCCACCCTCTTCAATCCCAAAATTCTCCTCATCCTTAACCTCATCATTCAAAATTTCATCTTTTTTAAAACCCTTATCCAAAATCAAATCTTTTTCAAAACCCTTGTCCAAAATCAAACCTTTTTCAATACCCTTGTCCAAAATCAAATCTTTTTCAGAACCCTTATCCAAAATCAAATCCTTTTGATGACCCTTTTCTTGAAACTTGAAATTATGATCAAGATTAATATTAATTGAACTTTTGGACCCATAAAGAATCTTCTCATCATCACTGGGGATCCTATCGATGGGAGGTGCAGACGACGTCGTTTGAAGAGGCTGGAGTACATCTGTGTATAGATCTCCAAACTCATCATCATCTTCCATTGTTGGATCTTGATTGATAATTAGGGGTTCAAGAAGAAATTGAATTTGTATGTTGATTCATTAATATTAATATTAATATATTAATATAATAATAATAATAAAGGAATTGAATTTGTAGGCGGAGGAGGTGAGGTGGGGTTAGGGTTTGATTGTTGTTTATTAGGGTTATTTGAAAACCATTGTTTTAGATTTTTATCTACAGGCTTTTATATATGTCATGTTTCTTACTTAAGAGATAGATACAAAACAAAGTTAAGGTAGTTGATCCATTGGATCTCCTATGCTGGATTGTTGGCTAAGGTGGGTCGGAGTAATCCCGGTAAAGTTGTCAAGCCCCATCTAACTTCACCTAGCCATGTTAAAATCAAACCCAACCTTACATTGTCAATCGGCTACTCCTTATCAAGCAGTGAAGTTTTTGACTGTTGTTGGGGGGCAGGGGTGCCAATCGGCAACGATACCTGGTGAAGCTAGCCGAGGAGTGCCCTGTCCCCCCTAAGCCATGGGTTAATATGGTTTCGGGTAAACCATGGTTGAATCGTAAACTATGGTTAAACCGGATGTGTTTTTTTATTGAATTGATAATTATTTTCTAATTTCGTAGATTAAAAATTATGCCCTTTATTTATGTATTTGTATATATGAAATTGCATGTTGTGCATAGGGGTATTCAATGAATTTTTGAATTAATTAATTTGTATTATTCCAATTTTTTGACTTGAATTCATATACGATTCAAATTCTTTTTAGCTATGACTTATTCGTATTGAAATTTCATGCCCAATTCAAATAAACTCGATTTAGTTCAAATTCATCCTAAATGATAAATTGTTCTGGTTTGAGAAAGGTGACCTAAATGTTGGATTTTGTTTTATGTTTATAATGGTATGTAAGTAATGGTTGGGAAGAGGGGAAATGACAATAATGCCCCTCAATGAGGGGACTTAATGAAAAAATTGAATGGGGTTAGTAAAAAGGAGATACATTGTGCAAATTTCCCAAACAAAGAACCTTGATTGTAATTAGTAAAGACAATGGACACAACGTGCAATTTCAAATGTACATAAAAGACATAATTTGTAATTTACTCTATTTTGTATTTTGATAAAATCAATTAAATCTTGTTGTCATAATTTTATTTTGTTATATCATAAACACTAGATAGCCCTTTTTAAGCTTACAAAAGAGTGACATAATAATACATTATGTTTATGATAGTGCTTTATGGAGTTCCTTGATATATCATTTTTCCTTTCAATTTTTGATTATTTTTTCAACTTTTTAATGATGAAAACATCACAGCCAAGTATTGAAAATGATAGCCACAGTTGACCCTTTTGGAGATAAAATTAAACCCAAATCGACCCATTCATAAGCAAACGATCACCAATAATCACTGCAAGAACATTTCCCATCCTCAAACCGATGAAATCGGTTGTTATCCCTCACTATAATCACTCTTCCACAACATTTAGACATAAACTTTATTGCAGTGTGACAATCACCACAAATACGCAAATTCTTCATTATTCTAATCGGCCTATTATCCTGAAAGGTAATCAAAGCAAACGCAATCGCCAGTCTTTCACTATGATATCTTATCGCCATGCTTTTCTCTTCGTCGCCCACTTCTCTCAATACATAACTCGTATCTACAACATAACCAACTTTCTCCATTTCATCTTCTAATTCCTTCAACTTGTTATAAATCTCGTTCGCTCTACAATGGCGTCTATCCCCCGCTGCAAAAGTATGGACGTTATTACCCTCCTCAACCCAACTTAAACCCGTTTCCTTTTTAACCCCTATGTCCCTCAACATCTTCCGTGCTCTGGCTGCATCTTCATATCTTCCGGCTGCAGCATACACGTTTGATAACAAAACATACATACCCGACCCAACCGGGCCTAACTCAAACACTTTGTCAGCAGCATAAGCTGCTAATTCTGTATTTCCATGAAGTCTACATCCTGTCAACAACGCTCCCCACACACATTCTGTAGGCTGCATTGGCATTTCTTCTATAATCGCGAGCGCTTCTTGTACTTTGTTAGCACGTCCAAGTATATCCACCATAGAAGCGTAATGCTGATCAGTCGGTTCAATCCCATATTTTTTCATCAGGTTAAAATAATACTTACCCTTTTCAACCAACCCCGAATGGCTACATGCATAAAGGATGCCTAAAAACGTTATGAAATTCGGCGTCATGCCACTAGCTTCCATTTCCTTAAACAAACCAAACACGTTATCAGTATGCGAATGTTGAGCACACGCCATGAGCATCGCATTCCACATGCCCAAATTCCTAACGCGTATCTCATCAAAAACACGATAAGCCAACTCAATAACCCCACATTTCGAATACATGGAAATCAAAGAACTCCCAACGAAACAAGAACCACCAAAGCTCAACTTCAAACACATCCCATGCAACTGTTTCCCCAACTCAAGAACAGTTATGTTCCCACAAACTCTAATAACACTCGTAAACGTAAAATCATTAACCTCAAACTTCTCAAACACCGCTCGCTTAAACAACCACAACGCCTCCTCATTCTCACCCAACTGAGCATACCCATAAATCATCCCACTCCAAGAAACCACATTCCTCACAGGCATTTCATCAAACACCTTACGTGCATCCTCAATCCTCCCACATTTCCCATACATATCCACAACCGAACTCCCAACAAACACATCAAACACATACCCAGTCTTCAACGCATAACAATGCACACACCCACCCATCCAATAACTCGAAAGCATCCCACAAGCTTTCATTCCACTAGGATATATATGATCATCAGGACGAACACCATATTCAATCATTTTCTTAAAATACTTAAGCGCAAGAACTGGTAGCTCATTCTGGGCTAAAGACGATATAACAGAGCTCCAAGTTGTTGAAGATTTGAAGTGGGTTTCTTCGAAAAGTCGTAGAGAGTTGATTGGGAGCTGGGTTTTGGAATAGAAGTTGATTAGATAATGGGAAATGAGTGGGATTGCTTGGAGGCCTGATTTTATGATATGGGCATGGAGTTGGAGACCTTTGTTAAGTGTTCTTGATCTTGTTGCAGATAGAAGGAGGCTGCTTATGTGTCCGTAGTTTTGTTCGAAGGTTTGTAGAGATGGTTGGGGAATAGAAAGCATATCTGACGACCGAGGAACAGTGGCAGTCGAACACAACATGTTTGGTTTTTTTTATGTTATTTTTGAGGTTAAGGGAAAATTACGGGTGATTGGCAACTTCTGAATGGTTAAGTGCTGAATCATTAAGTGAAGTTTGGTTAGATATCTGAATGGTTAAAATTTCTTGTCTCACATTGACATGGAGAGTAAAAATAGATTGGTTTATATATGAAAACCACTTTGAAGCATCAAAACTCAAGTCTCACATTTTACTTGGGAACTACCCGCGCACAGGGGGTGCAAAACCGGTTTCCGGTTGCGACGCCTGCGGACACGAATGTAGCCGTGGAATATGAGAATAGTACTATTGGTTCTTGACGAGACCCACCCTGGTTGATTAGCGATCAACACGGAAAGACCACGGGGTGCGACGATATTTTAAAATTAGTTGTTACAATGTAAACAACTTGTGGGGCAGTGTAAAATAGTCTGGTTTTGGTTACGGGCCTATGGGGATTCCATTGGTATTAGGACTTGCAACCCTAATAGCATATGTAGCACATTTCTTATTTCGTTATGCGCACTTATTTACAAATGAAGTTTTATTTGTGTGTCAAAACCTGTGAAACTTACCAATATATTTATATATTGACGTTTTCCCTAACATATACTTCATGTAACTAAGAATGTTGAAGGCGTGCAATGGCTAAGGCGGGCAAAATAAAGACGGGCAGACTTTTGTTAGGGGATTTACTAATATTTCCCGTGGGATTGGGAAATAGTCGAAAATCCTTATTTTGTTAAGAAAACTACGTTTTGGGACATGTACTTAAACAACATACTTTCTGCCGTCTAATGAATGTTTATTTTTCTAAATTATGTGTTTGTTTAATCTTGGCTATGAACATTTCTGTTTCGCGTTCACGCCACGTGTTTCCGCCATTGTCGTTGTGTGACAAATTACCCCAAATCTTGGTACCAAATTGGAACCAAAAGTGAACTGGTATCGGTATTTTTTGTATCAAGATCGGTATTTTCGGTAGCAAGATCAGTATTTTCAATATTTATACATTTTAGCTTTTACCAAAGTAAAAAAAAAAAAAAAAAAAAAAAAAAAAAAGTGGGTTTGACCGGCACTTTTCACCAAACGAAGCTTAAGCCCACAAAATAACTTGAATAAGATATAGCCTTGGTGACATGTTAAATTTCAAATAATTACATGGGTTGATGGGTCATGGCCCATGGGGTTAAAACTTAAAACTGGCGTATCACTTAGATTAGAACTTCTCAAGTTAAAAAGAGTTATGATAACGAAAAAAAAATTAAATCGTTTGTAATAAATTAAACTAGGTAATATCTTTGGATCTTCTTGGAATAGACAAATCTAATACAAAGTGACAAAATATGTGTTACGATGTAGTATATAATATGAGAGAGCAACAATTTTAATCATGTGCATAAGAATAAAAAATGTATGTTTGGATGAGGGGAAGAGCAAGGGCAGAAGCAACCATTGTATGGTGTGATTGAGGCAGTGGTTTTGATTTTTGAAGGTGTAGTTTTTTTTTAGAAACGACTAGTTTTGACCTATTCTTCTCTGGATGAAAACATAACTCACATTTACAGTTTCATATAATGTAAAAAATTCATTAAACCTTGTGTATCACACAACTTATGACATTTTTTTGTTTTTTATTTATTATTAGGTTAGAAAATTTAATATTGCATAGGGTTCGATCAATAAGATATTAAATGGTTTTTAATAGACGAAAATATAAAAAAATTAGTTAAGAAAATAAATAAGAGATAAACACAAAATTATGATTTAAGATTTTTATAACCTGAAATTATGAGAGGCAATTAAGATAATAATAAATTTTTTTATTTATTATATAGTAAGAATAAAGATAAAGATTATAGATTAATAAATATTGGGTTATATATAACCTAATTTTTTTTACGGGAATTCAAGGATGGGGATAGTCTCACCAAGTGACACGTGTCCCCATCCAATCGTTTTATTGTATATATAGATATAGATATAGATATAGATATAGATATAGATATATATATAGATATAGATATAGAAGATTGTTAAAACAACTTTTATGATACTATGTTTAGCATTAAGCTATGTTATTTTTTATAGATACGACGAAGTTTATATTTATGACACTAAGGCCATGCGTTATGGTCATCATATTAACATTCATTTTTTATTGTCATCTTAGTGCCACACCACCATCTCCTTCATCTCTTTCCTCCATCCCCAAACTTAAACTTATGGTCATCTACTCAATTTATATATATATATCTATCTATATATATAAAAGAATTGAACATTGCTGACGTGGCGTGCAATGGTGCTTTCAACCTCTCAATGAAACTGCCACGTGGCATCATAAATCATAATTGAAAGATTTTAGTGTTTTTGAATTATTTCCTTTTTTAATTAAAAAAAAGATAAACATAAAACCTTAAATTTATCTCTCTATCTCTCAATTCTCAATTACTAAAATTAAATTGAGTTATTTTAGGAAAAAAAAATTTTAAAAAAAATTTTAAAATTTTCTCTCTTATGTTTCCTCCCATAATTTTTAAACGTTAATATTTTTTTATATTCGAGATTTTTTAAATAAAAAAATTACACCAAATTAACGAGCGTTTTATTATCTTTCCAACGAGTACCATAGTGCTAGGGATGAGCTCGGGACGGTATCGGTACCGAACCGATACCGATCCCAACAATACCGATACCGAAAAGTACAAAAAATCAATACCGATACCGATTATACCGGTACGGTATCGGTATTTTACCTTAAAATACCGATACAATACCGATCCCGTACCGATACCAAAAATACCGAAACCGAAAACCTCTAAATGTGGGTACCAATACCGATACCGAACACCCTCGGTTCGGTACGGGATCGGTATTTTTTCGGTTCGGGATCGGTTTTCGGGACCGTATGCCCATCCCTACATAGTGCTATATAAAAAACGGAGAAAAAAATGACTATTTTTTGTGGGGTTTTGTTCATACAGGAAAAAAAACACAAAGTGTTCAGGTTATTCATTAATCATGTTTTTTTCTTTTAAACCAGGTTCTTATCTACGATGTTGAAATTCGGCCCAAGCGCTATGCTTTCATTGGAATTTTACTCTTCTAAAGATGCATAGGTATACTTCATCTAGAGAAGCTAGGAGAAAGTATCGCGCAACACTGCAACACATGGTGTCACCTTATAGCAAAGTTATTTTTTATTTATTTAATTACAAGAGTAATAATTATTACTATTAGTATTAGTATTATTAGAATTATTATATTTTTCAACCCCGGGACACTCCCGGGATAAAAGCTAGTATATATATATATATAACATTAAATAGAGAGTGAGAAAGAAAGAGATAGAGAATACAGAGAGGACTCAGTTATGAACATCAATTTATTTTTCTCTCTACCTCTTTGTTTTTTTAACAGCCAAATTTTTTACATCAATTCGTCTTTTGTGAGACTTGAACCTTTAAGTTAAGGGCAACAACACCTTAACTTAAATAACTTTGCTAATTAGACCAACCCCACCCTATGTAAATGTTGTGTGAAATTGACCCATCATGGAGTGAGGTGATTCCTGATTTGCCCACTAGTTTTATCTATTTTTGTATATAAAAATTGCAATGTTATGTTACTTAACCTCTTCGAGTCGAGTCTCCGACCCCTAACTTTCTATTTTCAATTGTCTGCCTTGTTTTATAATATTAGGCCTTGTTTAACTATAATATTTATACTTTAGAGATGAGAATTCCAATTGAGAAGAAAAATGAGAGAAATCTTTGAATTTGAAGATAAGGAGATGGAGACTCCAATATGAATAACATAAGAAAACAACACACACTATAATATTCTAAAATGAGTAACTCTCACACACTGTAAATCTACTTCTAGATTTGTACCCGTTTTCAACACACACTATAATAGAACTCTCAACCACTTATGGTGTAACACATTTTCAAAACACCTTGATACCGTTAAGAGTTAAAACCATCCATTAGTTTCCGTGACTGTGAAAGGGGAGGGTGCCACATCAACACCATGACTACAACACACCGCTCCACCCCTTCCTGGCGAGGCCAAAAATTTGTTTTGGTGGTTATGACCCTGACTGAAGGAAGCATGAGTGAAAAATCATTGAAGCAATATCTTCTAATAGCAAACTAATGAAAACACACGACTTAGTCAACCATCTCACTTTCACATTCACTCACCATAACACCCTTCAACTAATAAGTTAATAACATATATGATCACCTCCTACCTCAAGTCATGGGCGGTTCTTCACTAGGGCCAGACTGACCCAGTTTTTTTGTTTCGTAGTGTAAATTTTACCGAAAATTTTTATATGTATTGAGTTCGGCCCTACCAGATTAAACACAACCCTATCAGGTTTTTCGTTCAAAATCCGTCACTGCCTCAAATACCTTTTACATTTACACCTTTGTTGTGTACATAATAATACATGAATTGTTCACTTATTTACTTTTGTTCTATAAAATCATGTACTATATATATCACTATCATGTAACCATCATCTAAAGTCTTCACTTATAACACGTTTCAAACATACAAGAAGGTTGTGGTACATGAACGGTCTTCCTAAAATTATGCAAGACCTCTCGGGTGACAGCACAGGCAGCCATAGGGCCCCCTCAGATCTCAAGGCGTACAAGATAGTATTATTATCAGTATTATTAATATTAATCTTCTCCTATCACCTCAATCCACCAATCCTATGTCGACAACCACTTCTCATCTCCCAATCACTTGTTTCATTATATTTTATTTGCTGACGTTAATCCTATGAATTTACCTAAACCCCATGCGACACTCACATGGCCGGTCATCTTTATGTTTATTTATTTATTTATTTATATTATTTATTTTGTGCTGTCTCTCTCTCTTTCGCTCACACCCCACCACATGTACGATGTAATATATGCTTCTGTTACCACTCATTTATATATATGTATATACTTATGCTTGGTTCATGTTCAGCTTCATCTTCAATACCAATCTTAAGTTAAACTACACGTTTATTGTCCATGTTTATCTTTGTTTGAAAAGTCAACGCAAACATATTACTATTCATTTAGGTTTCTTGATCTTGTAATTCTAGTGGACCAATGGCTAATTGGGTATGTTTTTCTTTTCTTATTTTGTGTTTTTTTAATATAAAGATTGGATTTTTTTATCCATTTTAAGGTTTACAGATATGGGATCCTTTTTTATTTTTTTATTTTTTTTAATACAGGATTATTATGGAAGAAAAAGTAAAGAAATCTGACAGAAGAGAGTGAGCATATGCAACCAACTGTATAGATTGTATGCATTTGTTGGGATGATGCATGTGCTCACTTCTCTTGCTGTCAGCTAGCTTAGCGCCTCACAAAGCCAACAGTTATAACATATAGTTAGATCTCTTTTGTTTGTATTTTATGTGTTTTTTATAATATTTTTTTTGTGTGCACTGTGTGTTTTAGTGGATAAGAAAGAATTGAAGCTGCAGGAAAAAAATAAAGTAGTGACACATGGACACCATCACTGCATTAATTAGAAAAGGCTGCAAGTTATGTTGACTAATTGATAATTACACATCTGCCTATATAATTAGGATTTTTTTTTTTTTTACTCTTTTAATGTTCTTGAAGTGAAAAAATGGTAGCTTGATGTCTTGATGAGATTGAACTGAAGATGATGATGATGTTGGTTACTTGAGGTAAGAATATTATTTATATGAATTTTTTGTACCTTGTTGTTGTTTTTGTACTATTAATCATGATTGATTTACTATTTAATATTATAATATTCAACTTTGGAGTCTGAAATCATGTACTTCTTCTTGATGAAGAGCAAGAAGAGGATTCTTTTTTAACTGCAAATTTAACTGTTTTTTTTTTTTTAATTTTTGTCATCTTTCTTCCAAAGATTTTCACCCAAATCTGATTTATTCCATCCCCCCTTCTGATATCATGATTTTTTACTGATTTATAATCCAAAAATTAATATGGGTCTGATTGGTTTTGGGTTTCCAGTAAGAGAAGACAAGAAAAGTTAATGGTTTTCTTTAAATAGATCATCTAATCAACTAGGGTTTTCCTGTACAAGTTAGCAACTTATTTGCAGGTCACATTAAAATGGGCTTTTATATATAAAAAAAAGTCTTTTTTTTTTTTTTTTTCCTGATTGTTAGGCTTGAAAACAACAGAAACACCTAAAGATGCATGCAGCTCAAATCTTGGAAAGTCTTTGGCTTTTTTATATTCTCAGGAAGGGCACCAAATCAAAGAGAAATTTTCAGGCAGGTTAGTCTATGTGTGTGTGCTTGCTACCTTAAAATTAGTTTATTTGGGTAACATGGCATATATATATTATATGTTTAGTTTCCTATAAATATTGTTGTTTGGTGTTTTGGGGCAAGAGTGCAAGGCACAACTTCTTCTAGCTAGAGAAATCATAGGGATGTATTATTGATTAGATTTTTATTTATATAATATTGTGTGATGATGATATATAGTTGGTGTTTCATATAGCTAGGATTTTAGTATATAATATAGATGATTCATTGCATGTTTTGGGCATTATTTTCTTGTTAGTTGTTATTGCTTCCAAAATTATTGCCTTTAGTTTAATATACTATTTAGTGGAACCATTTTAGAATTTTCATCATAGAATATATAGTTATTGGAGATCACATATTTCTTTCTCTAGTAATCTTGCTGTTTGTTTTAATTCAGTTTGGAGATTAAGTATATTATTGATATATAGTTTGTCCATATTGCATGCTGTGAGTGACTTAGTACAGTGAACTATCTAGAACCTCTCCATAGTATTAATTGGCCTCTTTGGGGGGTGGTTTAAGTTGGTTTTGGCATATGATGATTTTATTGTTTATCTGAATGGTTTAATCAACCAGATGCAGCAATCCAACCTAAGATATATCTAGTAAGTTTTTTTCACAGCTGACTTGGGGTCTGTTGCTATATAATCAATTTGTCTATGAACTGCCTAATTAACACTTAATTAATGACATAAGCTGGTATCTGGTGGATCGTTAAGCAGACAAGCAGATACATCAACCGTGCGCCTTTAATGTATAGGTGTGTAGCTAGTATATATAGATGTTGTTAACTGTTAGTTGTAACTAATAACGTCTCATGACTTAATGCCCTCACCAATGTTCTTGACCCAAATCTTCAAAATGGAAACTCAAAAAGCGTAATATATTATTGGTACTAATAACTAACCCTTCTAAAAGTAATTTGATTTCATTTACAACTAGAAGACTTGAAGTAAACAGAAGTATCTTCATCTGCATTTGCAAATGTGAGGCCTTGCAATCATATAGCTAGATAACAATTTTCTGAATGGCTCCGGATATTTGCACAAGTAGAAATTTTATTCAGACAACCCTATACGGGTCGTAGAGCCAATTTTTTCAGACTTCTACGAGCCGTAGAGGCCTCTACGGCTCGTAGGTAGTCATTACCAATGATTGGTAATCATACAATCATTGGTAATGATTGCCTACGAGCCGTAGAGGCCTCTACGGCTCGTAGAAGTAGTCTTATTATTTTTGAGAATGAAGAAGGAGAAGATTGATGTTTTATGGTGCCTACGGCCCGTATGGGCCCCTACGGGTCGTAGACAAAAAAAAACCAAAAACGTTTGGGACGAGGTTCGATCTTAGGCACATTATCACACAAACACACACACAAAGTCTTATTAAGTATATGGGGACCATCTGGGCCGTCTAGGGTTTAAATGCACTCGACCAACCCACCTCTACGGCCCGTAGAGGGCTTTACGGGCCGTAGAGGGTTGAGCATTTATTACACTGACCCCCTATACGACCCGTAGAGCCCTCTACGGGCCGTAGAGGGCTGTGCAAACTTCCTTTTTGTTATTGTGTAAATAACATACCTCAAGAGAATTTGGACTTGGTTGTTTTATTTTATTTATTTATTTTTGTTAATGTGTGCTGCCATGGGACAAATTACGAACTTTGAGCTATTCGAGAGCTAGTCCAAATGTCCACTAAAAAGAATTGTTTCTTTGTAAGGTGGTTTTAACATGATGATTGATTGCAAGAAATTAGCATCCAATTAGGTGTGTTAGTGTCAAATAAATATACTAAGAGCATTGGGAGATATATATTCTAGTGGAACATTTTCTAAGAATATAAGAGGGTGTTTGGGATTGATTTTTCAAAACAACTTATGCGTTTTGGAAAAGCAGGGGTGGAGCTGCTTTTAGATTATTGCGTTTTGGTAGCCTACAAGTTCATTTCAAAACTCAACCCCAAACACTAAAAACTGATTATTTGCATTTTCAAAACGCAATAATCTAAAAATCCATTTCAAAACACAACCCCAAACACCCCCTAAGTTGAGTAAGGGTGGAGGGTATGGTTTCCCTCCATGCCTCCCATACTTCAACATCTCTCTCCTCAGCGTCAGCGCCACATAGATCAAGGGAGCATGGACCAAGGGCTCAAACACCACAACAAATGGGAGTGTGGAAGGGGGCATGGCTGTGCATGGGGCGGTTTTAGTGTTTTTTATGTTTTTTTTTTTATTTTTAATCTCCAACCAATTACATTTAGTTACCTCAACCCCAATTTTACATTTCTAATAAAGCCACACAATGCCCCTTAAAGCCCCATGGCGGTAGAAAAATTGTGTGCGCACGTGTCGCCTACGTGGCATCACTTTTCCCCTTCAAGCCACTTTAAAGCCCATCTTCCAAGCCCCACAACACATAGCCTAAAAAATATACTTAAGTATAGCATTTGTAGATATAGGTATGACATATATGCACTTATTGAGACATCATCAACATGTTTTTAGTATGTACGTCAGGTTAGAGCTGTTGTTCATGCCTTAGTATGTAGGATTATGAAGTCACATCTGTATAAGGCGAAGTAAATCAAATTAGCCCATTGTTCTTTCATTACTCGAATAGGTTTTAATTTGCTGTTATAAGGGTTCGAGATTGGTCCCATGAAATACGGAACAAATGAGGATGTAATTGGTTAAAAGAAGTTAACCATTAGGTATTTGTTTTTCTACTATAAATGTATATCTGTTATGCAAAACATGCACTTAAAAAGGAAAAACTATCTATTTGTTTATGTGGAGAGAAGCCCTAATTCTACTCACATTGTATATATGCGTGTGATAGTAAGGACCCATACCACTTGGTGTTAGTAACGTGGATGCTTAATTATGAATCCCGAATCAACATGTGTGTGTAACCAAACTTTAAGTTGTGTTTGAAGGATGTTTGGATAATTGATATGTAGATACCCATTTCGTCCATTCTTGAAAAATGACTAGTAGCATGGGGAAAACTAAAACCATAGTTACAAGTTATTATCCACTGTAAAAACTTTTAACAATAATGAAATCATACACTTGATATGGGAAGAATGTCACATCTCTCTTCCTTTCAACAGAGTTTTCGCTTCAATATCTTGGAAGGGTTAGCCTCAGCAATCTTTTGTTGTGTGTTTGATGATCTTTCTTGAATTCTATAAGTGATGATATACATGATATGGTGAGTTGATATTCTTGACATGGCTTGATCTTCTCTTAACGTACATTAGAAATACATTATTTGAGTTTCTAATTCCTATAATATATATTTTGATTTATTATACTGCTGAACACATGTGATGAGGCTTAATATTGTTGTTTAACTTTTAAAGAGAAATGAGGAATGGATGTTCGGAGGAAGGTAAAAAACAAAACAAAAAAAATCTAGAGCATAAAAGCCTAGTAAGGTATGGCATGATAAGTCAAAGATATACTGATGGTTTATAAGTTGAATCATTTTTCCAAAGGAATTCGTTTGGTTTTTATAGTAATCAAATTTGGTGATTTCTATTATTTCAAATGAGTGTTTATGGCCGCATTTTGCGATTGTTAACTGTAGATTAAACATGTATTTGTCATGTGAACACACTTGGCACAAACTTTTGTTGTCCAACGATACTATTGAATAGTGGAGTGTGCTATTAGTATACAACGTCTTTGTATTAGTAAACTCTTCATGATACGTGTAGTAGTTTAGGTGTATGTGTTGTAGAACCTTATATGATACTTGTAGCATTCTAGGGGTTATGTGTTATAGAACCTAAGAGGCTCCTTGATTAAGTCTCTAAAATCTAAATGAGAATCAAAATATACTGGATAAATTAATAAAATACATATTTTCTTGTTCATGTTGAGTGATGTGTGAATTGTTTAATTAGCTTTTCTTTGTAGATTTTAGTTGGTCAATGGCATCTATGTTGAAGCTCGAGCTTTAGATGACTTCAAACTCAAATTGATAAGTTTTGAGTATTGTCCATGAAGGGACTTGATTGGATTGGCATTTGGGCAAATGATAATGTTATAGAAGCTCTAAGGTGATGTTGTATGCACCAAAGGGACATTGTGTACACAACGTATCATGGATGTCATGATTCATAAACCGGCACATGGACCACTCCTTTTGAGTCCTTTAACTTGCACGATCACCTGAATGCACATAGGGCTATAGGGTATTTAATTTATATTTGATCACATTTCATATGTGTGCTATTGGCCAAGATACAAAAAATCATCACAACTTTGATGAGGCTTGTTAAGTTTTAAAGAGTGATTTGTTGCCAAAATGACTGGTCGCAACAATGACAGGAATGCCGAAGGTGCGAGATGGTAGCACCTCGGTTGGTCTCTCTCCCAAGTTTGGATTTCATTCCGCAAAGAACACTCTATAAAAGTGTAAGAAGAATATTCATTTGATCTAAATTCTACCTTAAGCCTCTATTAGAGCATCTACAATGCTCATGAGTAGACGGTCCACTCAAAGTGGACGGACCACAAAACTTGAACTTTAGCATTGGAGAGGTTGGTTTGGTTTGGAATGGTCTGGTCCACCGGACCGGTCCATTGGGGGGTGGGGTGGGTCCCTATTTGTACTTTAATTATTAAATAAAAAAGTTTTTTTTTTTGTGTGTGTGGGGGGGTGGGGGGTATAAATTAAATAAAAGGAAAAATAGGTGATGAGGTGGAGGTTTGGAATGGTTTGGGGTTGAAGGAAAAAGTGGGGTTTGGTTTGGAATGGTTTGAAATGATGTGGTATGGTGACGTGACGGTTTGGAGTGGTTTGTTGGGCTAACATTGTGCTCTTAGATCATATAAAATCTTCATATACATATAGTCTTTACCGACATGTGTAAGATTATTCATTTGATCTGATTATTCATTTGATCTAGATTGTACATTTGTACCTTGGATGCGTGGAGCCTCACATTAAAGGAGTTCTTCAGATGTAGAAAAAGTTAATGAAGCAAAAGTTAAGAGAGGATTGAAAATTGCACATCCGAATGACAGGACTCCCGACGTAGTCACCAAGCGGGATTCCATTTTCACGGCATCAAGGGAGGTGGCCCGGTTTCCACTGGTCCTGCATGCCCCCGGCTCCTGCCCTGCAAACATACCATGCAGCCTTTTCTCTCTGTCTCTCTCGCTCTCTCTCGCCCTCTCTCGCTCTCTCTTCTGGATGAAGAAGAGTTACAGGCGCGTAAAACAAAAAAATACGCTGATGGGGGACGGGCATACTATGTGTAATGCTTCTAAAGGTACCAGCAACCCTTCTAGTTCCATAGGACCTGTCTTAATGTGGAAGCAGTGGTCGGAAGCTTTACTACATCGCTGGGACTACGACTTGCTTAGTGCAGGGCAGCTTATCGTGATTGGTTGGACACTTTTTTCGTTTAAGGTCGACGCTTGGTCACTCTATTAAGCTTTCCCAGCTCGAGAACCTTTCTGAACTTTTGTCTTCGCGAGGCGATTTGAAAAGGAGTATATCTTTCTTGTAGTGTCTTTCATTCCACTATTCTGATCGAGAAAGAATCTCTTCTGGGAGTTTTCTCGACCTTTCTTTATTTAGTGTACCTACTTGAGCCGGATGAGGAGAAATTTTCATGTATGGAGCACTGAGTTACTTACAGGCAAGAAACTTCAATTAATCCTATGGCATTGTGAAATCTCTAATCTGAGGCATTAGCAGTTCAACCTATAGGGACAACGCCATGGGGGGGGGGGGGTAATGGAATGACTTCTTATTCTCGTGTTTGATCTCTTCCATCACGGCCTCGCTCCTTGTCACCTATGTTGAAGAAAGGTTGGGAGCTGTAGTAGCAGTTAACGGTAACCTTCTTTATGCACATCCATATATACATCTTCGTCAAGCTTTCGAGCAGCTCTTTCAACTGCCGCCTAATCCCCCGAGAGCCGCCTGCATTCGATCTTTTAGGTCTCGACTTCAACTCGATGGTTATGCCACGCATGCGCTCAAGATCCATTCAAAATCTCGAGTACATGGATTAGCATTATGTCATTCCTACAAGTGATCCCCCCCCCCCCCCCCATCCAACCGAAAGCCCTTCTTTTAAGTTCCTCCCAGATACTGAATTCGCAAAGACTCCTGCTTCCCCCCCTTTTCTTTTCCCTCACCCTACTCTTTCATTTCCGCTTGCTTTTGGGCACAGGGACTCGAGAACCTAAGAAACAACTTTTTTTCCTCGCTCTCTCTCCCTCTCTCTCGTGCGCGCTCGCTCTCCCTCTCTCTCTCTCTCTCTCGCTCGCTCTCGGGGTGAACACTTACAGATGTATACCATGATTGTCATAGACTATGTCTTTGCTTTCCTTCTCAATTTTTTTATTTTTCTCTTATTGAAAAATTGCATACAACGGAGTAGTGAGTTTCAGTGCATTTCAATCATATTTTTTTTGTAAATTTAAATCAACCTCTATTCTTTGTACAACTCCTTCCCTCCTATATGAGATTTGAAAATCTCAAACTTAGTTATACATATCTGTTTACAAATCAGTCATAAAAGTTTAATTTATTCATTGATTTGCTATTTTTCTCATTTTCTTGTATTCTAAATATTTGTATCTATATTTACAGTTGGATAAAGAAATGTGTAATGCCATCATGACCATATATGTGCAAGTGCAACAAAACAGTAATTTAGGGCTTGGATAACAAGTGGACTTGGCTTCGGGCTTTCAAGTAAGAGAGAAGGACGCCGGAATGGCATACGTTTAAATAATCGCTCCAGAATGCCTCCGGCCTTTCAAGTCATAGAAGCCATCTTAAACATGATCAGAACAAGACTTGCAACCACCACATTATGTGGATGCCCGATGAGGGCGTTTAGGTAAACAACTATCCTAAAAGGAGGATCAAAACAGGTACATTTGTTTTTGTTAACGTTTCATGACACCCAGATACTGTCTCCTGGTTAGATTCCCTTGATATGATAAGAGAAAGCAAAGATATTAATAGACCAAACGCATATTTATAGATTACAGCTCGGTTCGGCTTGTTTTTGTCCAACAAGCTCCATATTCTTCATCTTTCAAATACGTTTAATGATTTCTGACGAGATAGATCCGCTAACAGGTTTTATTTTTTGGCGAATGTTATTATACCGTACGTGTTTTGACGCAGGTTTTTGTTCGCTGGTTTAACCTGTGGTTTCACATAACCGGCAGGTTCAACGATGAGAGGCCCTAAGCATGTTGACAGCAGAACCAGTGTTTGGATTCAACCGGCGGGTACAGTCTGGGTCTTTTCCCATAGTGCCATTAGCTTAAGTTGATAAGCTAACACAAACACCGCGCGCGTAAAAATACATATTAACTAACATCATGTTTGTATCTATGAACTGGGAGTACAGTATTTAAACGAGGCGTCATGGAATTGGCGTTTAAAGAAGACAACCTCGTTTGAAGAGGTTGCTCCTGAGATATCCCAGCCGCGATCACATTCCTTAGACGGGTAATGCCTGATCATGCCTAAAATAATAACACCTTCATTTTATGTTTTTATGTAGTTTATAGATAGTCAATCATCAATCATGTATTCATTTCCCTCTGTATACAAGACAAGTTGACTCTTTTCCACAATGAAGTTTTCTTGATGATTCATATGCCATTCTTTTGTAAAATTTATTATAGACTTCTTGAGATAGCGAGCCACTAGCACAAGAAAGACTACAACAGCAAATGATGTAACACATTGTAGAAAATGGTTTCACAAATGATTAATACTTTATTTAATACTAGGTTAATGTGATGTTATACACTTAATAATAAAAAAAAAAATTATGTATTAAAAATACATGTATATTGCATGGGTTGTCAAGACATGTCTTAAAAGTTGAACTTTGACATGACATTAATAAAGTTTGTAATTTAATTTTTAAAACATTTTTTCAATTATGAAATTTAAAAAACTTGTGTATTGCATGAGTTGAATAAGTATGTAATTTCATATGTTAACACATAAAGTCATGACGCAGCATTTTATAAATTTTTTAAGTTAAACTTTTAGAACATTTTTTAAACTGTGTAATAAATATTATCAAAACTATATTAAATATTTGAAAACTTGAATTTCACCCCGCGCGTTGTGACGGAGGGTGAGAGATGTTACAAATACCTTGTTATGTTAGAGAGGAGATGTCATCAAACAAACATTGTCAAAGTCGTGCCAAAAAACAATTGGAAGCGTAACATTTTCTTTGCAAATCAAACGATATTATGGTACATAAACATTTTGAATAAAAGTCACTTAAATACACTGCAAAAAATTGAATCGATAATATACATATCCTTTAGGCATAAAGTGAATAATAGCACAATACAAATTTCATACAACATAACCTAAAAAAAGTTGAAAACAATCGTAGATAATACCACCACCAATTGTTCTGGACTGCAACAGTAAACGTAACACATGTAAAAGCTAACCATATGATTCGCGTATGATATCATATTCCTTTAATGTAGATATTTTGTCTTCGAAGTACTTATATGCCGAAGTTATTATGTGTTCTCCACCCGGATTATTGCCGTTTAAGCGCGGATGTCACATATGCCCCACTCAGATTATTATTGCAAGTTATGCTTCTTTAACTATTAATGCTTGATAAAGCAAATCCAGTCAAAATACGCAGCTTTTACATATGCTCCACTTGGATTTTAGTCGTAAATCTTTAAACATGCAAAACAAATAAACATTTAAAGAAGCTGGATTAAATTACACAATAGCAAACAAAGAACAGATAATAAAAAATACCAAAAGATACTAACCTCGATTAATGCTTAACGAAGCTCTTGCAACTAATCATTACTTTTGTGCTCTTAAACAACGACAACCTGATTTATTGTCATTGCAGTATCTCAAGCCTATAGTTGTGTTTCCGTTCTTGAACAATGACTACCCTCAAAAAGCTCAGATAGATATAATCATTGCCCACAATTAAAACACACCAATAGGTTTAGAATAATGACTACCAATGAAATATTGCAGTTTTCACTCAAAACACATATCACCTAACGTATTTGGGTGGTCCATGAACTATTGAAAAATACATCGTTGATCATTTGAAAACCCAAAAAAACATAGCTAAAACAATTCATCATTGCCAGCTAAAAGTTGAAAACCAGTCGAAATAGCCCATTAACAGTGACCACATAAGAACCAAAAGATACGAAAAACTTTAAATGTTGATTTACAACGCAACTTCCAACATGAACCGTATGTAAAACCAAACCTGTAAATTACAGGCTCAAAATAATAAAAGAGCAAAAAAAGATACCACCAAGTAAATGAACCAAACGAACACGAACATGGTCTTGTTCGTGTTTGTTTGTTAATGAAATAGCGTGTTCATGAACACTTACCGAACAAGATTTTTTGTTCGTGTTTGTTTGCTAAGGAAATAACGTATTCACGAACTGTTCATGAAAATTACTAAACGAGGTTTTTGTTCATGTTCATTTGTCTTTATTTGTTAAATTTAGTTATTGGATAAAAGCGAATAAAAAAACATCAATGAACGTAAACGAACACAAACAAGCATTAATTAACAAAAACGAGCACAAACTAACACATATTAAATTCTGAAAATTTCATCACGAACATTATCCGCCCAAAATATACTAATCTAATTACCCAAATATACTTGACATAATTATCACATAATGTCTTGTAAAAACACAAAAGCATCATATTAAACTTGAAATACTCGTTTAATCCACCTAAAGTTACAGTTAATTAAAATAATTAAAGAGTTAAAATAATATTAATATGTGATAAACTAATATATATTAAATAATCTACCACCGCGAAATTTGAAGTACTTCAATTAAAAATTAAATAGTTAAAAAGTAAAAACCCTAATGAATTAACGAACACAAACAAACATAAACGAACACGTTACTGAACGTTCATGGACATAAATGAACGAACGTGGACTATGTTCATGTTTGTTCGTTTAACTAAACGAGCCGAATGTGTAGTTTGTGTTCGTTCATTTGTTAAACGAATGAACACAAACGAACTTACTGTCGAATATTTCACGAACTGTTTACCGAACGTTGAGTTTGTCTACAGCCTTACAGCCAAGGTTGCAACCCATGAGGTGCCATCCATGAACCCTGCCATGCCAAGGAAACAATCATATCAACTTCTCTTTCAGAATTGCTAACTCATCATAGCCTTAAAAGTAAATAACCGACAATCAATAGAATAAGATGATGGGAAGCTATGTCAAGGGCCAAATTCCTGGTTCATCACTCTAGGTGCCAGGACAAGCTTTAACGCGGGAGCCTGAACAATTAACCAACATGCAATTCACAGATGGCATACATGTAAACAATATGCAGGAACAAAATCCACACCTTCAAAGCGACAAAACAACGACGGGGATACACTACTCGTAAAAAAACAAATTATTATGATCACGAACAACAACAAAGAAAAGTCAAGAGACAGAATCAAGAGAGAAAGTGATCGTACGTGAAAAATGAAGACGATAGGAAAAGTGAAAAGAGAAAGCAGATGAAATAACAGAAAAAAGAGAATGGCAGGAATTACGTGTAACTGTTGGGTTGTCTTTTTTAAAATGAGTATTGTACCGGTCAACTTCATCCATGTCAAAACCGACTTCACACCAGTGCATCCTCCAAACCAGGAACATCTCCTTTGGTTTGCAAAGAGCTGATAATGACAGGAAGAGGAAAGCTGCTTATAAGAGGTTTGAAGTTTCAACGAGAGAGTATTCTTCTTCCATTTTACAAAACCCTTTCGTCGCTCCTCTGCTTCTTCTCTTTTCTTTTCTTTTCTTGCAAAATAATCCAATGAGTGCATACATTTGCAATTTTTTTAAGATGTATTTTGGGGTTGTACAACATATGATGTATTTTGGGGTTGTAAAGTGCGTTTTGATTTTTATTAAGGTGCTTCCAAATTTTGAAGGTGATTTTTGTAAAGTGTGTCCAAATTGTTTGAAGGTGATTTTTGTAAAGTGCATCCAAATTGTTTGAAGGTGATTTTGTAATATTAAAGTGCGTCCAAATTGTTAAAGGTGATTGGAAACACGTGCGTCTAAAATTTGTAAAGGTGCGTTTTGAAAACTCTGCAAGTGTGAACCAACTGTCTAAAACCTAAACGTGCGTCCAAAAAAATTAATATGCATAAGTGTGAACCAGTGAACTTTAATGAGTGCTTCTAAATTTTCAATGAGTGCTTCCAAACTTTTTAATGAGTGCTTATAAATTTTTAATGCGTGCTTCCAAACTTTTTAATGAGTGCTTCTAAATTTCAATGAGTGCGTTTGAAATTTTGATAAGTGCGTCTGAAATTTTGATGAGTGTGTCTGAAAATTTTGATGAGTGCGTCTGTAAATTTGATGAGTGCGTCTGAGATTTTAAAAGCCTCTGTTTTTCACCAACTTCATCTTCTTCCTCTGCAACTTTTTTTAACCTAATATTTATGTTTAATCATACTTATTGAAACAAAAACGAAAGTATTCGACAACTATTACGAACGTTTATTCATAATTGTTCATATGATTATTTTAATCCTCTGTTTTTTTTATTATTTTTAGATTTAAATACCGATCTTACGTTTTCGTTCATTGTAATCGATTTTTTTTGTTTTTGAATTGTGTAATCATTCTGAAAGTGAATCGATCTGAAACGATGAAAAATCAGGGTTCAAATTAGTTCTGTTGTTACGATTTGAAAAAAAATTAGACGGTTCTTCCTATTTTACCCTTGGTTAGTTTAACCCAAGTATGATTAAGGTTTTTAATCTGCATCCAGCCATCTTGTTAATCTAATGGCTGAGATTGCTTCTTACGTTAAGAAGTTTTGTACAATATCTCTTCCCTTATAATATTATAATATTGTAATTACAAAAATAACATATTGGCAGATTTAAAAGACGAAAATGATAAGTTGTTCTTCGGCAAAAGGTTAAAACTAAAGACAAAATGGGTGACATGAAATTTACTGGGTTTTTATGGTTAAAAAAATAGATCTCAATATAAAGCAATAAATAGAGTGGCCTAGATGGTGTAGTTTGATTTGATGTAGTTGTTTTATGTTTGTTGCATTATTGCCTCGTTGTGAGGCTTGGCAGTTGTTGGCTTGTTATGAAAATCACTATTAAAAAACGCGTCCACATTTACTAATCAAACTAGGGATGAGTAAATGGTACCGAATTTTCCGTACTGCATTATTTTCGGTACAAATTCGGTACTGACTTGTTGATGTTTTCAGTACTTTATCGAGCATTTTCGGTACCGATACAAGCACCCAATTTTGTTGATATTTGCCTTTTCAGTAAGATACTTTCGGTTAGGGGGTGCTAAACGAGTCGTGTTCACGGGTCAACGGGTCTAACCTGACTCGAACCCAAAAATTTTACACGCACCCAAACATGATCCGAACCTGAAAATTTTGTCATACATATGAACCTGAACCCGACCTGAATTTTCACGATTGGTCCGAACCCGACCCATTCAACCTGAAACTAACTCAAACCCTAGACTAAACCTAAATCTGTTAATTTCGTATTAGGTTCAGGTCCTGTTTCAGGTTGGGTCATAAATTCACACCCATACTTTCGGACTTTTGGTAGTGGTACCAGCTCCTCGCTAATAGGGATGGCAAAAAAAACCCGAGCCTGACATGTATACCTGAAACCCAAAGCATTTGAGACGGGTATACCCGATACCCGACGGGTATAGGACGGGTTTGGTATTGGAAAAAAAATATTTCGCGGGTATGGGGCGGGTATGGTATTAGGTGATACCCGACCCGATTACCCGAAACTAAATACCCGTCTACCCGAAATATATACCCGAATACTTTTAAGTTTTATATATATATTTTCTTAGCTATTTTTTAGTAATGTTTCATTCTAATAGAATCATTATTTGAAAAATAAACTTTTCGTCTAAAATATATATTCTAATAATATTAATATTTATATTTATATGCTATGAAATATAGAAATAGTTTTCAAAATTCATACTATAATATATATTTACATATTAAATGTTTCAAAGATTATTATGGTGGTGATTAGGGATGAGCTCGGGACGGTATTGGTACCGAACTGATACCGATCCCGACAATACTGATACCGAAAAGTCCAAAATACCTATACCGATACCGATTATACCGGTATGGTATTGGTATCGGTTCGGTATCGGTACGGTACCCGGTGTGGTATCGGTAATTTACCTTAAAATACCGATACCATACCGATACCGATAATACCGAAACCGAAAACCTCTAAATGTGGGTACCGATACCGATACCGAACACCCTCGGTTCGGTATCGGTTCGGTACGGGATCGATATTTTTCGGTTCGGGATCGGTTTTCGAAACCGTATGCTCATCCCTAGTGGTGATAATATATATGTTACTTATTACAATTTCATATACTCTAACTTTCTTAAAACATAAGACTATAAAAGAAAATAAAAATATATATTTACAATTTTGCATGCAAATACCAACGGGTATACCCGATACCCGCGGGTATGCTCTATACCCGACAGGTATTACCCGAAAAAACCCGACGGATAATAAGACGGGTATGGTATGAGATTTTATAACCAGGTATAGGTATGGTATTAGCCAAACCCAACCCATACCCGACCCGTTGCCATCCGTGCTCGCTAAATTAAACCCTTGAAGGCGTGTGAGAAGACTCACTTGTTCACACGTGTAGGCTAACATACGCAGCAAGAAAGAAGTAGGGTTTTATACACACTGTTCCCTCTTCACCTTTCTTCCTCTTTTCGGCTGTGTTTGAACTGATACGATCCACCATCCTATCATGGCCGAAACCCTAACCATACTTAACAATAATAATAATAATAATAATATTATCCTCACTCAAAACCCTATTTATTTCAACCATCAACCCACCTTAACTGATAATGAATCCACAGACCCATCACCTCCACTTGATAATAATAATAATAATATTAATAAATCACCTTTTAGAAGGATTGAGTTTCATCTTGCACGAAAGCCCTTCACTGGCTTTAGTAGTAACGGTGACGGCGATGGAAGCTTTCGGCTTGAAACGCTTAATCCTGATATGAAGAGTTCTAAATCAACGAATGCTGTCGGGTCGGAAACGATTACGGGTCGGAAACGAGATGGGTCCGAGATGGAAAACGGGTTGGATCCCGAACTTAGTTTTGGGATTACTTTCAGAAGGATTGTAAGTTACTAAAAATACAATCTTTATTATTATTATTATTATTATTATTATTATTATTATTATTATTGTTATTATTATGTTATTGATTGGTTGGTTGGATTATCAGTAAGAAGTGTTGACATTTAAAGGTTATTTAAGGTGAAGAATTTCGTTGTAGGTTTCGTTAATATACTACTTCTACCTTCTATGCTACCATAAAAATATTAAATTTTAGTTAGGACCATGGTTGTAAAATTTGCTAGGCGCTCTGCCGGTGGTTGGGTACCGGCTAGCGATTAATTAGATTGAGATTTTTATATGTAATTTTTGGTTTTTTATATATATACACACATTTTTGTTTGGTACATATTTTAAGTAGACACGTTTTAACCTTTTCTCGACCCATTTTTAAGTATACAAGATTAATAGTCGGAATTTACATGGTTTGGTTGGAAACTGGCCAGAATTTGGCCGGAAGTACGGATTTTGGACGAAATCTGGCTGGAAGTGCTGATTTTTGGCCGGCAGACTAGGGGCGATTAGGTCCGACTAGATATTAAGGGCCGCCGAATGACTAGCGATTAATCACCGACTAGTCCCGATTTTGACGACAGTGATTAGGATAAAATGAGCTGTACAATAGGTATGTGTAAGTTGTAAGGATGAGAAGCTTGAGATGTATAGGCTAGCTTTAATGTTTTATCTGATTGTTTTGGATTTTTATGGACGATTTTGAAATAAAAGTTTTGCAACTTAACGTGACAAAATTAGAAAACTATATTCATGAAGGAAACTATTGAATGGTTTCAGAGTTTCCTATAGTTTATGCAATGCCTAATGTCTAATAAAACATATGGTTTAAACTTTAAAGGAATGTATTATGTTTATAAAGTTATAGCTTTTGTAACCATAGAACTAATAACTTATAGAAATGATAAGAATTAGGCAAAAAAGTGTTGACAAGTGAGCATAATCCGCCCAAGCTCCTGGGTTGATGTATAAATGAACTATTTTGTTAAATTCACAAAAATCTGCCATTCGACTTGAAGATGTTCTGGGCTCTGGCCCGTTACCCAACCCACCACCCTATAGATCATGTTTCTTGTGTATTGTTTGTATGCTTCTCGGTCAAACTTGTTATTTATAATCAGGTTTCAGTGCTCATTGCCTCATTCAATTAGTATTTTTATTTGATTTTTCAGAGTTGTCGAAGTCATTGCTGTCGCACATATTTTTTCATAAACAGCTAAAACTTAATATATATATTTTTTTTATTTCAAAATTTAGTATGTTGTTTTTTGTTGACTACGTGATGATATGCTGTATTACTAATTCTATATTCTTGATTTTACTGAGCATCTGAGATGTGTTTTGTTAGTCACTGGCATTGTTTTGAACTTTACATTAGGCTTTTCAGTTACTTGTTTATCATTTTTACTTCATACTAAACCTTCAAGGGATGGTGCTGCGGTAAGCACCTGATTCCCCTTTATGAGAGGTCTTAGGTTCGAATCTTGCTTCCACTCTTAACAAGTTCTCATGGTTACCAAAAAAGCGTTTACATCATACCACATTTATTTTCATTGGGCATCTGAATAAATTTCGTGATTTTTTCATTTTTGTTTTGATACTTATGTTTTTTTTGTATTTATATTTTGTTGACGTCGAACGTGGTTTCATTATTCTTTTTTGCCTTTTTGAAATGATTTTTCAGTGACTATTGATTGTTCAGTTTTATTATTGTTTTTGTTATCCTTGTTCTGTTGTTCAGCCTTTTCATATTTGTGTCATATTTCCATCATGCGGAAATATGTTTTTTTTTTAAGTTGTTGGCCACGTTTTCTTCAGTTTTTGAGTTAGTCACCACATATATACAGAACTATTTGATTTCTATATAATGATCAGTTGATCACTGAAAGTTGATATTTACTCTGTGGGCTATGTTTGATCAAATATAGTAAGAATGTTGGTGTGGTGGGGGCAGTTTTTGGGCTGCGATTAGGGGTGGAACCAAAAACAAAATCAAGAAAATCCATCTACCCCCCGCATCGCAGGATTTTGTCGAGTTT
The DNA here is from genome assembly GCA_028751855.1 of Ambrosia trifida. Lineage (NCBI taxonomy): Eukaryota > Viridiplantae > Streptophyta > Magnoliopsida > Asterales > Asteraceae > Ambrosia > Ambrosia trifida. The sequence goes on from CM054132.1 coordinate 71,100,252, forward strand.
TTTTTGCATATGTAAGGTTGGATATTCTTATAGAAAAAAATTATTTGGACCCTCTAATGTTAGCCGGTAGAGCCCCCCCCCCCCCCCCCCCCCCCCCCCCCCCCTACAAAGGAAAATTTTGTCCGATATCTATATGGTCATTTTCTATCATTCCAATTAAACTTAAATTGTTGGAAACAATGTGTTATGTTAATCTTTACATGTTTTTGGATGTGAAATATAAAGGGTGCTGGTTTGGAGAATCTCGGGAACACTTGCTTTCTAAATTCAGTACTACAATGTTTAACCTATACCGAGCCTTTAGCTGCATATCTACAAAGTGGAAAGCATCAAGTTACTTGTAAGTATTTGACTTATATTTAAGTCAATAAAATAAACACTCACCGGTGCTCGACTTAAATTGATCTCCATTTACGTTATGAAGGTCGGAAATCCGGATTTTGTGCTTTATGTGCTATTCAGAAACATGTCAGTCGGGCACTACAATTATCAGGGAGATCATTGGCACCTAAGGATTTGGTCTCGAATTTGCGTTGTATCCTACAATAAGTTTATGTTTATTACATTATTCATTAAAGTTAAAGATTTCATTTAATTTATTCCAGAAGTCTGCCTGCGTGTTATTTATTTTTTTTTCAACTTTATGCTCATTATATTGAATCGTATTTCAGATGTTTGAATATTCTTAACCACATAATTAGGTATATCTAGGACTTTTAGGAATTCAAGGCAGGAGGATGCACATGAATACATGGTAAATTTGTTGGAGTCGATGCACAAATGTTGCTTACCTAATGGAGTGCCTAGTGAATCACAAAGTGCTTATGATAGAAGTTTGGTTCACAAGATATTTGGTGGGCGTCTTCGTAGTCAGGTAATTAATCCTTCTAAAAAGTGGTAAATACCGGCCGGTTATACCGGTATTACCGTTTTCAGATTGAAATCCGGTACGAAACACTCCGGTAAATATGGGAAACGGTATCAATTTTATACCGCCGGTAAAATACGGTATACCGGTTTGAACCGCTATACCGGTACCGGTACCGGTATAGGTTAGTTTTTGAGTTATTTTTAGAATATTTTTTTATTAAGGAATAACTTTTAAAAGATTAAAAACTTTAGATTATCTTTTGGATTATTTTTTAATTATTGATTAACTTTTTGATAGTATTTTAGTATGCAATTATGTACTTTTAGATTATTTTTTGTGTCAAAGTTGTAATTTATAAGATTATATAGCTAGCTAATCAACCCGGTTGAACCATTTTTTTTTAGCCATATACGGTATAATTAAAAAACCGGTTTTTAAAACATTGCTTGAAACAGTTTCTTTAAATTTTACTATATTATCGAAATAATTAGTGTCATAATTGATCACAAAACTAATCATTTATCAAATACTCAAATTCATTGCAAGTAAAAAGTTTAGATGGTTTTTATTCATTTAAATTACACTATGTGTTTTAAGTTATTGAAAAATTCTAGGATTTGCTCATGTTTTTGAATAAACGGTTGATCTTCCAGGTTAAGTGCATGCAATGTAACTATTGTTCCAACAAGTTTGACCCGTTCTTGGATTTAAGTCTTGAAATCTTGAGAGCTGACACTTTATACAAGGCATTCGCAAACTTTACTGCCAAAGAACAGTTAGATGGTGGGGCTAAACAATATCAGTGTCAGCAGTGCAAGCAAAAAGTCAAAGCTCTCAAACAGCTTACAATTCACAAGCCCCCAAATGTTCTAACCGTTCATCTGAAACGCTTTGGGTCACACATTTCAGGCCAAAAAATTGACAAGAAAATCCAATTTGGTCCTACTTTGGACTTGAAGCCTTTTGTGACTGGTCCATATGTAAGTTTGAGTTTTTCTTTTCATCCGTAATTACTCAAATACTGCATGAAGTAGTTTTAGTATGTGAAGACTTAGTGTGTTGAATAATTAGTGTAATATATCATTAGAAAAGTTATATTGTTTTTTTTTTTTTTTAATTTATAAATTTTGACTCATTTGACATGTTTCCATTTAAGCTTTTTTTTGTTTGACCAAAATTGGCATCTTAATTAGTAAATGGGTCAAAACGGCCACCTTTATTTTTTTTTACCAAACTCTTATCACGAGCTTGTTATATTTTTTTATTAAAATTTATTTACAAAACAATGCAGGATGGGGATTTGAAGTACACACTTTATGGTGTTTTGGTTCATGCTGGTTGGAGTACCCATTCGGGTCATTATTACTGCTTTGTTCGGACATCTAGTGGCATGTGGTACTCACTTGATGACAATCGGGTAGGGTGTTGACTTGCCTTACTAAATATATAAAGGATAAATTGTTGTTTTGTTTTGTTATTTTTCTTTACACTTTTATTTAAACAGGTCTATCAAGTGAGCGAAAAGAAGGTTTTTGAGCAGAAAGCCTACATGTTATTTTACTTTAAAGATAGAAAGAATTTTCCAACGAAAAAGACCACGGATGTTCATCAAAAAGAGAACAATGTGATGAATGGTACACTCAATGGGCCTGGTGCACCACGAGAGTCCCAAACAAATACCAACGTTACTCTAAAAGAGAAGATGTTGATGAATGGTACTCCCAATGGGACAAGTGCATTAGGAGAAGCCCAAATGAAAACGGGCCTAAGTAACGGGTCATCAAATGCTCATATCTCTTTCGCTACGTCTGGTGCTGAGAGAAATGGGTCAAGTTCTGTTGCACCAAACGAGATCCCAATGAAAACAGGTCTGAGTGATGGATCTTTAAACGCTGAATCGTCTTTGCCCTCTGTTAGTACTGACAGAAGTGGGATCATACCGGTTGCACCCAAAAAGACTCAAACGGACACCAATTTAAGTAACAGGTCATTAAACGGTCGAAAGTCTTCGGCTGCCGCTGAAACCATGAGTAATGGGTTCAGTACTGGTGCAACAGAAGCGACTCAAAACAAACAAGCTTCAGTTCCAAAAATCATCTCGGAGCCCAGTAAAACCGTGAATCATGTGAAGGTAAAATTTCTCATAGAACTGGGCAAAACAACTCATTTTGTACGGGTTAGGACCGCTTTTTGGTTAGAAATTTTTGAAGCTTCTATAAACCAAGTGTGCCAAGTGTGATTACAAAAATAATACTCCCTCCGTCCCATTTTAAATGTCCCACTTCCAAAAACACACATTTTAAGAAATTTTTTGTTTGTATGTGGTAAAATGACAATAATATCCTCAAAAGTGGTGATTGTGTTTTGTCTTTTATGGCAAAACTGGAAATTACATTTCCATTTTTGGAAAGGGACATTTAATTTGGGACAAACAAAAAAGGAAAGGAGGACATTTAAAATGGGACGGAGGGAGTACTATTTCACTAGTTATATACTTATATTTTTAAATAAAATTGTTTAGGATGTTTATGCATTTAAAGTACAATTCTTACAACTTTTTACTGAATTTGGCCCATTTAACTCATTAAATCTATTTCCCTTTAGAGATAAAACATAACCCGTCAGACCATTTCATAAGCAAACCGATTGAAATTGTCACCTTCAAGTTTATGCTTATTTAACATTAACAATTAATTGGTGAAAATATTCAGGAAATTGGTAGAGGTGAGTCATCTGGTGGCAACCACGGTGGTGACAGTCACATGGAGAAAGCTGTTGTCGAGAAAACCAACATAACGGAGCTGCCAGATTTACCAAAAATGGAAGGTTCTTTGGAGAAAAAAGCTATTGGCAGGAAAACCGTTAAAAAAGTAAAAAACGCTTTGAAGTGTAAGATAGTAACCATGAAAATCAGCTCAAATGTTATAATGGGAACATCATTATTAAACCAGAGAAAGAAAAGGAAACATAAACGAAACAAGCGGGTCAAGAATCTCGGTCAAGAGAATTTTGTCAATGAGGGCCCGTCTTCATCAGGCAAAACTGAACCACCGGAGACGGTCAAACCTTCCGTTGAAAATGGACTTAAAGAGAGAGTTGATAAAGATGGCGCTGTACTTGCAACAAGTGATTTGAATGGTGCCTCAACAAGTAAAGAATCAAACCATTTGGAACATCATTCAAAATTGTTGGCACAAAAAGATCTGGTTCATATGCTTACTGTAGGCGATGACAGCAACAGTGAGTAAATATATTCCATTGTATATTCTTTACTCTAGTTTATGGTTATTAACCTAACTGTAAAGTCAAAAGCTTTAGTGAGTATTTTTGACCAGTGTTTTTTTAACTGCAGTCCCTAGGTGGGACGAAGACGCTTCAGTATCATTTCAGAAATATAGAGAGAACAAGCGCGATCTCACTATAGGTTATATTGGAGATGATTGGTGAGCCCTAAACCAATCATTTTTTTTTATTTTGATCCTTACTTCCTTAGAAATCTTATCATTTCTTGAACTTATAATCCAACAGGGATGAAGAATACGACAAAGGAAAGAGAAAGAAAGTAAGGATCTCAAAAACTGAATTTGACGGGAAGAACCCGTTTCAAGATATCGCGAACGAGAGGTTAAATTCACATCCGGGGAAACAAAATTTTTCAAAAAGACCGTCTATGACCAAGAACACAAACAACCGTCATTTTAAAAAGTCAAGATCTGGTAACGGGCCTTTGAGGATACCAAGAAGCTGAATTGCGCCAAGATTTTGTTTTCCGAGAAATTAAGAATGAGAACGAGAATGGCCGACATATTCACCAGGTATTTTCGTAGAAATTCTTTTACGGTCTGTAGATTTTACTTGAGTTCCTGAGGTGTGGGAGTACTACTATTTTGTTTTCATGTCTAAAGCTAGGGTTTTGATTTAAGGTGTTTATGATTATGCAAGTGTTTAAGATATGTATGATTTTATCATTTATAATACTTCTAATTTTTTATTATTTTTTTGGGATATTTAATGTTGAGAATTTTTTAGAAGCAATGTGTGTTTAGGTGATGCAACACAATTATTAACAATACTAAGCTTTTCCATGATAGCTTTCTTCATTAACAAACTTTCATAAGTGTTGATGAAAATGAATAAAACATGAAATGATGTTTAATTATTCTTTTAGATTTTCAATGATAATTTGTTTTCTTGATTCATGGTTTTGATGAGATTTATGTATAATGCAAGTATCACTCATGGGTTTTGTTTGAAAAAGATAATATTACAAATCTGGTATGTATAAGGAAGAAAAAGTTTGTTGAAGTTGGTACTTTTTAGCCATCTCAAGGTGCTTGCTTCAAGTAGTGACCGGCGGATGTGCGGTCCAAAAGGACACTTAACCTAGGGCGAGTCATGTTGTTTTATTATTGTTGGACGGTATGATCACAGTAGGGCTGACCCTAACGCTTTGGAAAACCAGGCAAGCGCCTTTAGCCCCAAAGTTCTAGCCCCCCAATTTTGTTATCTTTGAAGTCGCACTCGGTCTTACATCCATAGCTAAATGATGATAATGTATTAAAAAAAATTCTACAGATAGTGAGATGATCTCCCAAGATGAAGATGTAAAGGTCAGTGAGATAGTTGTTTCCATGGAGAAAATAAGTCTCTAGTCAAATCGAATAGATTTCACAATATACATCTATGGTTACATAATTATATATCTTAACTGGTTTTCACTTTTCAGATTATTCTTGTAGGTTTCAAACTAGTAAATCGTTATGAACTTAAAGTCAAATTAGACGCAATTAAATATAGCCTTATGCTTTTTAGCATGCGTTGAGGGGAGTTCATGTACCGCAAACTATATTTATTTAGTTGATTGGTGTAGGAGTTAACTAAAAGTTTTCAAATCAATTTGTGTTCACTTTTAATTGAATTTTGCAAGAATTTAGTATTTGGTGGTTTAGACTTGTTAGGTAAATGAATATTAGATATTGATATTACAACTCCGTCTTGCAATTATGGTTTAGGGGTAAACCCAAAACACATTCAAATAAATAATGATTCTTGATTCTTAAATCATCAATTGTATGATATTCGTACTGTGTTAGAAGGAAATTATATATAATAAAATTGTGAAAGACCCTTAAAATTGTTGACCCGTCCCTGTACCAACTATAAACTTTTTAGTTTATTATTGCAAGTCCGAAGCCTAGATGAAGGATGAGATTTTAAAATTTTTGAGGGGACATAAACTGGACGGAAGATTCCCAACAAACTAAAACAAAGCATTTGGAACTTCAACAAAGAGAATCTTAACCTCGTTCAAATCAAACCTCAAAATATAGTGTTCCTCCATGCGGTTTTTTTTTATAAGAAATCACACCACCATCTACATTAAAATAACACACACACGACATAGTCATACAAATATTGTTTTGTTTCAAATACTTAATTTTAATAACCATAAGTACACTTTTACCTATAGTCCAATAGTTATATTTATAGAAGTTTTATAATATTAAAAAAAAATAATGATATTTTAATAAGGGTAATAATACTTTCTCATATTAAAAATCTCTAAATCCAATTTTAGTATATTAATATTTTTAAATTTGTTTAAAGTGTATGTATACATGAAATCAACGACGCTTGCACCAGGCTCACCTTGTGTGTTTTATACTTAAAACCATATAACATGAACACAATCTATGGCCCTAGGGTTGGCAATTTAGACACGAACACGATAATCTGACACGAACCTGCACGATTTTAACAGGTTTCGTGTTTGGTCTTAACAGGTTCCGTGTCTATAGCAGGTTGACACGTTAAGACCTGTTTATTTTCGTGTCGTGTTCGTGTTTACCTGTTTCGTGTTCGTGTCTTATCGTGTACGTGTCTTAACAGGTTTCTTATCATGTCTTGTCGTGTCTTATCGTGTTAACTTATTTTAATAGGTGTTCATTATCGTGTCTTATCGGGTCTTATCGTGTTAACCTGTTATACAAAGGTTCGTATTCGTGTTTGAAAAAAATGACACGATTAGATTTCGTGTCGTGTTCGTGTTTACAGGTTTCGTGTTCGTGTCTTAACAGGTTTGTGTCTTAACATGTTCGTGTAACCTGTTATGTCAGCCCTATATGACCCTGTTTATCTAAATATATCAAAAGAGTTGAAACGTCAACATTGGTTTTCAGATTATAGTAATGCTTTAAACGAATCATAAATGATTTGACATGTTGCAAACGTTTATGCTAAAGTTGTGAATGAGTGACAAGGTGAACTCGAGCATGATATGTTTATTGAACAAGTTACGCTGAATAATCCAAATATTATTTCATTTCCAATCAGATTTGTGTTGTGTTTTTAGAAATTTTCGCTGGTATATAAATTGTAATCATATAAAAAAACATTACGGTCATAAATTCATATTCATAATGAAGAGAAAATCCAAACACATAAAAGAAGAAAAAAATAAAATGACAAAACATATAATTTTACGAAAACACTTTTTTAATGGTATACTTCATTAAAATTTAAAACACTACCAACCCACAATACGGGGCTGCCAAAGGAACCTCACATATGTACAAGCGGATCACAATAAATTAAAATTACACCAATCGCTCCATGATAACGATAACGATGAAAGTCTACCTCTATTCTTGGTCTAAAGAAACTCCGTCGCCTTGAGTTCACTTATAATATCTTCTGTTCACACCTTTTCAAGAAATATCTATCTATACATATAATAAACCAAAGCCATTTTAATGACATGTCATAATATTATGCAATCTCTCTTTTAAGAGATGACACATAGTATGTGATGTGGCAACTCTAGACCAATTAAAAAAAAGAAATAAATATGATTTAACATAATCTATTAAATACATAATCTACTAAATTTAAATATTAAACTTTATTATTTTCTCTCTCATGTTTCCTCTCATAACTTTTAAACTTTAATATCTTTTATATACGTGATTTTTTAAAGAAAAAAATTACACCAAATTAACGCGCGTTTTATTATCTTTCCAACGAGTACCATAATGCTATATAAAAAACGGAGAAAAAAAACGACTATTTTTTGTAACCCGACAGGTATTGTGTCAGGCTTAGAATTAGTTTAAAAAAATTGTGGGTTTGGGTCGGGCCTGGGATTAGGTGATCCCTGACCCAATTACCTTTTTTTTATATTAGAATATGATAACTTATGGCAGAGATTTGTTTAAAATAATAATAATAATAATAATCATTAATCATATATTAGCAAGTCATTAATTATGTTGTCATATTAGATATTTTATTATGTCATATTAGATATTTCAACCCAGGACGCTCCCCAACAGGTAATTGCTATATAGATGTCATTTTTATAGTTTAGATATTTCTAATTTTATTCATTTTACTTAGATTTCTCAACCCGGGACGCTCCCGGGGTATAAGCTAGTTATTAATATAGTAAAAGCACTAAAGTTTCAAATATATCAGATATTCGATGGTGAAATACATACATTTAATTATGTGCATGTCGTGGCTTAATTTTTTTTTTGAAAGGCGCATGTCGTGGCTTAATAGTGGTATTATTGTTTTCCACATGATTGCATAATTTAATGGGCCCAACTTTTAACCCAAACATTGTTTATCTTTCTAAGATTCATACATTCTGTGACATCACATTTGAGAAGTATGACATCACAGTTTGAGTATGTGACAGCTTCCTGTTGGTCTATGATGTAGGCCAGAATATATGAATCCTAATTATAGGGTGTACCCATTAAACTTAGAAACTTAAGATATATTCGATTTATTTTTTTGTCTACCCATTAAACTATCCTAATGATACACGTACACATTTTAAAAGTTAATCATATATCCACATAAAATCATTTTATTACTAATTAATAACTATAAATTATTTACTGGGTTTAGAATTAAGATTAAGGACTTTAGAGAGAACACATATGTGTTTTAACTTTTAAGTGTGTCGTATGGAATTTGATTTGCATTTTTTTTACCATTAAGATAATCATGCATTAAAAACAAAATACGAAAGTTACATCATAATAGCAGGTAGACGGGCAACAAGCTGTGCCGCCACCCCTTTTTTAATTGCAAACCCTAGTCTACTAAAGACAAAACCTTGCCCCCCTGGGAATGAAACATTGCTGTGGACGACCCGCTGGACCCTGTTCAAGAAACGAATAGCTTCTGGCGCCAGGGAGCCAAAAGTGTCGAAGGCCAGAGGGATAAAGACATGTTGGTTATCTGCACAAGCTTTAGCGTGTAATCTACTTTATTTGATTCCGCCTTTCTTGATGCTTGCCCAACTACGAACCCTGTTTCCCTTAACCCAACCAGCGGAGATACCCCGGTGAGGTCCACACAGGCATGTTTCCCCCTCTCCCAACCAAAGACAAGCAGATCTGCGGGTCGGAGGGTGGATCTCCCTTCCGTGGGGTCTGTGAGGAAGTTTACAGGGGCCTCCTTTTTGGCAGAGATCCCAGCTCTTCTCAAGATATCCCACAAAACGTCCATCACCCAGTCATGCCGATATTTGAAACCAGGGAGCTCCTTGCAATGAATTGCATTCTCCCCGTATTTATCCATGCAAGTTTTACGGCAGATGGGGCATGTTTCATCTTCCGGGTACATAGGGATCATCAATCGGTACTTGAGTATAGCTCTGTACTCTACTGCAGACATGCATTGACCCAAACCCTCAATCGGGATAACGGTCAAAAAATCCTGAGCATGAGGGCCCTTTAGGCATTCAATCACCGCCTTCTGGCGAGTGGACAACTCAAAAACTTCTCCCAGGCTCTGAGCAGTTTTGCTAAAAAGAGCATTCGCCAAAGTTTTTTGTGGCTTTGGGGGGGCGGTGTCCTTGTTAGAAAAACCGCCAATATCAAAGTCCGGGAGATAGACATTTAAGCGTTCGAGCGCCTGTTGATAGTCTGGGTCTAGTCTAATGACCCCACTGTTTCGGAGGATATGATCCTGAAGTTCCCAAGACTGAGCTCTGGACGCTACAAAGGCATAGACCCCAACATCTCGAGCTGAAAGGAGGCCCAAACCACCTAAACGCATCGGCAAGGATGCCAAGCGCCACTGGAGGTCCCCGAAGAAGGGGCCGCCACACACAACTATATCTTCAATAGCTTCGCGGAGACAATCATCGAAAAGGGATACCGCATCCACCATGAAGTGGGGTTGGCAAGTTCGTAACCCAAAAAGTAACTTAGAGACCCCCATGCATGACCTGAGCAGCAGGAGTTCACTCTGGGGATCTCTAAGGCAGGGCAGTAGTTTCATGAGGGCAACCGCACTCGTAGCCCGCCGCCCTGCCAACTCCCCGATAAAGGTAGGATCTCGGCTAACAGCCCCACCAAGGAGCTTAACCCCTTTCTCAGGTCTACCAATCCCTGTCGGGTAAAGCCCTTCCTGACTTTTCAACCCGTCACACGTCGGCCAAAACACCTATGTTTTCTTAATATTGAGATGAAGCCCCAGAGATGGCCCATGCACATTGATAATGTCTAAAGCCTTAGCAACCTCCACTGCGTTGCCTATAATCGTCCCATCATCCAAATACCAGGCATGAAACGGTAGGTTACAGTGTTCCTGAATCCGCATGATAAGGGGATGTAAGGCAAATGATATTTATAGTGATAATATTGGGTATGTTATGTAATAACATTATGCTCTATATAAGCACACATATCATAACCCTAATTACACAATCTAATAAATCACAATGTCATTGTCTAAGTCCTGTTTTCTCTATAGTTCCATCTTGATTGTAAATACAAGCTTCATCATTTAAAACAAGAATTAATTATAAGTTATTATTATTGTGAATGACAAACAACTAGGGGTGCAAACGAGCTGAGCCGCTCGTGAGCTACTCAAGCAGAGGCGAAGTATACTTAGGGCCAGGGGTGGCCCTGGCCCACCCTGTTTTTTGGCGTAGTAGTGGAAATTTGCTATTTTCATAGGTAAATTGAGTCCGGGTTGAGTCCGGCCCCCGCCGATTTTCCACTACCGATCGAAAAAAATTGAGTTTGCCCCTGCCGATTCCGAAACCAAGCTTCGCCACTGTACTCAAGCCCGGCTCGGTAAAAAGCTCGAAACGAGCCGAGCCTTATCGAGCTCAAGCCTAAAACAAAGCTCGTTTATTTATTAAGCTCGAGCCTAGCATGCGAAGCTCGAGCCTAGCATGCGAAGCTCGTTAGGGGTACAAAGCTCGTTTATTTAGGTCAAACTTTGTTTTTAGCCTTCCAAAATGTTAAATTATTTCCATAATCCAAATCTGATCACTATATAAATTAAAAAAAAAAAAAAAGCATATCTAAATCTAATCCAACTTGAGTAAACATGATATCAACCACTACACACAACAAAACACACTCAAAACACACACAGTACCACATCATTAAATACCATCCAACAGCTTTTGTTGATACTCTCACCAACCCATGACATATTTATGAACTCCATCCAGTCTTCTCTCTGTCTTCACTATAAACTGACACATTCACAATTTCCAACATTTTCACCCCTCCTTTTCATACCCTTTTCAAAAAGATTCTGGTAGTTGGATGGTTGTGAGTTTTGAAGTTATTATTTCATCAAACATTAATATTGTCAAAAAGTGTTTAAAAAAAAAAAAACTTCCACATTGTTATTTTCTTCTTTCTTTTAGCAAGTTTACAAACATGGGCTATGCTGTTTTAGCTTCTATATTGATTCTAACACTTTTCTTGAAGTCAAACTATGGTCAACAACAACAACAATCACTACCCAATTCAGATGAGTTCTTCATCTCTCAATTCTTTAACAAAATGGGTATGAACTCTACAAAAAGCTTCAATCTTTACAATCTTTCTTCATCTGTCTGTTCATGGGAATATGTGTTTTGTGATGCTAAACAACAAAGTGTCATTGGTCTTGTTGCTCCTAGTTTACAACTCACTGGTCCCATTCCTGATAACACTATTGGCAAACTTAAACACCTTCAGTTTCTTGATTTAAATAATAATCATATCAATGATTTTTCATCTGATTTTTGGAGCTTAACTTCACTCAAAAGTCTTAACCTTTCAAATAATAATTTCTCCATTAATCTCTCAACCAACATTGGTAACTTTGGATCACTTGAAAAACTTGACCTTTCTGTCAATAGCTTCACAGGAAGTCTTCCTGATACATTCAGTTCTCTTGCTAGTTTACAAGTTATTAACCTCAACCGAAACCGGTTCGATTCGGTTATTCCTTTAGGAATAACAAGTTGCCACTCTTTGACCTCTGTTGACCTTTCCATGAACAGTTTGCATGGAAATCTTCCTCAAGGTTTTGACTTTGCATTTCCTAAGCTAAAAAGCTTGAATCTTGCTGCAAATTTGATTCAAGGAAAAGGTTATGAGTTTTCCAAAATGGTTTCTTTAAATTATTTGAATGTTTCAAATAATCTTTTTAAAGGTTCTGTTGTTGAAATGTTTCATGGGTCATTAGAGGTTATTGATTTGAGTAGTAATTATTTTGAAGGTCATATTTTTCAAGTGAACTTTAGCTCATCATATGATTGGTCTCATTTGGTTTATCTTGATTTATCTTGTAATAAGATTAGTGGAAGGTTTTTTAGTAATTTAACACATGCCCATAATCTTAAACACCTTAATCTTGCCAAGAATAGGTTTTCCAAACAAAGTTTTATGCAAATTAATGAACTTTATAGTTTAGAGTATCTTAATCTATCAAGAACCAATATGTTTGGTCACATTGGTAACCAAATGTTAAAGTTAACTCATTTGAAAACATTAGATCTTTCCAATAATCATCTTGTTGGTAAAATCCCTCTTTTGACCTTTAAAACTCTACAAAGTCTTGATCTTTCAAACAATAACTTAACTGGAGACATACCCTTTTCACTCCTGCAAAAACTTCCATGGATGGAAAGGTTCAACTTTTCTTACAATAATTTAACTCTATGTGATTCTGAACTTTCACTCGAAACGCTTCGTTCTGCATTCATCGGTTCAACAAACAGTTGCCCAATCGCTGCAAACCCGACGCTTTTCAAGAAAAAGATGCATAAACATAGAGGACTTAAGCTTGCTTTAGGCTTAGCTATTACTTTGATCATTTTGCTTGTTGGTTTGCTGCTTTTTGCATTCGGCTGTCGGAAGAAAGCGCGAATGTGGGATGTTAAAGAGTCTTGCAATGAAGAAAAGACCATTTCTGGCCCGTTTTCGTTTAAAACTGATTCAACTACTTGGGTTGCAGATGTAAAGGTTGCAGCTTTAGTCCCTGTGGTGATCTTTGAGAAACCATTGTTGAATTTCACCTTTTCGGATCTTTTATCGGCCACTTCAAACTTTGATCAGGATACCCTTTTGGCTGAAGGGCGGTTTGGGCCTGTTTATCGCGGTGTTTTAGGTGGGACGGTTCATGTTGCCATTAAGGTTCTGGTCCATGGTGGAACCATGACAGATGAAGAGGCTGCAGCTGAGTTTGTGTATCTTGGACGGGTCAAACACCCGAATCTTGTGCCTTTGATGGGCTACTGTTTAGCTGGTGAACAGCGAATCGCGATTTATGATTATATGGAGAATGGGAATTTGCATAATTTGTTGTATGATCTTCCTCTTGGAGTTCATGTGAATGAAGATTGGAGTACTGATACATGGGAAGATCAAGAAACTAATGATAATGTTATTCAAAACGTGGGATCCGACGCTTTGTTGATGACGTGGCGGTTCAGGCATAAGATTGGGCTTGGCGCAGCCCGTGCACTGGCTTTTCTGCACCACGGATGTTCGCCACCAATCATTCATCGAGATGTGAAAGCGAGTAGTGTTTATCTTGATTATAATCTTGAACCGAGGTTATCTGATTTCGGGCTCTCAAAGATCTTTGGGAACCGAGTCTGTGATGAAATCGCACCCGGGTCCCCTGGGTACGCCTCGCCAGATGGCGCGATCACAACAAAATCTGACGTTTATGGATTCGGGGTGGTTCTTCTTGAGCTCATTACAGGTAAAAAGCCTGTCGGCGATGAGTATCCAAATGAGGATAACTCAAAAGCACAGGATTTGGTTAGTTGGGTTAGAGGGCTTGTGAGGATGAACCGTGGCTCTCGAGCCATAGACCCCAAGATCCGAGCCACGGGTGATGAAGGTCAAATGGTGGAGGCTTTGAAAATTGGGTATCTATGTACGGCTGATCTTTCATCGAAGCGACCAAGCATGCAACAAGTGGTTGGACTGCTTAAAGATATTGAACCAGTATAGTGATATCGCGAAGAAGTTCAAACAAGTTAGTTATTCGCGCAGTTTTCTTGTCACTCGCTTTTTCGTTAGTAGACATGTGTAACGTTTTACGTGCTTTCGTGGTTGTTACCTTGTAATGCTAGAAATCAACAAAACTAAGATTATAAAACCTTATGATTATTAAATGTTATATTATTTATGCTTGTGTTTGGGTGATCTATTTGGGCATGATGAGTGAAGCCAAGACTGGGCTTAGTAACAACATGATAAATATGTGAATTCATCTGCAAATACAATCAACTTCAAACAGTCAAATCTCTAGGCACAAATCATGCAGGAACAATAAAAAAAATTAATCGAAATTCGAGTAGCAAAAAAGCCCGATTCGGGAAACAATTTGTATAACTAAACATCAATAACATCCCTATAAAACATCCAAAAGTTTCAATCAATCTTAACCGAAGAGTAAATAAGCCTTGTGAACCAGAAGCATGCGTAGAAACCCATCGCGCCTGTGAGCATGAAGAAAGCATATGATGCAATCAACATATACCCAAAGTACAAAATACCTGAAACCGGCTTAGTGATGTTAAGCTTTGTGAAGAAATAGAAAATGGTGTATAAAAACAGGTATAAAGCCGATGAACCCGAGGTTAAATATGCTCTCCACCACCAAAGGTAGTCCTCACTGCACAGCTGGAAGTAGCATAACACGATTGTGATTTCCGCACATGTCACGATTAAGATAACAAACACGATAAAAAGGAAGCCGAAGATGTAGTAGAATTGTTGTAACCAGATTGATGTTAATATGAAGAAAAGCTCGATAAAGACTGCACCAAATGGAAGGATTCCACCGATCAGAATAGAGAAAACCGAGCTCATGTACCAAGGTTGTTCGGGTATTTGTCTTGGGATCTTATTGGTTTTCACAGGGTTTTCGATTGCAGGCTTTTTAAACCCGATATAACTTCCCACGAATACAAGTGGGACTGAAATACCGAACCATAAGGACACTAAAGCAAACATGGTACCAAATGGAACCGCCCCGGATGATTTCTCGCCCCAGATTAGCGCATTGAGTACAAAGAAAATGGCAAATGCAATTCCTGGGAACATGAAAGCGGTTTTGAGAGCGATTGATTTCCATTCGGTTCCTTTGAATGCTTTATACAGACGCGCAGATGCATACCCGCCAAAGATACCCATGAGAACCCAAAGTAGAAGTAGGGCTGTCATGAGCCCACCCCTGTTGGATGGGGAGAGAAACCCGAGTACAGCAAAAATCATGGCGATTAATATCATACCGAAGAATTGAACACCGGTCCCGACATATACACATAGTAGATCTGAGTTAACCGGAGGGCGGAAAACATCTCCGTGAACCAGTTTCCAGCCTGTTTCTTCCTGGGCCTCTTCTTGGGTTTCTAGTTGGTTGTATTTGGAAATGTCGCGGTAAAGTGTTCTTAACATGATCATAGCTACCATACCCGATAAGAAAAGAACAATCATAAGTGAGTTGACGATTGAAAACCAGTGGACTTGATCATCTGCCATCAGAAGATAAGTGTCCCATCTGGATGCCCACTTAATATCACTCTCCTGCAGATAAAAAAGACGTACAGTATTTATCGAAGTTAATAATGTTAAAGACTTTTTGCTCATATTCGTTAATTTTCATAAAAAAGTAACGAAGATTATGATTTTACCAAAACAGAATTGTCAGAAAAGTATCTAAATCAATGAATAATTGTTTAATCGACCGATGCATAGGTAAAGCGTCACATTGGTAACCTCTAAATAATAGGAATACTCACCTGGAAATCAACATCATAAGTGAAGATGATTTCCTTCTTATTTTCAACCTCTAGTGGTGGATCAGAGGTTGAGACCATCCGTTTTGCATGAGCATCACAGGTCGTTAAGCGGTTCTTGCCGGTCCATTCGCCATCATATTGATGCTTAACACTGCATCCAACCAAATTTATATTTTTCAAACTATTAGCAACTAGCAAGTCATATATATCATAATGTAAAACTTTTAGTAAAATGGTTAGTAGTTTATATGCATTATGAAACTGTCTAAACTCTTTAAGCACAATTACCTGAAAGCATTAACTTCAAATCCTACAATTCTTGCCGAGTCTGTTTGGCTGTCCTTGTGAAACTTGACTGTGAATGACAAATGATTGTTGATAAAATACTTTTCTTCCTTTGTCTGCAGACATTCCCAAGTAACAAATAAAATAAATAACACTAAAAAAGCCAATGAAACAAATTAGATCTGGTCAAGTTACTGAGGGCTGTTTTGTTGCTTACTCCTGCATACTGTACTTTGCGCCCAACAAAATATCCGTGCTGATATATAACGGGTGAATCCTTTCCCAACCTTGACATGGGAATAACCAAAGGTAGATTGTCCAAGATCCTGTTGATAAAACCTTGGAAAATTAATGAAACAATGAACAAGCAGTATCCAGAGCACGATAATCATGGTCAAATTCTGATCATTTAAGAAATTAATACACAATATTATAAAATCAAACTCCTGGTGAGAAGTGCCTTACATGTTAACTCGATATTCATCATCTATCTTCTCCTTAAATTCTTTGGCTTTTTTCTCATCCAATACCAAGCGACATACAACAGTGCACATCTGTGGCACTAGCATTTGAAACTGCAATGCAATTTTCATTATAAGATAATAGAACACAGGCACACAGCATGAAACATAATCGACATAATAGATTCATTAAGGTACCTCATATGGAGAATTTTCTATACGATCACCACGAAGAACTTCACCAAGGTTTTCAGCACTGTCAACTATTTTATCAGGGCGACAATACGGGATGGAGTAGTAAGAATATGGGAGCTGGGTTTTTGTAGAAGCCAACTTGTTAACTTTTACCCTCAACTTATCGCCCTACAGCATGGACAAAGTTGTATTTAGACACCTTACAACAAGATTCACATGTGCAGAAACTTGTAACATAGTTTATGGACCGTCATATACAGCAAAACATGTAAGAAAAAAATCACAAACAACCCTAGTGACATGCAAATGTTATCTGATAAATGATTACGATTTATAGCCCATTTTACCATCACAAAAGTTAGCACACTTATACTATAGTGCATTAGTGCCTGATGTTTATTGTCACACCTGTACAGTTGTTTGTTAACATGTAACTATGTAAGGCACTTATACTATAGTGCCTAATGTTTATTCAGTAAAGATGTGTTACTTTGATAAAAACGAAAAAAAAAACAGCATACATGGAATGCTAGGTTTATCAACTTCTCATATACAGCAAAACATACAAGAAAAATGGCATGTGATCCCCTAGTGAAATCCAACCACTGTTTGAGCATTACTATGACTTAGAGTCCATTTTATTTATTACCATTATAAAAGTTACACAGTGCCTGAAGTTTATCCTACACTAGTATAGTCAGTTCACTATTCAATAAGATGTGCTAATCTGAGAAAACAATCATAATTCATACATGACATGAGACGTTAAGTTTACCAACTTCAAAACATCATCATTATGTAGGGTCTGAGGTAGGTAAGATATAAACAACTTTACCTCTACCCCGTAACAATAGAGAGGTTGCTTCCCTAAAACCCCCAACTTGATAGTAGTTTTGCATCAAGTCTTGGACATAAAACACATAACACTCAACACTAGGGACACTGGCCGATAGGTGCATTCACCCCCTTGTCTTTCGGCTATCAACACCACCACATGATACATGATTAACCGTCCACTGCTTTTAACGTTATTTTCACAAAACTAGTAAAATAACGTTAAAATTAGTGCCAACGAATTATATTAAGAAAATGTATTTGGTTGATTCATCTCTTCGACTCTTTGAGTGTGAGAGTTAAATTGATACGTGTCTATGCTACAAGTTGAATGGTGTTCTTAGACCGTAGTGTTGTCCTTGATTGGACATTCATTGCCCTATTGTTCATTTGTGACGTGTTTCCCTATCCGTATCACAAACGAACCTTAGATCTATCCGTTTTTCTCTACCGTTCAAATGAATTCTAACCGAACCTGATTACTATCACCTACACTCACCACAACATACATTTTCCAAAGTAAAATCACTAATAACTGAAATAAACACTAAATCACCAAATATCCACAAACATACATTCAAATCAAACAATAACAACAGCACCGATCTATTGAAATCATAACACATTGAGATTAATAAACAATGAGTGATTGTTATGTTATACCTTGAAGAAATCCTGTGGAGCGACACCAGGGAGGTAGAAGGAGTATCCATTAATAAATAACAGAAGAAACACACATATACCTATTTCAAACCCTGTATTACCCATATTATATCAAACACTTCAGATCTGTGTATATATATATATAGATATAGATATGTATATATGTATATCGAGGGTGAAGAAGAAGAAGAAGATGAGTGGAGAGTGTTGATGATATGAAACTAATTTCAGCCTTTTGATTGTTTGTCTTTTATGTAACGGATATTATCGATTCGACATTTTCAGATCTTGGTTTCTATCGACCCAACCAAACAATATTGTAAACTACACGAAATTAAATACTTTAATTAACTACGCGGTGTGGGAACGTGGAAGGAGAGTGTGAAGTATCTACACGTTACCCGCATCATTTCGGGTCTAACGTGGAGGAACACTTATCGAAAGTTTCACATCCAGCTAATTAGAACGTGCCGGCTAAGAAATCTCAACGGCCTAATGTCACTCGGCCAATTAGAGCACGTAACGGTTAGAGGGGACATCAAGTATGGTGTCAGCGCTGCTTGACCAATCAAAATGTAGGAAGCCACGTCACTGGAATCTTCACTAACGGTCAGGGTTAACCTGCCAATCAGAGTTCTCAGACGTGTGGCCACTCCTGTAGTGTCACTTGTCCACAACAAAACATCCACCAACAACACCACGTCATGTGATGCAAGTTAAGGTGGTACGAGTTCCTCTTTTCTTATTGGTTAATACTTACTTTGTCATATACTAATATTGGGTCGGGGAGTGGATGTACCCCCTAGCTGGGCTTAGCCCGCTTCAGGCTAGGGGTTGGTGATGTTGGCCCATATAAAATCCTATTTAAGAAGGAGTGTGGGACTTCGTCTCGTTGAAGATGATACACTTTTGGCTAACCCTAAAAACTACATACGTAGTGAGCAACACCACCTTTTTGTGTCTGTAAATAAGAACTCATTCTTAGTAGTCACCTCCAGTCTCTAAACACTTTTGTTTCAGGTTACTTAATCTCTCAGCGGTTAAGTTTAGCGAAGGATCAATCTTATAGAACCGGTGGTCTTACCATCCCTAACTGGAGATTAGACCTATTGCTTCTTCACTCGGTTAACCGAAATTAACTGAGCTGAACCAAACCAAATCCAACCATTTATTATTTTTTTTATATATTTCTAGCTTTTATACCTTCATTTCATGTATTTTTAAGAAAAAAAATAGGTTTTGGTTATTAACTAAACCAAACTGAAAACCAACAATCTAACAGAACAATTGAAATCGAAACAAACCATGTACACTCCTGACAGTGTCTATGTTTCCTACCGCATCGTGTGAACACCCTTATGCTCAATTCTAAATTTTTTCCTTTGAATCTAATTCCTTCAACATTTTTTAAACTCAAGATACTTTTGTGAACTTCATTATATGTATATATTATTAACTAGGTTACAATCCCGTAAGTTACACAAGTTGATAAATATAACGTTATATAATTAACAAAAAAGTTATGTTTAAGAAATCATATGCATTCTACGATTGAAAAAATCATTGTATTATTCTAATAGAGTAAAATAGAATCTAATTTGTTAACATATACAATTGTCAAGATATGTATTTAAAAACTGATCATTGACATGCCAGTTATAAAATTTTCTAAATTAATTTTTAAAACACTTTTTTTCTCAAATGTGAATTAACTTTGATTTTTTTTAATAACACCCGTTTTTTACTATTTAACATATTGTATTTTTACTATTATTTGCCATTAAACCATATCAAGAATTTTGAAAATTTTAACTATCACTTACAAAAACAATTATTTTCAATTTTTGTATTTTTAGTATTTTAGCTAGTAAAGTTTTTAAGTTAAAAAATATAAGTCTACTTTAAATATTAATAATTATTTTATATTAAATTTATCTGGTTAATAATATAATAATAGTTTTAATTAAAAATAATAAGTAAGATATAAATAAATAGTGTAAAGATCAAATACAAAGTGTTTTTCGGTAAGAACTGTGAGAATCAAAAGGGGTAAAAAAAATTTATTTTTTTTTAGAATTTTTTTTCCCATGTGCTTAAACATTCTTTCTAGATGAATAATACAAAAAAAAATATTAAATTTTTTTTTTAGTGTAATTACGTCATTAAAGTAAATACATTAGTTTACACTAGAGTAATTATGTAATTACTCTACACCAATTTTTTTTTTAGTTTTCAATACTATAATACATGTTTAATAATACGAGAAAAAAATTAAAAAAAAATTAAAAAAATACCCTCCTTTGATTCTCACAGTTCTTACCGAAAAAACACTTTGTACCAGATCTTTCACCTAAATAAATAATACCTTTAATTAAAAAAATAAGATAAATAATATCTTTAATTAAAAGATAAGCAACATCCTTTATTAGTCTATCCGGAGTGGGGCTGGAAGATGGCAGGGGCAGGGGCAGGGGAAAGGGACTTCAAGCTCTCTACACCACCCCGTGGGGGCGTGAAAAAGGGGGGGGGGGGAGGCTTTGGGCAGGGAAGATTTCATGGGTGTGGGAGGATGTTTGGGCTAGGTGGCATTTTCTGATTGGCTAGTTTTTTTTTTAAATCTAACACACAACTAATAATAATAATAATAATAATAATAATAATAATAATAATAATAATAATAATAATAATAATAATAATAATAATAATAATCCTTTCACACCCCACAATTTTCACTCTTCACACATGGGTCCTACAAGTGTCACATGACGCTTCATCCCTCTCTTTTCTCCTTAACTCCTTATGGTTTTGAGTTGAACAAAGAGGAGGGATAGAAATAAAATGGCGTTTTTTTTTCTATTTAAAAAAAATTGTTAATTCTAAAGCTACATCTAATTAGTTACAAAAAAAAAGTTATAACTTGTTTATTCATTATCTTTTTATAATTTTAGGGGTTGAATCAGTAAGAGGGTGTTTGAGATTGCGTTTTGAATCTGATTTTTAGATTATTGCGTTTTGAAAACGCAGATAATCAGTTTTTAGTGTTTGGATTCTGTTTTGAAAACGCAGATAATCAGTTTTTTAGGCTATCAAAACGCAATAATCTATAAGCAGCTCCACCCCTGCTTTTCCAAAACGCATAATCTGTTTTGAATAATCAATCCCAAACACCCCCTAAATTGTATGACGTCGGTGATAATCAATTTTCTAACAGGATATACTATCTTATCTTTAAATTTCGTTTAAAAAAAAACGCTTATACAAAATGAAGACACAGATTAATATCGTGCAAAATAACGTAATTCAGATAAACTATTAATAAATATTTAAAATGAACTTTGATTTGATATATTATCACTTATTATTCATAACAAGATCACGATTCACGATACTTACATATCGATTCTAGGCTTCCGTATGTATTATCTACATCCTATCTATATAAACACACATTAATAACATTCCATTTAACAAATCAACCACAAATACTTAGATCATATCATGCCTACAATTCATCCACAGCTTCCATCACTCCAAGAAATTTAACCTTTAACGGCTACGGCCATAACGCACCTTCGCTATCAAACCACTTATAAACTTCTTGTTCTCAACCCGCATTCCTCAACTTTTCGTACGCTTGATCATCAACCCATGGACCACGATTCACTCACCACTACCCGTCCTATTCCATTCCAAGACCATGTCTCGATTATAGAAAGCTTGGATGGTTTGGTATGCGTCGTCTTAGAGAAAAATTCCACTAGAGAGTTAGCCTTTTGGAATCCACTGACTCGCGCCTACAAGAAGATTAATTGCACTAGTCGACTCTTTGATGATGATATCCGTTATGGCGCTTTCGCTTTGTACTTGGACTCCTCTAACGATTATAAACTTGTACATATAGCATCCGATGCGCTTTTGTTTATTCCCAAAGATTAGATTCATGGAGGAACATTAACATTAATAATAATAATAATAATAATAATAATAATAATAATAAGGGAAATTGGATTTTAACACCCTGAACTATTGACAATTGGCCGCTGACGCACTGAACTACAAAATTGAACAACACCGCACTGTACTTTCAACTTATTGGCATGTATCACCCTCAGCCTAACCATCGTTAATTTTTGCTGACGTTGCATGGTGACGTGTCCATTTTTGCTGACGTGGCAGGTGATGTGTCCACGCCACGTCAGCTTATTCCCCATGCCACATCAGCAAAAATGGACACGTCACCATGCCATGTCAGCAAAAAGTTAACCATGGTTAGTCTGAGGGTGATACAGGCCAATAAGTTGAAAGTACAGTGCGGTGTTGTTCACTTTTGTAGTTCGGTGCGTCAGCGGCCAATTGTCAATAATTTAGGGTGTTAAAATCCAATTTCCCTAATAATAATAATAATACATGTTTAGAAAGGTACAATATATTCAAATTCAAGTGGTTGTTGGCTACTTTCATAGGTGATAAAGTGTACTTCAAGATTGAAACTAGGAATAGGATGAATGCGCGTCCAGTTGGTCTACGCTACCTTATGAGTTTTGATGTGGAGAATGAAAAGTTTAAGAAAATACAATTTCCACATGTAGTTCGTCGTGGCAAACATTTGTGCGCGAGTTTAGTGGCGCTAAATGGCTGCATACACTTATGTGCAGCTTATGGAGATAGCGATGAGCGTTTGGAGTGTGGTATGTGGAGGATGGATGGCGATGGGTGGATTAAAGTGGCGGTTTTCGCTAGCCCAAGTTGGAAACCGATGAGGGACGATGACTGGATTGAGAATGTAGGATTGGATGACTTTGTTACAGACTTACATGGTTATTTTGTTGGCCATTCGACGCATTTGTACTATCGCGCAGTATACGTTGAGACCCTCGTGTCTCCAAATCGTTATTTCAAGCAGTATACGTTTCAAAACAAGTTCGGTTGGGGCAGTGATTAGCATGTTGCGGCGACACACAATGGTGGTCGGTGCTGGTTGCCTTCGGCGTAAAATTAAGAAAAAATTTGGCTATATATTTCTGAAAAATAACTGACATTTTTAATCTCATTAGTTACTGCAATAAATTACCAGACACCTTTTATGCATATGCAAACAAGTATCAACAAACAAAAACTAATCAGCATCAGCAGTAAAATCAGGCTCTGGTGGTTTTGGTAAATTCACCAATTCTCTGCCAGTCTTCAAGTGCCGGTTCCGGTGGACCCCACGAAGAGCATTGGCGGCGAATTTCGAGACCAAGAAGGTAGTACCAAGGCTGCGAGAACCTCCATCGTCGCTGGCCAATTCCATCTCTAGTTCCTCTTTATGCCGCGGCTCGAGCATCTTCCTCTTGCAGTGTCTCCGCCAAGCGGCTTGGATGAAGCACGCAGCCCACGTCCGCCACTGCTGCGAGTAAAATCTGAAGGTGTGTTGCACCTGTCTGCTGTGCAGCCGCCTGAACTGGCCCGCAACGAATTTTAATTCGTCAGCGGCTAACGCGAATGCCTCGACTTCTTTTAGTGCTTTTACGGTTCTAGTCGAAGACGGAAGATTAGAGCCGGATTTAGGATCGAGGGCCCACGTTAGCAGCTCTTCTCCACAGAAATCGCCTTCTTTCAGCAAACTACGGTTGTAAAAACCGCTTCTGCCACCATCTGTGGTTACACTCTCGAGACGCCCACGGATTATGAAGAGCATTTCATCAACAGGATCGCCTTCGCAAACGATATACGAATGGTCAGTGTATAAACAAGGCTTCAGTCGCTCGCAAATGGCATCAAGCAATCTTTCATCCATGTTCTCAAACAAAGGAACCTACAAAAGAACAATATCCTTGTTATCTACGCGACGAAAATTGATCTTAAATTGCAAGAATAGAACGGTATTGAATTACCCGTTTAACCAAAGAGAGACAAAGATGGCGTTTTATGTCCCGTCTAAGATCTTTGGGTAAACTGTGAACCAAATTCTCTTCATCTACTCCGCGGGTTTCTAACCACTTGTACTGCTCATACCGTCTCACACGCTCACGAAGATTCTGTGGAAGTAACCGGTGGTGCATCCACTGCTCCGAGTCACGCTTCTTAACTCTCATTTCTTCAAGCCGTATTGTAAGAGATTGCAGGTATGTCTGTTTGCAGCGTTGCACCGTTAAAAAACAAACCGACGTCTTAAGTAAAGATTTGATTTCATGGGTCATATCATGTGCCCAAACGGTCTCAAAATTTCGTCTACATTTCTCCATGAGCCATTGAATAAGACCCACAAAATGTTAATATTATGATGGTTAGGTTACCAGCATATACAATAATACAAACCTGCATGTTACCGATCAACAGGGCAAAAAGAATGAGCCCAGATATCGCGAGCGTGATTGAAAATAACGATTCTCCAGGATAAGTGCTGGTTTGCAGCCCCTGACCAAGTGTGCTGTCACAAAAAAAAAAAAAAAAAAAAAAAAAAAAAAAAAAAAAAAAAAATTATTGTTCATGTAACAACAGTTTGAACCATTTATTAACATGAATCTGTGGATTTCGCTAGCGGGAATCATGCGATTACCTCAAATTCTGCAGGCCCCACCAGAGGCAGTAGCAGTACTTTAAAACAAACTTTTTCGATGAAACAATGCCAGATGACAATGCCTGCTTGAAAATCCCAAAATCAAATTCACCATCGGCCGAGCAATTTTGGGTCAAAACCGAGGTACTGACATTTCGCCAGCCATCATAACCTGCCATGTAGTCATTTCCGCAATACAAGAAACTTGTATCGTGACCACTTCTTTCGCAAGCTCTTTGCCAACATGTAATGTTACGCTCTATGGATAGTAAATACCAAAACGCCCCGACTATCTGCAACAAGACAGACACTTATTGTTTAGGCGTTGAAGACTAAAATATGATTCTGTCAATTCATACAATTATCAATGTAATAGAAAACAGTAAATAAATTACATGACTGGCAAGCATGTACAGCAACAGATAATAAGCAGCGCCAGCCCACGCGGTTTCAGCAATAACGCCAGCAGTCCTTTTTAATTCTGAAGTTAAAGGCACGATTCTTGCGAATCTTGGAATATATTGAAGTAAGACCATAAAAAATAATGCTTGTTTTGTAGACAGTACGTCCGAACCTCTAGACCTATGCAGATATCTCCAGACAACAATCTGCAAGATTATAAAATGATGTAAACCTATATGTTGGTCATGTGGCAATATAAACCATTTATGTATGCCTTTGTTGATTCAGGTCCACCGGTTAAAAAGAATCAATTTAGATTAGAAGGAAACATTTGCCAGACTAATTATTAGTGAAAAAAATAGGTGGCATAAAAGTGTTTCGGGTCAGCGCGTTCAGTACCCAACAGTCACCTATTTTAATCCGATACCAAGCCACCACACCGCCCATCCTGTACCATGGTTTAAAAAAACGGGTGAGGCGTGCGCCTCGAGGCGCCCCTCAAGGCGAAACGCTAAGAAAACGAGTCTGAGGCGCGCCTCATGGAGTTCAGATTGTACATACGCCTCTAAGGGCCGAGGCGCTAAGAAAATGTGCGCCTCGAGTGTGCCTCAGGTGGTTTAGGCTGTTTTTTTGGTGTTTGACTTTTTGGGCCAATTATTTTATTTTTGATGTGTGTTTTTGATGTTTTAGACTTTTCTAGGTCAATTATTTTATTTTTTTATAAGATACATAACTTTTATATTTATTTTTTGACTGCGCCTCGGGCTTACGACTTGGTTCGCCTCGAGGCTCTTTTCCTTTCTTTTAAACTTTGGCCTGTACATAAACAGTATGTCCAAGAAAATGTTCCCCTTCAACCTCTAAGTTCCAAAACTATATAACTTAACATGTCTTAATGTAAACTAGCAATATAAACACTAACCTGTGGCAGAGGGAGGACCGAAAGGAAATCAACGATAAAATACCACTGCAAATATCTTTTAGCAATCTTCGCAGGATTTATCACAAGTTCACCCCGTCCAAAAACTCTAGATGATGGTGCAATATACGCAGTTCTGAATTGAAGCGCCATATGAATAAGGTAAAATAAATCAACAACGGTCCTCAAAGTTGTAGCTATAATGGCTAAATGCTGGTCTATACCAAGGCAAGTATTAGATTGATCAAAAACCGGAAGGTAAAAGAAAAGCGGGTCCACAGATACCGCAAAGATACATGAAACAACAAAGAACTTGTTCCATGTGAGAAGGAATTTATCTTGTGGGTCAAATATTTTTTTCTCTGATACTTTAAGATCTTCTGCAAAAACAGCGAAAGACCCTCCAAATCCAAGTGTTCTCCCGATTGATTTGAGTCGTTCTGATCCTTTTTTAATCCCTTTTTTGAAAGATTTCGTGGGATTTGCAGTGGGAAGTATTAGTCCATCGAACCCACGTTTGTGTATAGCAACTGATGAATTGGGAGATGATGATCTAGAATCCAAATCATCCAACCTGTAAAAACGCAACACGTTCAATACAAAGCAATTTGAGGGCGAAAGCTGTGACAGCCGTTAATTCACTTGTACATAGTGCCTTGAAAGAGAGTGAAGTAACATAACCGCTTTATGTATCAAAACCAACGCAAAATGTACAAGTGTTTATGCAGTTCTAACAATTATCTACTTATAAAAGCTTTTCCATTGAAGGTCCATAACCAAGATACGAGGAGCGTTCATTTGAGAACCAGGACCCAAACACATTAAAAACTTCAATAACCAGGGGCGCAACTTCTTTAGAGCCTGAGCCCCCCCCCCCCCCCCCCCCCCCCATTTTTTGGCGCAGTGGTAGAATTTTGCGATTTTCGTAGGTAAATTGAGTCCAGGTTGAGTCCAGCCCCCACTGATGTGATCTTCCAACCACAACCGATCAAAAAATTTGAGTCCGGCCCCCACTGATTCGAGAACCAAGCTACGCCACTGGCAATAACCACATAATGTACTTGTATATTTTGCTTTCGGTGTTATACAAAAGGCAGTTAACTAGTTAAGTTACGTAACCACATACCCCACTGTCTTACTAAATCATCAATACAGTTCTCAACATAATATTGGTTCTGAAAAGAACGCGTCCCACCAACATACATTAAATAAAAAGACACAATGTAGGAAACAAGATAAAATAAAGGCTCAATCTTGACACATAAATCCACCAAAGGGAATGTATAAAAAAAAAAAAAAGTTACCTCCTAAATTGGGACTTAAATCCAAACTTGAACATCTTGCTCAATGTTAACACATAAATCCAACTGTAAATCAATATTAAAGATTAAGTTAAACAACAAGATTTATAAATAATAATAATAATAATAAGATTAAAAACAAATCTGATCAAAACTATTGAAACTTATAAGAATCAATCAAATCTAGTAACCCATAATACAAACAGATTAATATTAACATAATAATAAGAATTAGAATGATGAGTAGAAACTGCACTTACAGTTGAAACTATAACATTGTCATGATCAGAGCAAGAGCAAATTAAATCGGAGACGATTTAGAAATATATATTTGTCAAATGAAGAAATCAGAGACGCAAACAAATGTGGAAAATATTTTCTATTTTTGGTATGTTCGATGTTAAAGGAATTCAAGATTTGATGTTTATGTTTAACGTTGTATTATTATATTATTATGTTTCATTTTAAACCGTCACTAATTACGCGTATTTTCTAGATTCATGTGTCAAAGTTTTCTAGTTTATTTTTATTATTATTTATATCAAGTTAAATGTTTATGTTAAATTTGAATGTTTTTCATAAATAATAATATTTAACAAGAATGTTTTTCAAGAAATTTAGAATTTGAAAATTTTCTACACTCAGTATGGTCTGATAAGGGTAGGATGTAGGCATATATTTCCTTTATCTGTGACGTTAGAGAGGTTGCACGCTTCCAGTGAGACCCCAACTTAAAATTTTCTAATAAATAATTTTATACCAACTTAAAACAGTTTGGCTTTGATTCAATTCAAATTAGAACAACTAAGGGGCTGTTTGGTAGCCTCTTAATCAGCCTTTTAACCATTCATCTGAATCATTCAACATTCAGACTGTTTGTTTCAGCATCTGAATGGAATAATTAAGTGCTGAACAATTAAGCTAATAAGGGATGCTGAATGATTCAGCTCTTAACCATTCAGAGCCTATTAACCATTCAGACCATCTTAATGATTCAGCACTTAATCAACCAAACAACCCTAAAACATGGTATAAAGTATGAAATTTACGAAGTTTTGATTCAATTTTTTTAATTGTTACGTGTGTTTTGGAGATTTCTAAATCGGCTGGCTAATTTAAAAACTTTTGCAAAACTAAAACCAATAATCAGTTTAGACCGTTTCATAGTTAATTTCAAACCAAAGAATCAACACCCATGTAAAATATGAAATGATTAGATAATAATATTCAAATAATAATATAACTCAATACAAGAAACTAAAATAAATAATAACAATAATAATAATAATAATAATAATAATAATATTAGATTAAATATATTCCAAAATGTCTCCAAACAGCCATATCACAATTCATTCATGCAAAGTTGAAAAAAATTAAAACCACCAAACATATCTAGAACTTAAACCAACATTTCATAAAAAACATAAAATAATAATAATAATAATACTAGAACAACTCTTCAAATTCAAACCATAGCAACTCCAACAGCCACAGCAACGATCAAAACATCAATGATCCAAAGATCCGACCCGACAGAACCGGATTTTGGAGGCTCAGCTGGAGTTATGTTGGCCGGAGATGATTTAGGAGCTGGAGACGGCGGTTGTACGCTATGTTTATGAGACAAAACCCTAATCTCAAGCTTCTCACCCTTCTCACAATGTCCATCAGCACCACTAATGAAGAAAAATGCTCCTGATTTGCTTAGATTAATCGTCGTGTTACCATCATTATACTCATTAATCGGCTTGGATTTGATGCATTTCTTGTAGTCCCCTTCCTCTACTCGTAACACTGAATCAGTCTTCGAATCGTATTTAAACACTAAATCACATAAAAGTTAGAAAAACATAAAATGTTTTACATGTACGGATATTTTTGTAATTTTCTCAGTCATGGAATATTTATTAAAAAAAAAAAAAGAAATCGACATTTACCAATTGAATCGCCAATCTTGAACCGTTCGTGTTGAGCCCATGTGTTTAACGCGTCAGTAGACGTAGGGATACGCCAAAGGTTCTCTTTTCCACCGACTACAAACTGTTTTGCCTCATACGCGTCAAAGTTTAGTGAAAACAAAATGAAACACGTAACCAAACACAACGAAGAGAAACTCATCGAACCCATTTACGAAGAATATCAAAAGATTGAAAACAATTAATCGAATGAAATGAAAGGTTTCTTATAGCAAAAGATATTTTTTCACTAAAGAATTGTAGGGTTTTTGCATGGAGTAACGCTTCAATATATAGAGGTTAGGCTAGGAGCTAGGGTTGGTAAAAATCCGAAGCTGTTAATGACTGCCACGTCAGATTCATGGCCTCATGGAATGGAGTAGCCGTTTGTGGTTGGAGGATATATCGGTGCTTTGATAACTAATTATTATCATGCAAAATTTGAAAAAAAATAAAGAGATTAAGCCGTTTCGTTAAACACTATTTAACTTGATCTAAATAATAATAAAAATTATTTAAATGGTGTAAAGTTGATCAGTTTAGAAGTAGACTAACGGAAATGAATACATTGAAAGTGTTTTGACTTATAAATTATGATGGGAAAATGAGTCTTAATTGTGTTTATTGGAGTTAAAGTTTGACCATAAATTATTTGTTCAATTTTTTATATGTTGGTTCAATTGTATGCTAACCTTATTATAAAGAAACGTTTTCACAACTTGATGATCTAAACTATCTAAAAGATAGAAGTTTAAAAATTTCGTCCACATGCGTCAAACAAAATATATATATATTTTTTTCCTAACAAAATAAGACCTTGCACTTGAGAGGTTTCTAGAATTAAGAAAATTTTGTAATTTTGTAATATATGCAACACACTTGTATAATTGCATGTTATATCTCCTAAAATACAGTATGTTACATAGTATATCCACTTTCCTAGAGATAAGTTGAAAAACAGAACATTTTCTTTGATAAATCTAGTGTATTTTTATATAAATGTTTTCATATTTTATATACAAGCTTCAATATGTTATGAACCCACACAATAGAAGTTTTTTGGTTCCAACTAGGGTTGTACACGAGTCGAGACAAACCGTGCGGACCTTTGCTTGTGCTTGGCTCATTTACAAACCGAACCGAACGAGCGTTTTGAGTGCACACTTTTCCAAGTGTGCGATAAGTTAATTGGGCAACCATAATTTTGGGATGTTTTCCTTCGATGTTTTACTTTCGGGTCATGACTGTCCGACTATCGGATAATAACCTTAATCCCAAGGTCCAACTGTCAGAGGATGAGGCTCAAGTTGAGGTCGGTGAGACAATGAGCATATGATAGAGAACAACTGCCTCATTGTGGCATAATATGGCGGGAGACAATTGACGACTAATGAGATAAAAAAAGTCAAAGACTATTAATGTGAGGATATTTAAGCATGTTTTACAATGTTTAATTATGTGTTTTTAAGTATTATTTTATATAAAATGGGTTTACTTTGAGTTTGATTTTCAGGTAACTAGAGCTTAATAGATGGCTATTGAAGCTTAACGAAAGATTTTTGAAAGCTAGGCAAGAGTTGGAAGCATATGGATGCAACCCAAAGTCAAAACACAAAGAAAATAGAGATTCCGAGTTGAAGCTCAAAGTAAATTGATATTGGTGCAAGGTGCGCTCATTTTAGTACAAGACAGGGGAATTACATGGAATTAGCAAGAGCTAGCGCAAGCTTGCGCTTGGGGCGGGAGGGGGGGGGGGGGAGCTTGCGCTCCATGTCGATTTAACTCGCCAATTTTGTGATTTTTATCTATTTAAAGATAACCATGCCCCCAAACGTAAAGACTTTCAACCTAGCCGTTTTACTTTCTATAGACGAGTTTTGGCTTCCCAAACCTCAAATCTTTTAATTCCTTCATGCAATCAACATCCGATACATCCAGTGAAGATCTAATGAAAAACATCCAACATGACTTGGTAATTCATTAGGTTACTATTCAGTTACATCAAATTTTCAGTTTTTTGAATCGTGGATCAGTGTGACCAAATAAACTACCTTTTATTTATCTATTGAAACAAATAAGTTAGCAAATCATGTCAATATGATTTCCAATTGGTAAAAACTAGGTTATTCGACTTGCTTCATAATCTGAACCCCGAAGGTTGATATTCTTCCTGCATATTGTTTTCAAACCAAAATTCAAGTTTCGTTAAATTTTGGTAAATTAACAAATCAAAATCAAATATTAAGTTTAATTACCAATGTTTAGTTCAATGAATTGTCTGAATATTAACACTTTTCACTAATTCCATGTGAACCGACACGCTGCGTACCCTTACTAGTTAAGGTAGATAGGATATTTTTTAATTGTGTACGTTTTTACAAGCCTTACGACATTGACCAACTGCCATTCACGACTTAGGGTTTTACTTATAATTTAGTGTTAAATTTTTATTTGGTTGACGGGGCTAATATATATAAATTTAATTGTATACATGCAAATAGTAAACCAAAACTACTAGAGTGGTATGTATAAAATTATATATTGTAATCGGTGTGTATATATGTCGTTATATTATATTATATATAATAAATTAATAAAACTTAATTTGATCCGAGCCAAGCGGATCTTTGTTCGTGCTTGGCTCGTTTACAAATCGAACCGAGCCAATCGGCTTGTTTACAATTGAGTCGAAAATCAAACGAGCATTTTTCTAGTAAGCGACTAGCGATTTGGACAGCCCGAGTTCCAAGTACCAACCCCGTTTTTTATATGGATCAAAATTAGTTGGTTTTGGGGTCCAGTAGATTCACAGTGATGGCCTGATGGGCAAAGGGGAATATGACACTAGCCCAACTAATCTGTTCCATTTATTTACATGGGCTTTCCATGGATTATAGCAATGGGCCTTGAAGACCATCATTCCGTCAAACCGAAAAACGAACCCACAAAATGAACAATGCTGCTTAAAACAATTCTATTGTGAAATATTGCAAAAGTTAACCCATCTATATTATGAGTTATCAGTATCCATTAGCAATGTACATCAAGCCCACATCGCAGTTCACCATTCGAGCCCTATCCATTACTTCGTTTAGGCACCATGGAATCGGGTTGGGTCATAAGGGGCAGAACACTAGATGGACTCATAAGTTTGGTGAGGGGTAGAATGCCCAAATGGGTCTTAACAACCCTTTACCCTTCAACATTCTAAGTATTTTTTTTTTTTTTTTTCGTATTTTAACAAGTGAATCGCGAAAGTAACCATTTCCGGTCTTTGTTATGCACCCATAGTCATGTCAAAGAAAAAAAATACATCTATGGCCATAGGCTATGCAACTTCACAAGCATGTATAAACTATTGCTTGCGTATAAGACTCTAGTCACATAAAATGCACCAGACACGCAAACTCACTGAGTATAAGTTTCACTCGCTCATTGCAATTTCTTGAAGCTAAAACGCATGCCAAGGAGGAAGATGATTTATTAGAAAATTTCTTAAAGTTAAAATGCAATTTCAAAAGCATTTCCATGTGAATTTTTAAAAGCATTAGGGGGTTTCTTTCTATAAAGTTAGTGACTTGAAAAAGAATTATAGTTGTTACATGCGATATGTACTTTACCCTTGAAAGTTTCAAGGACTTTTCATCATGTTTTAATAAGATAACCACTAAAAGTCTAAAATAATAAGATAACCACTAAATAAGATAACCACTAAAAGTCTAAAATAATCATTTTTTTTACCCTTGCACGGCGCCCCGCAAGGGTGGTTGCCACACAGTTGTTCGCCGATCAAAAAAAAATAAGATAACCACTAAAAGTCTAAAATAATCATTTTTTTTTCATGTTTTATTTATGCATCTATGATCATGTGAGAGAAAAATCATGCCTAAATCGCCTATATATATATCCATGAAATACATAATTCGATAGTTGTGTATCAACTCTTGCTCGTGCATCAAACTCTAGTCACAAAAAATATGTGTCACACGCCAATTAACTGTCGTACGTTAATTTCTCTTGCGCATTGGGATTTCTTGAAGCGTTAAGTGTATGCCTAGGAGGAACTTGATTTACTTATCATAAAGATTCATTGTGCATTGTTGGATTAGTTTAGTTGGATCACTCAATGAGTTTAACATATACATCTCTTATATGATGACTTTCACACCGTTTAGGATTCAACCTTTCTAGAACCATATGCAAGTGTTAGGTGATATATGTTCTAAATATCCATAAATTTTGCAACCTATTTCGACGAAAGTTGTGTAAATTATTTAAATATGTGAGTGGGGTTTCTTTTTTATAGTTATTGACTTGAAGATGAAGAGTTGAAACTTTGAAAGATCATAGGTGCTTTACACTTGAAAATTTAAAGGATTTTTGTCCATGGTTTAATAAAAGAATCACTAAAGCACTAAAGTAGCCATTTTCATATTTAGTAGATTTGGGTTCGCTATTCAGAAAAGGTTAGCGGCGCAGCTTGTTACCCACCCGCCTGCTATTTTGATGTAATTTGACAATTGTGAAATGAAATATGAAATTAGTTAAAAATAAATAAATAAATACATTTATAGTCATGTTATAGAAAAATCACATCCATAGTCAGGAGATACGCAACTGCACAAGTGTGTATTAACTCTCTTTCTCTCACGTATTAGACTCTAGTAATAAAATGCACGGTATATGTGAATTCATGCCGCCTATCAATTTCGCTCGCCCACCTCAAGATATTGTTCGAAGGTAAAATGCATGCCAAAGAGGAACAAGATTATCAAGAAAAAATGTTGGGGAAATGAGATATTCAATGGATTATCTAAGAGGCGTGTAATCACTTTCAGATTGCATTATTTAAGTGGTTCACCCGTAAAATCCAATCGAATACAACTCAGATTTGAGAAATAAGAACAGAATATGATGATTGATTGTTAATTTGTGAACCAGAAGATGTGACCAAAAAAAGCTTTGATTTTGAACATAGGGGTGTTGCCCCCTTGGAACCCAGAATTGTAAATTGTAATAACTCAAAGAAGCATGCACTCATGCACCTCCTAACTTGCTTGATGTGTATTACAGTTCAATTTAGTCATTAAGTCGATCTCATCTACACTAAAATAACCAACATAAAAACCATTTCAATTGATCAATTTGGTTGGACTGGCATGGGAGTGAGTCACTCAGTGAGTTTTATATATTTACCTAAGTGTTTGAAAAAGTTTTTTGTAACTGACTGAGTTCATCATAATTCAACCTTTCTGTAACTATATACACTATAAAAATCCTGCAAATTTTGGAACATATTTCAACATCTTAATTTCGAGGGCATTTCTAAATGAATTCTTAAAACTATGACCGAATTTACTTTTTAAAAGTTATTGACTTGAAGAAGAGTTGAAGTCGTTATATTAGATAATAGGTACTTAAAATATAATCATTTGATCTTCAATTCACATTTCTTTATGACTTCAATAAATAAAACAAGAAGTTGAACATGTATCCAAAAACAAGATTACATCATTACATCACGAATATTAAATATCAATGTGCTTTTACATTTGTAGTTAAACTAGTATTATTACCCGCGCTTCGCTGCGGAACACATAATTTTTATTCGTATCTATTGTCGAATACGCGGTTATGTATTTTAAAATGTGGACAACACGCAGTCAATTCCGATTTCTAAACTCCGCATTGCTTCTCTTAAACAAATGCTAAAATAATGAAAGAATGGTTAATGGTTATCTACGAGAAAGAGAATGTAGAACACTATCAATAAAAATATTCCTTTGTAGAATCTCCATGAATAATATGAGAAGTTACAAATTGGCTAGTTTGCAAGAAGGATAGATTTTACTATTAATCAAAACTAAAAAGTTAAACAAAAGGTTGAAAAAATTACAAAAAATAAAAAATAAGAAATAAGGCAAATTAACCAAAATTAAAGTAAAAATAAATTAAAGAAAAATAAAACAAAAACATCTGAGGCTTGAACCCTAGGTTAATAGTGGGGTTGCAATGCTTTGTACCACTTATTCATTTTTGTTTCTCTCCTAATCATAAAACATTTAATATTTTAAAAGGATGTTGTGTCCAATTAAAAAAAACAAACAAAACAGCCCTAAACACACCGATTAAGATTTACAACTGTTCACAAATAAAAGATATTATAAACTCTGTACCTCTCTCTCTCTCTTTCTATCTCCACCTCTATGTCTGTGTCTCTCAACCCCAACTGCCACCACCATCTTCCCCCAACTACCACCATCACCACCACCAATCATCTAGCACCACCATCTTCCTCCAACCACCACCCCCAAACCTTCCATCTTCCACCACCACCAATCAACAGCAACCATCATCAGAAACTAAATCTTTTGGAGGGGTGGAAGACGATACATTATCCTTTGATTCTGAAGAAGTCTTTTCAACCAACGACTGCAATCTTTCCACCTCATCTTCTTTCAAAACCGATTCAACAACCACGGTAGAACTCGTGCAAGCATCCTTTACAGCAGTCTCACACTCATCAACCACGACAGAACTCGTGCAACCATCCTTTACAGCGGTCTCACACAAACTTTCTTGATTCTGTTAATTTTCGATTATTCAAACCCAAATAAGAAGATGAACAATTCTCGCACATGTCACGGAGTTCTGCTAATTTATGATGGTTTGAACAGAACTCGAGTCAGATACTTCTTTTAAATGAAGGGTACAGACATGGGAATGAAATTGATCGATTTGTGCACACGCGAAACAGGGCGGGTTTAAAACGAAGAATTGTGCGAATTTAATGATGAAATGGGAGAAAAAAGAGTTGAGAAAAAGGAGGATTATTAGTGTCCATTTGAGAACCGTCTAAACGAGGATGAGTGTGACCTTGTTTGTGTTGTTGTGTAACATTGTTACAAACTTGTTTGCAGCCATTACTATGTTTTTTTGTGTATATATACAAAGAGAAAAACAATGAAATATGAACAGAAAGATAACGTTGATAGAGAGAGAGAGGTAATTGTTGTTTGAGGGAGGCCGAAGGTAGTGGTGGTCTAAGAAAAAATATATAAAAGATTTAACTGCTCGGATGGTCCATGTGGGTAGTTTGGTCATTTTACATGATTTAATTGAAAATTTTTAACGAAGTTAGCTGGTAAGGACCAAAGTGTTATAAAATGTCAACGTTACGGACTATTGAAAATAGATGAGGGCATCTGTGCAATTCGTGCAAACCACAGGGACCATCCGTACAGTTTACTCTTATATGTATAAAGGTTATGTTGTTTACATCAAATGTTACTTTATCTAAGAAAATCGACTAAATAAACAATGTTTGGCTATCTTAATCAAGGTAACCGTCTCGAATAGGAAGGATAAATGGAGGTTGAAGGCAGGATGTACTTTGTCAAATCGATGTAGGGTCTGTGTAATAATCAAGGTGGAGCTACGAACGAGTATTATATAACGAAATAATGTACGTGGGTGCCAATTAAGTCAACATATTCACGTGGAGGGATGAAATGGGGCGTACCCCGACCGCAGAGGCTCTAGCTAAACAGAACATAAACACAAACCCGGATTTATGTCCACTATGCAACGAAGAGGTGGAATCGCCTAAACACATCTTTTACATCGTGCTGGTAAACAAACATCATGTGGCATTAAGTGAGTACTTGGTGCGAAATTTCCCCTGTCTTTGTTTCTCCGTTCATTACCTTCTTGAGCTACACAAAACTGTGAACATGGCTCCGGCTAAAGGAAAATGGTACATGTGGTAAAACTCGCAAAATGTTGGTGTGTGTGACGAGCTAGGAATGACATTGGCAGAGCCACACTATGAACAATAGGGTTTGCCCGACACCATTGAAATTCGTGTATCATATATAACATGTAATGTAAAATATTTTAGTGACACCATTGTTTTTTAGGTACGATGTCATTGTTTTTTTACGAGTAACACCGTATCTTTTTTCTAAACGTTTCACATAATAAAGATTTATAGTTTAAAAATTAAGCCCAATTACTTATTGCTGACCCTTAGATACTGTTAACCACATACATATCAATTTTTAATTAAAAAAATTATATGAATATTATACTCCAATTAAAGAAAATAATATGTCCGTTATTAAGGTGTATTTAAAAAAAAATAACGTATGAAAAAGTTATGCCCATTTGAAAATTGTGAGGTGCTTAGTTTTTTTTAAAAAGGGAAATAAAGTATAACTAATAACTAATTATCCAGAATTTGGTTAAAGATTTGTGTAACATGATGAGATTAAAATGTAATTAGTGTTTTAATAACCAATTTACCTTCGATTTAGAGTTAGGGTATGTTTGGTATAGGGTAATGGAATGGACGAGGGAATGAAATGGATAAGGTAATGGAATGGACAAGGGAATGAAATGGATTATTACTATTCCATGGTCTTGTTTGGTTACACGTAAGAATGGAATGAATCATTACTTTATATTGTTTGATATAAAGGAAAAGACAAATGAATAAAATCAACTGTGGTGAGTGGTGGTAATGGCTGTTGGTAGCGGGTGCCAGCGACGGTGGTTGGTGGTGGTAGAGGTGGTAGTGGTCAGTGGCGGTGACGACGATGGGTGGTGGTGGTCGGTGGTGGTGGGTGGCGACGTCTGGTGGCGATAGTAGCGGTGACGGTGGTGGTAGTAGTCGGTGGCGACGTCTGGTGGTGATAGTAGCGGTAATGGTGGTAGTGGTCGGTGGTGACGGGTCGCGACAAGGAGTGACGGCGACAGTGAGTGGTGGCGGCGACGGTTGGCGGCGGCGGTGACGGTGGTTGTCGGTGGGTGGCGATGGTTGGTGACGGACAGTGTCGGTGGTGGCGGTCGGTGCTTGGTGGTAGGTGGTGGAGGTGGCGGTGGGTGGCGATGGTCGACGATGGTGGTCGGTGATGGCGGTAGTCGGTGGGTAGCGGTGACGGAGAGTGGCGACGGTCGGTGGTGGGTGGCGGTGGCAGTGGTCGGTGGTGGTGGTAGCGATGGGCGCTAGTGGTAGAGGTGGGTGGTGGTGGTGGTCATTGATGATGAAGGGTGACAAAGGGAATGGAACGGGAAAAAAAACATGGGGTTGGATGGAATGAATATAGGGTTTTTAGAGGGAATGAAATGAAGAAGGTATTGGATGATTCCATTACCTTGACCAAGCAAACACCTTTTTTTTCATTCCATCGTAATGCTCCATTCCATTTCGCCTCTCATTCCTGCGTGCCAAACGCTACCTTATACCTTATGCAATAAACTAAAAAAATTTCTTAACTTTCAGGTATTTTAAAAAATTCTTTTGAAATACATTATACCATAGCATAGTATAGATCACTAGTAATTTTTATTCTTGTATTACTATATATAAGACTATTAGAGGGGGTAAATAGTATATTACCCAACAAAACAAAATAAATTTAACATCAACTTATCAACAACGTTACACCAACTTAATGGTTTATTGAACGCTAATCTATATCTAGACTATATTATAAAACATTTGATAAGAACTTTTTAAAATTTAAAAGGTATAAGTTAATTTGCTTATGACACAATATACAATGCACATAATAACTACATTTTAAGGGCAAATTTGTTTTTATAATACCATATTAAATCTAAATGAAGTCAATAGTCAATAGATGTTTATGATAGCTCAAGACATTTATTTCTACAATTACTTTGAATATATTAAATAGAAAACATGTAGAAAACAATTCATAATGCTACATT
The DNA here is from genome assembly GCA_028751855.1 of Ambrosia trifida. Lineage (NCBI taxonomy): Eukaryota > Viridiplantae > Streptophyta > Magnoliopsida > Asterales > Asteraceae > Ambrosia > Ambrosia trifida. The sequence continues at coordinate 71,139,487 of CM054132.1, forward strand.
TTTGTTATAATCTTTTATGTAATTTACCCTTTATGATATGTAAAAAAAATTTATATAAAATTTAGTACTTTATAAAGGTTAGTAAATCTTTTATTATTCACGACAATGTTAGTATTAAAGTTTTCTTTTAATTTTTTATTTTTTATGTGGATTTGTTACGGTTTTGACTTACTTAGTTTTTTCTATGATAATTTTTAACTTTTCTTTTTTTAACATGGTGTGTTAACTTGCCGTCATGCGTGCGTTTGATTCAACATTTTTACGTCGATTTTTTGTTCAACTTAACAGTCCCGTCACAACGCGCGGGTTTCCCACTAGTTTGATTCAATAATGCATCATTCTGTTATTCAATTGTAACTTTTTATAATAATTCTTCTGTTCAAGTATAACTTTAATACATAAAAAGAAAATTAAATTAAAACAGCACAAATATATACACATGTTAGTTTCAATACCGTTTACCAAGTATTGTTCATAGATACTACTTAAATAAATCACTATTATACTATATTTTTAAAGCTAACATTACACACTTATTGAACTTGGGTTACTCCACAAGAGGAAAAACACATATTGACCACTTGACGATAAACTAAATGAAGTATGACATAAGAGGAGTATACCCACACATTACAGAAAATTTATTTAGATGTGAATTAAAAGTAGTCGGCCAAATCGGTTAATGACATTCAATTGAGGTTGTGGGCTAGTATTGGGATTTAAGTCATGATTTATTTCATTATGTGCCCACATTGACAATAATATATTTATTGCCTTATTGGGAATATGTTGATATGTAATATAAAAAATTTAAATTATATAAAAATCACATAAAGCATGCTGTTTTAATTAATTTGATATACAAGATAGTTAGGTAACTAAGACTTAATTCATTTAAAGTGTGAGTTTTATTTAATTTTTTTAGGAAGAACTATGAACCATTGGTTAAAAAATCTAATGGTTGTCATGATATCATAGCATCACATATCATCAAGTAAATGGGTTGGATGGGCAAATTTGGGGGAAAAGCCCACAATCATCGACCTGTTTTTTTAAACTTTTGTATACGACATAGTTTAAAAAAAGCCTAAAAAATCAATATTTTATTATTTTTAATATAAGTATAATATCGCCTTGAAAAAACTAAAACGATGACCCAATGGTAGAAGCAAAGCTTCTAGTAACACATAAGGGGGAGGTCATGGGTTCAAGTCCCACAAAGAGTAGAAATTTGCCGTTCAAAAAAAAGTATAATATTGCCTTATTAAAAAAATGACATTTTGAAAAATATGCAATAGTGTGTGAAATTGTGCTACTTTACCATTTTATAACTATGTTGCCTCACCATTATGGTAAAAATTGTGTTGATTTACCATTTACAAATATGTTTTTTTTTTTTTTTTACAATTACAAGTGTGATGATATCATATAAGTGTGTTGTATTTTGTTTGCGTAAATGGATGCAAATAACTCTCATCCATAATACCAGCAACTTGCATGTGTGGTGTTCTCATATCGTCCTACCTTTTTTAATGAAATCAACCACTATGTATAATCATCTAGCCACCTCCTTTTATTTCTCTCCCGTTAAATCTAACAAGCATTAAGTATAAGTATTTCTTATGAGTCTCTACTTAAAATTGATGTCGTATTAACTCTCTGTACATCTACACATATATTTTATGTTATATACACACATACACAAAAAGCAACTTGAGTCTCCTTAAAAATTCACAACTATTCCGCATCACTTGACACCATTTCACGACATCTCTTAAAGAGTCACTACTCTTTCCATCATTTGCACAATTTCACCAAAGTCTCCTTCAAAGGTCACTTTTTCCCACTTGCACCATCTCACAAAGAAACATTAATTTTTGTTGTTGTTGTTCTTTTTTTTTTCTTTTTTTTTTAATTTTTAGAATAGAATTATTATATACTTTAATTAAAAGACACTTCTACAGTAGCTTAAATGGATTCGTTGTTTGCTGCGGCACCAAGTAATATCTTGCGACGTTGCTAGAATTTAATTTACTATTTCATTTTCCCTTTGTCCAAATACGTTTTAGATAAATAAATAATACCGGATCACATGCTACTCAAACAATGAGTTTGGCTCCGTCCGCGTGTGCTTAATAGAAGATAACTATTAATACTCAACTTAATTACTTTTAATAAAATTTCAATTTATATTGCATTATAATATGGTTCAGACTTCGACCATGTTTTCACAGGTTACATTTCAAATACTTCTAATAAAACAAATTAAGGTCTAAAAAAAGTAATGTATTGTGATTAAAAATTAAAGGTTATTTTTACTTTGTAATCATCAATCTTTTGTATTGGCCAGTGGCGAAGCTAGACCCGAAGGTTCTGGAGGTCGGAAGTCACCGGGGGTTCAGAAGTCACTGGTTTCGGGGGGTCGAAAACCAGTTTCGGGGGGTCGAAACCCTATATTTTCAAAATTTTCTATACGGATACTATATAATCGGAACTTATGCGCGAAAATCCGGGGGGGTCGGCCGCCCCTCCCCGCCCCTACAAACCTGCGCCACTGGTATTGGCTTACCCGTAGTTAAAACTTCTGAACCAATAATATACGGGTTTGCATCCGTCAAATCTATATGAAGCTAAGACCATGCGTAATTGGCGTTACAAGGGCATGAATGAGTTTGATAAGACCCCCGATACCGTCCCTCAGAGCATTATAGGCGCATGAAGAGGGAGGGGAATTTCTATTATAATGCCCACATAGGAGAAAAAGTATAAGAAGTAATGATTGAATGGACATCGATGAGCGTTAACCATTACACATTTTTTAATGACGTTATGATGATGTGGCGAAAAATGTCCTTATGAGTCATTAATGGTTGATACAAACAACATTCCTCCTACCTAACATTATACCAGATATAACGCATATAACGTTAACTTTAATAAAAAATAAATTTCCAGCATAAATGGCGCCCCGCGGCGAAGCGCGGGGACTTAAAACACTAGTTGATGAAACAAAACTTAGTATTTAATTTCTACAATTTTACGTAGATATTATTATATTATATAGAATAACTATATTAGCCAATTATAATAACTACTATTGACCAATTCTTTTCCCCTTTGTACCCCACAATTCTGTCTCAAATCCTAGCTACTAATGAATTCACACTCACAATCCAAAAACCATAGATTCACATCTGACGATTTCTTCAAATGAAAAGGGGTCATGATATTTACACCGGGATTTTTAGGGGTTTACAGCTCTCTACGGCTCGTAGAGGCCTCTACGGGCCGTAGAGGTGTCAGAGCATTGAAAACCACATCTCTCTATGGCTCGTAGAGGCCTCTACAGGCCGTAGAGGTGGGTGCCCACTACAATGATTGACACAGGCCTCTACAGCTCGTAGAGGCATCTATGAGCCGCAGAGGACCCTCTACAGCTCGTAGAGGCCTCTACGGGCCGTAGAGGTGGGTGCCCACTGCAATGATTGACACAGGACTCTACAGCTTGTAGAGGCCTCTATGAGCCGCAGAGGACCCTCTACAGCTCGTAAAGGCCTCTACAAGCCGTAGAGGCCGGTGCAAATAAGTTTTAGGGTGGTGCAAATAGGAGGGGCCAATGAAAAGTGGTTCAAGTTTTGTGAAAAATAACTGACCATTAACAGAATGTTCATAAGTTTTGTTTTATGTATCTTAATGGTAAATTAAATACGAAATTTCTGCATCTATGTTTTAATGGTTAATTATTAACAGAATTTGAATCCGGTTTGCCTTTTTGGTCTGAAAAGTTGTTCGGTTTCTATAAAAACAAGTAACATTAACTACAAACGAAGTAATATGAATGTTGTATTCTTTCTGCTTGCATTTAGTTTTAGATGGATGGTGAATTGGTGATGGATTTATTAAGTGAAAATGTGTCTATTATATATTTTCATTTAAGAAACGCCTTTGTTTTGCACTTGATACTTCTATGGTTGACCATAGAGACGTGACATGTTTTGTTTTGACATCTTCATTGTTAATTGTAAGTCAAATTATATAGTGATGCTAAATGCATTTACAATCAATATCCCGTCGAAATGCACATGTTAATTAACGTTAACTCATTTTTAACATTTTCTAAACTAAAATCTTTAAAAAAAGTTACATTATGTTTTTTTTTAAACTAACTTTTGATTAATGAAAACCCTTACATTTCACTAAAAAACCGCCAAAACATTAAGAAAAAAAACCCTACTATGTTTTATTATTAATGTGGGTTTGTTTAAAGGAAAAGATAGTATTCACCGTACGTTTTAGTGATGAAGAGGTATAAAGAAATTATGCCGATGGCCCCAGAGTCACGCGGCTCCCTTGGGAAAGCCGCGAACCTAATCACAAGGCCAATAAAAAGTACGACTGTAGGAGCAAGAGTCAATGTTACCGATCTATCCTACCATTAGTCCAAATGTAAAATGTAAGTACAACAATTTCAACTAGTATAAATACCCCCATTGCAAGTACAGGTAATGACTTAGAACACACACTCCGAACTACACTTTCTCTCTCTAAAACAAATACTTATCCTCACGCTATAGGACGGTCACAGAGAGGCCCTCCAACCACTCATATAGCTAGCCTAACGTTTTATTCGTTTGCAGGTTCATCTTCATTAAGATCTAATCAAACTAGTTCACTAATTCCATCCTGTGTAATAGGTAACCCAGTTCTTGGATCTTCAAGTGATGAATCAAAGATGACAAAAACATACCTAAATGAATAAATGGTTTTGAATTTGGTAGGTGTCATCAAGAATCGATTATAGTCGGGGCCAACTCCCCAAATGTGGGACTCTCTCGTATATTGAATCCAATTAGTCAATTTTTCGTTACCAACTATGTAACCTCTATGTTGAAAATATTGATTGTTTGTAGGGATGACTCAACTATATAAAGCCGACATGAAAAGCTGAAAACGATATATTTGGGTTGGAGACATGTCAAGTTTATCATAAGATATAGGCACAAGTTTAGGTTTAAAACTTTCACTGTTAATTAATATATGGAGATAGTACTAGGTAGGGGCGTGCATAGGTCGGTTTGGTTCGGTTTTTACCATTAACCATAACCATAACCATAACCGCTATTTTGGTTATGAGATTTTCTTAACCATAACCATAACCAAACTTCGGTTATGAATTCGGTTATGGTTATTTCGGTTATTAACCGTAAACTTCAATTAAAACTAACTTTCAACTAAAGTTCAAAAATTAAAACTGTGTGGGTCTACAAAATAAAAAATGGAACCTACGATGGTGGACTTAGCTTAAGCTTTTTTTTTTATAAGACTAACAAGATTACATTTTTTTTTTTTTTTTTGTTAAACTACCAATGGGAGATCCTTGTTAATAAGATATTTCTAGACAATAAAAAACCTTACCTAAGTTTAAGTTTAATTCTTTATTAAAATAAAAGGTCACCTACATCGAGATCGTTTTGTTACGAGCATACTTTTATCTTAGTAAAAAACTCTACATGGTTAGTATAAAACATAAACCTATTACAAGAATTAAAATTAGAAGTTCAATTTGGTTTTGGTTATATCGGTTAACCAAAGTTTCATAACTATGACCATAACTGCTCGGTCGGTTAAAGAAATTTCATAACCATAACCAGTGGTTATATCGGTTATGGTTCGGTTATTGGTTATGGCGGTTAATTTTGCTCACCCCTAGTACTAGGTGTTCTGACATTGGTAACCTTGTGGCTTCCCTCAAAAACCGTACTGCCTTCACACGATCTGCCTCGCTGAAGTAACAACCGGATTAAAACCGGAGTGACGCTCAAGATCAACCCCCCCCCCCCCTCCATGAGTTTGTCACCATCATTACACACTAAACACCTCACTATTTAAAGCTTGTGGGGATTGAACTTGAGTGTCCTAGGGAGAACTCAAGTGTCTCCTCTAGGGGTGTTCATCGGATAGGATTATTCGGATTATGAAATTTTAGGAGCCTATCCGAATCCGATCCGATCCGAATTCAATTTGGATCGGATTCGGATAAATCCGAACGGATATCCGAATAATCCAAATTAAACCAAACAACAATTTTTCAAATTTTTTTATTTTTCCTAATTTGTGGTTCCTAACATTTTATTAATTTGAATTCAATAAACATACAAAAGCGAAAATAGAGATTCGTATTAAACACAAATACAAAGTTCAAACTTCAAAACATAGTCTTCAAAACGTAAATTTAAACACAAAATCAAACTTTAAAACATAGTATTGAACATAAAATCAAGCATCACGAAACGTGACACTAACTAGTCCATATGGATGGACGATGTTGAAGAATATGGTTTAGTATAGGCATCATGCCTCATGGGTTGAACTAAGTTTCAAACAATTTGTCATTCCCTTACTAAAACTCAATTGAAGCTTATTTGGGTTATTCGGTTATCCGAATAACCCGTATAATTTAATTGTGAAATCCGAATCCGATCCGAAATCCGAATAAGAATTCGGATCGGTTTTTTTCGGTAGGATCATTTGTGTAAAAATAACATGAAGAGATATATGGAAAAACACATTTGTTTGAAATGTTGTAACATGATAAGCCTGATTTGATCACCAACGGACCCAAACTAACTGAGGCTAACTCTGTTAGTGTGATGCTAACGTGGCATGCCACGTAGGATGTCACGTAGGATGCCACATAGGATCATTTTACCACCTAGGATGCCATGTAGGATCATTTTGCCACGTAGGATCATTTTGCCACCTAGGATGCCACGTCGGATGCCAGGTAGGATCATTTTGCCACCTAAGCATGCCACGTCAGCATCACACTAACGGAGTTAGCCTTAGTTAGTTTGGGTCCGTTGGTGGCCAATATGTCAAAAGTTGAGACCGCTATTGGTTATTTTCATAGTTGGGACCATTATCAGCCAAAGAGCAATAATTGAGATTAATTATTTCCATTACTCCTTAAATTTAAAAACTGGCAAGGTATAAATTTTGGGATACGTTTTAAAATGTGTTATCTTATGTTGTGTTAATTTTGATTATGTTATTCTAAAAATATATAAAAATGTGTTCACCGTTAAAAAAATGTTCTTTTTAATGGGATACAAAGTGTTACAAAACTCGGTTTGGTCTTGTACTCGGTGATCAGCCAACTAGGCTATACTCAGCGACTTATTCTGAAGCGAGTACTCGAGGAGTAATCAGTCAACTCGGCCTTATTTTACAACACTCGGCGTTACATAACAAAAATTTTAGTCATCATACACAAAAACCTTTTTATTACTTTTCTAGGATAAGATGTCTATCAACATTAATCCATCCACACGTACACACAAAGATATATACATATAAATAGTATGTGTATATATATATACACACACATATATGTGGAGAGAGAGACTCTTTAATGTGTGCATATAAATAATAGAAAGAGAGGGAGGAGAGGAATGGTTAGTGAAGAAAGAAGAAAGACAAAGGAAATGTGTCTCCTTGTTATGAGTCTAGTCTTCACTTCCATATTCACCAACACACTTTCACAAACTCAAGAACAAGAAAATGACCGAATCATCGCGTTGCCGGGGCAGCCACAGGTTGCGTTTTCACAGTTTTCAGGCTACATTACCGTCAATGAGCAACAAGGTCGAGCCCTTTTCTACTGGTTAATTGAAGCTTCAACTCCTAATCCACTCAACAAGCCTCTTGTACTTTGGCTAAATGGAGGTAATATTATACTAACTATTCCATGACATACATTTATCCTATGATGTATCTTTTTTAAATCTTTATTTTTTTTCGCAAAAAAAATTATAATACGTGAAAGAAATCACCTGAAAGTCAAATGAACCTGTCTCTTATGAAAATATTATGAATAATCAAGGTTAATCATATTCAACTAGAAATATGTATCCTAATTTTTAACGGCAAATGTTACTTTATTTTATTTACCTTAATAATGCTAAAATATTTTATCGTTTGAACCTTAAACATCCACTCTATAAAAGAATGTTTATAACGAATGAGCTAACCTTACATCGGCCAAAATATCTAACCGGTCATTTTGAAAATGATATTAGAATTTGTATATATTAAATAATACTATTTTTTTAATAATTACTTTGAATATGAAAAAAAAAATTAATGATTTGGTAATAATTAGTGTTTTTGGCCATGTTGATGATTAACCTAACCGCAACCACAATTATTGTCTCATTTATCTACCTTACTATATATGATGTATGATGTGTATTCACTTCCCATATTCAATGCATGCTCTTGAACACGGATTTCTAATGGTTCAACGACATCCACATGGTTGGTTAAACTTCATGACCCTTAAGAGAAAGACAAAACAAACTTTATAGCACATAAAATACAAGCGATATTATTTATATACAAAAATCATTTTATATACATGATATACATATATACACATGTGATGACTAATCTAGGAATTTTTTTTTTTTTTACTATTTTCGATCTTCATATATTTATCAAGATGGGGTGTTAGGTCATTTGAATTTGATACCTAAAGACGAGTCCACATAGTACATTGTTCATGAACACAGTTGTGTCATATCCCATCGGTTTGCCCTGTATGATCATCTACAACATGAGTGGACTTGAATCGAACTTCCGATGGGATTACCCCCCCCCCCCCCCACCCCCCACACACACACACTCTTTTTGATCTTCATATATTTATCAAGATGGGGTTAGGTCATTTGACTTTGATACCCACAGATGAGTCCACATAGTTCATTGTTCATGAAAACAGCAGTGTATGTCATATCCCATCGGTTGGCCTTGTATGATCACGTACCACATGAGTGGACTTGAATCGAACCTCCGATGGGATTTACCCCCCCCCCCCCCCCCCCCCCCCCCCCACCACCACCACACACACACACCTCAATCTTGGTAATACGTCTCATTGATCTATAGTAATTGGTTACAAACGTATATACATACACACACCATATTGGACTACTAATGAGTCTTTGTATGTGTCCTTCTTCATGGTATGTTACATCTTGTCAAAGTTAATAATACTTCTGAAATCATAAGGTACTGTGTTTACTTACTCCCGGCAGTTTCTTTTTTGTTGGCCTACGCATGTGATAATTTAAGGGCACAGTTTCTCTATAGCATTAAACAAAGACAGTTTGTCATCTTTATTTTCAGAATAAACTATTACAACATTCAAACGTCAAAGTGGTACTTCTCCCTCTTTCTCTTTCTCTTTCTCTTTCTGCATATATATCTATATCTATATCTACTATTCTATTATGTAATTAATTAAATTATAAACAAAAAAGTATGAATACTGTTTCACAATATTTCTAATCTTTTTATGTGGAATAATTTTGTGTGTTTTAGGTGGGGGAGTTGATGAAAAGACAGGTTATATGATATTTGTTTTATAGTTATTATTATGTGTAGTAAAGTGACCGGTCAGAATAAATAACCAAAGAAATTTGAATTCAATCAAATTAATTAAAATTAAATGTTGGGTAGGTAGCTATGAAATAAATATGAGAATTTTAAGTAATATTTGTCAGTATAAAGGTAATTATTTATACATACCGTGACGCCTTGTTCTATTAGTATCAGGTTTTTGTCAAATGCGTTTTTATTAAAAATAATTTTTAGATGATTTTTTATTATAAAACATTATTTTAAGTGTTTGGTTTTGGAAAACTAACTGGACCCTTTACTCTTTAGTCTCACAAATGACACTAGTCCAACGAAGACAAAACAAACATAACCATGGAAACAACAAGCTTCAATTCCCTCGCTTTCAGTCCACTCTAACAACAAGTCAATGTATGTACAAACTTGAACATAACACGAACCAAAAAATTATCATTAAACACGTAAATTTATACTACTAATGAACACAAACACATCTCATTTAACTTTAAAATGATAAACTTAAGACAAAAATACAAATGTATATAAAAAAAAGTTTAATACATTTAAAAGTTGAGGATCTTCATCCTTCAATTTTTAAAATTGCTATAAACACTCAATTATGTTACACTATTAATAAGCATGGTTGTAAAAATCTCGTCTAGTCTCGGATTAATCACCGGTTAATCGTTAGTCGGAGGTTCACAGAGTAAACACCGATTAATAGCTAGTCGGTGGCTGACTAGCGATTCCAGCTAAATTCTGGCCAAAATCTATAAATTTTGGGTCGAGTTTGACCAAAGCCTATAAATTCTATCAATTAATCATGTATACTTAAAGATATGAGTCGAGTTAGAGGTTAAAATATGCATACTTAAAAAAACTACATATAAAATGTGTGTGCATATACATAAAACTGAAAATTACATATAAAATCCCGATTTGATTAATCACGATTAATCCCTAGTAATCATAATTAATAGCTAGTCGGTACCTCAACGACCGACTAACGCCTAGAGATTTTTACAACACTATTAATAAGCAAGGAATGGTGATGACACCATTCAAAACTTGTCACGCGGCAGGTATATATGTGTATTATCTATGTGTGTGTATGAGTGTGTGCATGCGCGATGATTCCGATAGAAGATAATTCTCTTGTTTTCACTTCGTAATTATTATATTAATTATGTATTGTTCGATTAGCAATTTATATATTATTTTTACAGAGGTATGTAAATATAAACATGTTTATATGTTAGTTTTTTTTTGTTTTTTTAATTTTATTTGATGTTAGTACCGAACTAGTTTTTTTAATTATTTACTTTAAATTTTGAGAGAAGTCATTTTTTTTAACGATCTTACAATTTATTTTTAAATAACGATGTACCATGATTCTTGAATATGTTGTCACAAAGTGTTTTTTACCCTTATGTTTTGATGTGCAAGCGACCTAATACCAATCAAATATCCACTGTGGAACGCGGGGAATGAATCCATTAGTTAGTTTAACTTACAATGCAAAATATGAACCGGTTATTTAATGTACTGCCAAACCAGAATTTTAAGTCATGAAGTTTTAATAAGGTTCTCTTATCTACCGGTTACAACTATGAGGTCCATAACTCATATTTTTGTTAACCAAAACATAGGTTTTATACATAAAATCCAACAAATTGTGTTGACCGGGTGTTAGCAAATCCTCTTGACTCCCCCCCCCCCCCCCCCCCCCCCCCCCCCCCCCCCCCCCGTGGCGAAGCTTGACCCAAAGGTTCGGGGGGTCGGAAGTCATCGGGGGTCGGAAGTTACCAGTTTCGGGGGGTCGAAAACCAGTTTCGGGGGGCCAAAAACCCTATATTTCCAAAATTTTCTATACAAATACTATATAATCGAAACTTCTGCGCGAAAATTCGGGGGGGTCGGTCGCCCCCTCCCGCCCCTACAATGCTTCGCCACAACCCCCCCCCCCCCCCCCCCCCCCGAGCTAAAGGCGTCCATATGATCGACCTAGAATTTGTAAAACCTAAACCTGAAATTCCGTATGAGATCATATCGTGTTATAAATTACGCTCATATTGTATTCCGTCTGCCATGTAGGGTTATTTATTAAATAGTTGGTTTAAAATGTCACGTGTAATGTGTATTAAATAGTAATAGGTGGCTTATGGTATAACTCTAGAAAATGATTCACGTGATCCGGACCCGGTGACTTATGTAGTTATGTTGTAGAATTAATTGTGTTCACGTTAATATGTTTCTCATTTTCATATATTCTTGTAATCGTGTAATTTCATCAACCAGTATTTTTTTATTATTATTCTTCAAAATTTATATAATAATATGAATATATTGAATTCATATACTTACTTTGTATTTAAATGCAGGACCGGGTTGCTCATCAATAGCATATGGAGCATCAGAAGAAATTGGGCCGTTCAGAATTAACGAGGATGCATCTTCGCTCTATCTCAATAAATATTCTTGGAACAAAGGTTAATTAGTTTTTAATTACATTTCTAAACTGTTTTAAAATTTAAATATTGAATTTTTTTATTAAAATTAGTACTTGTTTGTATGATAACACAGAGGCAAATATTCTATTTCTCGAGTCGCCAGCTGGTGTTGGTTTCTCGTACACGAATACAAGTTCCAACCTCAATCACACGGGTGACAAGAGAACGGGTAGATTTCTATTGATATAAACTTGTTTTTATAGAGTATGTAGTTAGGTTAATTGAAGATAACCTTAGTTTGTATTATTTTTGTACAGTAGAAGTAGTTGCGTATATATATACGAACATTATAAAAAAAAATATTATGATTACGATGGTGTAAGAATCGTCTCTCATAATTTTTTACTAATTAATAAACTTATAAAATGTACAACTGATTGTTGCATTTCATGATGCAGCCAATGATGCGCTTAAATTCCTCAAAATATGGATGTCCAGATTTCCACAATACAAGAATAGAAAGTTCTATATAACGGGAGAGAGTTACGCAGGTATCCTTATTATATCAATTATTACGTTCTGTAAGCAGAAAAACCTAAGCTAAATCTTATTCGAACTCGTTTAAAAGTTGAAAATTTTAAATATTATATATGTATAAATAATCGTATTAACCAATCACCGACAATAAAAGCTGGCTTATGTCTTTTATCTTTTTATTATCTACTATAAAGAACATATTAGCCATCACTTGTTCTTCTGTTGTAAATAATACGAACACAAGAACAATTGATTAACAAAGAAACTATGAAACGATTACTGAAAAGAATTGAATTGGATTATTATCGATTATAGAGGATAACCCCAATTACTGAATATGAAGCCCTATTTATACTAATAAGCTCAAAACGGCTATATTAATAGAAGTTAACCGTCTTATCTAAACTTATTAACATTTTGACACTTTTAGCCTCTGATGTTAGAAGAAGCTAACAAAAGTCTTCATAACTCCAGTTTGACTTCCGTTGACTTTACTAATTGTGACTTGATTATCAACAATCTCCACCTTCAAGTCAACAATTTCTTGACTTTATCCAATTCCCAATCCATTACAGCAAAACTTGAACTTCAAACCCGTCAATGTTTTAGTAAAAACATCAGCTAAATTATCATTCGTATCAATCTTCTGTACTTGAACTTCTTTAGAGTTTATAACTTCCATGATAAAGTGCAACCTAACTTTAATATGCTTAGTCTTCTCATGATACACACTATTCTTAGTTAGCTGCACTGCACCTTGATTATCATAGTGAATCAAAGGACATTCTGAATCAACACCTAATTCAATTATCAAACCCTTTAACCAGATAGCTTATTTAACTGCTTCTATGAGGGATGTATACTCAGCCTCAGTTGTTGACAAAGCAACACCATGCTGCAATTGAGCCTTCCAACTTACAGTATTACCCAACACTTTAAAAGCATAACCAGATATAGACCTCCCTTTATCTGGATCTTTAGCATAATCAGCATCTACAAATCCTTCAACCTTGATCACATTCATTCCTTTATCACTAAATATTAACCCATAGTCCAAGGTTCCTTTTAGATATCTGATTATCCATTTGGCAGCTTCCCAATGATGTTTCCCTGGTGAAGCCAAATATCTGCTTACCAAACTTACAGCATATCCCAGATCAGGTTTGGTGCACACTATAAGATACATCATACTACCAACCATATTTGCATAAGGCACTCTGCTCATATACACATGTTCCTCTTCTGTACAAGGAGAGTCTTGTGCAGAAAGTTTAAAATGAGCAGCCATAGGAGTTGTTACAGCCTTACACATATCCATAGAATAATTTTTGAAATTTTTTTTAACATAGGAACACTGAGTTAACTTCAACTCTTTCTTAGACCTGTCCCTTTGAATCTCCATCCCTAAAATCTTCTTAACCTTACCCAACTCCTTCATTTCAAATTCCTGCTTCAACATTTCTTTTGTGACTTCTATTTCTTCTTTATGCTTACATGCTATAAGCATGTCATCCACATAAAGCAATATGTATACATAACAACCCTTTCTGATATTCCTTAAAGTACACACAAACATCATAAGAGCTTCTGTTGAATTCATGAGTCACCATGAACTCATCAAACCTCTTATACCACTGCCTAGGTGACTGCTTTAATCCATAAAGAGACCTTTATAAGTAAACATACCTTATCCTCATCTCCTTTTCTGATAAAGCCCTCTGGTTGAGCCATGTATATCTCCTCATCTAAGAAACCATTAAGAAATGTTGTCTTCACATCAAGTTGTTCCAGTTCTAGATCAAAAACTGTTGTTATTGACAACATAACCCTTATAGAGGTATGTCTAACAACTAGTGAAAATATTTCTGTATAATCCACTCCTGGCTTTGAACCTTGGTTGTTCACCTTCACTCATCCCTTCCTTCAACTTAAAAATCCCCTTACAAGCCACAAGCTTTTGACTCGTAGGCTTGTCAACTAAGACCCAAGTTTCATTCTTTGCTAGGGAATCCATATCCTCATTCATAGCTTTCAACCACTTGCTTTTATCACCAGAATTCATTGCATCACCATATGTCAAAGGTTCATTAATGCTTTCCTGCTTTGCTGTGACAAAAGCCACAGCAGATAGATCACCACTTTCCCTGAATCTCAAAGGCTTAACAATTTTTCTGCTAGTTCTGTCTTTGGCCATAGAATATTCCTCTCTAGGCTCTTGAGTTTCATCTTCAGAGTCATCAACTATTTCTTCACAGGTACTACTACTTGTCCTACGCTCCACCTCAATTTGAACCTTCTTCAGATTTGGGTGATCATCAATGTTATCAGTTGGTTTCAAACCAACAACATCTTTATACAGCAACTTTTCTTGAAACTCTACATTTCTACTATTAATGATCCTTTTACCTTCTCCTTCTAGCCTCCACAATCTATAACCTTTGACCCCTCCTTCATCATAGCCTAGAAGCACACACTTCTGTGTTCTAGCATCAAGTTTATCTTGACTTATGTGGGCATAAGCTAATGACCCAAACACCTTTAGGTTATCATACCTAGGCTTCTTTCCTGTCCACATTTCAATTGGAGTCTTCATATTGATTCCTCTAGAAGGACATCTATTAATCAGGTAAACCAGAACTTAATCTCATACACCTGACCCTCTCCAATAGGGTTCTATTCATTCTCTTAGCCAGACCATTCTGCTGTGGGGTCCCTGGAATTGTTAAGTGCCTAACAATGCCATTTTCTTTACAAAACTTATCAAACTACCAGTTACAAACTCTAAACCATTATCAGTTCTTAACTTCTTAATTTCCTATGAGTTTGGTTCTCAATCTGTATAGCCCATTCTTTAAACTTAAGAAAAGCTTCATCTTTATGTTTATGAACATATACCCAAACTCTTCTGGAAAAGTCATCTATAATGGAAATAAAGTACCTTGCACCTCCCATAGTTTGAGTTCTTGCATGACCCCAAAGGTCTGAATGAATATAATCCAACATCCCTTTGGTAGTATGCTTCCCTTTACCAAATTTCACTTTCTTCTGTTTGCCCATAATACAAGTTTCACAAAAACCTACATCACAACTCCCCAATCCTTCAATTAACTTCTGTTTCTTTAAGTCATTTAACCCTTGACTACTAACATGACCCAGTCTTCTATGCCATAAGACTGTCAAATCATCATTGTTAGTTGCTACTGATGCAACAGCCCCTTCAACAGCATGCCCATCTAACAGATATACATTATTTTCAATCCTAGTTCCAGTCAACACAACTAATGAACCCTTGATTATTTTTGCCTTTCCATCTTTTAAACTAACATGGTAACCTTCTTTTTCAAAAGTACCCAAAGACAACAAACTTCTTTTGAGTGTAGGGATATACTTGACATTCTTGATATCCACAAGACTACCATTCTTCATTTTGAATGCTATTGTGCCAATTCCCATGATCTCACAAGGTCTGTCATCACCTAGTTTAACTGACCCCAAATACTCATCTCTAAGATCTTTAAAGAACCCTTTCTCTGGTGTCATAGGAAAGGAACAACCTGATTCAAGGACCCATCGATTGGTTACACCATCTGCCATTACGCACAACACATCTGAACTCTCATAACCACCATCAGAGCCATCATCTTAAGAGTTATTATTGTTGTGACTATGATGTGTTCTTGAACTGCTGGATTCTTGTTTCTTTCTTTTCCATTCAGGGCAATCTTTCTTAAGATGCTTCTCAGAATTACAACAAAATAATTCCTTCTGAATTTGGACTTTGATCTTGATCAAAAACTCCTGGAACCCTTGAAGCCCCTTTGATCAATTCTTCCTCTTACAAGAAGACCATCTCCACCTTCATCTTTGGACTCTGTCTTCTTTTTCAATTCTTTATAATTTAATGCAGCAAGAACCTCATCCATTGTGAGTGTCTCTCTTGCATACATCAAAGTATCAACAAAGTTTTCATATGAACTTGGCAGAGATGACAAGAATAGAATAGCCTGATCTTCTTCATCAATCTCCACTTCAATATTTTCAAGATCAAGGATTAGCTTGTTAAATTCATGAGTATGTGCTTCTAAAGACTTCCCTGAATCCATCTGAAATGTGTACAACTTCTTTTTCATATACAACCTGTTGGCCAGGGATTTTGTCATATACAGAGTTTCCAGTTTTGCCCAAACCCCTGCTGCTGATGTCTCCTTTAATACCTCCCTTAAAACCTTATCACCAAGACTCAAGATAAGCGAACTATGAGCCTTCTCCAACATCTCTTTCTTTTCTTTGTCTGTGAGATCACCAGGATGATGATCTTCACTTCTTAAAGCATCCACCTCACCATTATGTACCAATAGTGCCCTCATCTTTAATCTCCACAGACTAAAATCGTTCTTCCCATCGAATTTCTCCAGTTCAAACTTCGTGGAAACCATCTTCAATCACCAGATCTTGAATCTTGACGAATTGTTCTTCAATCGAGCCAACCTGGCTCTGATACCAATTGTTGTAAATAATACGAACACAAGAACAATTGATTAACAGAGAAACTATGAAACGATTACTGAAAAGGATTGAATTGGATTATTATCGATTATAGAGGATAACCCCAATTACTGAATATGAAGCCCTATTTATACTAATAAGCTCAAAATGGCTATATTAACAGAAGTTAACTGTCTTATCTAAACTTATTAACATTTTGACACTTTTAGCCCCTGATGTTAGAATAAGCTAACAAAAGACTTCATAACTCCAGTTTGACTTCCGTTGACTTTACTAATTGTGACTTGATTATCAACATCTTCTTTATAAACAAAAAAGTGCTAATAATTTATTTGGTGTAAGATACAAAGATAATTAGGTTTAACTAAATTCAATACATACACATCCAAATTAAGTTGTTAATTTACCGACATAATGTTATTGTCTTTCTAGGTTGCCAAATTTACCAAATTGGTTATAACCAATCTGATTAATTAATAGGAACTTCTAAAAACCAAAATATCAGGTATAGGTCCGTTTTTACCCTTAAGACTATGGGGTATGGGAATGAGTAGGAGAGCTCATGTGGCATTTAGTGCCGTCAGGAACACCCCCTCCTCCCAAATTGCGTTCGGTGACAATAAAGGTTTCTCCCCCTCATCCCTAACTATCTATCTCTCTGTTTCTCTTTCTTCTCTCTCTCTCTCTATATGTTTATGGGAAGCGTGGGACACCGCCCCCTTGATTGGATGAAGAGCGACTTATCTTAGGTGGAGGATGATCGGCACCATATCGTTTAGCCTATCTAAACCAAACCAAGCAATGCTTAAAGTGTTGTTTGACAACTTCTAAATGGGTAAGCGCTAAACCAGTAAGAGGTCTGAACTATTGAGTGTTGAACCAATAAGAGGTCTGAACCATTCAGACTCAATATAATGTTTACCTATTCAGAGGCAAATGTCTGACCAATTTAAACTTCTACTTGCGAAACAAACTGACTGAATGAGCTTTGTCTGAACGATTCAAAAATTTGTCCCATTAAAAACTCATTAAGAACTGAAACAAACAACCCATAATTCTTAAACAAAATAACCATTATCCATTTTAGGGGAGTAAAATATTTAAAATCTCAATCGAGGTACCACTTCCCTTTAAGAAAAAAAAAACTTTAGCCCAAAAAAGTCTAAAACAATTAATTTCTTTTATTTTTTCTTCTGTATATTTATTCTATTAATTTCTCTCTTTTATAGGTCACTACGTCCCTCAACTAGCCAACAAAATCCATAACTTCAACAAGAATAATCACAAGCCAATCATCAATCTAAAAGGGTTCATGGTAAGTTACAATCTTGACAACATGCATCATTGGGTTGTATACTTAAAACACAAACACACTCAACCAAATAACAATTAACCTACAAATGTACAACTTATTGATGCAGGTAGGGAATGCCGTGACAGACAACAGATATGATAACATTGGCACAGTAGAATATTGGTGGACTCATTCAATCATATCAGACAAAACCTACAGATCAATTATGAGTTCTTGCAACTTCACATTACCAAAATATAGTGGAAAATGTGATAAAGCAATAAACTATGCATGGAATAATGAGTTTGGAGAGATTGATCAGTATAGTATTTATACACCATCTTGTAACAAATCATCTGGTAATGTTACTATAAGAAGGCTCAAGAACACGTTGTTGCGTAGACGCGTTTCAGGCTATGATCCATGCGTTGAGAGGAGAGCTGAGAAGTATTATAACCGGCCTGATGTACAACAAGCAATGCATGCTAATTATACAGGGATTCCATATAAGTGGACTGCTTGCAGGTAGGCTATATGTGTGCATGCATGGGTTAAAAGATTTTTTTTCATGCTTGTTTCTTTTTTACCTTTCAAAACTTCATTTAACATTTAAAATTGATATTTCTCCACTAACTTATAATATGCAACTTTTTTAAGAAAATCCAAAAATATAAAATTTTGTTTAGCTTTTTTTTTTTTGTCTTCAGTCTAATATAAATTTTATTAAAACCGTGTTCTTTCAAAATAGAGTATTTTTTATATATATGTACAATAAAAATATACTTCATTTTAAAAGAACTCGTTTTCTATCAAAATTATGTCAAAATGTTGGAG
The DNA here is from genome assembly GCA_028751855.1 of Ambrosia trifida. Classification (NCBI taxonomy): domain Eukaryota; kingdom Viridiplantae; phylum Streptophyta; class Magnoliopsida; order Asterales; family Asteraceae; genus Ambrosia; species Ambrosia trifida. The sequence continues at coordinate 71,158,525 of CM054132.1, forward strand.
AAAAAAACTTAGGCAAAATCATGTAAAGCATGTATATAGGCTTTTTTTATAAATTCAAATATTACAAAGTTATTAAAGAGACATCGGATTATATGTTGAATTACTTATTGAAAATGAAATTGCAATTATTCTGTTTGGTATGGGGTAATGAAATGGATGAGTTAATGGAATGGAGAAGGTAATGAAATGGATCATTATCATTCCATGTCTTGTTTGATTGTCATATAGGAATGAAACAAAACATTACTTTATGTTTTTTGGTAGACAAGAAAAACAAAGGAATAAAATCAGTGGTTGTGGCGGTGATGGTGGGTTATGATGTTGTTAATGAAGTGTGAAGGAGAGATTGAATGAAAACATTAGGGTGGATGAAATGGTTTTAAGGGAATAAAATGTCTTTTGGAATGGGTGATTCCATTTCATTGACTATCCAAACACATCATTTTTCATTACCTCGTAATGGTTCATTTCATTACTTCTTCCATCCCATCGTACCAAACACTAACTTAGTTTACTTGCTTAACTTACGTACTTGTTGAGTCCTTTTAAAAACTACCTATAAACGCTTATTATTTTTCTAAACCATCAAAAACTCATGTTTTTGCAGTGACGACCTCTTGGAAAACTGGAAGGATTCTCAATTTTCGATGCTACCAACATACAAGAAACTAATCACGGCTGGTTATAGAATATGGGTGTTTAGGTAAACTGTTCAACCATCATGTTTCAAAAAGAACATTCTTATATATCGTTAACTAACTCCATATATGGTATTTTGAAACATATATAGTGGCGACACAGATTCAGTTGTTCCCGTTACTGCAACAAGATTGTCGTTGCAACATCTCAATCTAAAGGTGAAGACACAGTGGTACCCATGGTACATTAATCGACAGGTACTAACATTGAGCCACAACATATAATTGTACATATATATGTGTAATGTTGGTGTTAATACATATGTAATAACAACTTAACAGGTAGGAGGATGGACTGAAGAGTATGATGGGCTAACATTCGCAACGGTTAGGGGAGCGGGTCATGAAGTGCCATTGTTTCAGCCCAAAAGAGGGTTTCTTCTGTTCAAATCGTTCTTGGCTGGCAAAAACTTGCCAAGGTCATGATCTGATTTTAATTTAGGGTTAAGTTATTATAATCAATCTGCAGGAAAAGAGAACTGTGGGTTGTAGTTAAGTATGCATGAATATGATTGGATTTGAATTGATTCAACTCATACAAATTTATATCGAAATTCTGTAAGTGATAGTACTCATGATATATAAATGTAATAAAAAGCAACGTTTGAACGATCATTTTGTGGAATCGGGATAGGACTACTCATGATTACTTTATTATTAGGGGGATGAGGCACCACCCGAAATGGCCCCTGGTACCCCACAGGTTCACTACCGTCGATAACCTGGGTAGTGGGTTCCATGTAGGCACACGTACCATTTTCGTGTTATAGGTCACAGTGTGCTGAAGGTAGAGAGGGGTCATGGATGGTGGCTCTGGGAAGGCGGTAAGAAGGCTTCACATGTGGTGGTGTGCTGGTAGTCTAGATGGCGGCCTGCAATTAACGCGATGCAGGGGTATCTTGAATCTTGAAGGGAGACGCCCCTCCCACCCTTATGCTACGATCCCAAAGTTGACAAATAAAATGAACTAGTGTGTTTAAATGCGCGCGTTGCACACCTTACAATTTTGTCGTATCCAAATTTAAGAACGACATCTCACACAAACATTGGTATATTTGTATTTATTACTTAATAACATGTTGTAAATAAAAAAAAGTTGACTCGCCCCTTGCCCTTCCCATGTTTCGAGCCTAAGACCTTAAACAATAGAAAACATATATTAAAAAAGTGTTTGGACCTTTAAAAAAAACTTGCACTTCCCATGATTTGAACTTAAGACCTTAGGGAATACAAATGCACCAAAAACCACTCCATCACCAACCCGTTTTATAATTTATCATATAATCATATATTTTTATTAATAAATAAGTGTTTGTAAAAAGTGTTTGGACCCTTAAAAAAATAAAAATAAAAACTTACACTTCCCATGATTTGAACTTGAGACCTTAGGGAATACAAATGAACCACAAATCACTCCATCACCAACCCATTTTGTGATTTATTATAGAATCATATATTTTTATATTAACAAATACGTGTTTGTAAAAAAAAGGAAAAGAAATTGTGGCAACACTATTCATTTAGTGGATCTATAAAGTTATGTATGATCATCATACCTTATTAGACCATTTGTAGTGGTTCAAACCCCTTAGAGACATTTTCTTCCATGTGGATGCCACATCAGCAGGAGTATTATTAGCCAAAAATGGGTATAATGGTTCAATTCCCTTTCTTACTACTTCAACATTACCCAATTATTTAATACTTTTATATTTTTTTATTTGATTAGTTTAAATAAGATAAACCTGAAAATACGTAATAAAATAATAAAATATTTCATTAAAATATAAAAAAGTATAAAAATAATTCGGTTAAATGACATTTCTTTGAATAACTAGTAATTTACAAAATTAGCTAATAATATAATAACCTTATAAAACAAATCTGTTAAAAATATTTATACACGTTAGTATTTAAAAGTGCAAAATTAAAAATCTAAAATTATGAAACATGTCTTTCAAAATAAAAATATTAAAAAAATAATCTAATTAAATCTGAAAGAGCCAAAGACCACACACTACTTAGGGTCCACCTATCATTTATCTTTCTCGATCTATATGTTCCACACACACAATACCTATGCATAAACTACTATGGTGTTGTTTGTTTTTTAAGAGGTAAAAGGTCTAAGTCTATAGACATATACAGAAGAAGAGGTGGACCAAATGTCTGCAGTCTGTTAGAAGAAGACTGTTTGTTTGTTAACGTCTGCAGCGTAACTTAAAACCATAACCCACTATAACCATAACAAACCACAACCCACCATAATCATAACTCACCACAACCCACCATAAACCACCACAACCCACCATAACCACAATCCACCACAACCTATAGTAATATTATTATCTATCAACAACAAGCTCTAAACCATGATCTTACCAATAATATTATCAAACATATGAACCACTAAAAAAACTCATGCCCACATGAACCTGTAGCTCTAAATCATTTTTTGGGAGGGAAAGGAGGTGATGGGGAGGGGTTGGGGATGGAGGAGGGCGGTTGCGGCAGTGGAGGGCGGAGGAGGGAGGAGGAGAAAGAGAAGGAGAAGGAGGAGAAGAAGTTTTAAAAACCCTTTTTAACCCTTCTTCTACTTCAGTAAACTGATTTCTATACTTCTTCTTCATTTCATTCAAAAAACCATAATCCCAAAATCTCAAAAATCCCCAAATTGAAGAACAATAAGTAATGGTTTACTGTAATTGTTAAAACTATACAGTTCTCTGTGTGTTAGTATACCACAGTCATACTCATAGTTGTTCTCCTCTTACTCTTTATCCTCATAAGCAAATGGCCTCTCTCTCCAGCTGGTTATTGTTTATGATGATCGGTTTCATCAAATATCTCATCCTACATGATATCAGAACAAAAAAAACAAGTTACATCAAAATAAATGTTAAAGATGTGGTTATTAATTAACGAAATGAAAAGACTGAAGTTATCATACATTTAATAGCTCTTCCATAACATCTTCCATTGTTATGATTCCTATGACTTCCCCTTCCTGTCTGAACGAAGAAAATGGTTTGTCTGTTATGTTAACAACCTTCGGCAATAATTTATCCGACCACTTTCTGCTCTTTGAGGATTCTACACGCGACAAATTCCCACTTCCAGAAACCTACTTAAACTTGTTAAAAGTGCTCCTGCTGTTTAGGCCTCCATCCCCATTACTTATTGTTCTTCAATTTAGGGATTATTGAGATTTGGGGATTACGGATTTTTGAATGAAATAAGGAAGAAGAAGAGAAATCAGTCGATTGAGGTGGAAGAAGGGTTAAAAGAGGTTTTTAAAACTTTTACCCTGAAATGACTATTTTGTTTCTAACCTTAACTGAGTTTTTTAATGACGTTTAAAATTGGTTCAAAATGACACCAAAATAAAACAGTTGGTTTTCGGTAATTAAAAAAAAGTTGTTTAAAGTGAAATTTTAGACTAACAAGATGATACATAGATACAAAGTGCTACCCAACCAGAAAGTTGATGAAATGACATCTATCTTCTATGTTTACCACAAAATTACCTTTCTACCCCTTGAATACTAGAAAAAAGTCTTCTGCAATATTATATACATAAAAACCCAAAGAGGAATCTTTGATTTCAAAAGAAATGATGTATTAGTCAAATTGTCATTTCACATGTTTACCTATGGAAGCCAGGCCTAAAAACAAGGTACCACCACCAACTGCAACACATCATAAAGCAACTCACCCATCTCTCTCTTCAATCTTATCCTCATACCCTTTCTCTCTCTAGAATATCTTTTCTTTTTACCTTTTATTTTTAAATTGCTTTCATTTTTTCTGCTTCTCTCTGCCTTGTATTTATTATTATTATTATACTATTTATGTACAGATAACACATCCCACAAGAAAAGGGAAGAAAGAAAAAAAAAATGAAAGCTTTGACATACCCATCATCAGAAAATAAAGAAAAGAAGAGTCCATACACACCATTCATCCTCTCTGTCCTCTCTAATGGCCCATTTGGACCAAAAAATTACATGTAAAAAAAGTCTTGAAAGATGAGAGAGAGAGAGAGAGAGTAAAAGAAATGATAGAGAGAGAAAGAGGAAACATAGATTATGTCTTCAAACTCTTTAACCAAACCAAACCAAACCCAACCCAACCCAACTCACCTCACACAGTCACCCACCCACACACACATACACACACAAAAACAAATCACATACAGACCAATTAATATTATGTTTGTTCCACAAATACCCTTCTGCAAACCCCCAAAATTCTCCATCTTCATCACTCCATTGTCCACCAACTCAAGAAAACATGTGTGGGCTTTTTGGGGATTATTATTATTATTATTACTATTATTATTATTTTTATTATTTGGTCAGTTTCATCAACATCAACAGAGAAAAACAGGAAAAGCAAGAACCTTCTCTCCTCTCCCCCACACCCATTAATCTCTCTTTTAAAGACTTTCTTCCCCACACCTCTCTTCTTTCTCTCATCCTTCTTTCAAGACTCTATTTTTATATATTATTTTTCATCAAGATTGTGTCTTTTCTTATCTGATGAGTAAGAAGATGAAAGGGGTTGCTTTTGATCCATCCATTCATGTTTCTTTTGATCATGTTAGGGAAAGATTTAAGCACCAAACCCTTGTTCAAGATTATCTTGACTTGCAACAGGTATCTTTTATTTTATTATTTTCTTTTCTTTTTTATCTGTTTATTTATGCTTCAAGATTTGTTGTTTTGATCTTATGTTGTGATATCTTATATGATTCTTGATGTTTATATTGATCTTTATGTCATCTTTTATTTGTGTATGCCTCATAATAGATCTATTGTTTTTGTTCAAGATTTATAAAATAAAAATAAAAAAAATATGATTTTTCTCAATAAAAGAATTTGACCTTTGATCCATGTTTTTCCATGAATTTATTTATGTATTCTAGGTTAGGGTTAGGATTTGAACTGGGATTGAGAGATAAAAAAAAAAAAAACACCATGTTTGCTGATTTGCAGTGTTTTTTTTATTTTATTTTATTATTATTATTATTATTATTATTATTATTATTATTATTATTATTATTATTATTTTATTTTTTTTTTTGGGGGGGGGGGGGGGGGGGGGTTAAATTTTGTTTGATTTGCCAATTACAAAAGGGTAATTGTGTTAAATCTTTTATGATCTTTTGTAAAAATATTGGTTATGTCTGTTTTATACCATGAAATGTGTTATTGGATATTATTTTGAATTTATAGGAAACAAATGCTGCAAGAAACAAATTGGAGGTTATGAAGCAAAAGAAACATACTTTAGAAGCTGAAGTTAGGTATGGTAAAACCTTGATAATTATTTACAACATATTCAATCGAAATCCCGAATAAATGTTCATCAAGATTATGGTTCTTGAAATTTGTTATTCCAGATTCTTGAGGCGTCGACGCAAGTTTTTATTGAATACCAGATCGTCGACTTCACAAGAAGCGAAATCGCATAATATAGAAATAGCCCAATACAGGAAAAGCAAGAAGGAGAAGGTTAATAGCGCGAAGAAGGCTGCGACTCTGCCCCATTTGCCCCGGGTTCCCAACCTAATTCAGAAGGGGAAAATGTATACAAAGAAGAAAAACGTCGTTCCAAGTCAACCATCTCTCGCGTTTGACTTGAGCAGAAATGTGAATTTGCATGGTGTTGATCTAAACCAAAGGGTTTTAGGGAGCGAATTCAACCAGAAAGAAAACGGTGTTAGTGGTGAGAAACCGTTGGTTCAAGCCCGTGCTCCTATATTCGACTTGAACCAGATATCAGTAAGTTTTAGCTAACTTTAACGAACGTTAGGACCCTTTTTGAAGCGGTTTGTTAAGATTTTGTAACGGTTTTTCAGATGGAAGAACAAGAAGTGCAAGAGAGCTTGGAGGATCAAAGAAAAGAGCAACAGAATGATTTAATGCTATCGGTTTGTAGGAATGTTGGCGATGGTTCAACGAATAGATCAGGGAAGAGGAAGATTTCGTGGCAGGATCCTGTGGCTTTACGCGTATGAACCAAAGGTTTATTAGACGGGTATGAACGAACTAAAGGTTATGTAGATGGGTTAGGTTAATCTATAACTATATATACTTCAAGTCCAAGACTTTGATCATGTTTTGGTAATCGGTTGTGGTTATGTTGATATGTTCTTTTATAGTAAGTTTATGGTTTTAAACAAGTTTGTGTAAATAAAGGTTTGCGGATTTACTGATTTTTTTTTTTTTTTTTTTACAAGAAGATAGTATGAATGATGAATATAAATCATGTATGTGATGATCAATGATGTGTTTGATCTATTTGGCTAAGTAAACAAGAACATCTTTAGCTACACACCTCCCAAAAGTATTGACACACCCTGAAACTATCATATGGGGCGTATGGACCCATACGTCCCATATGGGTCCACACTTTAGTGACTTTTGTGCTAACAATTGTTGCGTGTTAGATCAGTCACCCTATATGCCCCATATAACACCATACGCCCTATATGGTACCATACGAGGCGTATAGAAGTACGAGGTCACATGTTTCATATGTCTGACATTGAAAATTATGCCTTGTACTTCTATATGCCTCGTACGGTATCATATGAGGTGTATTGAGGTTTTTGAGCACCGAATCCAGGGTTTGACTGCAATTAATAATGAATGTTAAACCATATATGGCGTATGATGCCATGTGTAATTAATTTGGTGGGTGTGTAGTTACTACCACCCTTAAAGTTTTAGTATCTCATCAATTTGGATGTACATAAGTTGAGTTGTTTGTGAGCTAATTGAGATTACGTTTGTCAAAAGATTGACGTGAATCAAATTTAAAGTTCTTAATCTAAGATCGTAATCTAATATCGTAAAGTTCTTGATGAGACGATTTCAATGCCGTTAGAATAAGTTAAATCAAAGTCCATTTGATACCCTTCCAGCGAGTTTCTATTTTTAGACGACTATGTATTTGAACTTTTCCCTAGTATTCCTAAGTTTGAAAAATTACTCTGTGAGCTAAGGTAGTGCTTAAAAGTTGCAAGCCAAACTCGAACCAACATAAACCGGAAGCAAGTCAAGCTCGAGCTCTCTTAAATCGAGTCTTAACAAACACACATAACTCAATTCAAACACCATACTTCACATGCCACCAACATTTATGACAGCAATCATATTACTTGGGTCATACAAGTTCAAATTCAAAAACATTTCACAGCAATACTATAATAGATTAAGCATGACTTCAATTGCCATTACAAAACAAAAGTTATGGGAAGAAAAGGTATCAACTTAAAGTATGATATGTTATCTGACCCGTTTCGAGCGCCTTTCAAACAGGGACAACAGAATTATAATGCTCACCGAGCCCAAACGCATGCTTATGATACGACAACATAATACTTGAACCCAAAGACTCACCAGATTTGTACTCTTTTCCCATCTCCACATCAGGAAAAGATCCCGAAAATATCATGATATGTTTCTTCAAGCAATGAGTCAAAGCACCAAGTTCAAGTTGACCACCCCAAGCAGCCGTTGACTCGATTTCGTTACAGTAACTCGCAAACCTCTTCTCTACAGCAGGATCATCATAATCTCCATCTGTAACAGCTTCTGACAGAAAAAATGGAAGAAAATCGGACGAATTTTGCCGCATATAATCAGCCACCATTTTTCTAAGTTCTTGAAATGTGTAAAAAGTCAAACCTTTGACTTTTAATTGGTCTTCAACAGCTCTGTAGAGACAATGCCCATCTGGTTTGATTTCATTAATCATCAAACCAAGCGGTTCAAGTTTTTTCTCGAGTCTTTCGCTCTCAACCATTCGATCGCTTACAATATTGCTTTGTTCTTCTTGTATTCTTTGCTCTCGGGCTGCTTCTTGCTGGGCCCGTTTTTCTTTCCTTTTTGCGCTTTTAGTAGGCTTTGAGTGCTCGGTTTGGTTGGTAACCGAGACACCGGCTATGGCTTTTGCTAAAATATCAATATCACTAGCTTTATCTTTCCCAGTAGCGTTTACGTTAGCATAACCTACAGAAGCAAGTTCGGTTGCATGTTTTTCCTTCAGTTCCGTAGTGAGTTGAGACATTTGTTCTTCCACTTGTTTCTTTTTAGCTTTTTGCTCGGCTTTGCTTCCTTTTGCAGCGGCTTTTTTAAGTGCGATTTCCTTGTTTTGTAACTGAGTGATCTCTTTCCTGTATGTATACAACTTTTTAAACTCAGTCGCATAATTTACTCGTAATTTTTTTTTCAAATGGGTACATATTGATAATGCTCTAAAATAGAAAGTAGAAACGGGTTGAGAGTCACGCGAAGTGTATTCAAAATGCATAAAACCTTCATGATCGTTTTATTATAAGACGAGATTATCATTGTCTAGTAACATAGTTCAATATCATATTTAACAAGGTTTAAAAGTGCGGAATTGTGCCTCGAGGCGTTTTCCCTTTGCCTCGCGAGGCGTACCGAGGCGGAAGTAAAAAATAAATATAAATATTATATATTTTATAAAAAATGAAATACTAACTCATTTGGTCATCAGATTCATTAAAAACATCAAAAACAAACATTAAAAAGACATGGAATGCTTGAAATTGACACAAAAGGTTCAAAACATCAAAAACCCATGAGGCACACCTGAGGCGCGGTTTTAGTTACCACCTCAGCTCTATGAGGCGCACGTACAAAATAACACCCTGAGGCGCCCCCTCATCCGTTTTTTTAAACCATTATATTTAAAACATTTTTTTATAAAACTCAATAAGGGAAAGAACTAAAAGAACTAAAATAAGTTGAAAGAGTCTTAGACAACAGTTTACCTGTGCCTTGAAAGCATCTCCTCACGCGTTTCTTTTTCTACCATAACCTCCTTAGTTTGATTTTCCTCCAAATCTTGTGTATTTTCCATTCTCAAAAATCTGTAATTACAATGAGCCAATCTAAGTAACCTCATCGTAATAGTCATTAGTCTTATAACTTTTTAAACTTAAAATGACATGAAATATGATCGTTTCTGAAATTAGTGAGCCATTAGTTCGTTATCTTAGACAAAACATAAGTATAGTTCAAGGTATGTGCCGTAGTAAAAAAACATGTGCACGCAATATAGCAGTGTCAAATTACACAGATATATAATAGTGCCAAGCAGTTTGGCTGTTTTACTGCGTTTATTAGACAAATTTATCTGTAAACGACAATTCACAGTGAATTAGAGAGATTTTAACCATCAAGTACATCAAATTTGGTCTGTTTAATGTCAAATGAAGGCATAAAATAACGCCAAACGGTTTGGCTGTTTTACTGCTTTTACTAAAAAAACATTAATGAATTAGTACATACAAAATAAGATGCACTTAGACCACACGTCGTGGTAAGGAAAAAAATTAACACCCCTGTCCACTTGGAGTATTTTGATTGGCTCAAAAAACATAAGTAAGCTAGTTTCACGGCCAAGTCCAGCGTGAAAATATTAACGCCATTCGATTTTAAGAGCATTCATGCCTTTGGGGGCGGTGCACACAAGCGTTTTGGGGCGTGGAAGGCTGAAAACCGCCCCAATCCACGCTCCAATACACCCGGTCTTAGAACCATCTAAACAAAGAGGTTTTAAATAACAAAAAACGCCAACCACTATCGGAAGAAAAAAACAGATACAAAGGGATATATGCATCGACTTTGTAGAATCACATTCTAACTTCTAAAATTGTTTTGATCTTCAAATCTTAAATAGATTTTTTTCTAAAAAAACCGAAGACAAGAGACTAACACCGGTTTCAAATATGTAAGAAAATTATATAAAATTCAATCATGTAGATGATAAGAACAAAAAGATTAATCATAGATTCATAGGATGAACTGAATCAACTGATCATTAGCTTAGGGTGTCGCCATTGGGGTTGGTGGCCCAATGGTAGAAGCAAAGCTTCTAAGAACACTTAAACGGGAGATTATGGGTTCAAGTCTCACAAGAAGAAGAAATTTGCCGTTCAAAAAAAAAAAAAAAAAAAAAATAGCTTAGGGTGTAGGGTCCCTCCTAAAACTACCCAAGGTACCCAAACTGAACCAACCGATGAGTGAGTGCCACCTCATTTTTACCCAAATTGAACCCAAAGTACCCAAATCATTTGCGACGGTGTTCCAAACTACCCAAAATTCATTGGCGAATCCAGGAATAACTTCCATGGGGTTCCTTTAATAGATTTTCGCTGATTTTCACTAATTTTTCAACTTTTTCCACTAAAATTTTCAATTTTTTTCCAAATCGAGGGGGTTCCTGGGAACCCCGGAACCCCCTCTGGATCCGCCACTACGAAAATATATTTTTACCAAATCTACCCAAAGTACCGTTTCTCTTTTCGGGTTCATCAACCAAAATGGATTTCCCGATTGCACAACCCGAACCAATTGCGCTAGTGTTCTAAAAGTACCAAAACTACCCGATTGCACTACCCGAAGGTGCCCCCTAAACCCTTATCTCAAAGTTAGTACTTCCCCCTAAAGTTCACGATCCTCAATGTCATTTTTTTTTTTATGCAAAACAGCCAATTACAAGTGACACGCAAGTAAACGGGCCACAATAGGTTTTGTGTTGGGTATACCCAACGTGCATTATTTATAAACTAACAGGTATACCCGAAAGGCCGAAACCCATGTGTATACCAGATACCCAACGGGTTTTTGAGCCGAGTATGGAATTGGGATTATCCAAACCCGTCCCATTGCCATCTCTAATCCAAAACAACAAAGTGAAAGTCTTTCTTATAAAAATAGCAAAAGTCCCAATCTTTTCATAAATCTGAGTACCAAAACACACACACACAATCATCTCAAAACTAGATTCCAATCAACAAACAATAACGTTAAATGAAACCTAATATTAAAATCCACTCAATTGATTACTACAGATATAATAAATAGATACAGATGTTTATGGGTATTGAATCTATTGTTCTAAAGATTAAAAAAAAAAGGAATATACCGTAAAAGGGTCTTGAATGGGGTACTGAACAGCAAGCAGCAGCAAAAACATCACTAGGTGCACAAAAGACAGGGTTTTTATTATTAATCGATGTAACATGTTTTGTTTTTTTATTTATTTCGAAGTCCCTTCAGTTTTTAAAATTATAAAACAGACCTTCTACATTTTATGTGTTGAGGTTATTAACTTATTATTATTATTATTATTATTATTATTATTATTATTATTATTATTATTATTATTAGTATTATTATTATTATTATTATTATTATTATTATTATTATTATTATTATTATTATTATTAGGTGAACCGAACGAACACGAACAAAGGCATGTTCATGTTTGTTCATTTAACGTTAACGAACACATAATCGAACACATTTTTGTGTTCGTGTTCGTTCATTAAGAAATTTATCATGTTTGTGTTCGTTTAAAACCTGAACGAACATAAACGGACGTTCATGAACAAAATAAATGTAAACGATTTTGTATTACTAGAAAAACACAATTACTAATTGGTTATATTTATATAAGTAGCTAAAACCCAATTTATGTTAATATTTATACAAATATAACTATTTATGTAATTAATAAACTTAAGCGAACATAAACGGACGTTCACGAACATAACGTTGTTCATGTTTGTTTATTTAGCTAAACGAGCTTCCCGCCGAACAACTTCACGAACAGCTCATTAACGTTCAGTTCGTTTACATGCCTAATTATCATCAAATGAAGAATGTGTTTATCAGTCTAAAACTGCATAGCACAAAATAATGAAACAAATTTTAAGATGATGGACCATGTAAATCACTTTTAGGTTGAAATATTTTTGTGTATACGAAATCGATAATTGGATAAAAACACAAAGTGTTTTTGCAAAGAACGAGATGGGTTTTTTTTTTTTTTTTTTTATTGTGAATAATGAAATTGTAATTTGTTTGTTAAAACAGACCAGATATATGTTCTTTATATAGGGGTCCAATTATCATAATAGTTGAGGTAAACCGTTGCAATGCTTCATAAAAGTGTTATGAGAAATGTCCATGTAAATTCAAAGCATTTTCCGTTACAACTTTTTATAACTATAATGTATACCCAAAGCACTTTTATTATCTCGTATCAATATTTATTATGATTTCACATTTGGTCTTTTAGTAAATTATCGTCATTAAAAGTATGTTCGTTCCTCCTTGTGGTAGAGTGGTATCAGGTGATGAGGGAGAGACACTTGACCTTTGTGGTCATGGGTTAGACTCCTGAGCCAGCCAGGTTTTACCGGTTCGCTACCGTCGTGCTTTCGGGCGGGTATGCGGGCCGGGTTTTCCCAGGAACTGGCACACGGGTGGGCTAGGGGCTCTCGTGCGTGCAGGTTGGGCCACCGCGAGGCTCATGAGTTCGGCTCCGAGTCTGTGGGCTTCCCTTTGCCAATGAGGACCGCGTACGAGAGTACCCGACGATTCTTTAGTTGGCCGTTAAAAAAAAAAAGTAGGTTCTTTCCGCTATAATCACCAACAAAGAAGTTATGCACAACCCATTTTGCCTATAGCCCAAGCCAATGAATAAGAAGTCATGTGTCATGATCACAAAGCACATATACATATGTACCCAATTTTTTGGCTTGTTGTGCAATCATTACATTTCACCAATCATTACATTTCACTATGTGTGTCATCACTGAATTTCTTTTTTTGTATGAGTGTACATGTCTCCTATTATAGAAATCAACTGAAGCGTTTGTGTATTGGATTAAGTTTTATTCAGCCCTGCATCCAAGGGCTGCTCTGTTTCTAGCCATCGACTTTTAAAATGGCTAAGTGGCTTATTTGTATAAGAAGTATAGAAATAGGATAGAACACAATGGTATGAAAGATGTATGTTTTTCTTATTACATCAAAGAATATTACAAGCCAAATAAATAGTACTAGAAACATGAGGAAAGAACTAATCTTAGGGCATAATAGAAGGAGAACTAATCATAGGGCATAATGCAAGGAGGACTAATCCTGGGTCATAAGGCTTTCGGGTGTGGAGATGCCCCACCACCCCCGTCCCACCTTTTTTTGCCCCGTCCCCCGTCCCAACACTGCCCCCACCCTCGTCTTCGTCTCCCCGTCCCCCACGAGACGCCCGGGACAGGTTAATCACAAACCAACATTTTTCATGGACCAATGGGAGGTCCATGTCTCACCCTCCCATGTCTCAAACACCACCCCACTCCCATGTCTCCCTCCTTCATATTTGACCCTCACTGACTAATTTTTCTACGTAGCATGCTCCTCTCCCGTTTCCACACCGCCTAGCAAATGCAAGAAGGAAAATCCGAAAAGATATGGACCAATCAATAATGGATATAGACAAAAAAAAAAAAAAAAAAAAATCCAATACCTATCTCATTCACTATAATAATTTTCAAATAACAAATGATGCAATCTTTTCTTTTGAAAACTTTGGTATTGGATACTTGTGCAATTGTGCCCCCAAGGGGGAGACAAATGATTAAATTTCACAGTGTCGTCATTCTATTTAGAATTTAGTCTATTTGTCTTCTATCACATTCCCTTGAATAATTTCAAATAACAAATGATGCCAGTCCTTTTGAATTTTAACTTAAAATGTTATGTACCCCTAGACAAGGATTTGGACCTTGCAAAAAAACATTAAACTACTCTTAAAAAGAACTTGAACAGTGTCAGTTGCAAACTCATGTTTTTTAGTTGACTTGTTTTAAGTTAGAGAGATTGGTGGTACCACTAAGGGTCAGTTTTTTTGTAGCGAGTAGCCATGTGTGGGTGGGTATCTATGGTCGCAGTGGTGGATCCAGCTAGGGATGAGCTTTTTTGCGGGAATGCCGGTACCGTACCAGTACCGTGCCGATACCGGTACTGACCGAACGTAAACGGTACGGTGTTCGGTATTCATTTTTCCTATATTCCGGTACCATACTGGTAAAAACCGGTATTGATACCAAATTGTAATTATATAATTTGAAGGGTTATTAGTGGGAATTATGGATATTATGGTCAGTTACAACTTACAAATATGTTCGACTAAAATCATTGTATGATCATATCATGTATTCATTTCAGAAATAATCACCACTAAAGATCCAATAATGTTTCCAGCCATCTGCATAATCACCACAAATTCAAGTAAATTGTATCAAATTTAATGGAAGATGATTAATATGATGTGGTCTGTATTTGAGATTGTATTAACAATGGTCAAACACACTCTAACAACTTGAAGAATCAATGGTAGAATGACTCTTGAGGTTAGTTAGACAAGAAGAAGACAGCATAATTGAGAGAGAGAGAAAGAGAGAAACAGATTAGAGAAGGAAAGGTTTATTATTAGGGGAAATGGATTTAAATACTCCCAACTATCGCCTATTTGCGGATAGCACTCCCAACTATCACTTTGGCGGATAGCACTCCAAACTTTCAACTTGTCGGATTTTATCACTCCCGAACTAACTGAGGTCTAACCCAGTTAGTGTTTGTGGCCAAAATGTAAAAAACAAAACTTAAGGGACCATTTTTGAAACTTTTTATTATTATTATTATTATTATTATTATTATTATATATTAACAGAGAGAGAGGGAGTTCAGAGAGAGAGAGAGTTCAGAGAGAGAGAGAGAGTTCAGAGAGAGAGAGAGAGAAAGAGAGAGAGGCGGAGAGAGAGAGACTCACCACCACCATCTGCCGCCCCGCCACCACCACCACCACGTTATTACTGTGGGGTCATCTGCAATTGAACCATCACCCTCACCCTCCACCACCTCCACCACCACCACCATCACCTAACTTCATCTCCACCCCCTTTCTCTCTCTAAAACCCTAATCCCCAAAATTTATAACCTTTCTCTGTAACAAGCAATGAAGTACACGTAATTGATAATTATATCTCAACATACACAGATCGAAACCCTAGAAATCGACGTAATATTGAACCGAGGGTCTTAATTTTATGAAATCGGGATGAATTTCAAAACCCTAGAAATCGAACAGTATAAAAAAAGGGGGAAACAGAAAATTAAACCTAGAATGTTCCTTACCGGTGGCGGCGGCACACGGTGGTTGTAGAGATACGAACATTTCTGGGAAAATGATGACGACGACGAGGTGAATAGGCTAGATGGAGCAGGTGACGCTGGTGGTATGGTTGTGGTACTGATGGAGAAGATGATGGTAAAGGTGTTGTCGTCTTCATCCATGGTCGTCTTCATCGTCTGTCCATGGTCGTCGTCTTCATCGATAGAGATGGGTGGCTTCACTTATTATTATTGTCAATATTATTATTATTATAATAATAATAAGTGTCACTTAATAAGTTTAAAAAAATGTCACTTAAGTTTAAGTTTTTATATTTTTGCCACGTAGACTATCCTCTAAGTTTAGTTTTTTACATTTTAGCCACAAAGACTAACCAGGTTATAACTCCGTTAGTTTGGGGGTGATGGAAGAAAGTAAGTTGCAAGTTGGGAGTGCTATCCGCCAACCAGTGATAGTTGGGAGTATTTAAATCCATTTCCCCTTATTTCACACATACTAACTGATACAGACTCTTTGACTTATATAGTCAAATATTACAAACAACTCAAAAGACTATTTTACCCTTATTCATCAGCTAACTCCTAAATTGACCCATATCAATATATGGTAACGTACTTGCTGCATTAAAACTTCAGCAACTGTCGTATTTTCCAAAACCCTTTTGATGCATTAGGGGTGATTTTATGCCTTGGAATAACTTGCATCTTGACTGAAATCCGACAACTTTTATGCCTTGGAATTTAGGATACACTAAAACGGAAATGGGTAAATGATCGTATCAAAGCGGTATCAAGCGGTAAATTACCGAAAAAACCGGTACCGCGGTACAAGCGGTACGGTATCCGGTATTCACTTTTCCTCAATTTCGGTACCGGTATTTCCGGTATCGGTACCGGTATCATACCGTTATCATCCCTAGATCCAGCCCACTTTTGTGGGTTAGAACTTAGAACCCATTAGGTTTGGAAAAAACGGAAAAACTCAGTAAAAAACTTGTATGATTTGAAAAAAACTAAAATTGGAAAATCATAGATTCCTGAAGCCGCCACATTCTGTGGATATTAACATCTAAACCAAAGGCTAAAACTCTACTCTATGATAATATATCGATGATTCAATGCTCTAGTGTAGCAGGTATACATGATTAACCCGACTCCAAGATTGGACATAAAACGAATGAATGTGCATATCAATAAACCTTGAACATAATGTTTTCGATCAAATAAACTCCTAACCATCACTTATTCAAACATCAACCAAAAACTTGTTAATTAACTCGTTTCTTTTTGTGTTTCTTCTTCTTCTTCTTCTTAGTAGGCTTTTTCTTGATTTTCTTGCTCATAGGTGCCACTTTTGCTAGATGTTTCTTTCCTGATAAATGCTCTTTTAGATGTCGTGTAGATGTAACAACTATCTGACAAACTCCGCAACTCAAATCCTCCTCCTTCGCTGCTAGTGGTGATGCTTTCCGTTTCGAACCAGATGGCAGTCCCTACAATAATGTTTTGAAATCACATTGTAAACCGGTTACAACAAAGCCAGCAAAACATTACACTTTAACTTTAACTTTCTTTCTACAACCTTGTTACAACAAGAAGTTGACTTTTGTTGACCAGACCGGCTTAGCAAAACAACCGGGCTGGCAAAAAAGTCTAGTCGTGTTAAACAAGTTAGAGATACGACGCGATTAACATAAACATAACTTAACTATCAAAACATAAAAATGACTCGCTTAACTTTCTTTTTTCTAAACGGCTTAAATCACACCAAATCAGTCTTCGCGGGCTCAAACCATTAACTCCAACGATTTTGCCACTTGGACCCACCCACCCTAATAAACGACTTGTTTAACTAGTTTATATCTCATCTATGTAACTTTTATATATTTTATGTACAAATGATTGAACATGCCTTCACAATTTTAACTATTTTTTTTTTTTTTTTTTTTTTTTTTTATTTAACTTCATATTCATTAACCACGAAATAAACCAAGTTACATCTGGATAATGGGTAAGCGAGCAACAAGCTGCGCCGCTATCCCCTTTTGAATCGCAAAGCCTATTCTACTAAATACAAACTTTTGGTTCCTCGGGCTTTAACTATTTAAAAATATATATATAAAAATTATATAGCGTACCTTTTATATTAAACACTTTTAATCCTATCATAAATCATAAATCATAAATAAATAATAAATAGTATTGAAACTGTGTTTAAAAAAACACACAAAAAGATCAAAGATAAAAAATAATACTCACCAAACCGATTATTTCTTTATTATTGCTAACTGACTTTGACTGATTAACAGTCAACATTTTGATCTTAGGAGACGGAGGCCGCCACTGTAACGGAACACTCTCCGATCCACTAACGTCGTGACATCTCTCCGTCAACGGCATTGAAACTCTTCTACTCGCATACGAAACCGGTTCACCAAGCCACATCATCTCCGGTTCAAACCGGTAACCGTAACTAGTCAAAGGCGGTCTCAACACCAAAGCTGACGTCATCTCATGTTGTATATTTAGCTCTCTCCGAACTTCAGCTTCCAAAATACGACGTCGTTGTAGCTCATATGTTATTATCTCTTCTCTTATTCTCTCTTTCTGAAGTTCTCGATGGATTATTGCTCTCATATCCATCGGTTGTATGTTTACACTTGCTCTGTTCCATGATCCGTCTGCATAATGTGAACAATGAAAATGTTAATATTATTATATATTAAAAAAATAAAGGAAAGAATGAAAATATGTGATGCACATACCGATTTGAGTGTACTCCATTGATATATTAATGTATTATTAATCACATAGTGGTTTGTAGGGGAAGAAGATGAGAAGATTATATAATGAGGGAGATAATGGTTTAAATTTTGAAATGAAAATAAGTGATTTGACATGACATGCAGAATATAATAGTAAATAATAATGGATGGATGAGTACACAGTAGTAGTAGTAGGTCTTTATTGGAAATCAACATGGAGTATAATTACTAAGGTGCACGTGGATCAATTCTGAAGGTCAGTGTTGCGGTTTTACGACTTTTGCGTTACCCATTACAAAATGTAAGGACGAATAAAATTTTTTGGACGTTCAAAAAAAAAAAAAAAGGAAAATGGCCAAAATAGCCCCTTGACCGAGCGTTTTGCGTAAATGGCCCCCTCCACCGTCTTTGGAGAGACGGGACACGGTTTCCAAAAGGACTGAACCGTCTTCCGAGATCCTTTGGATTCCAACCAGTAGCAACCCAACACGTGGCGGTTACGATCCCGATGTCTGCCACCCGGCTCCCGTGGCGGCTCGAGACGTGTCAGCGCCGCAAAGCCGTCTCCGGTGGGGTCCCTGAGACGGTTCACCAACGGCTCAAGTTAAGCCGTCTTCGGCTCGGCTTATAATAAAATAGTATATCCGATCCCACCGGAGACGGCTGACGTGTGCGTAACTATACATATTTACAATGGATTTTAACACACGTTTTGCTTTAATATTTATAAAAATGGTTTAGACCTTAATATTAAAACACACACAATAGGGCAAGTGTACCCTGTCATATATGTAGTAACGTACAGATAAGAACCAGATATCGATCCATGGACGCGCGCGGAGCAATTGTACTAAAACTCTGTCCCCGATTTACCAGTAGGAAAATATAAGTTTGAGTTTTGTTTAAAACTAAATTAATTCTAAAACATATAAATAACTTAACTACGACTCCAAATAGAAAATATAACTATATAAGCTATAATACGCCAATCCTAGCATGTTATCTAAATATAATAAGTAATATAGGCGCGTGATCAACATTCCCATTTTCCGACAGTTAGTGTCCCTTTCGGGCATCCTAACATGACAACTATACAGAAAGCTAACACGAATACACACGTTAACCGCTTCAAGTCGTTCATTAGCGAGCAGCTGATATAATCTCACGCAGATCTTCTAAAGATAAGTTAGTCATCCGTTAAGAGTATTCTAACCTCACTAATTTAGGGAAGCGATACCGAATACACAACACAGCCACCTAAACTAGCATAAAGTAGATCATTTCACAACCTATTCCATTTTACCAACTTTGACCCCAGATCTACTAAGATCGCCATTTTTACCAAAATAACTACCAAAGATCATTAACCGTGTCAAAGACTAGTAACGGCACCATTAGGCTTTTTAAACCCTTTTACGTGCCGGTAAGCATTTTTAACCGTTATTCGACTGACTTTAACCAAACCAATACCCGGTTACAGTTTCATGGCATAAACTATTTAACAAGTTAACTAGTCTACTACCGGACGATTAAACGGACGGTTTTTCAACATGTATCCGCCTAACACATTCGACAATCGCTAAAGTCATTCAAATACAGCTACAAATTCATCAACAACGAAACAAGGTTGCGCTATGATCATCAAGATCTAATACGTGAAAAACGCCAAATTTATACAAAACATGATTACATACTAAACGATTGTTTAACGTACTAAATACTATTGTTCTTGCCCGTAGGCGTACGAATAACTATAATAACATCAAAATAGCATACAAAAATCAGATTTGAATCATAAAAAGCTTCAAGGATCAAACCATAAGAATGCTAAATAGATGGATCGGATGATGAAGGATGGAACGGATGGACTTCCGAGCTTGTTAAACGGCTTTCCAGCAGCTTGGATCGTCCAAAAATCGCCCAGAAAAGCTTCCCTCAAGACCCAATGTTGATCAGTGAGCTGAAATGGGGGTTTTATAGCAGAGCAGATGTTTCGAGCGGCCGCGCGAAGCCTTGGAGCGGCCGCTCGCTTTATCACCAAGTGGACCAATTGCTGCAGACGTGACGTAGGCCTTCTGGAAGGTCCCCAGAAATATCTGGGAGGGGCGCGCGGCCGCGCGAAGAGTTGGAGCGGCCGCTCGAAGGGCCTGATGGCCCGTTTTCGCGCCGAACTCTTCGTCTTTTCCTTCCTTGTGTTTCCGGGACATCGTTTAAGACCTGAAATCGTAAAGATACCCAAATAAGTACCAATTCCTATGTACGAGGTCAAAAACGTATGAAAAAGGGAGTTAAACGGGGACTTTTATATGTGTAATTTAACGTATATCAAACCTCCCCACACTTGAACTTTGCTTGTCCTCAAGCAAACACTTAAACAGAAAATAACCGAAAAACTCGCCAAGTGGCAACAAAGGCAAAATATAGCCTGTACAGACGATAATAGACAAGCCAACAAAGATTTATACACAGGTGATAAGATAACTAAAAAGCAACGACTCACTTCCGATCTTACAAGCACGCTAACCCGTACACGACTCACAATGTTCACACACACTCGGTTTTATTTATGATACATACGTGTAATGTGTATGTGTAAATCGCTCCATTGCCAAGACAATGAATCGTGCAATATCATAAGCTTGTCAAAAGATCTAGTCTTCACCAACTAACGTGTGAAAAAGCACAAATCAAGAGGTCTTTTACGGGTTGTAATGTTAGGCAAAGGTAAGGGTGCGGAATGGATATTTAAAGTGACAAATCGGCTAAAACTCGGCGGTTTATGTCTAAATAATATCAACCAACACAACTGTACAAAACAAACGCGAATATAGGCGATTTTTATTTTAAATCGAGCTAACTTATAATTCTTAACTTTAAAGCTCTAAAAACTGCTCGAATACTGCTAATTCACCCTATTTTAGGGTGTTCTATTTTTCTGGATTTTTTTTTTTTTTTTTTTTTTTTTTTTTACATATATATATCTATGATATATATAATTAACTGAAACGGATAATATAATCGACAAACGGGTTCTAAACATATAAACCCGAACACGAACTATTTACAACATATAAACTAGTAGAACAATAACCTAAACCGAGTTTTAACACAAAAGGTTTAAAAGAAAAAGGTTATTTGGTTTAGTGGTGAAATGGTGTGGTAAATAAGAAAAACACGGGATTAGGTTCAACATGGTTAACTAGTGGATAATATATTGGTGCGGGAAACAGATAGAACGAAAAGAAAAGGCTAAATCAAAAGGGTATCCTAATTGCCTCAATCATGTTCGTACAATCTCACACGTATCTGGTCTAAACAAGTATACTAGTGACAAGTTCTAAACTGCACAAAACATCCGGCTCACTCGCAAGCATGTCAAAGAAATATAATATACTCTAAGGCTCAAACGCTCACGTAACCGGAGGGAAATGGGTGTAAGTGTACGAATATAACACGCTCGTATCTCATCTGTTTGTCGCGCCTCGAGTTGTCTTTATCAAAATTTAGTTAGGCTTGATGTTTATACGAGAATATATACATATATGTACTTTTAAAGGTTTTTTTTTTTTTTTTTTTTTTTTTTTTTTTTAACATATATATATATATATATATATATATATATACAAGAGGACAAACAAGATTATAATCCCTCCCCACACTCGAACTTCACATTGTCCCCAATGTGACAATAGAAAGCGTTTATTAATTAGCTATCTATAGTGGGAAAAAGGAGAATAATACTCCCCTGGTATCGTAGAAACGCCCGGGTTTTTGGACGGCATGAGCCCCGATAACGGTGCTCGCCAGTTCCCTGCAACATGAACATTCTTGACAAAACAAACTCATCAAATACACCCATTCATTGTCACACTTATTCAATCAAACCAAACATTAATGAAAATTAAAATGCGGAAAAGTAAATAGTTCAAGTACAAAAAACAAAATAAATCCATGGGTGCATGCGCCCATATACAGTACCAACATGAATAACATAAACAAAATAGTACCATCTTACCAGCAATTTCTCAATCCTCGTCATCATGGCGAGTCCCTGATGATCCCGCTGCATCACCACCTCGCCTCCGCTTGTCCCCCGGGTATCCCCTCTGTGGGGGATTCCCAAAATGGTTTGGGAAACAAGCATGAAATTCAGAGACAAGGTAGTCTAGGGTCGCCCCTTGATGCTGTAGGGACTCGCCGTGCTGGTATAGAGTGTCGCGCGTTTCTGTTCGGAACGCGCCAAACTCATCATAGAAGCTCTGAGGATGCTGATAGTAGTACTGCTGCTGGTGAGGCAGTAGAGGCTCCTGGGGTGGCATGTGCTCATGTGGCCGCTGTGGCTGCTGTGGCTGCTCTGGCTGCTCTGGCTGCTCTGGCTGCTGCTGGTCGGGAGGTGGCATGTGCACTGCTGGTAGCGGGTCCCAGATCGTATTATTTTTACCTTTTAGCCTTATTACCCCGCTTGCGTACTCGTGGACAATCCTCATGTGTCTGAGGACCTCCATGTTCACCCACGAGTCGCCGGGAACCTTGGTCAGTCCCCTTCGCACATTCCTCAAAATACCCATCCCCTTTGCGATTTTTGTCACGTACTCCCCCCCGTATATCCCGCTCCCGGGTCTCATACCTGATGCTGTTGCAAGAAAAGAAGCAACAAGTGCAGCAAGGTTAACTTGAACACCACTTACAAGAGCATATAGAAATAACAAATCAGGTGTGGGGCAGCCGGTTGAATCGTCCTTTTTGGCAGCAGCGGTCCCGCATAGGACCTTTTGAAAAACCCGCAGCAGTGGGTCAATGAGCTGGCTTGCTTTGGCACCTTGGGGGTTATACTGTTGCTCCCCCGTTAATTGTGCCCAAAAAGAGTCTCTCAGAACGTTGTCATTTGGGAATTTGTACATTAGTTCGTTGAAGCTCTCATCCTCAACTTCCTCGTCCGTGTAGATTCCTAAATGGACACCAAGCTCAGCGACTGAGATGTCGCGCCACTCCCCGCACAGACGGAACTGTAGTCCAAAGCGCCTACCGCTACTTTGGAAGTCCGGCTGATCATATTTTCGCGGCCTCTGGTAGTGCAATGTGGAGAAGAACTCGAGGGTGAGTTCCTCATAAACTGGTTCCTCTATTAGGAGCAGGTTCTCCATATGCCCATCCATCATTTCCCGGAATCTTTCTTCTTGGTTGAGCTCAGCTAATGTATCAAAGCAAATCCTTCTAGGCGGGGCGATAGAACGCCTACGCCCCCACAGTTCTGTAAAGGTCTCTATGCACCCGCGCTCTCGCGGGTCCGCGGGATTAAACTGAAGGAAACGGTGCACCATCTGCATTAAAATGCTAAAATATGTCAGTTATAATCGAAGGAATAAGACCCGGACCCAAAACACGCGAAACAAAAAAGTTAAAAATCACATCAGACTTTTCGAGCGGCCGCGCGGCCTCTTGGAGCGGCCGCTCGAAGGGGTCTGCGCGCCATTTTTCGCTCTGCAGCCCCTGTTTTTCGATCCTGTGCATTGGCGTTTGCCCGGTTTCCAGTGTTTTAGCCAAATGCACTCCACAAGCGGCCATTCAAGCACTTGATTTTTGAAAAATTATTAATTTTGGCGCTTGAATGTCCGAACTTGCGCAATTATGAAGTTGTAAAGTGATGTTGGGATTTTAACACCTACGCGCCTTCACTTTGCAAATTACCTTTACTTTGAGTCATTTAGCGCAAGGTGTTTAAAGCCCAAACATTTATGGCATAATCATCGAATTTGGGGCGCGTTTGTTTAGTTATGAAGAACGCCCCAAAACTCATGAATATCCCAACTTTAAACTACAATCTAATAACTAGAATCCTTAAAATTTGGGGATTTGTTAAACGTTATGAAGAATCCCCAAAAATTAAGAAAACAATACAATTATATAACCTAAACATGATGAATTTGGGGATTGATTGAACAATTATGAAAGGTCCCCAAAATTCAACAACAATCCTAACTACATTAACATATATACTAGCATACAATCCTATAATGAAATTAATTTACAAACATACTAAACTATACCAAACAAGAGGTTACAAAATCATTCAAATCCTTAAATAAATTCGGAATTTATTTAAACCTTATGAAGAAAACCCAAAAACTCAAAGATTTGAACAATAATCAACCACTAATCTACATTATCTAAGCAAACAATCCATTCAAGAACATTAGGGTTTGTTAAACATTATGGAAGAACCCTAAAAATTCTGAAAAAGATTAAAGAAACTAAACTATTTTACACTAGAACAAGAGAAATTACAAGAAAACTAGAGATTCATACCTTGTTCTTGAAGATTGGAAGGTGGAATTGAAGGGTTTGGTTGGTGTTCTTGAGAGCAAAGTGGAAGAAATGGTGGGTTATTATGAATGAGCGGCCGCTTAAGAAGATGTAGGGTTATAATTTTTCAGTTTTTAGGTGAAATACCCCTTTTGCCCTTTGCAGAATTTCGTTCAGAGCGTTTCGCGCGGCCGCTCGGCCCCTTCGCGCGGCCGCTCGGATTAATTTTTTTTTTTTTTTTTTTTTTTTTTTTATAACAGCTGGGTGTTTGGAGCGGGCCGCTCGGAATATCCGAGCGGCCGCTCGAAGCTAGGGCTGTTCAAAATCGGATAATCCAAAATTCGAATCCGAAAAATCCGAAAATCCGAATCCGAATTATCCGAAATTTTGGATAATCCGATTTTCGGATATCCGAAAATCGGATTATCCGAAATTTCGGATTCGGATTCGGATCCTGATTTTGAAAATTTTCGGATAATCGGATTATCCGAATCCGAATATTAAAAAAATATATATAAATATATAATATTATATACACTACATAACACAATACACAATCCTAAATCCTTAATCCTTCTAACTCTAAATCCATACTCCTCTAATCCATAGCTGTTGCTCCCTCTTCTTTCCTCTATAACAGCCCCCGTCCACCTCGTATCCGACCTCCACAGCCCCCTTCCATCAAAATAATAAGTTTTTTTTATATATTTGTTGTTCAAATTTCGTTTATCTAACTTCGATTTTTGTTTTTTTAATAGGTTCACGTTTTAGGCATAAAGGAGAACGTTTTTTTATAGTTTTTTTTATTATTTTTTTTTATTTTTTTTAAGTTTCGGATTATCCGTTGGATGATCCGAATCCGAATCCGAAATTTCGGATATCCGAATTTCGGATATCCGAAATTTCGGATTCGGATTCGGATCTCAATATTGACTATCCGAAATTTCGGATTATCCGAAATTCGGATATCCGAAATTCGGATTATCCGATTTTGAACACCCCTACTCGAAGCTACTGATGTGCTTTTTTTCTGCACTTTTCACCCAAACATGCCTGCGCTTATCCGTTTTGACCCGAACAACCAACATACCTGTTTTTTGACGCTTTCTATCATAATACCATGGGTTTGAAGCGACTATCCATACAATCACAAGGTGCGAATCAAACCTGCAAAGACTAAAAACAAACTACAACAACAAGTTAAAATTAAACAACTTAACTACAAATTAAACTACACTATGAACATATATACAATTTGGCGCGCCCATACACGCCGTGCTATATTTATTAACGAGTCGCTAGCTAGACTCACTTCCCCGCACTTATTAGGCGCGCGGGTCGTAGAGATCGATCATCTCCACGGATTTGTCAACCGGTCCATCAATGTAAACTTTGAGGCGATGACCGTTGACTTTGAAAGTCAAACCCTCTGAATTTTCAATCGAGACAGTTCCGTAAGGATATACTTCCTTAACAGTGTACGGTCCTGTCCATCGGGATTTCAACTTTCCTGGAAAGAGACGCAGGCGTGAGTTATAAAGCAAGACCAAGTCGCCTACCTGAAAATCTTCTCGGTGTTTGAGGCGACTGTCGTGCAATCTCTTTGTGCGCTCTTTGTACAACATCGAGCTCTCATAGGCTTGTTGCCTAAGCTCCTCTAGCTCGTGAATCTGCAAGAAACGGGTCTCACCGCCGGTCTTCAGATCCAAATTTGCCGTTTTAAGAGCCCAGAATGCCCTATGCTCCAGCTCGACTGGGAGATGACACGCTTTGCCATAGACAAGCCTAAAGGGAGTCGTCCCAATAGGCGTCTTGTAAGCCGTCCTAAAGGCCCACAGCGCGTCATCAAGCTTGTCCGCCCAATCCTTGCGGTTTTGATTAACTGACCGCTCAAGGATTCGCTTCAATCCACGGTTTGTGACCTCCACCTGTCCACTTGTCTGTGGATGATACGGGGTGGATAACCTGTGGTGGACACCATAACGTGCTAACGCGCGATCAAGCTGCGCATTGCAGAAATGCGTGCCACGGTCACTAATCAATGCCTTTGGGGCACCAAACCGCGAGAACAAGCTCCTAACAAACCTCACTACAACTCGGGCATCATTTGTGGGCAAGGCTTGCGCCTCGGCCCACTTTGATACGTAATCAACAGCCACGAGTATATATCTATTGCCCCGTGAGGAGGGGAACGGTCCCATGAAGTCTATGCCCCAAATGTCAAAGACCTCACAGACCTGAATCGGGTTTTGCGGCATTTGGTCGCGTGCCGATATGTTCGTCGCCCTCTGGCACGAATCACAAGCACCAACCAGTATCTGGGCGTCACGAAAGAGTGTGGGCCAGTAAAACCCGGAGTCTAACACTTTCTTAGCAGTGTAATTCGCTCCATGGTGACCTCCGGTAGGCCCCTCGTGACAATCGCGCAAGATCTGCGCCGCCTCCACCCCAAACACACAACGGCGAATCAACTGATCCGCCCCGACCCGGAACAAAAATGGGTCATCCCAAAAGTAATGCTTTAGGTCCGCGAAGAACTTCCTCTTTTGCTGGTGCGACAATCCTTTGATGAGGATCCCGCACGCGAGGTAGTTCGCAAAATCCGCGAACCATGGAGATACATCTTCCACAGACTCAACGCTCATCAAGAACTCGTGGGGAAAATTGTCATTAATGGTATCCCACGCCGAGTTCTCGGCATCATCATGCTCGAGCCTGGACAGATGATCAGCAGCGACATTCAGGGCACCCTTCTTGTCCTGAATCTCTATATCGAACTCTTGCAGCAGCAAGATCCACCTAATCAGGCGCGGTTTCGCGTCCTGTTTGCTGAATAGGTAACGGATCGCTGCATGGTCCGTATAGACAATGGTCTTAGACAGCACCAAATATGATCTAAACTTGTCGAACGCAAAAACTACAGCAAGAAGCTCTTTTTCAGTCGTGGTGTAATGCTCCTGAGCATCATGTAGAGTCTTACTTGCGTAGTAGATCGGGTGGAAGTGCTTGTCCTTCCGCTGTCCCAAGACCGCCCCTATCGCGAAATCACTCGCGTCGCACATAATCTCGAATGGCAGCTCCCAGTCGGGTGCTACCAATATAGGGGCCTCAACAAGCAAACGCTTAAGAAGGCCAAATGCCTTCACACACTCTGCACCAAACACAAACGGTGCATCCTTCTCCAACAATCGGGTCATCGGACGGGCGATTTTTGAAAAATCTTTGATGAATCGCCTGTAAAATCCCGCATGACCCAAAAAGCTGCGGATCGCTCTGACAGAGGAGGGTGGAGGGAGCCTAGAAATGATATCTACTTTGGCAGGATCAACCTCCAACCCACTTTGGGAGACCTTGTGCCCGAGGACTATTCCTTCCTTCACCATGAAGTGGCATTTCTCCCAATTCAGCACAAGACTGGTCTCCTCACACCTCTGAAGCATCCGCTCCAGGTTCCCCAGACAATGATCGAACGAACTCCCAAAAACAGAAAAATCATCCATGAACACCTCCATGGAGTCCTCGATCATGTCATGGAAAATGGCAACCATGCAACGCTGGAAGGTCGCCGGCGCATTGCACAGCCCAAATGGCATACGCCTGTAGGCGAATGTGCCAAAAGGGCATGTGAAGGTCGTCTTATCCTGGTCCACAGGATCGATAGGGATCTGAAAGTATCCAGAGAAACCATCAAGGAAACAGTAATACAACTTCCCCGACAGTCGTTCCAACATCTGATCGATGAATGGAAGCGGGAAGTGATCCTTGCGGGTGGCGTCATTGAGCTTGTGATAGTCAATGCAAACTCTCCACCCCGTGACGGTCCTCGTAGGAATCAGTTCATTCCTATCATTTGTGACCACCGTCATGCCACCCTTCTTGGGCACAACGTGCACAGGACTAACCCAAACAGAATCCGAGATGGGATATATCAATCCAGCATCAAGCAGTTTAATCACCTCGGATTTAACAACATCTTGCATGTTCGGGTTCAGACGCCTCTGGTGCTGCGCACAAGGCTTGTAGACATCCTCCATCAAGATTTTATGAGTACAGAAAGAGGGATTAATCCCCTTGATGTCTACGATCTTCCAGGCAATTGCCCGTTTATGAAGTTTTAAAACCCTCAACAACTCGCTCTTTTCTTCCACAGTCAATAAAGACGATATGATCACCGGTAGACGTCCCTCCTCATCCAGAAATGCATACTCGAGATGCGGCGGGAGCTCCTTCAGCTCAAAAGACGGTGGATCCTCAACAGACGGCTTTGCCTTCTCCTCTTCCTCTCGCTCAATTTCCACAAAACGCTCCGGACTTTGGGAACCATCATCACCGATCTGATAGACCGGCTGCTCATCTACATGGCCCTCCTGCATAATGCCATCTAGGCTCCCACACAACAGATGTGTGTCCGAAACATCTCTCTCCCAAGCACCTCTGATACGAGAGCTGACACACTGGTCTACTATGTCAAGATAGTATAGTGTATCGTCTTGGCTCTCAGGATGGCGCATCGACCTCTGAATGTCAAAAGTCACGTGCTCATCATTGACTCGGAGTGTGATCTGGCCTGCAGCCACGTCAACAATCGTCCTTGCCGTGTTAAGGAAAGGACGTCCGAGAATCAAAGGGACTTTAGAGTCCTCATCCATATCTAGGATGACAAAGTCCACAGGGAAAACGAATTTGTCAATCTTGACAAGCATATTTTCTACAAACCCCCGTGGATACTTGATCGAACGATCAGCGAGGCGAATACTCATCCTGGTGGGTGAAGGTTCACCCAGATCCAACTTCTCGAAAACCTTATAAGGCATAAGGTTTATGCTGGCCCCCAAGTCTGCGAGTGCATTGCTGACAGTCATATCACCTATCAGACAAGGGATGGTAAAGCTACCAGGATCGCCCATTTTCATGGGCAGTCGATTCTGCAGAATTGCAGAGCAGTTTTCGTTCAACAGAACGCAGGACAGGTCCTCAAGTTTTTGTTTATTTGTGAGGATGTCCTTCAAGAATTTGGCATACTTAGGCATCTGTGCTAAGGCCTCAACAAACGGGATGTTTATATGTAGCTGCTTGAACAGCTCGAGAAATTTCCCGTATTGCGCCTCGTCTTTCTGCTTCCTAAGTCTACCTGGATATGGAACAGGAGGAGTGTAGTCTGTGACTGGCTTCGGTAGCTGTGCTGTACTTGCTGGGACTCGCCTAGCGTGCACCTCGTCCGAAGACTCAGTCTGGACCGTCTCAGTGATCGGTGGTGAGCCCGATGTGTCTGGTCCCGTGGTTTTACCACTCCTCGTCATAATGGCATTAACATGCCCTCTTGGGTTCGGCTCAGTGTTGCCTGGGAGACCACCCTGCTGTCTCTCAGACATCATCTTTGCCATCTGGCCAACCTGGTTCTCTATGGCCTGCATCGACGCCTTTTGGCCCCTCATTTCTCCCTCATAATTTGTGAAGCGCTCCTCATGCTGCTGGTAGCGCTGCTCAGCGATCTGATTGGAATTAGAGGTGTTGGTAAGGAGCTGAGACATCATCTCCTCCAGCTTAGACATACCATGAGGGGCGTGCTGCTGGGAGCTGCTCCCGGCGCCCTGGTTCTGGTATTGGTTCGGTCTCTGCTGGGACGATTGACCACGACCCTGGTATGGCTGTTGGTTGGACTGGTAGGACTGTTGGTTGGACTGGTAAGGCTGTTGGGACTGGTAGGACTGTTGCGGTGCGGCGGCTCTCTGCTGGAATCCGAGAGGGTTCTGATTGGAAGTACCAGATCTCCACCCGAAGTTCGGGTGATTTCTCCAACCCGGATTATAAGTGTTGCTGTAGGGGTTATTCTGGGGTCTCGTTTGATTACCCATGTAGTCCACTTCCTCGTGGCCTGTATACATCACCCCCTGAGCACACGAGCCAGGCTCGTGAGATACACCGCACTCCACACACAAACAATCGGACTGCGCTACGTGTTGCTGAGAGTTATCGAATCTCGTAGCCAGAGCCGCTATCTGTGCCGAAATCGCCGTATAGTTATCCACGGCATGCACACCAGCCTTGGCAGATGAAGACCTAGATCTATCATTCTGCCGGGATTTAGATTTTAGGGACGCCTTCTCAATAATGCTCCACGCTTCCCTAGGAGACTTTGTTCCGATGTCTCCCCCTGCGTATACATCAAGGCGTTCCTGAGACGCATACCCGAGTCCCTGATAAAAAGTTTGCACCAAATGCCTTTTCGAAAGCTCATGGTGCGGGCAACTCAAGAGTAGGTCTTTAAACCTTTCCCAGGCTGTGTATAATGATTCATCGTCATCCTGATGAAATGTCATGATGCGATTCCTCAGTTTTTGTGTCTTTTCAGGAGGAAAATACTGCTGCATGAATTGTTGTGACAACTCTGCCCAAGTCGTGATCGACCCTGCGGGTTGTGACAGAAGCCAAGTCCGGGCTTTGTCCCGCAGTGAGAATGGGAAGAGTCGGAGACGGATAGCATCATCGGAGATGCCCGTCATCTTAAAGGTGGCTAAAACCTCTAAGAATGCAGCAATATGTCGGCCTGGATCCTCGTGCTCCAGTCCACCGAATTGCACCGAGTTTTGTATCATATTCACGATACTAGATTTGATCTCGAAATGGTCCGCCAAAATAGCCGGACGGACAATACTCGGCGCGAGTCCATCTCCTCCTGGACGACCACTATCATTCAGCGGAATGTCGTCATCCGCCATGATAATGTCGCTGTGGGCGTCCGACCCGTTGTCGTCGGCCAGATCGTGCCTCGCCTCCTCAATTGGGACCTCAACAATAGGAGCAGCAATAAGAATATCAGAAACAAGACGCAATTTATGAAGTCTAATCCGCTCGCTTCTCCTCAGGCGCCTTAGCTCCTCGTCAGAAAGATCACCAGAAGTCCCTGGGTTTGTGGACATCAACCTGCATGTAAGAATGATACAGTTGCAACAGGCGAATATATGACAAACCCAAAAAGGCGATAAAAGACAGAAAAATAAATAAATGAAATAAAGAATCAATAAATTCATGCGAAAATAACTGAGCGCAAATATATACAAGTAAGTCAAATATAAACAAATAGAATTTATAAAATGAACAAAAATAAGCAGACTAAGCCTAAAACTATACAAAGAATGAAATTAATAATTAGTCCAAATACGAACAAATAAATCTAATTAATCAAATAACGAACAAATCAAATTCATAGACAAACCAATTAATCCAATATTCAATAAATTAAATCTATCAACATCCTAATGAACGAAAAATCAAATCAAACAATCCTATAAGCAGATAAATGAACGAATCTATATGCAACCTATAAACCAATCTAAAATTAATCCAATATATCAACAGACAGATAAATCTAATAAAAATTCAAATAATCATATATGCAAATTAATGAATGAAATAACGAATCAAAGAAGTATAAACAAGTATTCACAAGCATGTACACTGGTAAAAAGTTGACTCGGTTCGTTCCTAAAGCTCGTCGCGTCCCCGGCAACGGCGCCAAAAACTTGACGTGTGCGTAACTATACATATTTACAATGGATTTTAACACACGTTTTGCTTTAATATTTATAAAAATGGTTTAGACCTTAATATTAAAACACACACAATAGGGCAAGTGTACCCTGTCATATATGTAGTAACGTACAGATAAGAACCAGATATCGATCCATGGACGCGCGCGGAGCAATTGTACTAAAACTCTGTCCCCGATTTACCAGTAGGAAAATATAAGTTTGAGTTTTGTTTAAAACTAAATTAATTCTAAAACATATAAATAACTTAACTACGACTCCAAATAGAAAATATAACTATATAAGCTATAATACGCCAATCCTAGCATGTTATCTAAATATAATAAGTAATATAGGCGCGTGATCAACATTCCCATTTTCCGACAGTTAGTGTCCCTTTCGGGCATCCTAACATGACAACTATACAGAAAGCTAACACGAATACACACGTTAACCGCTTCAAGTCGTTCATTAGCGAGCAGCTGATATAATCTCACGCAGATCTTCTAAAGATAAGTTAGTCATCCGTTAAGAGTATTCTAACCTCACTAATTTAGGGAAGCGATACCGAATACACAACACAGCCACCTAAACTAGCATAAAGTAGATCATTTCACAACCTATTCCATTTTACCAACTTTGACCCCAGATCTACTAAGATCGCCATTTTTACCAAAATAACTACCAAAGATCATTAACCGTGTCAAAGACTAGTAACGGCACCATTAGGCTTTTTAAACCCTTTTACGTGCCGGTAAGCATTTTTAACCGTTATTCGACTGACTTTAACCAAACCAATACCCGGTTACAGTTTCATGGCATAAACTATTTAACAAGTTAACTAGTCTACTACCGGACGATTAAACGGACGGTTTTTCAACATGTATCCGCCTAACACATTCGACAATCGCTAAAGTCATTCAAATACAGCTACAAATTCATCAACAACGAAACAAGGTTGCGCTATGATCATCAAGATCTAATACGTGAAAAACGCCAAATTTATACAAAACATGATTACATACTAAACGATTGTTTAACGTACTAAATACTATTGTTCTTGCCCGTAGGCGTACGAATAACTATAATAACATCAAAATAGCATACAAAAATCAGATTTGAATCATAAAAAGCTTCAAGGATCAAACCATAAGAATGCTAAATAGATGGATCGGATGATGAAGGATGGAACGGATGGACTTCCGAGCTTGTTAAACGGCTTTCCAGCAGCTTGGATCGTCCAAAAATCGCCCAGAAAAGCTTCCCTCAAGACCCAATGTTGATCAGTGAGCTGAAATGGGGGTTTTATAGCAGAGCAGATGTTTCGAGCGGCCGCGCGAAGCCTTGGAGCGGCCGCTCGCTTTATCACCAAGTGGACCAATTGCTGCAGACGTGACGTAGGCCTTCTGGAAGGTCCCCAGAAATATCTGGGAGGGGCGCGCGGCCGCGCGAAGAGTTGGAGCGGCCGCTCGAAGGGCCTGATGGCCCGTTTTCGCGCCGAACTCTTCGTCTTTTCCTTCCTTGTGTTTCCGGGACATCGTTTAAGACCTGAAATCGTAAAGATACCCAAATAAGTACCAATTCCTATGTACGAGGTCAAAAACGTATGAAAAAGGGAGTTAAACGGGGACTTTTATATGTGTAATTTAACGTATATCAACGGCTCCTGAGCCGGTTCGGGTACGAAAAAGCCGTCTCCGGTGACGTCTTTTAAAAGTTGTCAACCGTCTCCTGAGACGTCAGCGGGTACCAAAAAGACGGCTTCCCGTACCGTCTTTTTACTGTTTCTGAACCGACTCGATGCCGGACGTCGTACATCGACGGAGACGTTTTCGGTGATGTGACGTCCATGACGAACCGTTTGTTATAAAATTAGTAAATTTTGTAACAATTTTGTTTGAATTTTTTCTTGTATTCCTTATTTTTCTTTCCAAGTGTTAAAAAAAAGTTGTGTTTTTAAAAATGGTTAGTTTTATAATCTATAGTGGAGGCAGGTGGGAAGTTGTCAACGGTCGAATGGAATACGTTGTTGATAGTAGCTGTAAAAGACGTGGTTTTGAAATTGATTCAAATATCTCGTATCTTAGTTTTTTAAATGTAGTTTCTGATGTGTGTGAGATTCCAAACATTTCAAGGTTATCTTATAAAATGTCAGCTTTTGATGATGCAATCGACATTTTTAATGATCGTGATGTATCTTTTCTTTTTAAAGTTGCTTTGCAAAACCCCCATGAAGTATTGAAGTTGTATGTTGTAGATGAACCAGGTGTGGGTTCGTCTAGTAATGCTCATTTAAACGACGTACCTTCAAATGATTCAAAAGTCCCTGATCTAAATGTGTCTATAGAAAATTTTGATCATTACACACCATATGGGTGTTTTGGAAATTTCGATGATGAGAAAGCTGAAAAAGAAGAATTTTATGGAAAGCCAAGTCCTGAATTGTTTTCAGATATAACCAAAAGCTCTTTAGTTTTTTCTGAAGGTTCCGTATTTCGTAACAAAGATGAATTGAAATTGCAGTTAGGAAATTTTTGTTTGTCTGAACGTTTTTCCTATAAAGTCGACAGGTCATCTAAAACGAGGTATGAAATTTCATGTGTAGTTGATGATTGTGATTGGCAATTTAGGTCACGTTCTGTCCCAACTTCAGACACGTTTTTTGTTACATTTTTTAACAACAACCACACATGTTCTAAAACTCAAACACATCCCCATCTTCGTCAAGCTAACCCGCAAGTAATTGGTAGCATACTGAAGCACCAATTGCGAGATACTAGACGTGTTTATCGTGGAAACGAAATAGTACAAGATTTTCGAGAAAGATTTAAGGTTGATATATCATATACTCAAGCTTGGCGGGGGAAGTGTCATGCACTTGAGCTTTTGCAAGGAAGTAGCAAACAATCGTTTTCTGAGCTTCCGTTCTACTGCTATAATTTGCGAAATGCAAATCCAGGGACTGTTACTGAGATTAAAACTGATGAAGACAATCGTTTTGAAATGCTTTTTATTGCCATTGGTGCAACGGTCAGTAAAATATTTTTACCTATTTTCATACCAACTTAAATAAATTATTGATGTTTTGGTTCACTGAAGTCTAAAATTTATCTGTTTTTCATTTTATTAAACAGATTCGGAGTTTTCTTCTGTCTTTAAGACCGGTCATTATTATAGACGCGGCACACTTAAAAGGTGAGTTTAAGGGAACGTTATTCCTTGCTGTTGGCATGGATGGTAACAACCAAATTTTACCCGTTGGATATGGTATCGGCAAATCCGAGGACGGTGAGAGTTGGACGTGGTTCTTATCGAAACTTAAAGAGTGTATCGGTGAGCACCCGGATTTGGCGATCATATCTGACAGAGCCAACTCAATAGATTTGGCAGTTCGGACGGTTTTTCCTAATGCATTTCACGGGTTGTGCTGTCGACATTTGATGGTGAACTTAAAGATACCAAAAAGCAAAAAGAAGGATTTAGAGACACTGTGGTGGAACACTTGTAAAGCTTACCGGGTGTCTGATTTTGAAGAAAGTTTTAACGCGCTGTGTGCAGCCCTACCACGGGTTAGGAATACTCTATTGAGTATCGGTTTACATAAGTGGTCAAGAGCACACTGTTCGGGGAAACGATATCATTATATGACATCTAACAGTGCAGAGTCAATCAACGCCTTATCTAAGGACGAACGAAAAGTTCCAATCACCCATTTGGTTGAATTTTTTAGACAAAAACTTCAACAATGGTATTACGAACGCCGAAATGAGGCTATTCAAAATAAACACGTACTGACTCCTTTCGCGGTAAAAAAAATTATTAAAAAGATTGAATATTCTAGAACGTGGAAGGCTTATGGCGTTGGGGTTAACACTTTTCAAGTTCTAGACGGTGGGAAAAATGGTTTTGTTGATCTGTCTAATGAAACATGCAGTTGTTGTGTTCCCCAGATATCTGGTTTCCCATGTGGCCACATGATTGCAGTATCAAAATTACTGAAGGAACAGGACTGCAGTCATTATACGTCACCTTGGTATAGCAACCAGTTATACAAAACAACATATGAAGAGGCCATTTATCCTTTACCCCACAGGTCTGAATGGGAGACGCCAGAGTGTTTGATTCCTCTACAACCACCACATATCACAAAACGACAGTCGGGACGTCCTCGTGAAAATAAACGAATTTTATCGAGAGGCGAGGAACCTACGCCTGTATATTGCAGTCGTTGTAGAACTCACGGTCATCATCGTGACCGATGTTCAGCTCCTGTTGCCTCACGATCAAAATCTGCTAGGCGTGGTTCAAAGAAAGAAAATCATCATCAAACACCGTCCCCCACTTTCGTTGAAGCAGATGACTTTGCAGAATATGTAATTCATAATACTTGTTCGACTGTTAACCTTGCTGATTTTTAGTGGTGCTATTTACTTTAATTTATTTACTTAACAATGTTTATAACATAAAACTTACAAATAACTTCGATATATCAAGTTTTACATCAATACATAAACTAGGTAGATAAATATTTAAATATTTGACGGTGCAAAACGACCAGCATAAATTTCATCTGCCATGAAACGTCTGAATCTCATGCAAGCATCATGTAGGCTGCCTTCTCTCCAAGTCAATGTAATGTTTTGAACAAGATTTCTCAGCAACATACAAACGATTACCCCTGAATGTCGACCAATGCGACTATTGGTGACAGGCCAGACAACATCCCCCGAAAATTGTAATGATTCAACTTCGTTTCTACCAGACTTTTGCCAGTACGTTATAGCCCCTAGAAACCATATGAAAGCAGATTCAAATTCTATAAGAATTTGATGAATTTTTCTATGACTGCAAAAAGTATCGCCGCAATCTATGGGACTACAGTTATTTGGGAAATACACTGTTACTTGTAGTAATTTCATGTCAACTTGTAGAACAAACCAGTTTTCATCGTCTATCGAGGCTGGTATATATACCTGAAAATTACAGTCCAAAACGAAATGTAGATTTTATACAGCACGATAAAAAGGTATAAAATATACAAAAAAAAACAGTATTCTACCATATCAACTTCCCAAAGAGGTGGATATATTCTTCTCGAGCCGTTTGCGTAGCAATAAGCATGGTGATCTTGTTCAATAATTAGGTTATAGAAATTAGGGGGAAGAACAGTCCAAAGACCATAACTACATGTTTTTGGTCTTCTTTGTCGTTCAATGTCCCTTAACGACATCAATTTGTTGCACCATGCACGAACATGCTGTAAATAAATGTTAATAAAATCACAAAAAAATTATCATATCATATAACGTATAACGTAACAGTCATAGTATTTACCGTTTTTTGAAGATATCCGCTTCCACAGTACCCTAAAATACCACCCCACCACTCTTTGTTTAATGGTGTACGCCCCATATAGGTTGTATAGCAACATGTGCTATCACCATCGTAGTAAAACTCAAGAACATTTGGAGCCCAAAAACTTGATTGGTTATGTGGATTAACCCAAATTGTGTTCTCTACGGGAGCAGGAATGTTAGTCATTATGCTATTTCATCTGCATGTGAAATGAGCTTCTATATAAGGACCTAGGTTGATAGGTGTACCAATATCGGGTGGAATTTGCAATTTTTGCCAAACGTCAAGGACTAAATTGGCAAATAACTATTTCGTTTTTTATAAATATACCTACCACCAACCGTTCATCATCAATTGTGTAGAGGTTTATATACCATCACCATGTCTCAGTCATCATCTTCATCTTCAAGGTCTTCATCTAGACGATTTAGCAGGTCAAGAGAAATATGTTCATGCGGTGCAACTACACGTATACTTATCTCGAGAACTGATGCAAACCCGGATAGAGACTTCGTGTGTTGCGTAAGTATTAAATTTTAATATTTATCGTGTGCTTTTAATGATCATCAAATAACTGTTTATTTTTTTTAAACCACAGACTGCTGGTTGTGGATTTATTAGGTGGGTAGAAGCGTCAGAATGTTTCAGGTGCAAAAAAATCGTTCCGGGGTTGAGGCAATCGTTAGACGAGCAACAAGCTTTGGCTAGAAAATACCGTTTGCAGGCCAGATTGTTGAAGTTACTTTTGGTAGTTAGTTGGGTTTTGTTTGCATATCTACTAATGTAACACAAGAGGAGTAGTAATAATAATGTCATTAGTAATATTAATTTAACAATTTCAGTTCGTCTTCATCGGGAGTCTGTCTATTATCTACCGTATCAGGTTCCGGCAAAACGTTCCTATAAAATTCAAAGGCCATCCTGTGCCGCATTTTTAAAGCTGTTTCTTGGGTGTTTTCATGTTTATTATATAGAGGTTCGTTTTTAATCAACCTCTCAATAAATATGCACACCCAAACCCCACAATCACCAAGATCTCCGGACTGTTGGGGTACATCTTTAGGCTCTACGACCTCGAAAGGAGGGGCGTATATGTACGGGTTTACGGATTCGTAGTAATTATTGGATCTTAGCCAAAGCTCAAATGCATAATTAGCATTGCATATGACCTCTCTTTTGGCCTTCTCCGCGCCCCTCAAACCAAGTAAACTGCAAAATATAGAAAAAAACATTATCAAAATTAACACTATTACCTAATGAAAACCGGCATTAAAATGAATAGGTTCAACATTTACCTGTCGTAGATGGTAAACGTTCGCTGGCGCAGGTTAAAAACTCCG
Organism: Ambrosia trifida; assembly: GCA_028751855.1. Lineage (NCBI taxonomy): Eukaryota > Viridiplantae > Streptophyta > Magnoliopsida > Asterales > Asteraceae > Ambrosia > Ambrosia trifida. The sequence continues at coordinate 71,197,538 of CM054132.1, forward strand.
AGGATCCAATGTTGTAAGCTTATATTCAACACAACATATACCTATTAAAACGCGAATAGTTTGAAACAAAATGTTAAAAACAAATCATAATATGTTCAACAAACAAAACCATGATTTAAATTTGAAAAACAACCTCGTCAACATCAGCGATTTTTGGAAACGGTTCGAATGATCCATCAAACAAATCTTTAAAAGGCTGGTTATTAGTACGGCTAAATAAACCCCCCACAAAATATGGAGGAAGGATGCTCCAACGGGAGGTTGAGCTCCAAAGAGTCTCGTAGAGATGGTGTGTCCATCCATATATGTGCTATAATAAATAATTTGAATATTCAATATTAAACTGCGGTAAATATATTAATTAAATTAAACATAGTTAATAAAAGTAACAAATATTTAAAAATTATTACCTCGCTGCCTAACCAACCGAGTGAATCATCATCGCCGAAAAGATCTTCCCAAAAGCCATCCGGGAATATATTTCCCCCAAATAGTGCACAAGTTCTATGTTTATCCTTTTGTTTTGGATACCATTTTTTTATTAGTTTTATGTTTTCGTTTTCATCGTCTGATTTGAACTTCTTCTTTTTTGCACCTTTTATTGTTGTAAATGGGGAAAGCATACACGAGGATGGCTTTGTTGACCTTTGAGACCGTCTCAACTGTTAAAGTGACAAAAGTGAACCAATTATTTTGAATTTAAATGCTAAACTATGAAGGAAAAAAATAAAATAAAACATACAGGCTTTTTTAGGCCGTCGGTGTCTGGTCTATATACATCACCCGAGCAAAACATTTCATCAACATTTTCATTGTGATGCGAGCTCGTCGGGCCTTCTTCACCAGTCGGTTGGGATTTACGTACCTAAGATTTAAAAATGTTAATTATTTTAAACTTTTCAACAAATTAATACGGATTAATAATAATCATACGACAACTTTACCTCAGGCAGTAAACCTTTCAACTTGTTATTATAAAAGTTTTCCAACCTATCATCCATCAACGCTTTAAATTGCTCTATTAAATCATCGTTGATAGTGTAGGTTGTCGGAACAGTTTCCGACTTTCTTTTTTTGGCCGTCGAATCAACAGGCTCATCTCCGTAAACCGTATGCAGATCATCGAAATTTACATCATCCGCTCCCGTATTATCAAAATTAACATAGGCAGACGGATGAAACTCGGCCGACTTGTTAAAGCACCCTTGAGCCCGGTTCCTTTGTCCTCGTAAAAAATGGGCACTATCAGTGTACCAGGCACAGCGCAGCTCAAAGTCATTCGGAAGTAGAAACCTAAACGGCTTAAGCCCTTCAAGCTGAAGCACAACAATTTTTTTTTAAATTTTATCACTTATATTTAGCTTTTCAAAAAAAAAATTCGGTAGAAAATGATTTCAAAAGATTACCATAGAATTTACGGTGATCTTACGATCAATGGTGCTCCTATGCATTTTTTTTCCCGGACCCCAGGAAAGAACTCTGGGGATTGCATCACCAACAAAAAAATGTGGATCAGTTTTAAATTCTGGAAATATCTCAAATATCCAGATCTGCAAGTTTTTAAACAAAATTTAGAAATATCAACAATATTTGTTAAAATTAATAATTAAAAGTAAATAATTCATAAAAACTAATACCTTGAAAACCCAATTACAAGATTTTAAACTGAAGCCCTTTGTACCCTGCTTTTGAATCAGGTGCATGTTATTGATATTTTTAACCAAATCTTCCCAAAAATAACTTCCCCATGGAAATGCATTCAAAGCTACAAAGTCATCAACAAGATCGAGGACTAGATCATCCACGGTAGCGCTATTTTGGGTACCCTTAAACACCGATTCAATCAATACCAGGATACAAATACGGACAACATCATCCTCCTCATAATCGCTCCAGTCACCGTTGAAAATATCAAGCACACTTTGATAAGATACCTTACTCACCTCACGGAATATTCGTCTTTTAAACGATGTTGGGGATTGTGCGAGTTCCCAACCATCGTGACGGCCAAATTTTAGGCCCGTTATCAGACAAAACTGTTGTGGAGTGAATAGAAGACTGTTAGGGCCGATTTGATAAAAAAGGCCGTCGATACTAGGCAGTCCCGTCTCAATCTGATGTTGTGCCACTGAGAGTAACAAATTACTTTCGCAAACATGGCTCATAACATCCAGAAAGTGACCGAAGACGGTCTCCCTAAAACGCGTCTTCATTGCCTCGGACATTCTAGTATTCATTTCTGTTACTTTGTTCCAGGCACTTCGGACTTTTATTTCGGTATCAGACTAAAAAAAAGGTTATAAAAAATTTTTTAGTAACGAACAAGGTAAATGAAAAATGATAAAAATACTTGACTGAAAAATGGTAGTAAACGCTTACCGCAGGAGGTAAGCTCCGAGGAGGATTCGGCTGTTGTGGGTGCCGAAAAAACTCTTCATACTGTTCCTCTTGTAGTATTTGATGTGGGTTCATCGGGTCGACAAAGTCACTCGGATTAAACATGGTCAAACGGGTTTGGTCAACCTCGATTAACGGACAACAAAAAAACAAACAAAATTAAAAATTAACCGACGGTCGACGGTGAGCACGTTCGTGGTGGACCACATGACCAAAAATATGTCGGGTGGTCCCGTTTGTGTTGTGTCGTTTTCAATGAAAAAAAAATTTTTAAAACTTTAAAAAGGAACGTTAATATTACCTTTTTAATTATAAATGACCGTCGTCTGATAATTTGACCGGAGTCCTAGCAAACCGTTCGCCGGAAAATAGATGATAAACAAGAAAACCGGTAAAAGAGCGTTCCCGTCAACGTAGCGTCTTTCGGTGGAGAGACTTTCACCGAAAGTTTACTTTTACCCCCAAAAGGTAAACCCTAGTGGGACCGGGCTGCATGGGCCGGGTCCGGTTCCCAATCCGTCTCAGGAGACGGTTTGACCAAGACGGGTTCGGTTCCCAAAGCCTCTCAGTCAACCCTCTGACAAAGCCGGGTCCCGGTTCCCAACCCGTCTTTTGAGCCGGTACCCGGAACGATGTGCTGAGCCGGTTCCGGTTCCCAACACGTCTTTTGAGACGGTACATGGAAAGAACTGCTGAGCCGGTTCCGGTTCCCAACCCGTCTCACAAGCCGGGTCCGGCCCCCAACGCCTAACCCGTCTGACGAGACGGTTCCCAATACTAACCCGTCTGACGAGACGGTTCCCAAAGACTCTAAGTCGGCTTCCAAGGAGACGGTTCCCATTGCTGTCAGACGGTTCCCGAGAGTGCATTTTGTGGGCCCGTAATTAATTAAAAATTTAAAAAACAAAAAATTAAAAATTTAAATAAATAATTTATATTTAAAATCATCTTTATATAAGTAGTTGTAAACGTAAAATATTTTGTCGTTAAAAAAGGTTGTTGGAGAAGTATCGCTCAAGAAAATGTCTGACGGCCATGATAAAAATATAGCTCCAGAAGAATACTTTTCTCAACCAGAGAAACATTCATCGAGTTGGATACTAAAAAAATGGAGGCGTCCGAAGGAACCTGAAATTACCAAAGAAAGAGAATTTATCAGTAATCGACAAAGCTTACACGGAAACGTTATCGGCAAATGGGCTATACCGGACGATGAGAATGATAATTGGGCAACTAATGTTGTTGACTTCTACAATAAAGGCGACGCACCGTTTTGTTATTCTGCTGTTTTTTCAAGAAGTATTGAGCTTGACAAAAATTTTTGGGGAATTTTGTTGGGCTATCGTTCTAACGGCTACCTCACACCAACAGTAATAACTTAAATTTTAATGTTTTTTTTTATTTTTTTTTACTGAAATTGTGATTCAATTATTTTTCAGCATGTTGAAGGATGGGTTGGAAGACTGATGAACTGGAGGAGTAGAAAGCTACAAAAAAATGCTTCGCTAAATATGCGGTGGACAATTCTTCCACCAGAATTTTATAATTCGTTATTAGAATCTGTACCAAAAAACTTGGCCAACTATTGCAATGGCAAATTCAAACCGTTTCCTTCATTTTTCGACGTTGATTTTGTTTTTTTCCCCGTTCAGCTTGAAAATAGGGAATGGTTATTGGTGCGACTAGAGTTGGTGACGCAAGAACTTGTTATGTATGCTTGCGAAGACCTTCGTATCAGAGACAAATACAGAACCATTGTTCACCCAAAGCTGACGAAGATACAAGTTTATTTAGGAGCTTTACTAGTGAACATAAGATTCTGGAAGAAAACAGGTAATCCAGAAAAATGTATAACTTTCAATCTTAACGAAGACTATGTTGCACCACATAACTCCCTGTCTGGTAATGAAGCGGTATATCTTTGTATGCTGATGGAGCATTTGGTTACTGATAAACCAATTACTACGAACGGTGATCTAAAACAAACATGTTCGTCTTACAGACGATTCATGGCTGAAAAAATGTATTTCTGGAGGTGCTTACCACGTCCAAACAATTCTTAATAAAATGTTCTTATTTTGGAAGTTTATTTATTTTTTTAATTGTCCTTATTTATTTTTATTACCTACCATATTAAATATTTAATTAAATTAAATTATTTCACACTATAAATACCCGCCAAATTAACAAATTCTTCACTACATCACATATTTTTCTTACAAAACATCAATCAAACCAAGTAAAATGTCTTCATGGACCGACGAGGAGATCCTTGGGGTTACACTGGCATGGCGAAATGTTGCCGAAAACACCCGAGTTTCAAACACCAGTCAAGAAATTCGTGCAACTCCATTTTGGAGTAGAGTATTTTTCGAGTTTCGAACACTTGTCGGCGGTCAGACAAACCGTACGACACAAGATGTTATAGAAAAGTTTCACAACGTCAAGGCGGAGTGCACCGTATTCGAAGGGTTCTTCAACTCCAACAAAGAGGAGTCGCCAAACGAGTCCGAGGAAGGGCTCATAGAATTGGCGAAAATCGACTACTTTTTGGACTACGACGAAGAATTCGAATACCTTTCCGCGTGGCATTTGTTACGTGATTATATTTAAATTTAGGTTTTATTAAAAATAATGTTATGTAATGTTCTTTTTTTAATGTATGTTTTATTATTAATAAAGTGTTTTAATTTATTTAGTGTTTTAAAAAATGTTGTAATTTTTACTATGAAATCTATTGATATTCCCTATTGAATGCTTAACCCACCCGCATATGTCCTTCCTATATAAAGCCAGTAGACGGTTTGACATTACAGACCGTCAGTACACCGTCACAGATAAGAAACCCAAACCCAAAATCACAATGGCACCGAAACCGTGGACAGAAGAAGAAGAAATTGCCCTGTGCACTGCTTGGATAACTGTTAAAGAAAACCCACCACGTCGAGGGTCCATTTGGCCACTCGTTCTCAACGAGTTCAAAGTTTTGGTTGGAGGTTCAAGCAGGTCAACGGAGTCTCTCAACCGGAAGTGGACGGACTTGCAAAACAAGTGCCGTCTCTTCGAGGGGTTTTATCAAACCGCTATCCGTGAACTCCCACAAGACACTGCGGACCATGAAAAACTTGAACATGCCAAGATTGAGCACGAGTTTTCGGGCCGACCACCCTTTACTCATTTGTCGGCGTGGCAGATGATTCGTGATGTCGCCGGGGCTTTGGATTAGTTTTTTTTTTCTTACTTTTAATGCTCCTTTTATTTTAAGTCATAATAAAAAAAATGTTTATTTTAAGTTTATATTGTTTAAAGGGAGTGTTTTGTTTAACACCAAAAAGTAGAGAACACATGACCTTAAACAAACTTAACATAAACAAATAATAATAGGAATCCAATAAAAATACAACTAAAGTATTAAAACAATTACAATATACAAACAATTATAATTCACGAAGTGGTTCAACACGTCAAACACCGAGACATTTCCGTTGCTTGGAACGCCAAGATATATTTTCGCAGTGTACTTTATACCCACTGTCCAGTTTCATCTTCATCACCATAAATACGTACATAAATATATGTACGGACAGATGCTTACCAACGGCCCGGACAAGTCAAATAACAAACTCTCCTAAATATCACATCCGACCGTCTTGTACATGTAAAAGACGGATGATCCAGAAGAACATGATAGAGATTTAGGAAAAGGATGAACTTGCCAACAAAGTAGACTACAACATCGTCGATGCAAATTACACGGGTTAACCCACGTGTAGATGCAACAACAATCCAAGCAGTATTATGTAGATGTAACAGCAATCCAACAGAAGCCTTTTTCGCTTTACTTCTCACTAACTCCGACCGAAACCTATCCATCACTTCAACCTTTCGCTCCAAGTGGTTGGAGGTCAACTTAAAAATAAAGAAAATGGGTGAAAGGATTTTTAAGGCCAAAGAAAATGGGTGAAAAACTTCGGATCAGAAGCTTTCCATAGAATGGGATTAGATAAATCCCAAAGGCTTAGGTTTAAAAAGTGCCATAATTTTTACCGAAAAAATATTCGGCTATTCTGAAACTCAAAAACACGTCGATTAATCAAACTAAATTTGAAAATAACATTTGAGAAGATTTTGTTTGATTTGGTAAAATATTTTGGCTTGGTAAAATATCTAAACGGGCTTGAAACAAACATTTGAGAAGATTTGGTTTGATTTAGATGTGTTTTTTTTTTTCAACCAAACCCACATATTTATACCCAAACAAAATTTGAAAAAAATAAATAAATTAATTAATGGGGCTGAAGACGGTTCAGCCAAAACGGATTCGGCTAAGCCGAGCCGAAGACGGCTTAACTTGAGCCGTTGGTGAACCGTCTCAGGGACCCCACCGGAGACGGCTTTGCGGCGCTGACACGTCTCAAGCCGCCACGGGAGCCGGGTGGCAGACATCGGGATCGTAACCGCCACGTGTTGGGTTGCTACTGGTTGGAATCCAAAGGATCTCGGAAGACGGTTCAGTCCTTTTGGAAACCGTGTGTCCCGTCTCTCCAAAGACGGTGGAAGGGGCCATTTACGCAAAACGCTCGGTCAAGGGGCTATTTTGGCCATTTTCCCAAAAAAAAATGTAAGGACGAAGGTGAGTCACCACATTGGGTTACGGGTACCATCTTACCAGCACGGTAATATCGCTGCTACTCTGCTAGTAGTGCTGATAGTGGATCCATAGGTCTTTTGCTAGTTCTATCTAACGGGAATGAACCAGCATGGTAACAGTGAATTTCTTTATAATATTATTTCTTTCTATGCCACCTTTTCCCCAACCATCATCATCGCCACCATCTTTAACCATCACCGCCGCCAGTAACGGATCTAGACCAAGATTTCAGGGTAACATTACATAACTTTTACGGGTAACGTAATACAAAACACGTAAAAAAAATAAAATAAAAATACACTACGCCAAAAAAGTTGAGGGGCAATGGACATTACCCCTGCTCCTTCTCTAGATCCGCCCCAGACCACCGCCACCATATGTAACCATCACCACCACGATTATCTTTATGGTTAAGAAGGTGGAGGTGGAGGTGGAAATGGATGATGTGTAAGGTTGTACTGATTTCGGTTGTGGGTGTTAAGGTGGTGGCCAGTGGGTGTACTGTAGACGATGGTGGGGTTTGAGATGGTTATCATGGCTGGTGGGTGAGGGTGGAATTCGTATGGGGTGGTGAAGATGACTATGATGGTGTTGTGATGAACTGATAATTGGGGTGATGGTAATGATGGTGGGGTTAAGTATTTATTTATTTAACCCCCCCCCCCAATTAACGATCCCTATTAATGAAGCGACGCGGTGTTTGTGGCGTTAACGGGGTAACATGGCAATTCCGTTAACCTACAACGCATAGTCATAACACACTACTAGCAACCACGTGATTTAGTGGTTCAGGGTCTAAACGAGGTGTAGCACAACTTGAGAGCTACTTGGGATCGAATTGGTAAAATGCTCAAACGAGTCGAGCTGTAACGAGTCCGAGCTCAAGCCTGATATATGACTCGTTTAGTTGTCGAGTCTGAGATCGAGCTTTACATACAAAGCTTGTTTAGGCTCGTGAGCATAGACAAGACCAAACAAAGTTTATATTATGTTTTTATGTATGCAATTTTGTCCAATTGAACAGCTTCAGTTTTAACTAATAACAATAGCGACCGAGCTAAGCTTGTTTAAGCTACCGAAGCAAGCTCAACCAAGATTTGAGCTCGTTAAAAATTGTTCTCAAATTACCTCGAGTCGAGTCGAACTCGAACTGAAGTCTCATAAAAGTTGACGAGTCAAGCTCGGGCTCAGCTTGTGTACACCCTTAGTGGTACTTAAATGTAAAAAAATATTAAAAAATGCTACTAGCAAAGAAGCTAGAAACACCTGAATTAACATCATTCATTTAAGATGACATTTTTACTAACATTTTGTAGCAAAGAAGCTAGAAACACATGAAGTAACATCATTCATTTAAGATAAACGTTTTACTAAAATTTTGTAGCAAGGAAGTACTATACAAATGGATTATTTTATGAACAACAAATTGATAGAAATGCCAAGAAACAATGGAGTATTTATAATAAAAATTCATCACTTTTGATTAGGTTAGGTACTTTTATTCTTGTTTTTGGTAAGAAAATCCTCACTTTGTGGAGATTTTAAGATGAGAAATTTATGGTAAACGTCTTACTAATCATAATTTGTTTAGTTGTTATTACTGATGATGATATTGTAGATTAATGTAATTGGCTTGCCTTTATGATCAGTGGCGGAACTTGATTTTTTTTAAGGGGCTGAAAGTTACGAGACCTTAAAACGCAAGGGGCGGAGGCACCTCCCGGCCTCATAAAAGTTTTGCCCCTGTTTATGATTGCGCATAAAACGGATTTATTTCACTGTTGAATTGTTCATTAGTATATAGAGATCAAATTCAGAACAATCATCATCATCTTTCACAGATATGTACACTCATAAATCAAGCTCCCTTAAATTACTATAGTTTGCTTAATGTGCATATGGTAGTCATAACTTGTATGCAGTTGATATCTATAGTTTTTGTAGGCTTAGGGGCTGTTTGGTAGCCTCTGAATGGTCATTAAGAGGCTACATCTGAATGGTTCATAATCTCTTAATGGTTAAGATGCAATCTTAAGTATGAATGGTAAGAGGTAACATCTTAATGGTTGCCTCTTAACCATTCAGACTTAAGGTTACCTCTTAATCATTTAGAGGTTATAGACCATTAAGAGGTAGCCTCTGAATGATCATTAAGAGGCTACCAAACAGCCCCTTAATCTCAGTGCATTTATAATTCAGTTTCTTAGCTATCTTCTAACTAATGTTATGTATGAATATAATTCTTCCATTAGATTTTCGAACATCGAAAGTGCAAACCTGGTAGTGATAGATCATACATAGTCTGCCCCATTATAACTCTGCAGCTGTGAGTCCTCTGATCATTTTAAAGGCCTGAAACCATTGCTCGAGTTTTCATCCAAAGTGAAAACTATAATAATACGCAAAAGTATAATACAAATATCGGGTCAAATGGGTCGTCTTCTTTTCAACTCGCTAATACGCTTGCCATGGTCAACACAATTCTTAGATTCCGCCACAGCAAAATACCGCAGGCGCTATTCCTGTCACCAACTTCACCATATCAAGGGGCGTGAAGGGCTACAATGTGCCAATCAAAATCACCACTTTCCTTTTCAATTTTTAACATCTTTCACATTATTTTACATTACCACAGCACACCTAGATGAAATGTTAAGCACATTTTTCACCCATCACAACACATAGTCTAACGACCATTGACAACCAATTACGAGTGCCGTAATAAAAGACATATCATACATCATATAACCTAACATAATAATGTCTAGAGATAAAATTAAAACATTAAACACATAGTCTAACGCCAATGAGGCCACAGCGGAGTGGTGGAGGTGTGAGGGTTTTCCCCACAGGTCTCAAGTTCAAGCCTTGGGGTTTCCCGCACTGGGATATTCAATCCTCGGGTCTGGGGTGGGCCAGGTTGTGCCCCTGTCTTTGCCACTGGGGGGTCGCTCGGTGGGTTTGGTCGGTCAAAAAAAAAAAAAAAACACATAGTCTAACGACCATTGACAACCAATTACTTAATGTCTCATTAAGAGGCTTATCAAACAGCCCCTAAGCGTTTATTTACGGTGGTGCTGGTAGTGGTTCGGTCCGAAGTAAACATCATCAAACCCTCCAACACCACCACGGCCGCCGTCGTAAACCTCCTGAAACGGCAACAAACTTCTTCCATTCACCGGTCGAACCGGTTCACCATACCGGAGCATATCCGGTTCAAACCGGTAACCATGGGTGGGTTGTGCTAGCGTGTGTGATCTACGCGCCTCCGCTTCCAACAAACTCCGGCAACGTTGTAATTCTGCTAATAATATCTCCTGCCGTACTCTCTCTTTCATCAGTTCTCTCTCTATCTCCTCTCTCCTCATATGCACTGTTGCTCCCATCCATAACCCCTCTGTAATATTATTTACTAATGTAAGAACTTAATAATAATAATAATAATAATAATAAATGGAGAGAGAAAGCATACCGATTGTGGTGTGGTCGGAGACGTGTTGCCGCTGCGTGTCAAAGGCTTGAAAATTGAAGGCCATTGAGTTTGAGGGCAAAGGCGTTGTGTTAGGGAAGGGGTTATTTCATGCTGATGTTTATTCATTTAAGTTTTATCGAATAATTGACCGGACACGAACAATTAAACGAATGGGGTTTTATTGTACATGTCCGTTTGTTAAGAAAATGTATGTGTTCGTTTATGTTTGTTCAATATTAGTATAAATGAATAGTTTACGAATGTAAACAAACAGATTTAACTGAACATAGATGAACGAACAAAACCGAGCTAATATCAATTATACGTAAATGTAAATAAGTGTCATGGTCCTAAAAAAAAAATAAAACTAGACTAAATTGTAAATTTGTAATGTGTATAACAATGTTAAATGATAATGTTAATGAACAAAAATAAAAAAAACAACATAAATGAATGAACATAAACAAACGAACGTTCATAAACATAATGAACAAAGTTAAACGAACGTTCACGAACATAAATGAACGAATGGGACAAGTGTTCATGTTTGTTCATTTGACAAATAAATGAACATAAACGGACGTCTAGTCGAACGATTGACGAACTGTTCAACAATTAACAACATGAACTACTACTACAATCTGAACAACAGTTAACAAATCCATGAACAACACTAAACAACACATTTGAACAAAATTTTTTAACAAATGAACATTGTGAGCGACAACAGATTAATAAAAAAACTCACAAGTCAAAGAAAACTAATCTACAACAATCATGAACAACACTTATTGAGGAGGAGGAGGAGGGGGAACGCAACGCAGTGAGAGAGGAGGAGGTTGGGAGTTGCTAGGGTTTTGAGGAGGAAGAGAGGAACACGGGGGGGGGGGGGGGGGGGGGGGGGGGGAGTGTAAAGTGTTTTGAGAAGATGTGTGAAGACAATGGGTTATGTCTGCACGTGGAAGAGCTTTTCAAGTGTTATGTCTTCTAAAAAACAAACGAGCTGCCCACGTCTGCGCGATGCATACATAAGAGGTTAGAAGCTATTTTCACCAGAAAACAAACACCACCTAAGTCTTATCATATTTTTTCATTCTTTAGTTTAAAGACACAATATTACATCCTTTAAACCGGACTAGAAATATGACCATATATGAATTTATGGACGTCCAATATAGGAATCAAAGTTAAAGGAAAGGATGGTTCAGTTGGAGACTTTTGCTTGATAAAATACATATATTGTTAAATCTAGTTAATTGGTAAACTTTATGTATAACTTTCTAAATATAAATCGCGTTATAAATTCGTTGACTATGTTATAAAATATACTCCGTATTCCATTGAGTAGTGGTTTCATAGGTTATGGAGAAAATGAGTTAAAAATGGTAGATTTATCATCTATTAATATATATAAAAGAATTGAACATTGCTGACGTGGCATGCAATGGTGCCTTCATTCTCTCCATGAAACTACCACATGGCATCATAATTGAAAATTTTTAATGTTTTTTGAATTATTTCCTTTTTTAATTAAAAAAAAAGATAAACATAAAACCCTAAATTTATCTCTCTATCTCTCAATTCTCAATTACTAATTTTAAATTGAGTTATTTTAGGAAAAAAAGAATTTAAAAACAAATTTAAATTTTTCTTTCTTATGTTCCTCCCATAATTTTTAAACGTTAATATCTTTTATATTCGGGATTTTTTAAATAAAAAAATTACACCAAATTAACGAGCGTTTTATTATCTTTCCAACGAGTACCATAGTGCTATATAAAAAACGGAGAAAAAAACGACTATTTTTTGTGGGGTTATGTTCATACAGAAAAAAAAAACACAAAGTGTTCAGGTTATTCATTAATCATGTTTTTTCTTTTAAACCAGGTTCTTATCTAAGATGTTGAAATTCAGCCCAATCGCCATGCTATCATTGAAATTTTACTCTTCTAAAGATGGATATGTATACTTCATCAAGAGAAATTAGAAGAACGAATCATGCAACACTGCAACACATGGTGTCACCTTATAACAAGGTTATTTTTTTATTTATTTAATTACAAGAGTAATAACTATTACTATTAGTATTAATATTATTAGAAGTGTTATATTTTTCAACCCCCATCATGAATTCTACATCTATATAAGTCAAAGTCAAATTGTAACATATTTTAAATTACGTGAAGATGATTATATGTTGAAGGTTATCCTTTTAATACTGTATTATGTTTAATATGGTTTATGATTTTTATTTTTTTAACTTTTTAAATAAATGTTTTTTAACTAAGATTGATTATGTTTAAGTTATTTACGCTTTTTGTGATTTGAGTTTTCTTCTTTTATCATTTTTTTTATTATTTTTTTATTAAATCATATTAAATTTTTCAACCCCGGGACCTTCCCGGGCTAATCAGCTAGTACAAATATAAAATGCAAACATCAAGCTTCTTAATTGGAAAATCAAATTAAAAGTATCAAATGCAAGTTATGGGTTATACTTAAATTAATTTGGGCCAATGAAACTAGATTTATTTAGGCCATGATGAAGGAGATTGGGCTTCAGCAAGCAAATTAATTGGGCTTGCTTGTTGGGTTAGTTAGATCATCGCAAGAAAAGAAACAAAGAGAAGTTGGTGACCTTTATGGAATAAAAAGAAACAGATAACGGCTTGAGGCACATGTGAGACTACAAGAATTGATTTGCTCTTGTTGAGTTTATTGACTATATACCTGGCTTTGATTAGTCACCAGTGATTGTGCCAATCCCCTTACGGTGGAGTGATACCCTCTTGCTTTCCTTATAGGAGGTGGAGAGTTCGAGACCCACTGGCACCAAAATGCTGATGGTGGCCGGGTTTTATTGCATTGGGTCTTCGGGCGGCGGGTTTTCCCCGGGAACTGGTGTGAAATTATTGGTGGACCTGGGTTACTCTCAGAGTACTCATTTGTCTATTGGGTACTTTGAGAGTGCTCGGGATTGATTTGTTGGCCGTTAAAAAAAAAGTCACCAGTGATTGTTTTACGAATCTCATATTATGCAAATTGCTTGTTAGGTCAACGAGGCCAGATTCCATTGGGCATTGGCTCCTAGATTATCTTTGGCAATTTGGATTGGGATATGTGGTGTTCGTTCGATCTTTCTAGAATAGGTTGGTGATACCAAGTTTGTATTGTTTTTTCATGGTTTGTATGGTGTATTGCTAGTTTCCCGCTAGCTTTGGTGAATAAATTTGTTGATCGTTCAAAAAAAAAAAAAAAGTCTATTAGAGAATGCATTATTATAGATTAATATATTATAGTTTAGTATTATTTTGTTCAAAATGAAGCAGCCTCTCTATCCCTGTGGATCAGTGGTGAAGCTTGACCCGAAGGTTCGGGGGGTCGGAAGTCACCGGGGGTTCGGAAGTCACTGGTTTCGGGGGTCGAAAACCAGTTTCGGGGGGTCGAAACCCTATATTTTCAAAATTTTCTATACGGATATTATATAATCGGAACTTCTGCGCGAAAATCCGGGGGGGTCGACCGCCCCTCCCCGCCCCTACAAACCTGCGCCACTGCTGTGGATAGAGGTAAGGCTTGCCTACATCCCACCCTCTGCAGACCCTAACAGTAGCTTGCTATCTATGGGATTTACTGGGTACGGTTGTTGTTGTTGCTGCTCAAAACGATAATTGTTTTTTATTTATTATTATTACTTTAATGGACATATTAGACTTTGTAATCTAAGGACTTTTTTGTTTGCATACTTCCTAAAAAGAAGTCTATTCATTTAATAGCTTTGTATGTTAACCCTTCATTCACTCATATATGAACAAAATGTTGGTTTGTACACACATGTAATATTGTGGTCCACTGGTCCAGGGGTTACCAGTGGTTAAGATGCGAATCGCTCTTGTTTGGACACAAGTTAATTAAGCTCTACGCAACTATCACATTTTTATTATCAGAAAACCAAAATAATAATAATAATAATTCAAACCAAAAACCAAATTGGCCACAACTTGGTTTGTTACAAAACGTTACATATCATACAAGTACTTCTCAAATAGTGACTGTTCACTTGCATCTAAACAAACAGCCAAAGACATACTCCTATCGTTGTTCGGACTTGGTAGAACATATATGGTTCCTTCGTACAATATGACCGCGGGGTCCCATGAAAATAGGCCGACCCCACCCAAAATCCGCTTCATGTACGGGAAGTCTTGTCCAAGAGTTTATGTTTAGGTTCGGGCTAGCAAAGTAACTAGGTCCACGAATTAGAGCCGATAGGTCAGGTTGTAACTCTAGGTAATCAATAGCTGATCTCAAATATTCATCGTCCATTTGGGCTAGTGTGGCGTGAATTAATTTTGCAGCGTTCGACAATGATCCTGATGTTAGATCACCTGATTTTGCAACTGGGGTGGCTGTAAAGACCACATTCCCAAGGTAGCCACGTGGGAGGTGAGGACTTAGTCTTGACCGCCCATCTGTGGCTACGTATAGTTTGGTCAACTGGTCCTCTGGGAGCCCTCGAGCCTTGCACACACATCGCCATAGATGAGCCGCTAGGATTTCATATGTGCTATGGTTGGGGCCACCGTCGTTCTTGGCTTTAGCTTTGAGAGTGTTGAGTTGGTCCAATGTGAGTTTTAGCATGGCGGTGGAGGATTTGGAAAGAGAACCCGATTTTTTGGTGATGGTGTTCATGGTAGGAGGCGAGTGGTATTCGACATGGTCATGGGTTGGAGTGGGTGGATCGCGTGCACGTAGTAAAGTTCGCTCAATGAAGGGTGGGATCGCTACGGAAAGCCCACGAGCCACATCGGACCATGTGTTTATGAAATGGAGCGAAGATAAACCGTCTGATAACGTATGGAATACGCCGCAACCAAGACCGACTCCTCCACATTTGAAATGAGTTACCTAGAGAACAAAACAAACCAAAACAAGTCAAGTTAGGTGAATTCAAGAAATTTTTGAGCAATTTGTTATATTAATAGTAGAAATCAAAAGTCAAAATCAGCAAAAACCATTAAAAATTTGTAGTCTTGGTTTTTTAGTTGTTTATATAAAAGTAACTATACCTACTTTTCATCTAACTGATGCTGATGGCCACTTGCATTAATTTCTCAATTTAATAGTGTTACTATGTTAAACACCCCCCCCCCCCCCCCCCTTGACGCTCTATATTATCGTTGACATCTTTGTCTCACATGCGTTACAAGGTTGTGTCGTATGACATAATACTACACGCTATGTTATGCAGTGTAAGCCCGAACAACGCATCTGAAAGATGAGTTGTTCTTCCAAGAAACGGATTATCGGTCCAATATGCGTTACATGTGTTAAAGCAAATTGTTATTTATTTTATTTTTTTGGAAAAATAAGAGAAAACAGGAAGTTTGAATGGAAAATAGGTGAGATTAAGGGTTGTTAGAAAACTTTAAAAGCATTCAGACAATGCACCCTTACAAAAATTTATGGACCCACTTAGTACAATAGAAATTTGAATGTGCATAGCAGCCTCATATATAACTTTTGACTTAAAAATGTTGTTGGCAAATTTTAAAGAGAGAACCGCGACAATCACGGAACACTTGTATTTATATTTTTAACTTGTGATACATAAGACAGTTATGTAACTACCTACCCTGCCCCCACGCTTTTTTAACTACTATTACTACATAAGACAGTTATGTAACTGCTTACCCCGCCCCCACGCTTTTTTAACTACTATTACAACCCAACTTGAAATGGTTATGTATTAAACAATGAACATAGCCCATAACAATTTCAATTGATATTCATAATATTGTCTATGGCTGTATCCTCAGATTGTGGACATAGCTGTTACTTTCAGAAAATTCAATCAATGATACTCTGAATCTAGACATATATTAGGGTATATTATTTAAATGTCAAATGACACTTTGGACCAAATTATTGAGTCATTTATACTTTCAATAACTCAAGTTGTTCTTGGGTGTCAATGTTGTGGATGTCATCATTATTCATTCATATGTAGTTGTAACATAACATGTATGCAATATTAGTCATCTATAATAGCTTAATTGTGTGTGATGGTGAAATTAGGTCTCTCATAAACATAGTAATAAATAGTTTGTACTTGCTCTAACAGAAATTGCAATTTTTGGTAATATGTACTGTGTAACCTAAGTTTCTGATTTCAGATTATTGGTTCTAAATTTCTATCCATATTTGAAGATAATTAATGCTAGCAAAGGAGGCTGGTACCCCACTACACCCGGGTTGATCGCCGCCGGTCACCTGGGTGGTGGGTTCCGTAAAGGCCGGTACCCCATTTCCGTTAGATATATGTTGTCGGAATAGGCTGTGATGACAGATAGTTCACGGTTTGCAAAGGAGAGAGACAGAGGTGTAGAGGAGAGAGAGAGAGAGGCACGGCTGGTGTCGCTGGCGAAGGGGGTTCACGGGTGGTGGTGTGCTGATAGTCCAGGTGGCGAGTTGCGATTGGCACAACAGAGGGTACCCGGATTCTTCACTGTGTGACGCCCCTCCCTCCCTTAGATTAAATAGCCTTTGGTTGGTGGGATTAGGTCTCATTGACAAATCTATTGAAGTTAAGGTATTGTTTCAAGGTCAACGGTTCAAGCTCCGGCAAAGACGACTCTAAGGTAATTTAAATTGTTCAAAAATAAAAAATAAAACATTATGTAATTATGTAACCTAATCCATATACTATCTAACTATATATAAAAAAAATCTAACTATATATAGATGTAATATACTTATATACAAAGCTTAGAGCATTCCCTAGTTACTTTAAAGGTATAAAAACGAGAAATATAATAAAATAAGTACCTGTGCGAAAAACAACGGGTACGAAGAAATGTCGCCGGAGTAATCAACAGTCGGCGTAAGCCGACTAAACTCCGGCGACGGAGTAAACTCTCCAAAATCATCCAAACATGTATCCGATTCAGCCTCAACAAACAAACATCCTTCTCCGTTACAATTAATAACAATCCTACCCGTCTCGTCTCTATCCAATCGCCCAGCCATTGGATAGAACGAGACGAGTACATCAGCAAGCGCTTTTTTCATAACATTGGCATCGAAAAAATTCGATGACCCGTTAGGCCTGTAGAAGTAAACAGTTAAAATATGGATTCTTCCAACAACCAGGTCCAAGTTAGAGGTCCATAGCTGTTTAGGACAGCCTGGTATGGCCTCTGATGGAGGGATGATTGATGAGTTCTTTATTGTTATGTTCATCTTCATGTTTGTGTTTTTTAAGGTTTGTAGTCAAAGGTTACACACACAAAAGTGTGTGTGTGGTTTAAGGGAAAAGTAGAAGGTTGAGATGGTTTTTTGAGCACAAGTTTTCAATACATAGGTGTGGGTATTTATATAGAATCGGTGGGATTGTTAGTGTCCACCTGGAAATATTTTAATGTAATATTTGCATCAGCATTTTATTATATAAATTAAAAAAAACTATAGATTCAAACATATGGCTAGTGAGGCAAATAAATAAGAAGGTCAACAAACACTTTGTAAATTGTTTGGTGAGAGTTTGTTTAATAAATGAGTGAATATGAATAAGAAATTCCGTTTAGTTAAATAAATGAATATGAGCAGATGTTGCGTTTGTTCATTTAGAAATATTTGTGAATGTTCGGTCACGGGTGTATATGTTAGTCTGTATTTGCTTATGTTTGTTTGTAACTTTGTATTTATTTGTGTTCCATAGTTCATTACGATTATAATATTTTTATATTTTATTTAAGTATTTCAAAAAGCCTACTAAGAACAAATTTAATAAATATTAGTGCATTGTATATTACATACATGCCATTTAACAATTTAGAGTTTACAAATTTCGCAAATCACAACGTTAAAAAATTTCTCATCGTCGGCGTCAATTTCTAGAGGACAACTCTTTTGTGATCAAAGATGTCAATTTTATTCAAAATTTAATATGTGTTTGTTTATGTTTATGAACATTCATTTGTGTTCATTTATATTCTTAAACATTTGTTTGTGCTCATTAGCGTTCGTTTGTGTTCCTTACCTAAAAGTAATGAGCGAACACGAACAAAAAATTTTGTTCGGTCCATGAACATTTAGTACGATATTTGAAAGTACTAGGTATGATATTTGAAAGTAAATTAAGCGAAAATACAATTACCTTTCTGGCATTTTTGGTACCCTATACCATTTAGTACGATTTTGAAAGTACCAGGTATGATATTTGAAAGTAAATTAAGCGAAAATACAATTACCTTTCTGGCATTTTGGGTACCCTATACCAAATGCTGATTCCTTCTTTTGAAGCATGTTTATTTGGTGAATACATATCTTTTGTGATATAATTGTTAAGAATAAAACATTCTTAACCATCATACAATTCACTATTTCAATATGAACTATTGAATGAAGTTTATTAACTCCGAAACTTCGAGCAATATTTTGAATCATGATTGTGTTCATAAGGATGTACTAAAATATTTTGTACAATTAGCAATGATATACGATTCACAATTATCATAGGATCATACTATTTTGACACTCCGCACTTTATTTCTCTCTATATGTACATATATACGTATAAAGAGAGAGAAAGTAAAAAATGTGTCAAAATAGACATAAATGATATCAAAATAGACTCACCCTTATCAACATTGGCATGCTATGCTTGTTATTTCCTTTGACTTATCGTCTTAGACTATATGGTGTGCTCCCCCTTCCTCCTTGTTCACATCAGCGTCACGTCACTCTCCTCTTTTCTTCTCCTTTTGAGGGGTGTCCTCCCCCTTCCCCCTTCTGTTTTTTATTCTTTTTATTTAATCTATTTAATTATATTTTAATATTAAAAATACACACACACCCTCTTCATTTTCTTCATCGCTCATCAAATTCACACACCTCTCTCTCCTACCTCTCTCTCCTACCTCTTCGCAACCCCACCACTGTCCGCCTCCACCGACACCAATCCCACCACCAAACCAAACACACCACACACACCGGCAGCAACCCCACCACCAAACCACCGCTCGCGTCCACCGACACCAACTCCACCCACCCCACCTCTCTCCCTCCCTCCCTTTCCCCCTCTCCCTCTCTGTCTCCGTCTCCCTCCCTCCCTCCCTCTCTAAGTAGACACACACACCACACACCCATAAACAATAAAAATACTTCAAAACAATAAAATAATAATATAAAACACATCGAAGAGAAGGGGATGATTCCCCGTTGGCACCGATTTGTAGTCGAGAGGGGCGATGTTCACCGACGGGGCGAGATGCCACGTAGGCTCCCCGACCTCTTTCCCGTTCTCACTCTGCACAACCTTATAGACTTGGGAACATATTTAACGTCGATTAACGATTAAAAATAAGCATATACGAATTTCATTGTTATGGTCATCTTCTAGAAGTGAGAAATAGTGTATTTAAAAAAAACACAAAAGAAAAACCAAATATTGTTGTTCAAAGACAAGTAGTACATTAACACTTTTGACAAACATATTTTGTGTAAAAAAATTGTATTTAATCAACGTATGTCATGTTCGATTCTCAAATTCAAATTTATTTTGTTTATACTGTTTTTACTAACATTATTTATATGTCTTTACATAACCCCAAGAGGCAAGAGGTAAAAGACTAGAGAATTTTAAAACACGTTAAAGGTGTAATTTCTCAAGTTCATCTTATATTTAAATGGACATGTTAATAAGTCGAGTGGAGTTAATGGTTAATTATTTTATTTAGATAGACATGTAAGTCAAGTGGACATAAAATGAAACTCTTCTAAGCTTAAGATTGACTTGTTTAAATTAAGAGAAGTAGAGCTCAATTATTTGAGTTTTTATGTCAAAAGCTTTAACTCAACTCGTCTAATAATTTTTCAAGCTATAACCTTTTTGTTCATAACTTATCAAGCTCGATTTAATGAAGATATATATTTATTACACAAATTTAAAAAAAAACATATATGTATATACATAGAATACTCGTATAGTGCTTTAGTCAAGAGTTAGTCAATCCAGTAAGCAAACCTTATGCTTAGACAACCTGTAGGGGTGAAATTCCACACCCCCCTCTCTCTAATGTTTTTGGCTAAAAAAGGGTCTCACATTCACGCTCAAATCTGGCGTTTTAAAAAAACGCCCAAGCCCAATTTTAAAGAAAAACGCCCCCGGAGGCGGGGTTGAGACGTTTTGAGGCATTTTTTGCCCATTCCGCTCACTACTACACAACACATGATCTTAGATTCATTTAAAGCCATTTTGATTACTAAATATTAAATAGCTCATGAAAATCTTGACTCATTTTGCATCATGTTTAAATTTTGTATTACAACCCGTTACTATATAATAACAATTCACGTAAGCTCTTAGGAACATCAGGGGGGGAGGGGGGATTCGCTCTCCAAAAAAGACCTGCTGACACATGTCAATGATAATTATAACAATGTTAAGGCATGTCTAGTACAATCGCACTCTCCAAAATAGGGTCAGTGACACTTGCTACATCACGTAGTACTATCTTATTTAAATATTGCAAAGTACTACTACTACTACTAGTAGTAATAATAATAATAATAATAATAATAATAATAATAATAATAATAATAATAATAATACACATATATAATCGACGTTTGAGGTATGTCGAGTCAAATTGCACTCTCAAAGAGTCTCGCTGACACTCGCCACATCGTGCAGGCCAACCCACTAGTAACTTCAAGGTTTTAATAAAGTGTCGTCGTAATTTCTGAAAATAACTTTTGATATAACAATAAACTACCTATTTAAGTGTACACACGCTATTCATACATCAATCATCAAGAAACAAGTGATTCAAGTAATTTTGTTTTAGTTATTACTTATTTGGGTCTAGTTAAATTGCGCAACAATTTAATTTAATTTAGGTGTACACTAATTATACAATTGGTCATTATTAATAAACTTGTTAATTTTAAACGTGTTAGATGGGCCATCTCCACCACCACACACAACCGTAATTGTCACCTCCACCACCGCCATGACACCACCATTGTAGTACTGTTGACCTCACAATTGCCCCATTGCTTCAATCACCACTCATTGTCAATAAGATGTGTAGAAAAATATAGTATATCAAACCCACTTTGATGTTCTTTTTTCCAAGACAACTTTTTTCAACTGAGTTCATTAGAACCTTAAGAAGGTTGTTGATGATATGTTCATTAGAACATAAGCCATTTTAACCAGCGTTAAGTTGATACTTTTTTTTCTTTTAAATAACTCATTTTAATCAAACTCAGTTTTAGTTAAACTATTTTAACTCGTTACCTAACTCAACCTTTCTTCTTTATCATTCTTTGTGAACGCTTGCCACAACGTATCTAACAACTTTTACACTATTCTCTTGTGTCGTATATATACATAATACAATATATATTCGGTCGTTTTCATATATAGTTTAATTGTCTTATATATTCTGCATAGTAAAACAAAAAGCACAAACTTCATAAACCATGGATCTTGTAATCATTTTATTAAAGAATTACGCAATCCACAATTATTTTGATGCTATCATTGTAAATAATTCCTTGATTTCCTCCACTTCTGTCCCTGGCTGCTGCAGGCACAGTGAATATTCTAATATATTTTGATTTTGTTACTCATCGATAGTTTGCAATATTTATTGAATCAGTAATTATTAAATCAATAGATTTTGTTTAATTTTCAGCACGGTTATAATAAAAATAATCATAATTTTTTTTTATAACGAGAAATGATAATCTAAGCATTAAAATTTTAAATTTTAAGTCTAGTTTTATAAAATAAAATTATTGCGCATAACAATTTAGTCAAGTTATATTAATTTCATATCCGCGTGTACTTTTAAATGGTGCTTGCACAATTATGTTTATTATTCTAAAGTAAACTGTTAAAATGGCCCTTGATGTTTGACACCACATGACACTTTAAACATAAAAGTTTATTTTTATCACTAGAACCCAGACATTTACATTTCTTGCCATTTTAGACACTTTTTCTAACGTGGTTAAAGATCTAAGTGAAGTTCAGGGGCAAAATTGTCATTTCATCTCATATTTGTTAAAACCCTTAAGAACTTAGTTTTTTTTTACCCTGTTCTCTTATGTCGTCCCTTCACTCCCCATTGTGAAAACCCTGAATTCACCATTCGAGCTTCCCACCTCGTAAAATCGAATTAGTCATAATCGAGCTCCAAATTTTGAAAGATTAGAGACAATGATTTTGGATTTAACCCAAAATCAACTAAGGTTAATTATTTACAGTTACTTTATCTAAATAATTAATCGATCATTTGCTAAAATTTTTGAAATTCTTATCTCAGGTAACATTCCTAATGGTTTTACATTGGAGTTCCATTTGACCATTTTGGTGGTGAATTTTCTAAATTTCCAGACATTACGTATCAAGGACGTAAAATCGCCTATATTGACCATGTGAACTCTAAAATTTCAGTTATTACGAATGATATTGTCTTAGCAATTAGGTATTCAAAAGAGGAAATACATAACTTGAGATACCATTTTAGGGTACCAAGAGAAGATTTAGACTTTTGGTTAAGACCTTTGTCAAGTGAATGAGGTCACTTTCATGCATAGCCATGACGATAGATTGTATGTGGTGAGTATAACTGGCCACGCACTATCAGTTTTAACTTTAAAATACATATTATATAGTACATGATTCATCAAACAACACACATCATCCAACAAGAAAGAACTTATTCATTTCATTAATTGACATGGAATTACATGAAGGTTAGAAACAACAAACTAAAACACGATCCAATACATGACAATTACAAACAAAGTTGCAAATAACCAAGGTATCAGGTTTTCACCCAAAGGTGGTTCGGCCCAACAAACAAACCAAAACTTCTACCTTTCTTGTTGCAGCAGAAAAATCGATGTCCAGGGTTTACTGATGTACTAGAAACACGGATGATTGTTTGAGCACCACAATTCCAGTACACCATTATTGAATTCGATGAATGATGATAGACTTGTATGTTGTAATTGATGTTTGAAAGCTGATTTTTGTAGTCTTCGATGTTAAGGTTTCATTTGGGAACAAAAGTAATGAGCAAATAAATGAAGAAGCAACTTAAAAAAGGATTAACCAAATGTGAGCTGAAATGGCAATTTTGCTCCTGTACTTAACTGAGATTTTTAACCTCGTTAGGAAAACTGTCTAAAATGGTAAAAAAAAAAATGCAAACATCGGGGGGGGGGGGGGGGGTTAAGTGGAACTCGGGTAGGTGACCTATGGCATAGCTTAGTGTTAGGGTAGTGTTCTACCAAATTAAAGTATTTTGAGATAGTTTAGGGTATAAGGCTATGAGGTGTGGTACCGACAACCCTCGAGAGCCACGTCATCACCATCCAACAACAGAAGAGAGAGGGAGAGAAATGAAGAGATATAGAGAGAAAGAGGATGGGGATGAAGGGGAAATATCTCTGTTTGCACCGAAAAAAAGCGGGGGGTTCCCCGTTGGGGAGGGTGCCACATAGGCATCACCTATGCCTTCACCGCTTTCACACCTCTCAGCTTAAGTGAGTTGACAATGCATGTTTAGTGTAACCTATACTAACTTGGGTACCCTTAAGTATATTTTTGATATAAATTTCATGTTTTACATTGGAAAGCTTCTAGAACAATAGACTTTTATTTTAAAATAATACTTGTACAGCTAAATAGTTGATGGTGAGTCCTACTCTTGCGTTTTCCACGTTTGAGGTGATTCTTATATTATAAGAGCATGTATTGAATGTAATATACTATTCGTTGGATATGTATAAATTATTAAGCTGTATGATAATATTTATTGCGAAGAGTATAATCATCATTCATCAATTTAGAAAATTAGACAGTGATCGATCAAATAGATCGATTAATGCTGTTTTTGAAATAGCTAAATTTAGAAATGGGTGGCGGCGCAGTTTGCTGACCGTCTACCTGCTGTCCTTATATAATTTGCCTTCTATATATCAACTGTTAATGTTTTCTTAAAGAAAGAAAATATAATTGATAAGAAAAATTGATGCTAGCGTCTAAAGAATCAGACATCATATATGAATTCACTTGTTAATGGTTTTTGGTATTCAACTATTCATCCTTTAAAAGTGTTACGTTTTTCCTAACGAATTCGCATAATTAAACAAATTTAGAAAGCTTAGATTTGGAGGTTCTGAGTTCAAGTTCTAGAAATGATAGGATTAAAAAACTTGTCGTTCCATTTTTTTTAATTAAGAAAAATGGTATAATAACTATTATATTAAATATAACAAATAACTGTATGAGTTGTATTAATTTTATTGTATAATGATCAATTTAATATATATTATATGTAGGATTCGAAACAAGATGGATGACCACGACAAAAAGGTCTAATTTACGGTGATTTCATTATCTTAGGGGAAGGGGCACTTCCATGAATTGTTTTTCACTTCACTGATTTTAACAAATCCTTTACTGCTACATTACTTCACTGGTTTACTTCACTGAATCAATTTTTTAAAGGCAACACTCCACTGATTCTTTACTAACAATATAACTCTCTCTCTCACTCTCTCTCTCTCTCTCTCTCTCTCTCTCTCTCTCTCTCTCATAAATTGAAATTGTACATCGATCCAGCAAAGGTTTTCATTTTACTTTCTCCTCTGCCGTCTCCGTCACACCTCAATCACCACCACCACCGTCAAACGACGTCGTCATGGATCTAACTCGATCTAAGCAATGGTGGAGGCACTTGAACTGGCACGCTCAAAGGACACAAACGAGGAGCTCGGTGAAGTCACGTCTGCTGAAGCTTCCAGAAAGAGTTTGACGTCTGCTGAAGTCACGTCTTTAGTCAATTGTTGTTTAGATCTCTTGAAGGATAGGGTTTCACAAGGAGGAGCTCGGTGATGGTTACACTGAATATTAGTGATTTGATAGAGGGAGAGAGAAAAATCAGGTGTTACTAGCACGGTAACTATTATATTAAATATAACAAATAACTGTATGAGTTGTATTAATTTTATTGTATAATGATCAATTTAATATATATTATATGTAGGATTCGAAACAAGATGGATGACCACGACAAAAAGGTCTAATTTACGGTGATTTCATTATCTTAGGGGAAGGGGCGCTACCATGAATTGTTTTTCACTTCACTGATATTAATCAATCATATACTGCCACATCACTTCACTGGTTTACTTCACTGAATCAATTTTTTAAAGGCAGCACTCCACTGATTCTTTACCCACACATAATATTATTAACAATATGACTCTCTCTCTCTCCCTCTCACTCTCTCATAAATTGAAATTGTACATCGATCCAGTAAAGGTTTTCATTTTACTTTCTCCTTTGTTGTCTCCGTCACACCTCAATCACCACCACCACCACCGTCAAACGACGTCGTCATGGATCTAACTAGATCTAAGCAATGGCGGGGGCACTTGAACTGGCACGCTCAAAGGACACAAACGAGGAGCTCGGTGAAGTCACGTCTGCTAAAGCTTTCAGAAAGAGTTTGACGTCTGCCGAAGTCACGTCTTTAGTCGATTGTTGTTTAGATCTCTTGAAGGATAGGGTTTCACAAGGAGGAGCTCGGTGATGGTTACACTGAATATTAGTGATTTGATAGAGGGAGAGAGAAAAATCAGGTGTTACTAGCACGGTAACTAGAACCCGAATTTGGTTCACGGGACCACTACCAGCATGGTTGGTGGCGCTGTTATCGTGCTGGTAGTAAAGTACCCGTGATGCCGTGACCAAATCGGTAGGCGCCCCGTCCCCCTTAGTTAATTATATTAGTTGTTGTGCAATTATTTTTAAAATATTAAATGATTAAAAGTGAAAATGTAACTTTCTACGATAGCCAACATAATTTCTTTATAAAGTCAGCATCATAAATTGAGTGTAGAGATGTGTGGCCATTATTTTGATCATGATTCTGATTTGTCGCTATTATAAGAAAAGGAAAATGAGAAATTTGTACCTACTCTTTGAAACATAATCCTTCTAGAAGCTTATGTTATTATATGAAAATAATTAATTCATTTAAGTTCTCTACTTATTACTTGTAAACCCAATTGAACTTTTTAACACTCAATATAAGATTTGCATATGCTTTGTCTGGTGAAGTGTTCATATATTACTTGTATATTTTTGTATACAAGTCATATTTGTATACGAGTCATATAGTTCATGTATAAAAAGATATGTGAGTTACATAGTTCATTCTAAGATGATTCATATCAATATTAAAAAAAAAAAAAACTTTGTTTTTGTGTGGGTGTTGATAGAAGGCAACGGATGAATCTAAATTCGAGCAACAAGAAGTCAGTCAAGACAAAGTGTGGTTGATCCACGGTCCTACCATGATTTAAAAGCCTACGACGATTTGTTTAACTAGCATGTGACGTGTTGTTATCACACTAGGTCCCCCGCATATGTCCCATTTCTACCATGTTGCTTCCTCTGTCGATATCCACACTCTAAGACATTAAGTTTTATATTATACGTATGTTAATACTATAATTTATATCAAATATTGTTATTTCACTAAATAACCATCCATTATTTTGGTTTTTTCTATGTGTATTTATGTTATCCAAATAATAGAACGTATAATGCTAAATGGATTGGTTACATTCAAATTGAGCTTAAACACGTAATTAATACAACTGCTTAGCGTGTCATGACCATGTAGAATCATATGTTGATAAAGATGTTATATATGGTGTAATCTTTCCATCACTACATCTCGTCCAACCTATACTTTAAAGGTTGTAATCTTTTTAGTGTTTCAATATGTAAAGTTTTTATAGCCTTTGTTATAAAAACATTAAAACCTGTATAGAAATACCAACAATCTATTTGGGTGATTTTCGCCTTCCTCCAAGACAAGGTGGATAAAATAGATAAGTTGCGTAATACTAGTATTGTTATGAGGTATGACACTCTTACCATTGAGCACACTACTTGTATTAAGATTCACTAGCGAAATATTTGGCTTTAAGTAAAGAAATCGAATACTAAGGTTGTTTGGTATGATTCTCCTAGGATCCATCTCATTATTCCCTACTTCATCCACATCAAGCGTGATGGTGTTCCCCCTTTCTCCTTCCATATACCGAGAGAGAGGGAGAGGGAGAGCCTAAAAATGATTTGTGCTCTTAAATATAAATTAGCTTTGATCGAGAATGCACCCGAGGTATTTTGCCTTACTATATGAATGACCGAAATTTCCCGAGATCTTCTTACATATGAAATATCCCAAAAGAATGATGCTCGACCTATATCTTTCGCTGCGTATTTGATCCTAACCCAATATAATATCTTTTCACCTGCCTACTACCAACGCCTATAACAAACGCAACACAAAACACATTTAAACACTTGGTTCGCATAATATGAAAAAGTATCATTATCATATTCTTGTAATCTAAATCGTAAATTAATTTTAACTTTTTCTGAAAAAAAAGTTACTTGCGAATTAAAGTATACACACAATTTTAAAAATGTGTATGTCGTGGATTTATTTGTGAAAATTTTATAAAATAATCATAATGGCATATGAACAAATGAATATTATATTTTTGTCATTTCCTTTCTTTTTTATTATATGGAATGAAATAAATTAAAAAGTTTTTGAGGTTGCCCTCCAAAATCTTGAAATAGACATTTCGATTAGTCAATCACGTGAGATTGACAAAATTCATAGCAGGGCAAGTTGCATCTCATTCGACAACTCTGCTTTTATGACTCCATTGTTGCTCTAAGACCACTTGCAGTCGAGAGTGGATTATTTGAGAGTGAAATCCTCTCAAAACGTCCCAAAACGTCCCCGCACCAACCCCGGGGCGTTTTTCTTATTTTTTTTTTGCTTTGGCGTGGAATTTTTTTTTTTTTTAAGATCAATCAGATTCTTCCACTTGGAGTGGAGGGTGTGGATTTACCTGACCACTACATGTGATCTAAGCTTCGAATCTTTAATCTACATTTTTCACAACAAGAAATCCAACGTTCGATTTGTTGGTATGTTTATATTCGAGATGTTCTCTTGGTATGGGTCAAGACTTAGAACCTAATCATGTTTATTCAATCAATAACATAAATATAAATATCAAATAAGAAATAATTACATGTGGGAATGGTAAACTTAGCGGATGGAGGTGAAGCCATGATTTAGTTATGATGTTCTTGGTTCCACTTTATGGTGTTTTTTTTAGTGTATGTGTAGTGGTGGGGGGTTATGGAGGGTTATGTGTATTAAAATATTAAAAAGTAATATAAAAGGGGGTTATGGGGGGTTATGAAAAAAGAGGGTGTAGTGGGAAGGGGGTTATGGGGCTTTATAAATAATTGGGTAATCATTGGTTAAATTATTATTTTCTTATTTAAATAATAATATTAAATATATAAAAATTACAAATACTAAAAAAAATTTACAAATACTAAAAAAATACAAATACTTGAAAATTACAAATACTAAAAAAAATTTTACAAATACTCATAGGTTATATTTTTTCTCGATTTTGGCATTTTGCTTCAAACACATTTCCAAGGCCTTGCCTTCTAAGTAGTCGTGCGCCTGCGTGTAAAATGCAAAGTCGCGCTCAAATTGTCGATCCCTCATAATATCAACCATCTCTCGGTTTTCTTGGATACGCTGTGCCCCGATGTCGCGTATGTCTTGGAGCCGCTGGTTCATCTCAGCAAACGCCAGGATTAACTCGTTCACCCCCGACGACGAAGAGTCCGCCCGTGAGGCTCGAGCAGCCCGTCAACCGGTCGGACGAGGTATCTCCTCCGCCCCCTCCTCCCATGCAAAAAACGCATTTTCTTCGGCGTTTAGGTCGAAGAAACGCGCGTCAGACGTAGGGGTCCCGGTATCAGCCGACTCAGAGGTCTTGGACTTCTTTCTGGCCCTAGATGAAGAAGTTCCAACCGTTGGGCGGACGGTGTGCCATTTGGAGCAGTCTTTCAGCAGGCGCCAAACCCTCAAGTACGGAAAATTCTCGTATTCTTGTTTGTATTCATCCAAAGCCGCCTCCAAAATCTGCTCGTCGCTTTGGCCAGTTTTCCACCCAAACCGGGTGCGTTGATAAATACCTTGAAAGTTTGTGCATTTAAAGTTGATATCAGTCCACTTGCTCGATATCGAATCGTTCTCCCGGTAGTTCTCTCCCTTACCAACTAATCCAAAAAATATTGTTCGGACTCTTCTCCAAAATTCTCCTTTGTTTTGATAGTTCGCTAAAAAAACAAACCAAAAAAATATATAAGTGCCCGTTTAAAAAAATATATGTACAAAAGATATAACATAACAAAAAATATATATCTTACCAACAATAGGATCCTCTGAGACGTCAACCCACGCTCGGGCTAACGCGAACAATTCGTCGTCATCCCATGGTTGTACGTTTTTTTTGGCGCGTGTTTGCGTCTCTTTCCTTTTGTGAGTCCGTCTTCCTCGCCCGGTTGGTCTCGCGGGCTCTTCCTCTTGCACTGGTTCCTGTGTCTCCGGAACCGACTGTGAGTCTTGCCAAGCATTTGAGGACCTGAACATTTGAGATGCCCAAACACTTGTGTTGAGCCAAACCCACCTCCCATGGGTAGCCCAAAACCCCCTCCCATGTTATACATGTTCGGGTCCCAATTATAGGGTTGTTTAACAGGTTCATAAAAGTTTGTGGGTTTGAACCTGAACCCGGAGCTATGGGTAGGGTGTTGTCGCCAGTAGTTTGGGAACCAAACCCGAAACCACCTCTACCAAATGAATTCATCTCTTCTCTTGTAGTAAAAATTAGAAAGTGTGTGTGTGTTATGCTTGATCTCAACAAAATGTGTTTGTGTGTTTGGTTGTGTTTGTGTGATGTATGTATGTATGTAGAGTATATATATATATATATATATATATATATATATAGAAGGCCACTATTTTTTTTTTAAATTATGACCGTTCAACGGTCAAAAATACAAGATTCTCACGTTTTTTAATGCAAAACGCTCGTTATGTGTAAAACGCTGCAAGCCCAAAACGCCCTATAGCGCCCCTCGGGGCGGTGTTGGGGGGCGCTACACATGCCCTTAGATGAATTATTTTAGAGTGTAAGAGAGTGTTAGTTGATAAGGTGTTTTATAAGCCTCTCATAACACTTATTATGGACACCAAAAGGGAAACCCTACAAATTTTAACTTATGTCATTATTTCCATCAAATAATGACTTATAATTAATATAGGGATAATAATGTCATATTGGTTAAATCAAATAATAAATGATTAATTAGGCCATAATTATGTACAAGTCTAACATTCTCCCACTTGGCCGATTGATCATTTTATGATGAATGTTTAAGTAAGTTTGGACAAGTCTAAAACACTAATCAAGTTTCATGTTGGAACTATAGCAGATAGTTACAGTCATTTGAATTGAAGACAACTCGAGACCCCCAACAGTCATGCTAAAGTTTCAATATAAAACACTTAATCATAAAACCAAAATGACTAAAATAAAACCATTGCATAAGTTTTGTCCATAAATGATAAGGTGCGCACAAACATTAGCATAGACAAAACAAAGCATTTGAGGAAATTATAATCGTTCATACACACTATATGCTATTACACTAGGTCTTTATTAAAACCCATTCTCATTATAAGTTCTTGAAAAGTCTTGGGTGGTAGACCTTTAGTCATCGGATCCGCCGGCATATCTTTTGTGCTTATGTACTTGATACAAAGATTATTTTCCTCTACCCGTTCTCGCACGAACAAAAACTTTGTATCAAGGTATAAACCAGCTCCGCTCGAACTGTTACTGTTCGAGAAACTAACAGCAGCTGAGTTATCACAATAAATCTTCAAAGGTCGTGATATGGAGTTAACAACTTTGAGTCCAGTGATGAGATTTCTTAATAACATCCCATAGCACGTTGCATTGTACACTGCAACATATTCTGCCATCATTGTTGAGGTGGTTGTTAACTGTTGCTTATGACTCCTCTATGAAATTGATCCGCCTGCAAGCATAAAGATGTACCCTGAAGTTGATTTCTTATCATCTTTACATTTAGCAAAGTCAGAATCAAAATAGCCCACTACTTCCAAGTTATCAGTTCTTATGTATGTCAATTTATAGTCTTTCGTTCCTTGTAGATATCGCAACACTTTCTTTGCTGTTTTCCAATGATATAGGCCAGGATTAGGTTGATAGTGGGCTAGCATTCCAACAATATATGCGATATCTGGACGAGTGCAAACTTGAGCATACATTATGCTTCCAACTACAAAAGCATAAGGTATCAATCTCATTTGCTCTTTTTCTACCTCTGTTTTTGGACATTGAAAAGACCAAAATACATCTCCCTTAACTACTGGAGCTATTGATGGAGAGCAATGTTGCATGTTATATCGTGTAAGAACACGATCGATGTAAGCCTTCTAAGATAAACCTAATATCCCATTGGTACGATCTCGGTGTATTTCGATACCTATCACATAAGAGGCTTCCCCAAGATCCTTCATGTCAAATGTTTGCGAAAGTAATCGTTTTGACTCATGCAACAAATCTAAACTATCACTCGCCAAAAGGATATCATCCACATAAAGGACAAGTATAGCAAAATTTCTCCCACTCATTTTGAGGTAGGTGCATTGATCCACTTGATTTTTTATAAAACCTTGTTTTTTCATAATTTCATCAAATTTTAAGTACCACTGTTGTGATGCTTGTTTTAACCCATATATAGATTTCCTTAACTTACAGACTAAGTGTTCCTGACCTTCATGTTTAAAGCCTTCGGGTTGAGTCATGAACACTGTGACATCCGTCACTTTTTATTTCAATTTTTATATAATAATAATAATAATAATATTATTAATAATAATAATTTCAGATTATATATATATATATATATTTATGAACACTCACTTGAAACCCATTATCTAGCCCAAACCCAAACAATTGAATTAAAACCCTTTATTATTTTCGGAGCCAACTGCACAAGCCCATCAGACCAGCCCAACAGGCCCAAGCCCACCTCCTCTCTTCTTTGCCAAAAAAAAAAAAAAAAATTAATCACAGACCACGGGACTCGAACCCGGGTCTGTGTCCAAGCTACATCGTGCACCAACCAAACGAGCTACATGAATAACCTGTTTAAGAAACCCACAGTAATAATTATATAACAAAATTAAAAATCGAACAGTTGACTACAAAAGTCAACTGCACGCGTTGATCATCGTCATCACTAGTCTTGACGCGTTAATTGACTCTGATATGGAAAGGGATTGATTATGTTGACTGAGTCGCACCCTTTATGTCCATAATTGCAGTCAAAACCTTCCAATTATCGACCAATTACCCGCGTTATCGTCGTCATCGAGTCAAAATTTACCAAATCAACATCCGGACCTTTACCCTATAAATTTAACATCACTACACCCTCTACACTCGCCGTTAAACATCTCTCCACCTTCAAATTCTATTAATAACCTGCAATCGAGGCATTTATAGTCACGTTTGACTTTTGGTTTGACCAAGCATCAAATCACGATTTCGTATCTTGTAAGTTGTTTTCTTTGTTGGGTTTCAATATTCGGCCACTTACAAATAATAGCCCCATCATATCAGGGGCTATTGCTTGTTAAATCGACCTATTGTTGATCTAGGGCTCAAAACATTCGAATTGGGGAAGAACACCATTGTAACTTGTGTATATAATTATTTCAAAACTGAAATCAACATCAATGGACCAACAGATCAGTTGGTTGGCCACTTTTCATACAAGCCGGACCGGCGTTACAGCACGGGTTCGAGTCCCACTGAACCCGTTTTTTTTTTTTTTAACTTTCTTTTTAAACAATTATAAACCAATATCTCTTATAGTATATAACTAATCTAATCCGAAATCATTCGTTCTCAGGGTGTGGCTCAGTTGGTGGCCACGCTTGTGATAAAACCCGAACCGGCCAGAGGCCCGGGTTCGACTCCCATAACCAACAACATTTTTTTTACCTTCTTTATATATATATTTAACATATAAATCTTTTAAAATAGTTTTTAAATACTAAAAGTGATTTATAAATTCTATAAAAATTATTATATGATCTCCTAATGGTAAAGTTCATCATCCAATTCTTAGTTTTTCAAAAATAATTTATTTAAATTATATTATAAATATTACAAGTTTATTCATTTATAATTGTAAAATTCAATAAAAAATATCTAAACGATTTTATAAAATTCCACAAAAATTATCTTAAACTTGTACAACAATAAGCATTTCAGAAATAATTTTTATTTCTGAAAAACCGTTCATTTTATATTTTTAATCAATTTTTGTTAGTTTTAATCATAAATAAATCATAATAAATTCATTTTTCAATATTTTTGTACCAAAATTTTACATAAATTATTTCTATTCATTTGGAACAGAAATACAATTTTTAATTCAAGAATTCTTTAATTTTAATATTTTTAGATATTAAAGTCATATTTTGACAATTTGAAATAAATAGATTAAATATTCTATTTTCAAGAAAATAATTTTATAAAAATTATTTTCATACTAAAAACTTTACTTTGTGACCATCTTTAACTTAAAATTTACAAAAAGACTTTTATTCACTTATTTATTAAATTTCTTATATTCAATAAACAATTTGATTATTAATCAAATAAATACTTATCCCCAATTCGAAGCCCTAGAAAATACTTATAGACTAGATAGACTTAGAATTATTTGTTACATTATACATAGGGTGATACTTGGCAACGTTGGAATATACTTATTCAATTACACAAGACTTACCACTTTGCTAAAGTGAGTATTACTTATCCCCCTTTTCCGCTTTTACAACTTTTGGGGTGATCATGCACAAGTATACAAAACTTTCGTATTCATTTACACATACATTTTATTCATTTACAATTCATATACGTGTCTTGTTTATCTTTGTGCTTATGCTTGAACATGAACGTAGCTTACATAAAAAATCATACATTTAGACATAACTTATGTTATGGTGCTCTTTACACTCAGACGTAACTTATGTTACGGTGCTCATTTAGACGTAACTTATGTTACGGTGTTCATTTAGACATAACTTATGTTATGGTGCTCTATTAGACTCACACGTGTTGAGGTGCTCATTATCAATTTTATTGTACAAACTTTACATTTGATCTTTGTCTTGTTTGGTTACTTGCGTGTTTACATAATGCCTTGGTGATGCTAGACACATGAATTGTACTACCTTTTCAAACTCATACTATATGTACAAAACTAAGTAGTACTCACCAACATCATATGTTGACAAAATTATTTTCGTGCATGTTTCAGGATAAGCTGCTTGACGCTTCACATAGGACTTTGGACTTAGATTAAATCAATCAATTATATTTGTTTTTGTTGTCTTGTATTAAATTTCATATGTTGTAAAACAATATTCAATAATCATATATTTACATTTTAGTACCATGAGCTTTTGAACAATCGTCACTACGTGGCACCTCGATGATTCCGCCATCGGTTGGGGTGTTACAAACACGTCCTCATGTAAGTAACCACTAAGGAAAGCGGTTTTGACATCCATCTGATGTTACTCCAAATAAAAATGTGCTACTAATGCCATAATGATCCTCAGAGAATCATTCCGTGATACAGGTGAGAAGGTTTCTTGATAATAAATTCCCTCTTTTTGAGTATAGCCTTTAGCAACCAATCGTGCCTTATAACGTTCAACGTTTCCATTTAGGTCTAATTTGGTTTCGAAGACCCATTTACATCCTACGGGTTTCATACCCTTGGGTAATTCAACCAATTCCCAAACACCATTCTTTTTCATGGACTCAAGCTTATCAATCATAGCTATATTTCATTCAGAAGATTTGTCACTATTAATGGCTTCATTATAAGAGGTTGGATCATTATACTTTCCTAAATCCAAATCAGCTTCATTAAGTTATGTTACATAATCAACATAATGCTCTGATACCACATGTTGATTATAACTATAAACACGGGTCAAGACTTAGAACCTAATCATGTTTATTCAATCAATAACATAAATATAAATATCAAATAAGAAATACTTACATGTGGGAATGGTAAACTTAGCGGATGGAAGTGAAGCCATGATTTAGTTATGATGTTCTTGGTTTCATTTTATGGTGTCTCTTTTAGAGGGATTATTTAGAGTGTAAAAGAGTTTTAGTTGATAAGATGTTTTATAAGCCTCTCATAACACTTATTATGAACACCAAAAGGGAAACTTACAAATTCTAACTTATGTCATTATTTCCATCAAGTAATGACTTATTATTAATATAGGGATAATAATATCGTATTGGTTAAATCAAATAATAAATGATCAATTAGGCCATAATTATGTACAAGTCTAACACTTACTCGATAACTTAGAGTAGCACATATTGAATTTTACCATTTTAGCTTTTATTTCTATATCTCTAAACTCTTTGATGTCCAATATTATTTTTTGTACTAGCATCTTCATTCTCCAACTTAGTGTTGTGTATCTCTCTAAACGAATTTAAAAGCCGCTAAGATGTTTTTGTCTCAATTTGTATCTCGCGACTATAAGCTTTAAGGGTGAAGACTTTGGTTTGGCATCATTCAACATAGGCTCTTAAAATGGAAACTTGTACAAGACTCGAGTGAATCTGGTCATAAAACCAAAAGGGTCATGATGAGTTTACATAATTTCAAAAAGGTATACGTGGAGCTTGAATTGAATTTGTCATCTTAAGTTCAAATTGAATTCGTCATTGTCGCAAGAAAACAAAAAAATTGAACGACAAAGAACAACGTGCCAACTACCGTGACATCAGGCGTTGTGGCCAAGGTTGACTACTGGACCGCCGTCAGCCCCTTTGCTCTCTCAGAAGCGCGGAAACCTGACCTTCACCCGCCCAAAGGCACGACAATGGAATAATCAGTAAAATCTCGCCTCCCATCAAGTTGAACCAGTGCCAACGTATTCCCTTTTCACCTGGATGCCGCAGAAAGTTATGCTGCAGAAAGGAGGGGGGGGGGGCGAGGAATAATATTATTGTGTGTAAGATTTATAAAAAGAAAAAAAAAGACAAACCAATCAAACACTGCCACTTCGATCCACCCCCCGTCCCACGCCAAGCAACATCTCCCCGCCCAAAGGGCTCCTGCCCTCTTCCACGCCCCCCTTTTCAAGCCCACTCTGGATGGTCTAATGCATTGAGATGTCAATTACGGGTATCTTTTCTTGGTGTGGCGACGACGTCCAACATGCTAATTTGCAGTGGTTTATACGGTTATACATCTTTCATGCCCTTTCAATCATTACACAATGATGAAATAATTTTATTATTTTATTCAACTATTTTCAAATAATATTTATACGTTGAAAATAAATAATAAAAGTATAAAATACTTCATTAAAATTTTAAAACGTACTAATTACCAACGCTAATTAAAAAAAAAAAAAAAAAAACTAGTTGTCCTCACTTGTACGTCTTATCCAAGCGTGCTTGACCAAATCCACCATCAGAACCTTGTGTGCATCGGGGTTAGGCATAAACACGACATTTCGTATTCGTTATTCCATGGTTGCTACCAATTACTGTTCTGATTCTAGTAAATGCGGATCACAATCTTGGCAAATGACTTTCCTATCGTCCTTTGAAAATCATGTTATTCAAGACGATACAAACATACAACACATTTCTTAGTTTGCCTATAACCAGAGTCGACAAGGATTCCTTACAAAATGCCAATGTTGTTGAAGAACACTGAAAAGGCTTACAACATCTTTTCTTGACGATTCTTGAACTTTTTTAAGATGAGCTCTTTTGCATATAAATATCATCGGCTAAAAATAGTCGTGTTGCTACTCATTTCTATTAGCAAAAAACGATGCGACGGCTGCGTTACCGCAATGCAATTCTCAACGCTAGGCGACTGCTCGAAAAATGGATGTCATTGTTTGGCCCAGCAACACCAAAAAACGAATGTCAAATCAAAGATTGTACAATGCGACAACTTGAAGGATGATTGTTGGTCCTTTCTGGTCTTCGCGCGTGGTGAGATCGTTCTTACATTTTTTGTTCTATTTTTTTTTCCAGTTGTGTCTAGGAGTCTGTGGCCGGGTTAGAAGGACCGGTGGTTGATTGAGACTTATTATGTCTAGGTCTTAGGTGGCTCCCAAGTTAAGACCTGCGTTGGCACCAAGAGT
Organism: Ambrosia trifida; assembly: GCA_028751855.1. Lineage (NCBI taxonomy): Eukaryota > Viridiplantae > Streptophyta > Magnoliopsida > Asterales > Asteraceae > Ambrosia > Ambrosia trifida. Next base: position 71,235,303 of record CM054132.1, read on the forward strand.
GATGAACCAACGATCGGGAACACTGGCTTGGCTTCGCTATTGCATCTAAGTGTTTTCTTATTTTATTTGTGTTAACAGTTAATTGCAAATCTGATGAGTTGGTTATTATTTGCTGATACATATCCTAGTTATATTTGATCTTGGATAGTGACAATATAGTTGGGTTCTTGTGATTTGCTTGTTCTTCGCTAGATGATTGATATCCATAAGTGATTCAGTTATCAATTGTTAAACAGTTTTTTATAGTGACTCTGCTGTTAAACGAGTTTTTTTTTTAACTTTTGGACTGTAATCTTGCCTCTTGGTGTTGAATTTAGAAAATAACATTTACTGGCTGATTCGTGTGGCTTAAAAGTTTTACAAATCATGTTTTGTCAAAGATTATTGATAAATGTTTTTTTTGGCAGCCATGTAGGCTTTTTAAATGTGAAAAAAATCTGATTTGAAAATCTTGAGATTTGAAGTGTTCATAAGAAGTTTTTCCGTCTTGGTTCATGTACTTTAGCTAAGTATTGAACGTAAAGTTATGTCTTAGATCGTCTAGTTGGTATCTCTCAGTTTGTTATTGATTCTATTGTATCTTAGAGTCTATATTTGATGAGTTGTTGAGAAATTTAATAGACGATCTGTGTATGTTGATTGTTGAGGACTTGATTATTTGTTGTATGTTACTAGTAGTAGCAAGCTCCAGCTTATTGTTCTCAGATCTTTGTTTTTAACTATGTAACTTTGGTTACTTGTATAGAATTGTGTGGTTCTTGTTTCTGATATAGGCTTTAACCGTGTCTTGATAGGTTTTTTTGTTATTTGAACTCGTATCATGATGGTTTTGTGTGGTCTATATGTAATGTGTGTATAATCTTGTTGTTTGGTTAGTCGAACCATGTGGTAGACGTATGTTAACCAGCTGATGTCAAGATTATACTTTTTTAACAGCCTTGTGTATTGTCTCTTGTGAGATTTTCTGGTTGCAAATCATGTGATTTTGTGTTCAATCAGTGTTCGTCTGGCTGTGTCTTTATAGTCTGATCGAGTCATATGATTTATGATTCTTCTTGTTATGAGACTTGTGTGTTGAATCTTGTGATTCAATATTTGTTGAGTATTGGTTGTGAAGTTGTAAAAGGTTTTGTGAATTGGTTCAAATTAGTTTTTATGTTCCTTACAAGTTTTCTATTGATATGCTTCTTGTAAAGTTGTAAAAGTTTTTGATCAATGCAAATTAGTCTTTAAGCTCTTCTCAAGTCTTTATGTGTTTTTAGTCAGGCTTGTTTACTCCTTCATGGGATGTCTTTCTAATTGTAAAATTGTGTGATTTTTTAGATGTTTTTTGGCTGATAATTCTGGTATTGAAACATGGTGCTTGGTTTGGCAACCTGTGTGTTTTAATTTGTGTGTCTCTTCTATTGTAATCTCTGGTATTAGCACTAGATCTAGGATTCTTGAATAAAATCTACTAGTTGTAGAGTTAGGATGTCCGTTAGATCGTGTTCGTTGATGACTTGAACCGTAGAGGTTATAGAAGAGATTGTAAGGGGTACCAGTTGGTTTCTCTTAGTGTTGTTCATCTTGTAGGTGTTACAGCCTTTTGTGTGTTCTTCTATGTAGAGGATTGTATTCTGGTATTGAAGTCTTGTGAGATTTTGAGTGTTATCAGATTCTGTTTAGGTTGTAGCGGTGCTTACATGTTTTTTGAATCATGTGATTCAGGTTTGTATGGTTCTTGTTGTTATGTGAAGTTGTAAATGTTTGATTTAAGTCAAAAAATTTCTTTACATGTTAGTAATAATTAGTTAAGAGTATTTTTGGTTAAATCAAACGAGTGTTTACATTCTTTTCAAGGTTTCGTCAACATCAATACTATTTGTCTTGTATGTTCTGATTTATAATAGTGTGGTTATATGTTTATCGAGACATGGTTTGTTGTCTTAATGACTGTTGTATGCATTTTTGACCATATTATTGCTGAGATCTGTGATTTAGCTGCTTTGTCTGAATATGTTTGGTCTTCAAGTGGATAATCATCATTCAAACTATTTGATATCTGTTTTCTATATTATGTTTGAACTAGTTTCTTTTGAGTAGTTGTCAATTATTGGTTATAAAGCATAATGATTTTGCAACTGTTTTACTACTGATTTATATAAATAGTAAGTTGGTCACATATCTTCGTAAGGATGAATTTTTAAAATGGATTTGTTTTTCAAAAATCCAAGTTTCTTATAAAAAAAAGCGGATCTAATAATTTTCTTTTCAACATATCCAAGATATTTTTTCTTCTCTTGAGATATTAGTTCAACTATACGTCTTTACATCTACCTCGGCTTTTAAGTGTCGTTTTGTGTCTCTCGGTTATTTCTCTCTTGTATTCGTCTCCTCTGTTGATATGTCTAGGATGTGATCTTACGTGTTTAGATCTCCTTGTTATCTAGCTTGTATAGATCATCAGTTAATGGTCTATTAGAGGAGGCCGTGTAGATCATTTGTTAAGTGGTCTATTGTAGGGTCATGTATAAAGAGTTGTTAAGAGTCTTGACTGGTATTTAAAAGTCTTTTTTGATTGTAGGTTCTTGGTATATATGTGTTGAAACTCTCTAAGAAACTTGGAAAATAATAAAGGGGCAACCTATAATTTCACAACATACAGCTAAAACTGGGTGTCGTACCATATGTGCTGCTACATGTGAAATTTTAAGAACATAACCAACTTAGTATTAAATGTTCAGTGTAGCATTTCAGTATTTTTTTTTGTTGTTGCTAGTTTAACATAACATCTATCTTTTTTAACGGTTAGGATATATTGCACCAGTTGTTCATGAATCTGTGTGTTGTATGTTTTTATTCTAGCCTAGTTAACTGAGATTGTCATTGGTCGAATTTGATGTTCAATTTTTTATGACAACGTGCGTTTAATAAAAGAAGTTCTAGTTTATAGATAGACTTTGTTGATACTAATGTTTTTGATAAAATATACTGAAAACTTTATGATCAACTAAAGTTTGCAAAACAAAGGATACATGGTCAGATAAATTTACCTGTTTTTTGTTAATCGTGAAGTTTTTTTTTTCAATTGCTGTTAATCTTATTTTCGTTGACAAAATTAAATGCGTTCAGATATTTGTTTTTCTTTAACTTCTATTACTAAGGTTTTTTCTCTAACTGTCACTGTATTTGTAAGTTCTAGGTGAAGATCTGTGTTGCCAGATTGGTGTTTAACAGGTTTAGATCTTGTTTTGGTGGTGTACGGTTCATCTGTGATGATCTGATTAGGAGTCTTAGAGAGTTGTTAAGAGGGCTTGTTGTTGGTCAACTTAGAGATGTGTGAAAATCTCTTAGTATAGTTTGATCCGTTTGGATATTAAATTTTTTTTTTGGGGGGGGGGTGTTGAAATATACTTTGATATTACAATTTTAATATCCAGGTTACTTGGTTAATTTGTATTTGAATATGTTGCATAAGATTTGTGCGGGTCAAAGGGTCCGGTCAACTTGTGTTCGTGTGATAAGTTTTGGCTGCTAGATACATCTAGTGGGGTGGATCTGGAAAGGTTCGTGGGCTCGTGAGTTGTTGTTTTGTTGCTGTAAGTCAAAGGGTGGTTCGTGAAGTCGGTGTATAGCTGAGTTTATAAGCTATCTTTGGGATCTGGAATATTATTATTGTCACACCCTCAAAATCCACTAGCGGAGTTTTACCGCGAGGCGCATGACAAACCAGGATCCAAACCAACGATCACAACAAACAAGTCTAAATGAATATAAATGCAATCTCAAAACATAGTTTAAAATCCCGTTTACAGCGGAAGCTTATTCAAAAACTGTATCCCAACAATAAAATAATAGTTCAACGTTCAAAAGACCATGCAACCCTAGTTAGACGCCGTGCAGACGCGTGCGCCCTAGTCCAGTCGTGCTACCTTAGCGACCTGAGAAAACATGTAAAAGTTTACGTCAGCACAAAAATGCTGGTGAGTTTACAGGTTTTGTATCCAAGTACCAAGTCCACCTGTCCATACTATAATAATCGAAAACCAGTATACGCTAGCTAGGCGTACGTTTTGTTACTACCACGATTGGAAAACCATTACTAACGCGAATACCAAAAATATGCCCGATATAGTTCCTGTTGTTCCTGTTGTTCCTGTTTGAGACAATATGCACCCGCCGACCCTCCAAGTCGACGAGCGGGGTTGGTCACTCCCAATAGCGCTATTCACATTTCCCCGTTGTGCAAACCCGCACATTCATGGTTCCCCCCGGGACTTCCAAAGATCGTGTAGTACACAATAGAAACCCATAGTATGACAGTAGTTACCAAATAATCGTTTTAACACATGTTTTCTCCCCCGAAAGTATAAAACCAGTTTAAAAGAGGGGCCGTAAACTCACCTTAAGTTGCGTTACTCCTTAACCCGAGTAAACCCAGCTGCTATGCTAGTCCCGTAAGCGGCGACCTAACATACGACAGTTACAAGTACTTAGACTAATAACCCGCAGGCTAATTAGTCCCTAGATGTCCAGACCATAACCAAGTTCGTTTGAAAACACCGTGACTGTTTAACTGACCCAAATTACAAGACTCGACATCCCATTGGTGACCCGAGACTCCCCGTGTTATGTTTACGCTCCAAAACATACAATAACGCAAGTACACTTAACATACGTTAACGCACAACAAGTTATAGCACATAGTTCACGTATCACCGAATTACATCCAAATATATGTTACCAAGTTATTAGACATGTTACGGGGTTCCTAGCATGTTACTACATGTTAAATCGGGTCTCGGAATGCTAATTTACACTTACAGCAGCAGTACACGCGATTAGGAAAAGTCAACTAGCAATTAGGTTGGTCAACTAGCAATTAGAAACCCTACTCGCCTCTATTATAGGCGATTAGGAGCTACTCCCCTGAACTTACTAGCAATTAGGGCTATTCACATGAACTTATAGGCAATTAGGGCTATTCACATGAACTTATAGGCAATTAGGGCTAATCACCTGATCTTACACAAGAGTAGGCCTCTACTCGCCTATATTATGGGCGATTAGCACCCTACTCGCCTATAACATAGGCGATTAGGAATGCTACTCGCCTGTAACCTTGTTGTTCCGGTTTTTCGCGCGTTTAACGCTCCAAATCAGATCCAGAACGTGTGTAACCACCCAATATCATCCCAACACTATCCTAAACATGTTTAACCCAAAATCCTTCGTTTAACCTCGTATAATCAATCCTGCATGCAACCAAGTAATCCAAACACCATTCACATAGCATGCAACATCATACTAACACGCGTAATCATAACCCCAATATCCAATTACTGAGATTTCTATCATCCTACTATCAATATCAATACTGATCTATCATAATAACATATCAAATCATCATCATGAATCATAAAAACCCTAGCTTTCTAATCATACACACCCATAATGCATGCATATAAGTTATAATCCGATTAACAACCCTTATTGACGATTTTCAGAAAGCTTTTTCGTTTAAGAACAGGTCTGGACCATTAGGGATTGATTAAAAACGTTTATAAAGAGTTATGGATGAAAATCAAACCTTAGGATTATGAAAATATGATGATTCAAGCTTGAAACCTTGAGTTTTGATCAAAAATCGCCTTCCAGAGGTTGTTTATGTGTTGGGGCGGGTTATGGGACGACTAGGGTTGGTATAATGGAGTTTAGGAGGTTAAGTATGGTATTTATAGTCGTTTTTAGTCGTCCAGCACGTAACTAGCGAGTATGCAGCAGTTTCAGGCGATTAGGAATCCTAATCGCCTGATTGTTCAGGCAATTGGGGCCTACTCGCCCTTAGCTATACACGAGTAGCCTCCTACTCGCCTCTAATGTTCCCTACTCGCCTCCCCTATAGGTGATTAGGCTTCCTAATCGCCTATAGGGGTTGGTTTTGTGCGTTTTGCGCGTTAAACCCCGTTTTAACATATGTTAATGCATATTCACGTACCGACAAGTCACATAATGATTGTAAACACATAACACAAGTAAATACACATATTTACACTCGTTCACCAATTCCCGGGACTCGAGACTCGTACGTTCCGTATGTCCTGACGATCCTACAAATCGTCACCGTTTGTACACTTGGTTAAGGACTGACATCTAACGAACCTCTAGACCAACATCCAATGATCTTCTAGACTAACCAATAGTTCCCGAACCATAACCCGACTTAACTAACCCAGTTAAGTACAATATACGCGTGACTCGCTAAGGTAGACTTTCATCTAGACAAAGTTGTTAACCAGAATTTGCCGGGTGTCACATCATCCCCACGTTAAAAGAATTTTCGTCCCGAAAATTGCACAAGTACCAAAAGAACAAAAGAAATAACGAAGGAACAAGCAAAAGATAGAAACCAAAAGAAAGATTTACCCGAGTTGTCACATCATCCCCACGTTAAAAGGAATCTCGACCCGAGATTCATTCAGCTGCCGAAGAGACATGTCTCGACTCGAACGCTTCCTTAGGAAAAAGATGAGGATACTTAGACTTCATCTGATCCTCCCGTTCCCATGTATATTCCGGTCCCCGGTCCGAGTTCCACCGAACCTTAACGATACGAATCTTGCTGTGACGTAGGCTACGAATCTTGTAATCAAGGATCTCCACAGGTTCTTCCACAATCCGAAGACGATCATCAACCTTGATCTCTTCCAGTGGAACGATGAGAGACTCGTCAGCCAGACACTTCTTCAAGTTTGACACGTGAAAGACGTTATGTACGTTACCGAGCTCCGTCGGTAGATCAAGTCGATATGCCACCGGCCCAATCCGTTCCAGGATCGTAAATGGGCCGACATATCGCGGATTGAGTTTGCCACGCTTCCCAAAGCGTATGACGCCCTTCCACGGTGAGACTTTTAGAAGTACCTTGTCATTGACTTGGAATTCCAGTGGTTTGCGACGCTGATCAGCATAACTCTTTTGCCGGTCCCGTGCCGCCGCCAACCGATTACGAATCTGTACGATCTTTTCCGAAGTTTCGTACACTAATTCAGGCCCAGTGAGTTGACTCTCACCCACTTCAGCCCAACAAAGAGGAGAACGGCATTTCCGTCCGTACAGTGCTTCGAACGGAGCAGCCTTGATGCTCGTGTGATAACTGTTATTATACGAGAATTCTACTAACGGCAGATGAGCTTCCCAACCCTTTCCAAAATCGATCACACATGCCCGCAGCATGTCTTCTAAAGTTTGAATCGTGCGCTCACTCTGACCGTCAGTCTGTGGATGGTAAGCCGTACTCATGTCTAGTTGGGTACCCAAAGCCCTGTGCAAAGACTTCCAGAAGTGAGAAGTAAAATGGGAGTCACGATCCGAGATAATAGAAACTGGTACCCCGTGATTAGAAACAACTTCTTTCAAGTAAAGACGAGCCAAACGATCCATGGTGTCGGTCTCCTTAATAGCAAGAAAATGAGCTGATTTCGTCAACCGATCGACAATCACCCATATCTTGTCGTTCCCGCTTGGTGATTTAGGAAGTTGTGTGACAAAATCCATAGTAATCCGTTCCCATTTCCATTCCGGAATTTCAGGTTGTTGCAGGAGACCCGACGGTTTCTGGTATTCCACCTTGACCTTAGCACAGGTCAAGCATTTGCTCACGTATGAGGCTATGTCCGACCTCATGTTTGGCCACCAGTAAAGCACCTTCAGATCTTGGTACATCTTATCCGAACCAGGATGAATAGAATACCGGGACTTATGAGCTTCATCAAGGACAAGCTCCCGTAGTCCCCCGAATAAAGGAACCCATATACGTTCTGCGAAATAGTGCAGGCCATCAGACCTTCGCTCTAGGTGCTTGTCGGCACCGTGCATAGTTTCAGCTTTAAGGTTTTCCTCCTTCAAAGCTTCCAATTGGGCAGAACGGAGTTGATCAGGTAACGATGAATGAATAGTGAGCTGCAACGCCCGAACACGACGAGGTTTAGTAGATTCCTTCCTGCTCAAGGCGTCTGCTACAACATTCGCCTTGCCAGGATGGTACTTAATAGCACAATCATAGTCGTTCAAAAGTTCGATCCAACGACGCTGCCGTATGTTCAAATGTTGTTGGTCGAAAATGTGTTGGAGACTCTTGTGATCGGTGTAGATGGTGCATTTGGTACCGTACAAGTAATGTCTCCAAATTTTCAACGCGAATACCACGGCACCCAATTCCAAGTCATGAGTTGTGTAGTTCTTCTCGTGCACTTTGAGTTGACGAGAAGCATACGCAATCACTTTCTCGCGTTGCATCAACACGCAACCGAGTCCATGAATGGAAGCATCACAGTAAACAACAAAATCATCAGGGCCCTCAGGTAAAGACAAAATAGGAGCAGAACACAGTTTAGACTTCAGTTCTTCAAACGCTGACTCTTGTGGTTCACCCCAGTCGAATTTCCTATCCTTCTGAGTGAGAGTGGTGAGGGGTTGAGCAATCTTCGAGAACCCCTGAATGAAACGACGATAATAGCCCGCAAGGCCTAGGAATTGCCGCACCTCAGTTGGCGTCTTTGGTGCTCCCCAGTCCTTGATCGTTTCGATTTTAGCGGGATCGACATGAATCCCTAGTTCATTAACCACATGTCCTAGGAATTGAACTTCGCGTAACCAAAAGTCACACTTTGAGAACTTGGCGTAAAGTTGTTCCCGTCGCAAGAGTTCCAAAACTAACCGCAGATGTTCCCCGTGTTCGGTCTCGTTCTTGGAGTAGATCAGAATGTCATCAATAAATACAATGACGAATTTATCCAGATATGGTTTACAGACGCGGTTCATCAAGTCCATGAAAACCGCCGGTGCGTTCGTGAGACCGAAAGGCATGACCAAGAATTCGAAATGGCCATAACGTGTTCGAAAAGCAGTCTTTGCAACGTCAGCCTCCCTGACGCGCAGCTGGTGATAACCGGACCTCAAATCGATCTTGGAATAATAACTAGAACCCTGAAGCTGGTCGAATAGATCATCAATACGTGGAAGAGGATAACGGTTCTTGACGGTCAATTTGTTCAGTTCTCTGTAGTCCACACACAACCGGAAACTTCCATCCTTCTTCTTAACAAATAAAATCGGGGCTCCCCAAGGGGAAGAACTTGGCCGGATGAAACCCTTGTCCAAGAGTTCCTGTAACTGGCTAGACAATTCCTGCATCTCGGGAGGTGCAAGACGGTAGGGGGCCCGAGCAATAGGAGCAGCCCCTGGTACAAGATCAATACCGAACTCGACTTGACGATGAGGAGGAAGACCAGATAAATCATCGGGAAAAACATCAGGAAACTCGCGTACCACCGGAATATCGTCGATCTTCTTCTCATCAACAGAGGAAACAGATAAAAGCGCCAAAACAGCTGGATAACCCTTTCGAAGACACCTAAGGGCTTTCATGCTAGAGATGATGTTTAGCGGAACACCACCCTTGATACCGTACACAGAAAGAAATTCTCCATCAGGGAGAGGAATCCGAATAACTTTATCGTAACAGACAATCTCCGCGCGATACAAAGATAACCAATCCATTCCTACCACAACGTCAAAACTACCCAAAGGTACCGGCATAAGGTCGATGGGGAACGATAAACCCGACAACTCTAATTGACACTCCCGAAGAACACTAGTAGCTTCAATCGTTTTACCGTCAGCCAACTCAATAATATACTTGGTCTCTAATGGTACGGGTACTACATCTAGCAGTCGACTAACATCCATGGATACAAAACTCTTGTCGGCACCCGAATCAAATAATACGCTAACAGAACGATTATTGAGAAGAAACGTACCGGTGACTGTGTCAGGGTCCTGCCTAGCCTCAGCGGCTCCAATGACGAAGGCACGTGCATTTCTGCTGCCGCCCCCGTTGTTCCCATTCCCGTTGTTCCCACCCTGCTTCAGTTTTGGGCAATCCTTCTTGTAATGCCCAGTGTCACCACAGTTGTAGCATCCTTGTATCCCTGTAGTCCCCTGAGTAGTCGGAGCTGAACTGTTAGTCGGAGCCTGAGTCGATGGAAGTGTAGCCCGACAATCTTTAGCATAGTGGCCTGTTCGCTGACAGCGGTGACAACGGTTACTGTCGCAGTTCCCTTGATGATGGCGTCCACACTTGTTGCATTTGGGCAGTTTTCCCGCATAACCACCCTGCTTGTTACCCGAAGAAGATGAACCCCCATTATCAAACCTTTTACCCTGCTGTGCAGACCCAGATCCTTTCCCGTCATTTTCCCACTTGCGCTTGTTGTTCTCTGGAGCCTTAACAGTCGAACCCTTCGCAGGCAAAATCCCCTCATTCACTTTTAAGTTGGTCATCCTATGGGCCGATCGAACTACCTCTGCATACGTAGGATGATTTCCAGCAGCCACTAACCCTGCAATTTCCGGTACTAACCCTGAGACATAGTGTTCAATCCTACGGTACTCTGGCACGTGCAGATCGGGACACAACACTGCCAACTCATTTCTCCTCACAGTATACTTCTCGATTTCCGACCCAGTCATCTTGAGGTTCCACACCTCATGCTCCAGCTTCTGTACCTCTTCCCTCGGACAATACTCACGCTTCAGCAACTGCACAAAGTTCTCCCATGGCATAGCATATGCCTCCCCAATACCCATATTCTGGGTGATGCCATTCCACCAAGTCAATGCCACGTCCTGAAATAACGCAGCCGAATACTTCACCCGATCTTCTGGAAGACAGTTACACATCAGAAATACCGACTCCACTTTCTCCAACCACCTTAGCAAGCTCACCGCACCCTCAGTGCCAGAGAATTCCTGGGGCTTACAGTCCCGGAACATCTTGTAGGTGCACATGGGTGGGGGTGGGTCAACAGGACCACCTGAAACGAAACGTATGAGAAACCACGAAATACGTAAACAAGGTTCTCCAATGAGGCAAAGGAAATGGATAAATCAACTTACCACCACCGTTGTGCCCTAACTGAAAGGCAGCTTGGAGCAAGTTGTTCAGATCAGCCTGCGATAGGTTAATACCTCCACCACGACCACCAGCACCACCGCGACCACCACCACGTCCACCATTTCGACCACCTCCACGTCCTCCACGCACTCCAGACATGATTCTGGCAGAAAGAACGAGAAAATTTAGTTTCGCAGTTAAAGATAACCACTAATGTTCACAAGATCACGGCTAGATCCAATCCAGGACTATCCCCTCAAACCCAGAGCTCACTAGGGCTTCCATGCATTTCGTTTTATGATTTTGTGTGCACCCAAAATGATAAAACGCTCTACATGGTCCTCCCAGTGTTCTCCTAGTTCAAAGTTCAAAACACCGAACATAGACTCTTAGCTATACACTGTAATACTACGGTAGTTTATGACAAGTGTTTCTATTGGAGTGCGAAAGGGAGATGTCCGAGCCTTGGACAAATCTCAAGAGCACACGAGTTACCCCAATAGACTACATTGCCTAGAAAACAAGTAACCCAACCTAAGATAGAACGGATGATGTGACGTAGAAAGACCAACGATTTAGAGACACCCCGACAAGACCATACGTATACCACTATAACGTTTAGTACCATGTGATCGTCTAGTGTGTGCGACTCGGCTATAGACTAGACTCTACATGCAGTCCTAGTTCACTATAACCATTGGCTCTGATACCAATCTGTCACACCCTCAAAATCCACTAGCGGAGTTTTACCGCGAGGCGCATGACAAACCAGGATCCAAACCAACGATCACAACAAACAAGTCTAAATGAATATAAATGCAATCTCAAAACATAGTTTAAAATCCCGTTTACAGCGGAAGCTTATTCAAAAACTGTATCCCAACAATAAAATAATAGTTCAACGTTCAAAAGACCATGCAACCCTAGTTAGACGCCGTGCAGACGCGTGCGCCCTAGTCCAGTCGTGCTACCTTAGCGACCTGAGAAAACATGTAAAAGTTTACGTCAGCACAAAAATGCTGGTGAGTTTACAGGTTTTGTATCCAAGTACCAAGTCCACCTGTCCATACTATAATAATCGAAAACCAGTATACGCTAGCTAGGCGTACGTTTTGTTACTACCACGATTGGAAAACCATTACTAACGCGAATACCAAAAATATGCCCGATATAGTTCCTGTTGTTCCTGTTGTTCCTGTTTGAGACAATATGCACCCGCCGACCCTCCAAGTCGACGAGCGGGGTTGGTCACTCCCAATAGCGCTATTCGCATTTCCCCGTTGTGCAAACCCGCACATTCATGGTTCCCCCCGGGACTTCCAAAGATCGTGTAGTACACAATAGAAACCCATAGTATGACAGTAGTTACCAAATAATCGTTTTAACACATGTTTTCTCCCCCGAAAGTATAAAACCAGTTTAAAAGAGGGGCCGTAAACTCACCTTAAGTTGCGTTACTCCTTAACCCGAGTAAACCCAGCTGCTATGCTAGTCCCGTAAGCGGCGACCTAACATACGACAGTTACAAGTACTTAGACTAATAACCCGCAGGCTAATTAGTCCCTAGATGTCCAGACCATAACCAAGTTCGTTTGAAAACACCGTGACTGTTTAACTGACCCAAATTACAAGACTCGACATCCCATTGGTGACCCGAGACTCCCCGTGTTATGTTTACGCTCCAAAACATACAATAACGCAAGTACACTTAACATACGTTAACGCACAACAAGTTATAGCACATAGTTCACGTATCACCGAATTACATCCAAATATATGTTACCAAGTTATTAGACATGTTACGGGGTTCCTAGCATGTTACTACATGTTAAATCGGGTCTCGGAATGCTAATTTACACTTACAGCAGCAGTACACGCGATTAGGAAAAGTCAACTAGCAATTAGGTTGGTCAACTAGCAATTAGAAACCCTACTCGCCTCTATTATAGGCGATTAGGAGCTACTCCCCTGAACTTACTAGCAATTAGGGCTATTCACATGAACTTATAGGCAATTAGGGCTATTCACATGAACTTATAGGCAATTAGGGCTAATCACCTGATCTTACACAAGAGTAGGCCTCTACTCGCCTATATTATGGGCGATTAGCACCCTACTCGCCTATAACATAGGCGATTAGGAATGCTACTCGCCTGTAACCTTGTTGTTCCGGTTTTTCGCGCGTTTAACGCTCCAAATCAGATCCAGAACGTGTGTAACCACCCAATATCATCCCAACACTATCCTAAACATGTTTAACCCAAAATCCTTCGTTTAACCTCGTATAATCAATCCTGCATGCAACCAAGTAATCCAAACACCATTCACATAGCATGCAACATCATACTAACACGCGTAATCATAACCCCAATATCCAATTACTGAGATTTCTATCATCCTACTATCAATATCAATACTGATCTATCATAATAACATATCAAATCATCATCATGAATCATAAAAACCCTAGCTTTCTAATCATACACACCCATAATGCATGCATATAAGTTATAATCCGATTAACAACCCTTATTGACGATTTTCAGAAAGCTTTTTCGTTTAAGAACAGGTCTGGACCATTAGGGATTGATTAAAAACGTTTATAAAGAGTTATGGATGAAAATCAAACCTTAGGATTATGAAAATATGATGATTCAAGCTTGAAACCTTGAGTTTTGATCAAAAATCGCCTTCCAAAGGTTGTTTATGTGTTGGGGCGGGTTATGGGACGACTAGGGTTGGTATAATGGAGTTTAGGAGGTTAAGTATGGTATTTATAGTCGTTTTTAGTCGTCCAGCACGTAACTAGCGAGTATGCAGCAGTTTCAGGCGATTAGGAATCCTAATCGCCTGATTGTTCAGGCAATTGGGGCCTACTCGCCCTTAGCTATACACGAGTAGCCTCCTACTCGCCTCTAATGTTCCCTACTCGCCTCCCCTATAGGTGATTAGGCTTCCTAATCGCCTATAGGGGTTGGTTTTGTGCGTTTTGCGCGTTAAACCCCGTTTTAACATATGTTAATGCATATTCACGTACCGACAAGTCACATAATGATTGTAAACACATAACACAAGTAAATACACATATTTACACTCGTTCACCAATTCCCGGGACTCGAGACTCGTACGTTCCGTATGTCCTGACGATCCTACAAATCGTCACCGTTTGTACACTTGGTTAAGGACTGACATCTAACGAACCTCTAGACCAACATCCAATGATCTTCTAGACTAACCAATAGTTCCCGAACCATAACCCGACTTAACTAACCCAGTTAAGTACAATATACGCGTGACTCGCTAAGGTAGACTTTCATCTAGACAACGTTGTTAACCAGAATTTGCCGGGTGTCACAATTATCATCTCTAACATCACCCACAAAAGCTCAAGGGCGATTAGGGTTCTTCAAGAGCAGCGATTTTCATTCCAAGATCTAATACATCAACACAGAGGCTGTCGACTGATTCGTTTTGCCAAGATATTTTTTCATCTCTCACCTATCTTATTCTCTTAGTTTCTCTCGTTTCTAGGGTTTGCTAATTGTTGTTTGATCATCAGATTATCATCTCGTGTCGTGTTCTTTCGTTTTCTTGATGATCGTTTGTATTAGTTGTTGTCTAGTTGAGATTGTAACGTTGAGAGAGTTGTGATAGAGATTAGATCTGGTGTTTAATCTTGTATTCTGTGATTCTAGGTTGTAAAACTTTTGGTTTGTGTTATAAATCTCTTGAAGTTTATCTGCTATCTTGTGTTTTTGACAATTACTTACAATTCAACATAATTGCCTAAAAACATAACGAAACTTTTCTACTAATAGCCAGAAAGTAATGAAAAGGGGCTAAATCGGTACTAAGGAAATCATGATCAGGTGTGGTACACTATTTAAAAAATATGTAGAAAAATATCATCCACATAAAATTAGAGAAATGGTGTTGTGGCCATGCTGATAAACAAACAACGAAATTTAGCATGCTATTATAAAGCCTAATAAAGAGACCATGAGTGCATGTTGTAAACCATATAATGATCACCACTTCTATTTCACTAATATTAAGCACGAGTTTTTAACTCATTAAGTAAGCTACCACATGAGACAACAAATTAACTATTAGATTGTAGAAGTAGGGTTTGGTAGTAATATTTAGTGTTTGGTTTTATGTAATGTTTTTTCTACTGTGGCAGGTAATGAACGATGACAGTGATAATAAATGGATTCTTTATTTGTTTTTCAATTTAAAAAGCAACACAAACCCTAAAAAAGAGTCAAACATGGGGTAAAACGCAATGGATTTGCTCGGCCAGGCTCGAGTCGGTGACTTATAAAAGCTTAAGCTCGGCTCGAATCGAGCCTTTTTTTCAAAGTTCGAGCTCAGCTCGTTTATTATTTATTATTTTATACATAAGATAAAAGTAATATAAATAATAGGCTCGTTTAGGCTTGTGAGCTCGATAATTGAAGCTTGGGCTCGGCTTGTTTACTAAACAACTTTAAATGACTGGTAAGTAATATTATTAAATATTAGTAAAACTAATATTACATCAAGGCTCGATAAGATTCGACAAGCTTGACGAGTTTCCCAAGCCAAGATCGGGCCGGGCTTGGAAAGTAAACGAACTTTGTTTTAGGTTCAAGCTCGGCTCGGGCTCGATAATGCTCAAGTCGTTTCAAGTTTTTTCTCAAGCTGGTCTCGAATAGCTCGCGAACCGCTCGAATTGTTTGCACCCTAGATTTATTGAAGGAGAAAATAAAATACTACAATAAGTGGATTTAAAAACTTGTTTTTATGGGATTAAAATCAGGGGAGTTGTTTACTAAGGGTGGTGGTGATAATTTGATCAGTTGACTTGTCGTGGTAGATTGTGAATTTGTGATGGATGTTTGTTCCCACTATATTATATTAACAATTTAACACTAAAACGCTAAGAGCTAGATGTCACATTAAATCATGTGAATATCCAACTATCCATTATTATTATATACCGTGTTACACGCTTCGCGGTGTGTCACATGGGGTTTTTTAGTTAATTGCATTTTGTCTTCAATCATACCATAATTTGCACATGTGACCTTTTATATTATTTAGTTTGCTACCTTTAGCATTTATTATGATTTATCATTTGGCTTTAAAGTAAATTCTAATTAATTGAAATAGTCTAATGACACTAATTAAATTTTTTTTTTTAAAAGGCTAATTTCTTGCTCCTTGTGAGACTTGAACTCAAGACCTCACGATTTTAGTGTATTAAAAGGCTTTGCCTTGCCATTAGACCACCAACCCCAATAGTTACTAATTTAACTAACATGTAAAATAATCATAAACATTACAACTTAACTTTTGTTCCATTCAATTAAGTTGCCAATAGTGAGGCAAAGCCTAAGGAACACATAGATTTGACGGTTTTGAGTTCAACATTCAGACGACAAAATTAAATAAATTCAACGGTTTAAAACAAAATAAGTTAGTTAATTTTGAAAGAACCCTTTAACTTCATGATTTCAGAACTTTAAATATGGAAAAAAAAAAAGTAGATAGAATGTTTTGACTTTAAATACTATGCTAGAAAAACTTGTGAAATTTGAGCGTTTTGTAACTTGTAGCGTATAAAAACTGCACTTTTTATCATCATTTTTTTTCTTTGACCTGACGCGTTTGCACCAGACTCATATCTCACCCTCTAAGAAAATCCATGATCCGTCACTGCATAATGGTGTGCATGAAAGTATAAAAGTTAAAGTTGTAATGGAATGTAAAAATTATTTATAGGATTCTTACAGAAGTAATGATGGTGCATCATATATAAAAGTTACAACCATCAATCATCAAAACAAAAGTCCGTCAATTTTGGCTTCAAGCACCACCCATATGATACACTTTCACACACCTTTATCTACATATCCTTGAAGGATAATTTAAATTGTAGTTTTAAGCAACCCATGTGATGTATATTTTCCATAAGCATCGGAACATATCCATTATTCTTAGTTCATATGTAGGGAGCCATATATATTGTTACCTTGGATGGATGCCTTACACCAACTACAAACAAAAACATGTCGTTCTTACTCGTGTAAGGTTTATTTGCATTTTGCAACACAATGCATTTAAATCCTTGTTGCTAATGATGGAACAGTTGATTTGCTTGAAACCGCTTAACTTGTTCATCGCGTTAGCACTTACATTTTTGGAAACGGGCTATACACTAGCTTAAAACATAGAAAACATGGCACCATAAGAAACTTACCATTCATATATCTTACAACTACATGAGACCATGACTTGATGAAATTGAAACATAAACTTACATAATGATAAATAGCAATTGTAAATCACTATGATGCACCATTGAAAAGAAAATTAAATGCCCCACTAGGATACATTTTCTTTATGCATTACGAGGATACATTTTTTGATGTGATGTTACATTGATTTTTGATGCATTTTTTAAGTTATAATATAATGATTTTTTATGTTATATTGTAATGATTTTTTATGCCTAATGATTTTTGATGTTATATTGTAATGATTTTTGATACACCCTTTAATTTTTCTCTCAAACCCTAATTCGAGCCTCTTCCTTCTCGCTCCATGTTCAAACTTCAAACTAAGTACAACAAAACTCTAAATCGAACTTGAAATTTAAATTGATTCCAACGCTTTGATAGTTATCACGCATGTCTTGTTCATATTATTCTCATTCCGAAGTCTCAACCCTTATTTAAAGCTTCATCTAGGAGTCTTGCGCATCCTATTGAAGATAATTTCTCCTTATTGTTCTCCCCCATCATGCTCTTCCAAGATTTGTGCCTTCTTCCAATATGTCCAAAATATTTGCATCCATGTATTATGCCCAAAGACTAGCACCTTGTCTTATGCCCAAAGATTAGCTACTTTCTATTTTATGTTATTTCTTTATGTATGTATTTATAGAGGAGTTTATCTCCTCATTTGAATGTACCAAACCAAAATATTATCTATCAATAAAAAAAACACTTCTTCCATCTCCATATCTCTTATACAAATCTCACTTGCCGGTTTGAGAGTCGGTTACTACAAACCGAGCCGCCCTTGGCGGCGGGGCTGAAACTAACCAAACCCAATAAAAAACCGCTTCCGCTAATCAAATACCAAAACGCTTCTGCAAGATTTTTCATGGTATCAGAGCAGTGTTCTTGATCCTGAAACAATCTGCTAAAAAAAATTGTTTTTCTTCTTTTTGAAAGGAGCTAAAAAAAGGAAGTAATGAGGGGCGAAAGCAAGAAGAATAAGAAAAGAAAAGTCAGGTTCTTTGAACCCGCAAGAAGAAAAAGTCGGGTTTCTTTAGGCCTGCAAGAAGAAAAAGTCGGGTTCCTTTGAGCCCGCAAGAAGAAAAGTCGAGTTCTTTGAACTCACGAGAAGAAAAGTCGGGTTGTTTTGACCCGCAAGATAAAAGAAAGTCGGGTCCTTTGAACCCGCAAAAAAAAAAAAAAAAAAGTCGAGTTTTCTTAACTCGCGAAAAAAGTCGGGTCGTTGGACTCGCAAGAAAGAAAAGTCGGGTTTGTTGAACCTGTGAGAGAAAAAAAGTCGGTTTTTTTAATCCGCAAGAAAAAGAAAAGTCGGGTTTTTAAACTCGCGAGAAGAAAAGTCGGGTTCAAATCTTTGAACTCGTAAGAAGAAAAGTCGGGTCCTTCGCACTCGCAAGAAGAAAAGTCGGGCGCTTTTGAGCTCGCAAAAAAAAAAGTCGGGTTTATTAAGCCCGCAAAAAAGGAAAAAGACAAAATTACATAGATTGTCCTTTAATTATCACCCAGATTTCATCCTATATCCCTTGTCTTTCATTTGCATTGGTTATGTCCTTTATTTTCTCAGTTTGTTACACCTTATGTCCTTTAGCCTAACTAGGTTAAAAAAGTTTGTTAACTTTATTTTCTAACTTTACACTTTTAGCCCATGTAGTTTTCCTAAAACTTAACTCTTTCTTTGTGGTTTTGGTCAGGCATTCCCTTGTATTCAAACAATCATTCAATCAAATATTATTTATTTTTCATCAGTTTTGTTACAAGTTTGCATATATTCTTTGTAAATCATCCAACAAAACTGGTATCAAAGCCAAGAAACGAAGAACAAATCGAAATCAAAAATCAAATTTTGATTATTACGACTCGGACAGAAAACAGAGCATCACAAAACCATTCATCGAAACTATCCTAGAGCAATCAAGAACATGAAAGATTCACGTGGAATCCAACGAAGAATCGTATAATCAAATCACAAAAGAAAAAACGTTCGTAAATCCTCTGTTCTCTTCATTCTTATTATCATTCATTCGATATTAAAACATAGCATTTATTTTAACGGCCATTACCATCGTTGAACGATTGTTAAGCGGTCACGAATTATCATGAAAAGAAACCGCATACAATCGTATTGTTATAATCGATTCAGTTATTCATTCTGTTTCCAAAATCATTACGCGGGAAAATCTGTACTTGCTCTTTCACAACAAGATCACCAAGCGCGATAACATCTTCGCTAAAAAAACCAGAGATGGAACCAGTACCATATTGAATTGCAGCAGATTTCCCTGAATAAGACATTAATATACGGATAATCAGTTGCTTGTAAATCTCAACATTATAAAAATGTGGAGAATTAACTGCACATATAAAAGTGTACACATGTGTCTTAACTTTTCACATCTGTATGAAATAGAGAACATCTCAGTGTTTTTAATTTTTTTTAATTAGCTCTACACATTCAGATTTGTTTATACCAAATTTGTCACACACAACCAAAAAAAACAAGAAGAAGCTGAATAACATAAATTTCTTTCAAATAATTTTTTACTTCAGATAACTGCAAAGATAATCACGGGCATATAAGGTAACTTTGTAGTTTTAATCGTTGGGTGCTCTTAATGACCAAAACCACAAAGAAAGAGTTAAGGCTTAGGAAAACTACAGGGGCTAAAAGTGTAAAGTTAGAAAATAAAGTTAACCAACTTTTTTAACCTAGTTAGGCTAAAGGACATAGGGTGTAACGAACTGAGAAAATAAAGGACATAACCAATGCAAATGAAAGACAAGGGACATAGGATGAAATCTGGGTGATAATTAAAGGACATTTTGTGTAATTTTGTCAAGGAAAAATCGGGTTATTTGAACCCACAAGAAAAAAAAACACTCCAACTTGAGGGGGAGTGTTCGAAGAAGAAAAAATATTACTTGGCAAGTTGGGCGTTCGTAACATTCACGCTCCAACTTGAGGGAGAGTATTGGAGATTATGACTTTGACTAGTCAAAGTCTTATAGTCAAAGTCATCCTTATTCTATGCCCAAAAGACTAGCTACTTATTGTGCCCAAAGTTTAGTCATTTCCTCATTTTACATTTTTCTTCATGTATTTATATAGGAGTTTGTTTACTCCTTGTTATGTACCAAAATATTCCAATCAAACACATCTTTCATATCTTATCTCCTTTTACTTCTTGTACCAAAAACCACTTTGCCATTTTGAGAGTCGTTCGCGTTTAGAAACCGAGCAGGCCTCCCGCTGTAGGCCTCAAACAAATAAATAAAACCAAATAGAAAATCGCTTCCGTCAGATTTCTATATGGTATCAGAGCCAGGTTACTATCCTGCTCGAAAAAAAAAAAACTTGATCACGATTTGGTGAAAGAAAGAAGCTGATCTATAACAATAAGAAAAAAAAAAGCAAAGGCATGTGAGGAGACAATAAAAAAGAGGCACAAGTAGGGAGGAGATGAATGTTGTTAGCATGAGGAGTATTAGACCAAAAAAAAAAAAAAGTCGGGTTCCTTGAACCCGCAAGAAGAAAAAGTCGGGTTCCTTGAGCCCGCGAGAAGAAAAGTCGAGTTTTTTGAACTCGCGAGAAAAAGAAAAGTCGGGTTCTTTGAACCCGCAAGAAGAAAAAAGTCGGGTTCCTTTGAGCCCGTGAGAAAAAAAGTCGAGTTCTTTGAACTCGCAAGAAAAAAAATCGGGTTCTTTGAACCCGCAAGAAGAAAAAGTCGGGTTTTAAAACTCGCAAGAAGAAAAGTCGGGTTTTTATACCCGCAAGAAGAAAAGTCGGGTCCAAATCTATGAGCCCGCAAAAAAAAAAAAAAGAAAAAAAAAAGCAAACACTCCAACTTGAAAGGGTGTGTTCGAAAAGAACGAAATATTACTTGGCAAGTTGGGCGTTCGTGATCTTCACGCTCCAACTTGAGGGGGAGTATTGAAGATAATTTCTCCTTATTGTTCTCCTCCACCATGCTCTTCCAAGATTTGTGCCTTCTTCCATTATGTCCAAGATATTTGCATCCATGTATTATGCCCAAAGACTAGCACCTTGTCTTATGCCCAAAGATTAGCTACTTTCTATTTTATGTTATTTCTTTATGTATTTATAGAGGAGTTTATCTCCTCATTTGAATGTACCAAACTAAAATATTATCTATCAATAAAAAAACACTTCTTCCATCTCCATATCTCTTATACAAATCCCACTTGCCGGTTTGAGAGTCAGTTACTACAAACCGAGCCGCCCTTGGCGGCGGGGCTGAAACTAACCAAACCCAATAGAAAACCGCTTCCGCTAATCAAATACCAAAACGCTTCCGCAAGATTTTTCACATCCTTCATTCAAAGCTTCATTGTTGTTGTGGAGGTGGCGTTACGAGACCTTGTTGTGGACAAAAATGGCGTAGAATGGTAGGAGAGGGCGGCATGTGTAATAGACTACTCATCTCTTTATGTATTAGTAAGAGAGAACTACATGGATAGTACTTATGGTTTATAGAATGTAACATCTTAGAGTACTAACTTTATTTTTAACATGTTAAGGGTTTATGGTTTCAGTTTTGTAACATGTTGGGATACTAAGGCCAACTCCGTTAGTTTTTATAGTTAAGTTTTGATAAAATGACTAAAATGCCCTATTATAACTAGGTATTCTTGTAATTAACTCTATTTGATTACAAGGATAACTTTTGCAACTTATTGAAATTAGAATTAGAATTAGAATTATCTATTAATGTTATTAAAACATAAAAATTTGAAGTTATAAAAATATATTAAATTAAATAATTATACTTTTTGCGTTTTAGTATGTATCTTTTTATAAAACAATAATTTTATCAATATAAACCACCGTCTATGAGTGTAACTCGTATCTGTCATCAAGCACCACGCCACCTCTCATCTCTACTTCCATTGCTGCCATGCGTTATCTATATTTAAAACGCATGGCGGCAATGGCGGTCGAGATGAGAGTTGACGTGGTGCTTGATGGTAGCTACAAATTAGGCTTATCGGCGGTGGTTTATATAGATAAAAGTATTGTTTTATAAAAAACTATATTAAAATGTGTATAGTATAATTAGTTAATTTAGTATATTATTAAAATTTTAAATTTAATAATATTAATAGATTATTCTAATTTCAATAAATTGCGAAAAGTATCTTTGTAAGTCAAATAGGGTTAATTACAAGAATGGCCCATCTAGTTATTTTTGGGTATTTTAGCTATTTTATCAAAAACTTACCTAGAAAAACTAACGGAGTTAGTCTTAGTACCCTAACATGTTACAAAACTGAAACCATAAACTCTTAACATGTTAAAAAATAAAGGAGTTAATAGCCATTTTCGTCCCTGAGGTTTGGTCCAGTTTGCTTGTTCAGTACAAAAGTTTTTTTTTTTGCAATCCCTTACCTGTGGTTTGGATTTTTTTGCCAAATTCGTCCTTTTGTCTAACTCAGTTAAAAAGTGTCGTTAACTGAGGGGTATTTTAGTCAAATTACTGAATGACTTAAAAAACGAATTTAAAAAATAAAGTAATAATAATACTCTTTAAAACCCTAAGCCCTCTTTCTCGTCTGATTATCTTCCATTCAAACAACCCTAACAATCCTCTCAAACACTAACACTGATTATCAAACAATGGATGACGAATGGTGGGAATGGTGTGTACGAGAACCTGATTCTGACTTCGACCCTCAACTGAAATATGGTATGTTCGACAAACCCTCTAAAATTTTAAATTTTAAATTTTTATATCGATGATCAGGTTAATAATGTGGTGTTCATTGTTTATTTTCAGCTAATCATCCAGATTTGTTCAGTTTAAAGATTTTTCATGGTGGTGACTTAACTGAATTTCCAGATGTGACTTATGAGGGTAAGTCTGATTATATTGACAAGATTGACCCTGATCGCTTTTCTGTCATAATATTGAATGATATGCTGGTAACATTGGGTTATTCAGAGGAGGACGTAGTTGTATACCATTTCAAGGTACCTGGTGAAACATTAGATTTTGGTTTAAGACCTTTAGGTAATGACAATGATGTGTTGAGCTTAATCAAGTATGCTAAAACTAATAAAGTTATTGAAGTTTATGTTCAACATGCTGAGAAATATGATGTTAAAAAAGATGAAAGTGAACATGTACATGAGGCTGAATTTGTTGATTTGGTTGATGAAGTGGTAGTTAGTGATAGGGAAAATGGTAGTGATAAGTTTGGTCATGTTAGTGATAGGGAAAATGGTAGTGAAAGTGATGATGCTAGTTATGAACAGCCTATTACTGATGATGAACATTCTGAGTCTGATGATGAGGGTAGTAAAGGTAAAAAGAAAGGTAAAAAGAAGGTTGATGATGAGGGTAGTATAGGTAAAAAGAAAGGTAAAAAGAAGGTTGATGATGAGGGTAGTATAGGTAAAAAGAAAGGTAAAGAGAAGGTTGATGATGAGGGTAGTATAGGTAAAAAGAAAGGTAAAGAGAAGGTTGATGAACAAGATTCTGATTCTGATTCTGATTTCTTGGTAGATGAAGATAATATTGTTCAGGATTATGATGTGGATATGGATGAGTTTAGAGCAGCAGTTGACTTTGACATTAGTGATAATGAAAAGAATTTGAATGAGAATGAGAATGAAGATGTGGAAGGTATGGAGGAACAGGTTGACTTGGATGGGTTTGATAGTCTCAGTGATTTTGATGATGATACAACTTTGAGGAGAGCTTGTAGGATCATTAAGAAAAATAAGAAAAAGGTCAAAGGTAAAAAAGCTGATGAGGATCCATTCTATGTTAGTCAAACATTTTCTGATAGAGATGAAATTAAAGCATTGGTCAAGAGTCATGCAGTTCAATCAAGGAGGCAACTTTTCATCTCAAAAAATGACAAATCAAGGTTCAGGGTAGTTTGCTTAGGTGGGAACATAAGTATTGGTAGTTGGGGTGAGGATGACAAAATGACAAATGTGGGTGCAAGTGAACCAAAGAAGAAGACAGTTTCAAGATCTAAAAAGGATAGTGGGCCCACCAAGAGTAAAGGTGATAGTGGGGCAGGTGAGGGCATTTCTGGAAAGAAAAAAAGTAACCCTAAACCTAGAAAGAAGATTCCATCTCCCACTTGCCCATGGGCTATACATATATCAAACCTTGGTGGTGAGGGCACTTGGATTGTCAAAACTTATCACAATGAACATCAAGACCAAAGGACTGTTAACCTAGATGAGAGGACTTGTTCCTGCAACAAATGGGAGCTTACTGGCATGCCTTGTAGGCATGCAGTAGCATGTATTTGGAACAAGGCCCTGCATGGTCAAGGTGATGGCATTCCGGAAAGGTGGGTGGACAAAGCTTACTCTATAGAAACATGGAAGAGGGTGTATGCAAACACAGTGGATCCTATCAATGGTCAGGATATGTGGCCAACTTCAAACTGTCCAACTACATTGCTTCCTCCTAAATATCATGCCCAGGCTGGTAGACCTAAGAAAAAGAGAAAGAAGTCTGCAGAGGAGGTTTTAGAGGCTAGCCAGGCAAGTCAGAAGAAGATAAGGAAGCCTAAGGAGGGACCATCTGAGGTGGAAGTTCAGAAGCTGAGTCAGTCAATCAACCCTACTGGCAAACTGCCAAGGAAGGGTAATTCCTTAACCTGTAACAAATGCAAAAAGAAGGGACACAACTCAAGGACCTGTGGAAGGGTAGCTGGATCACAAGGTGGAGCTGCTGGATCACAAGGTGGAGCTGCTGGATCACAAGGTGGAGTTGCTGGAAATGCAGGTTGAAGGGTTGTGTTTCATGGTTTTTAAGTAGTTTTTGTTATGTCTTTTGGGTATGTAATCAGTACTAAAACTTGATCTTTTAGTTTCCTGCTACTTGTTTAAGACATGTTCAAACTTGATCTTTTGGTATGTAATGATGTCTTTATGGTTTTATGGTTGTTCAATGTTATGTTCTTGTTAGATTTATGGTTTGTGTTGTATAATGGTCCATGATTATTGTGCAGGATGTGCTGTTTGGTTGTTTGTCTATATGGGTCAAAATGGTGTTTGTTGTTTGCCTTGACTCCTCATATTGTGCAGGATGTGTTGTTTGGTTGTTTGTCTATATGGGTCAAAACATGCTATTTGTTTGGTTGTTTGTCTATATGGGTCAAAACATTAAGTTCAACACTGTGTTGTTTGGTTGTTTGTCTATATGGGTCAAAACATGCTATTTGTTTTGTTGTTTGTCTATATGGGTCAAAACATTAAGTTCAACACACATTTACACAAAGAGATATTACCAAAACATTAACTTCATTCCATCTTCACAAAAGATTACAATACAGACCCACATTAACCTACATCATTAACCTACATTAACCCACATTAACCCATCAACCACATATCCAAACCCTACATTAGTGATTCAGATAGTACAGGACAAACATCATCCATGTAAACCCTAAACCCAGCTTCAGCATCCTGTTTTGCCTCGACATTTTCTTCAAAAGCTGATCAGTTTCTTCTTTCCTGGAAAACATCCTCTTAACATTGGCTTCATGCCTACGTATTGTGTCCAAGAGAGCAGGTACCAGCACAGCAGGATTGGTACACATAGGGGGCTCAGCCCAGTCAACGAACCCACACCCAATTGTGCAACAGTAGAACCTACGACCTGGATTCTGAGCTGTCCACGAGATCTTGATGATGGTTGTTGATCCACACGAGCATATCACCATGCTTTCAGGGACGATTGAAGATTTGATGATTCGATTGAAGTTGTGTTTGTGTTTTAGGGTTTTGTAAGCTTTAAATAGGGGAAACGAAGATAACTGGTTTTTCTTTTTTTTTTTTATTTAAAATTATCATAGGTTATCAAATGACAATATTGCCCTTCATTAAAGTGGGTAAAAGACAACATTACCCTTGACACTAACGACACTTTTTAACTGAGTTAGACAAAAGGACGAATTTGGCAAAAAAATCCAAACCACAGGTAAGGGATTGCAAAAAAAAAAACTTTTGTACTGAACAAGCAAACTGGACCAAACCTCAGGGACGAAAATGGCTATTAACTCAAAAATAAAGTTAGTAACTTAAGATGTTACTTTCTATAAACCAGACTATTCGTGTAGTTATCTCTATTATTAACTATAATATATGAATAGTTATAATTCTGCTAATTTAGAGTAAGAGTTTATTGACATTGACAGATTATGTTGTAATCTAATCAACAAAAGACTTTTTCCTTAAGGTTATTAGTTATGTGGCCGGTGTGTCAATCAATGGAACCGGTAAGCAGGTTCTTACACTTTTCGTAACAGGATATCGAATTTAATTAAATATAACAAGTTTATTTTTTGGCTAATATCTTCTACATTTCAACAAACTGTTTAAAAGTAAACAGAGGGACCATTTAGTATGACTCTTTGTACTATCACTTAATTGATTAACATGTATGTTACGTAATTTAATTTAAAGAAATAATAAATAAATAAAAAAGAGTTTACTAGCTTCAATTATTGGTTAGAAAGCTTCCAGAACAAAATGGACTTAGTTATATAACCTAACTAAATAATTAATTGTGGCATCAGCGTATCTTATTAGGAGTTTAGGACACCAAAATTAATATTCGGAGATCCTTTTCTATCTCTCTCTTTTTATATATACATTGATCTATATATACATATGTATAGAGAGAGATAGAAAAAGAGGGATATACCAATAGTAACTTCCAAATTTCAAAAGTCTTAAATATTATTGGTAACGGTGATAAAGGTGCGAGTGTTTTAAATACGTGATTGGGAGTTTACGACTCATAAGAGGTAAAATGAGTGTATTTAAAGGGGAGAAAGATTTAACCGTTCAAAAAAATTGCACACGACAGTTATTTACAAGATGGTTGTTTGGCAAATTTTGAAGGGGTAAGTGTTGAACCAGTAAGAGGTCTGAACCATTCAGACTCTGTATAATGCTTACCTATTTAGAGGCAAATATCTGACCGCTTCAAGCATCAGGTCGCGAAACAAACAGTCGGAATGAAATATGTCTGACTAATTCAGACATATGCCCCATTAAGAGCTGCAACAAACAACCCCTAAAAGATATTACATGTGTTATATGTAAATCATGCATGTAACTGGGCCGAGCCAGTCATGAGCTACATGCGATCCCGATGCACTAAAACTTTGAATCAGCCAAGCTTAAACGAGTTCAAGCCTGAATTTGTGCTCATTTAATAACTAGCTTGCGTTGAGTTTCGTATACCAATCTTGACTAGACTTGCACCTCTAAATAAACTCATATTTATATAATTCTAACTTCTAATGTATACATCCATATATATACACTACAAGGAAATTGGGCAATAGCGGCGACACTAGTAGCGGCGACGCGACCTGGGTCGTCGCTATTGCTCAAATCCGTGTGACCACTTTGATCTGGCCGTTGAATGGCAATATAATCAAACGGTGGGGCTTAAATCGTACAAAAAGCAATAGCGGCGACACTTTTAGCGACCACATGTCGCTGTTATTGCTCTAACCAGGAATAAACTTCATTTTTCCCTCCCTTTCTTCCCACCTACCACATATTTTCCTATTTCTTCCCAAATCCGATCGAGCTCCATCTCCACCACCGTCCCGTCTCCATCTCCACCACCGAGCATCACAACCTTCGTCTCTGGCCCCCATTTCCGTCTCCACCACCGAGCACCACCACTGCCGTCACCATTGAGGACCATCACAGCCGTCACCACTAACCGGACGGTAAGTTTTTGTTGTTAAATATATACTTTTTTTTGTTATTTCTTTAAAAATATTTTAACTTTTTTATTTTCTTATAATATGAGTTGTAGAGAAGCACCCCACCACAACTATCACCACCAACTGGAGCGCGCCAACTTAAAAGGTTAGTCGCCGCTAATAGTTATTTTTTTGTTTAATATTTATATTATTGTTTGTGTATGGTTATGAAAATATGTTTTTTTTAGGTTTTTTACTAATTTTATTGTATGTTTATGTATTTATTAAGTTTAATATGTGTTTATGTAAGTTGTATGTATATAGGTTATATGCATGTATGTAAATTTATATATTTGTATGTTTGTTTTGTCTTAAAACTCAATTCCTTGTATAGTGTAAAAAGTCGTCTCATGTATGTTTGTATGTAAGTATGTATGTGTTTGTAGGTATATGTTTGTGTATGGTTATGAAAATATGTTTTTTGTTAGCTTTTTTACCAATTTTATTGTATGTTTATGTATTTATTAACTTTAATATGTGTTTATGTAAGTTGTATGTATATAGGTTATATGTGCGTATGTAAATTTATATATAAGTATATTTGTTTTGTCTAAAAAATCGATTCATTGTATAGTGTAAAAAGTCACCTCATGTATGTATGTAAGTGTGTATGTGTTTGTAGGTATATGTTTGTGTATGGTTATGAAAATTTGTTTTTTGTTAGCTTTTTTTACTAATTTTATTGTACGTTTATGTATTTATTAAGTTTAATATGTGTTTATGTATGTTGTATGTATATAGGTTATATGTGTGTATGCAAGTTTAATAAGAAGGTTGTTCCTCACAACATGTTGACAAAATTGGCATATTTAAAAATGTGTTGGTTCGCCGACGTGGACATGCTCGCGGGCTTGGGCCTAGACCTTGTCCAAGAGAATTTCCTTTAACACCGACACAACCGACTGAGCAGATGCCTCCACCACCATTTACACAAGTAATTTGGGTTATTAGTAGTTTGGAAAATGTTGGTATTATTATGTATTAGTAGTTCGGTAAATGTTGAAATAACGGCAACGTGTTGGTAGTTATTAGTAGTTTGTTGTTTTGACCCATTTAGTATATGTTTGTAGTTTTGACCCATTCGGTATATGTTTGTAGTTTGACCCATTTGGTATATGTTTGTAGTTTTGACCCATTTGGTAAATGTTTGTAGTTTTGACCCATTTGATATATGTTTGTAGTTTTGACCAAATTGGTATGTGTTTGTAGTTTTGACCCAGTTGATGTATGTTTGTAGTTTTGACCAAATTGGTATGTGTTTGTAGTCGCGACCCATTTGATATATGTTTGTAGTTTTGACCAGATTGGTATGTGTTTGTAGTTTTAACCCACTTGGTGTATGTTTGTAGTTTTGACCAAATTGGTATGTGTTTTAGTTTTGACCCAATTGGTATATGTTTGTAGTCGCGACCCATTTGATATATGTTTGTAGTTTTGACTCAATTGTTATGTGTTTGTAGTTTTGACTCAATTGTTATGTCTTTGTAGTTTTGAAAAAATTGATAGATGTTTTTAGTTTTGACGCATTTGGTATATGTTTGTAGTTTGGATCCAATGAGTATGTTTGTAGGTTTGACCCATTTAACATATATATATATATATATATATATATATATATATATATAGGGGATGGTTCAATAGAAAACTCATTTTATTGAGAGAACTCGAGAACTGAATAATAACCATTGATCTTAGTAGATCAATGGTTGTGATTAAATGAAATAAAACAACAACAAATAGATGAGATTTTAACAAGGAAGGGTATTTTGGGAAATTATAAAAAGATTTTACTAATCCTTTCATCATTTCAAAACCTTCACAAAAGAAAACCATTCACTTTCCCTCTCTTTGTCCATCTACCCAAATGATGAAAACCTAGGGTTTGTTCAATCATGAGTTTATCAATCATTCAAATAACATGATAAACCATCAAACAATCGATTATATGCATCAAATGTACTGATCCATCAAACAATCGTTCATCAACATCAGGTATCGTCGTATTATTCATATTATCTGTGTCACACACACACTGAGACGATTTTCACTTATATTACTTGATTAATTAGGCATTTTGTGTAAAAACACACTATACCATTAACTAATGTTTCAATGTGTTGTATGTGAAATAAGTTAAATGGTAGTTTCGAACGATATTGTGATCTGTCATGTGTAATACATGTTTAAGTGAACTATATGATATGTATTGCACAAATGTTATAGTTATACGATTGATATGTGCATATATTGTATGATATGTATTACACATACGTAATAGTATTGTTATGTTTGTAGTGTATTATACATATGTAATGTAGTATTGTTATGTTTGCGGTGTACAACACACATGTGTATTACGCATGTGTACTCGTACTGTTAGTGTTAAATGAGATTATGCTTCTGTGTGACAGATTTAACTGTATTCCACATGTGCATTATAGCTGTTGTAGCTAATGTTATTCGTGAATAGGCCTTGTATGCAATGTATTGCACACGTGTGATAATCGTGAAATGTATTACACATGTGTGTTAATATGGTTGGTGATAGTTAGTATTTACACAAGGTTAGGCTTTGTTTGTTATGTGTTGCGCATTTGTGATAGATGTAATTGTAGTTCGCATGTGTAATATAATTGTTTCTGCTAATGTTAATAGTGAACATGATTTGTATGCAATGTATTGCACATGTGTGATAATTATGTCATGTAGTTCACATGTGTGATAATATTATTTATGATAGTTAGTGTTAAGTTAAACTGATGTGCTTGTCATATGTTGCACGTATGAGATATTTGTAATTGTATTTCACATGTGTGGTAGTCTTGTTTTAGTTGATATTTAATGTAGATAGGCTTTGTATGCAATGTACTACACCTGTGTTATAATTGTTTAATGTATTACACATGTGTGATAATTTATAGTTAATGTTAAAATGATATATTGTTTTGTTTGTCATGTGTTGCCATATGTTATTGTTGTAACTATATTCGACATGTGTAATGCGAGTATTATAGCCAATGTTAAATGTGAACAATATCTCATATAGTGTAATGCTACAGGGAAGGAGTTGTGGGTTTGGCTGACACTCCATTGTGTGGAGGAGCTGATGAAGTGATACTAGGGCCATTGAGATCGATTAGCAGCCATGAATATCAAGCTAGGCTAAGGGAACCTCAGATTAGGCGACATGAAGAATGAGCTAAAATTATTGCATTGAAGAATAAAATATTGAAGTTTTTTTATTAGGTCCTTTTCATCATGTATTTTGTTTTATAATGAATTAAGTTATGTACTCAGTTTGGATGTATAAATTAATGGATAGTTGTTTTGAATTTATATATGTACCACGTTTAATGGATAAATGAATGGCATGTTAATATCAGTTTGGTTATTTAAACTTGATTGGCATTTTTGGTTGTATAATGAACCATATATAATGCATTTTATGCTATAGTTTTGGTACATTTTTTTCTGCAGTTTTGACCCATTTCGACTGCAGTTTTGGCACATTATTGATGCTGTTTTTTCTGCAATTTTTGACCCATTTCGAGACATTTTTGCTGCAGTTTATGACCTATTTCGGCTGAAGTTTTGACACATTTTGTTGCAGTATTTAACACATTTTAGCACTAACTTGACTACAGTTTTTTAACACATGTCGACACATCGTTGCTGCAGTTTTTGACCCATTACGGCGCATTTTTGCTGCAGTTTTGGCACATTTTGGCTGCAGTTTTGGCACATTTTAATGCAGTTTTTAACACATTTTGGCACTATTTTTGCTGCAGTTTTTAACTCATTTTGGCACATTTTTTCTGCAGTTTTTGGCTGCAGTTTATGACCCATTTCGGGTGCAGTTTTGACACATTTTGCTGTCGTTTTTAACATATTTCGCACTTTTTTTGGCTGCAACTTTTAACACATTTGGCACCTTTTTATAGAAGTTTTTTAACACATTTTTAATAAATACTAAATCAAACAACTTTACGTAAGTGATAAGTGATAAATACCATAACATAAAATCATCAAATTGATTACATACCAAAAAGACATGTTCATAACCTAATACCATAAAACATGTTCATAACAAATATAACCCAAAAGATATGTTCATATCATACATCATACAAAAGACATGTTCATAACGTATTATTACTGATTAGCCCCATCATATTGTGATTGCCCCATACAAGTTATCGTATTGTGGCCTCTATGACCACACTTGTCACATGCTACAGTATCATCCGATACTTTAGGTACCCAATAGGTAGTTCCACAAGGAGTTATATAGACATAATTTGATAGACGACCTGCATTTAAAAAAATTGTATTAGTATTATCGTCTACAGTGAACATGTGCACAAATTATAAAACATGTAGAATAAAAAATACAGTAAACGCAAAAATAATGTAGTGCACATGTACGATATTTAAATTTTGAACACATACCTCTATGTTGTGTAAAAAATACAACAGAAACAAACCGAATGTATTGCACATGTGCAATACGTAAATTTAAGAACACATACATATTGTGTAAAAAATACAGCAAACTCAATCGGATTATAGTGCACATGTGCAATACGTAAATGTTAAAAAACACATACATCTAGGCTGTGTAAAACATCAGTAAACATAAACTGGATGCAGTGCACATGTGCAGTATGAAAATTTAAGAACAGGTACCTCTCTGTTCAATGCTAAACAATAGTACTCATTGTTATTGATCATGTCTATGTTAATGAGCATGATTATTAGTAAACAATAATAATAACAATAATAATAATAATTAAAAATCTAAAATCCTACCTAATTACACCCAAAT
The DNA here is from genome assembly GCA_028751855.1 of Ambrosia trifida. Classification (NCBI taxonomy): domain Eukaryota; kingdom Viridiplantae; phylum Streptophyta; class Magnoliopsida; order Asterales; family Asteraceae; genus Ambrosia; species Ambrosia trifida. The sequence goes on from CM054132.1 coordinate 71,268,124, forward strand.
TTACCTGCTCAATGTCTCTTTCAACTTGACCATCTGTCTTAATACCACCATCTGAACTCTGCATTAACATTATCCAATACTAAAAAGCTAGCTACCAATTCCTACAACAACAATCAACCTCATAATGTTTGTCAAGAATTAATCACAATCTCTTACATTTATTTTTGAACACATACCTCTATGTTGTGTAAAAAATACAACGGAAACAAACCGAATGTATGCACATGTGCAATACGTCAATTTAAGAACATGTACATATTGTTTAAAAAAATACAGCAAACACAATCTGAATATAGTGCACATGTGCAATACGTAAATGTTAAAAAACATATATATCTAGGTTGTGTAAAACATCTGTAAACATAAACTGGATGCAGTGCACATGTGCAGTATGAAAATTTAAGAACAGGTACCTCTATGTTCAATGCTAGAAAGCTTTGTATCATCTGAAGCGGAATTACCACAATTCGAAGAAGAAGCAACGTTTGATGTCGATTCTGCATTATCGCCTAACAAGATACCTAGATTTTTTCATCGATTAACCTTTATATATGATAGATAATCCATGTTTATCGCATAGTTGTTTGAATTCGATGAAGAAGTTGGATCTAAATAACAACAACCATACAATTAATCGATACATACACAAATCTGTAAGATTACAAATAATAGTAATAACCTTCGATTGTCATTAATAACAGAGGAAGATGCAGAATTCATATGTTGATTCGATTACAGAATAGATAAAACTATGAATCAAGGTATACGATCATATGAAAGATGTTCTTCAATGGTCCAATGATCTGCACGTTAGAATAACTAGGGTTTCTCCATAGTTTTGGGGTTGTATATCAGTTAATGAGGCTTGATGAAATATTTGACAAAAATACCCCTATACTTAAGGAGTTCTCGAGTTCTCTCCCTAACTATAAGTTCTCAATTGAACCTTCCCCTATATATATATATATATATATATATATATATATATAGGTAAAGTATATGGAGGAAACCCTCCTTATTTGGTAAACTCTGGAAACTCTGACTTCCCAACATTTTTTTTTTTTGAAAAAAATAGGGTATGTAATATACATTTTTTTAAGTATTTCGGGCCAAAAAAATCGAAAAAGCGCCAAACGGTTTTTTTTTTAAAAATAAAAAACGTCTACTGTTTACATATAGTTAACACATTGTTAACACCTGTTATTAGCGCTTAACATGTGTTAGTCAAAATTTTATTTTATTTTTTTAAAAAAAAGTACTCGGCGCTTTTTTATTTTTTTTGGCCCAAAATGCTTAAAATCATGTATATTACTTGCCCTATTTTTTTCAAAAAAAAAAAATATTGGGAAGTCAGAGTTTCCAGAGTTTACCAAATAAGGAGGGTTTTCTCTATAACCATTCCCTATATATATATATATATATATATATATATATATATATATATATATATATATATAGGGGAGGGTTATAATAAAAACCCTCCAAAATGAGAAAACCATGTAAACCCATTTGTAGCCATTGATCTAAAGTGATCAATGGTTTAGATTCATTCTATATTATTTTAATATATTTATTAAGGTAAAGGACAAAAAAAGGGCACAATGGTCAAATGCCATTTTTCTGAAAAAGCAGATATGACAAGTGGACCCCACACATGTCACATCATCTCTCTCATACTTTTGTGACCATTGTCCTAAATCTGCCAGATACCCGTGTTACATATGTAACATGTGTTGTGTTACGTAGGTTAAAACTGAGTTGCCAGTGTATATTATTTAAAAAATGCTGATTTATTATTTTTTTTTATTATACCATGTTTTTTTTTCGTTTTATTGTACCAGCACCATAATTGTTGCATACGTAACGAGAATTAATATGGTTATAGGCATTTTGTTACTTACAAAGTGCTAAAACCAAACAAAACGGTCATTACAAAGTGCTAAAAACTTTATTGATCAAAAAACATTCAAATGTACACAAGAATTGTTTCTTACAAAATGCTAAAAAACAAACAAAACGGTCATTACAAATCAACAAATGCTAAAAAAAAGTATCATAAATAAAAAAAATGTCTACACTTCATTCTTGATAATCATCTTCATCTTTAATGCAAAAAAATATGCTCACCTGCAAAAATAAAACAAAAATCATCAATTTACATGTAAAAGACCCCCACCCCCCCACCCCCCGCTTAACGTATGTTAACCAACTGGATTACAAAAAAACATACGAAACTGATACAAAAAAAACATTGTTTTATACATTTAGTTATCAAAGATTATCAAACATACGAAACTGATAGCAAACTTAGTTCTGCTGTTACATACGAAACAGACGCAAACATAGATTTGATCCAATGATTAGTGACTTTTGTTTTAATCAATATATGGTAAAAAAATCAGAAGCTAATTTATAACAACTTAGTTCTGCTGTTACATACGAAACAGAAACTAATTTATACCATAGTTTTGTTGTTACATACGAAACATGTGCAAAAATATAGGAAACAGATGCAAACATACATTCCACACATTATAATACTCATACAAACATGCACATACTGGTAAAAAACAAAAGCAGACATATTGTTGCATATGTTAACAGACATTAAAATTCACCAATTTTGATTAAAAAACATATTAAACAAAAGCAGACATATTGTTGCATAGAAAATAATCTGACTGCAAAAAACATATATGCTACACACGTAAACAGTCTAACATAACACAAAGATTATATGAAAATATAGATGATAAAAACACCCTAACTAAACAACAAGATACTACAAACATAAAAACCCAAAACGAAAAATCATTTTCGATGTTTAACATAATACAGACAATACTTATGTACATGTGAAACAACAATTATTTACAAGAAAACAACAATTATTTACATGTGTAACAGGAAAAACACAGACAACACTTATGTAGTCTGCAGTAAACATAGAACAGAATTTGATATGCTAGAAAACAGAAAACATAATTTGACTGCAAAAAATAGATATGCTACACACGTAACAGGCTAACTAAACACAAAGATTATACGAAAATATAGACGATAAAAACACCCTAACTAAACACAAATATACTACGAACATAAAACACAAAAACAAAAAATCATTTTAAATGGTTTAACATAATAAATCACCCAAAAAAAGAGATGCTAGTAACACACAAAAAAACAACAATTATTTCCAACTTAAAAAAAATAAAATATTAAACCACCTAACCCCCCAACCCTCCCCCCCCCCCCCCACCAAAAAAAAAAAAAAAAAAAAACTAGAAACACAAAAAAAAGATATATATTAAACCACCTCCAAGCCCATCATCCTCTGATTCGTAAACCCATTTCTGAAAAATATAGACGATAAAAACAGATGTGCTGCACATGTAACAGCCTAACTAAACACAAAGATCATACAAAAATATAGACGATAAAAACACCCAAACTAAACACAAAGATACTACGAACATAAAACACAAAACGAAAAATCTTTTTCGATGTTTAACATAATCAATCACCCAAAAAAAAATATTAAACCACCTAACCCCCAACCAAAAAAAAAGGGATGCTAGAAAAAAAAACAAATGACTAGACTATTTCAGAAAAAACAAAAAGAATTAAGTTGGAAATAATTGTTTAAAAAAAAAACAAAAAACAAATGACTAGACTATTTTCAGAAAAAACAAAAAAAAGGGATGCTAGAAAAAAAAAAACAAATGACATAGACTATTTCAGAAAAAAAAAACACACACCAATATGTAAACTTTAATAACACACCAATATGTAAAAAAAAACACACCAATATCTACAGATCAGGAAGGAGCAGAGGAGGATGTTGACGGCGAGAATCAAGATGATGATGCACCAGATCCACTTTCTACAGTGCTTTCTTTCTCTCTCTATATCTCCAATCTCTCTTGTTTTGATGTGCTGGAGATGTGAGAGGCAACACAGATGTGGAATGAAGCTGAGAGGACACGTTGAAGACTTGAAGATGTGGGCTGGTGGTGGTGGTGGCGGTGGTGGTGGTGGTGGTGGTGGTGGCGGTGGCAGTGGCGGTGGTGGCAGTGGAGGTGGCGGTAGGGGTGGTGGTGGTGGGATTAATCTTGAAGATGGTGGAAGAGAGATGAAGAGAGAGAGAGAGAGGGAGTTGTTTATATAGGAGGGGGAGAGAGAAAATTCAAATTAGAAAAAGAGGGGGAAGGGTAAATTTACTAGATTACCCTTTTTATTAAAATAATAGAGGTTGAGGTGGATTAATCTTGGCCACTAATTAGGTTTCCATGGTTTTCTCATTTTAGAAGGTTTCCATTATCCCTTTCCCCTATATATATATATATATATATATATATATATATATATATATATATATATATATATATATATTGCGAGTTTGTTGCAAAACCCGCAATTTAGAAATGCAATGATGCGGATGATAAATTCAAGTTTTGCGACACCGGACTTGGGAAACCAAAATGATGAAGGAGATCAAGGGAATGATAACAACGATGATGATGATTATGATATGTAGTCGCGAAATTATGTGTTTAGTAAAGATGGTTTATGTAAACGATTTTATGATGATGATTTCGAATTTGAGATGCGTATGTAAAAACATTTATGTTTTTTTCAGTATTTGAGTTTAAATATCATTAGCAGGTTAACAAATTCAGCAGGTAAAAAAACTTATTAGCGGCGAGTTGTCGCCGCTAATGATTAGGTGGTGCAGTGACGTGGCATTGATAAAGACCAGTGGCGGATCTAGACCAAGATTTCAGGGGTAATGTTACATAATTTTCACGGGTAATGTAATATAAAACACGTAAAAAAAAATTAAAAATACACTAAAGATATACTACGCCAAAAAAGTTGAGGGGTAACGGACGTTACCCCTGCTCCTTCTCTAGATCCGTCCCTGATAAAGACTAATAGCAGCGACACATACAATAGCGACGACATGTGTCGCCGCTATTGGTCTTTTGTTGTAGTGATAATTACACCAAAAAAGTTACACGATTCCGAAACAAGTCAAAAACTATATATGAACCTAGAGTTAATTAGACTTTGATTATGCTTTTCATAGGCATTAATAAACAAAGAATCTGTCGAGGATTAAAAACGTGACAATAAACAACGAGTTAGGTTTTTAAAAGCTTTTAATTTAGGTTTTCCCAAAAAAAAAAGGAAAAAAAAAAAAAAGAAAGAAAGAAAGAAAGAAGAAGTGAAGAAACAATGAGTTTATCTTGTGGTATAGTCGGGGGTCGCTACTCGTGTTCACTACAGGATATAATCATTTGCCCACATCGAGGTTAGATCCGTGACCCGTAATATAAAGAGAGGGTAAAGAGATGATACGCAAACACACAAGATATAAGTGGTTCGGTCTCATTGACCTACGTCCACTGTCAAAGTATGATCTTTATTACTTGAAAGGGATACAAGTGTATTACAAGTGTGTATTACAAGTGTAAAGAAAGGGTGTGGGCCGGGTGCCGCGGCCCACAATAGGCGTGATGGGCTTGGGCCTTCCTTTGAGAAGCCCATCCAGTTGGGTTTGGACTAAAGGTTTGCATAAAGCAATCCGGGAGCAAATGACGTCCTGCCATTTGTCCACGTGGCACGCTGTGGTTGGTTGTCAAGGGCGGCGCCCTGCCACTGGTACACGTGGCGCCTTGTGGTTGACTACAGGGACCTCCTTTTCTTGCTGCTACCAGAGGGTGGCAGGCGGCTAGGTTCGTCGAGAAGATTGGCTGAAGTGACATCTGACACATAGGAGGTAGTGCAACAAGTGGGGCTTAAGGGAAGCTGCACCTTGGCACATCCACCTGTTATATTTTTCGGGTGACCATCGGCAAGACTGGCGCATGGTTTTACGCAGACGGATTGCACTCCTTATGTGATGCTCATGAAAGCTGAATTCCGCCGAGGTGTGTTATGATCTTGAAGTTATCATTTCGAATGTCAAACTCTTCGCGGGTGTATTTATAATAGCTATGTTGTGGGATAGAATGCGCCTGCGCGTCAGAATTGGTACCCTACCCCTTAAACAAGAGAACATAACGCATATGGTTATCCTTTTAATCTACAATACATTGAAAAAGAAATTAGTTGAAACTAATACAATGAAAGTTACGTTTTTGGCTTAAAACCACACACGCATATAGTAATGACTTAATTTGTATATCATATTTTGTCGATATTAATGGAAAATATACCAAAAGAAATATGGAGAAAGCTACCTAACCTTCAATTATTCTTATGAATTGTGAAACCTTCCAGAACCTTTTGCTTATTTTATGTAGGGATGGCAATCAAACCCGAACCCGATGGGTAAACCCGAAACCCGATACATTTGGGACGGGTTTGGGGTTGGGTAATCGGGTATGGGTCCGGGTATGGGATTAGTTTTTATTTTTTTCGCGGGTTTGGGATGGGTTTGGGATTTGATGAGATACCCATTTACCCGACCCGATTACCCGATAAAGTATACCCGTTTACCCGATTAGATACCCAATATAATTTGTAATATATCTTTTTAAATATGTATACATAATATATCTAATTGTCCATCTAAATTGTCATCTTGTGCTAAAATTAACAAAAAGTTAGTGTATACTATTTGTTATCTATGTCTTTGATTGTGTTTATATGATTTAAGTATTTTATATTAATACATTGTAATCATTTACATATATATTTAATAATGGTAAATGTAATTGGTTAATAGTTATCTAATAGATTCCAGTCAGGGTTTTGGTCGGATATACTCATAAGTAAGTTTTAAAAATTAATGGGTTTACCCGAAACCCGCGGGTATACCCGATACCCGATGGGTAATTACCCGACACAAACCCGACGGGTTTTGGGCCGGGTTTGGGACAAGCATACCTAATCGGGTATGGGGTTGGGATTACCTAAACCCGTCCCAAACCCGACCCATTGCTATCCCTAATTTTATGTGGCCGGTCAATGTATTGTAGAGTAAAATAAACGTTTATTAATATATTATATATTAATAATTAATAATTATTTATGTTTTTCTCCTCATAAACTATATTACTTGCTTAAAAAAACTTTAAAACCTTCTTTACGTGCCTATTTCTTGACCATCAAAAGCATGTTACCTTTCAAAATCCAAAGAAACTTCAAAGATCTTTCCCTCAACATATGACACAAATGAGGTAGCTACACTTCCTTTCTATTAAAGAAAATTCTATATTACTAAAATGGTTTTTACTTAAATATGTTACTTGATGGGCAAGTTAACTAGAGTAAATAATATCTTATTAATAAGTTCAATGGAAACAAATTCGGTTATTTGTAACCACAACCCTTTTTTTTTTTTTTTTGGAAGGTGTACTTCAGCGGTGAAACCAATCGACAGACAACCCCTCAACCCGAGTTTGAATCACTACCCACGCACCGGTGTCCACTTTGAAGTTATCTCAAACCGTTACAGGGAATTTTTTCGTGGTGTGCAAGATTCGAACTCAAGACCAAGCCCGGGCGGGAACCCTCCAAAGAGGTAAACCCTCCCACCTCTCCCCAGCTGGGCTGGAGGTCATTGGCTTGTAATGTTACCTTATGTTATTTTAAATAAAATTACAGATTTCATACGGAAATATAGAAAGAATGAGACAACTATAATATCATATATCAGCATCAGTTGATACAACTTCTACCCAAAGATGTCTTTGACAACACATAGTTTGAAAACACACACTTCTAAGATAGTCGTTCACAAAATAATATACAATATAGAAACAAATGGAAAGGGGGTAGAATACAATTGAAATGAATAATAGCAAGAACTAGTTAAATAGGAGAATGGTGGTAGCTGAGGATTCAAGTTCAACACGAATCCCTTAAAATAGATTACGAGTCTTCCCAAGGAGTATATTTATTTCCCAAGGTATAATAGCCCAAACAGTTAATACTAGTATGAAAGACTCGAGCACCTAAATTATACCTTGATTCGAGCAGTTGGATAATCAAAAAGTTTGTTGAGTGTATCGTGTGTCTTGAACTAATGAGCACCTTAGTTTTATACTTAAACAAAACGAAACAACTAAATCATGTTAATAAGAATATTACATAACGTTAAACGTCTTTAGTGCACTTTTTATGATTTTAAAGTTTCTGATTATAATATGGAAATTATATGTAAAAACGTTGGTAAAACAAGTTCCCACTCATTTTTCATAGTTCTAACAATTTCAAACACATAGCTTCAACAATCGATACGTCATTCATCTTAGCTCCGTTATATGCATAGTATAGTTTGTTAGAAAGCTCTCACATAGTATACACAAACTTGGTAAATATGACTACATTAATTGTAGTATAGTTATTTACATTCAAATTAAAGTTATTTAATCTTTCATTTTTCCACTTTGTGAAAAGAAAAACCCCTAATTTTTTTAGCAAATTTTCCAAAACCACCTTGTTATACATACTTTCTTTTAGGCCATTATATTCAGACGTCCCAAAAAAAACAATATAGTGATTGTATATTATGTGGCTTTTACATATATGTCAAGACATATTGTTTGCGGCTTCTACACTCTTCTACGTTTCTGATATTTATATAAAGTTGATATCTGATTACCACAACTATATGTAAAAATGAAATTGTGACCAATTTTAAAAGAATAGTTTAAGAAATATGGTCATCACTATCATCGTTTCTTTTAAATAATGTCAACACTCAATGCAATGACAGTTCATTTTTGCGGGTCCCACAGCTAACGACCGTTAGAGAAAATTGTGTTGTCCTTCTTCTATTGAATGGCTGTCCTTTTCAATTATCCTTGTTGTCCTTGTTGCTTGGCAGGAGATCTTGAAGCGGGAAATTCTCTTATTTGATTGGCTAGATGTCCTTTTCATAGTCTCCTGGTATCTGTCATATCTTAAGTGGCGTGCGAGACCCATAGAAACTTCTTTTAATTATCCTTAGTAATGACGTGTACCTTGTTAGCCCATACGTACACATAGATACATATCTCTTCATACCTGTTATTTACCCATAGGTACCAAGAGACTTGATATCTTAGTATTTAAAATACTAGACATATAATATAAAAAATGTAAATGTTATGATTTTGGAAGAGAAGGAAAAGTCATTAGACACCAACGTTGAAGAATGTGCTAATGGCATCAAAAGCCCAACCTCCCATTTGTAAAGCAAATATTATTGCTTGCTTTACACACTTCTAGTTACATGATCATTCCATTTCTAGACACATCATTATAAATATTTGGTTAAGTATTTAAAAACTATTTATATTTACATATAAATAGAATACACAATGTATTCATACTATTAAATGACTTTAAACAAATTAAACTTTATTTTCTAGCCTCTTCAATGGAATGGATGACAAAAACTCAAAAAGTGAATGACTCATGAAGGTGAAGAAACTTAACTTGTCTCATAGGTTAATCATCTTTCGAAATATGAAAGCTATAGCAGTAACATGCGTGTAGCACTGTAGCATAATATGGGGGCAATCGTTATTTTCATGTATAAATAACACTAAAGAAGTCTCTATGGGGATGGCTTTCACATAGGTCTACCAATAGGAAGAACAAAATTGAAAGAGTGTGTGTGAGATAAACAAAAACAGAAGTAAATGATCAAATACATGTAGTTGTGAGTTGTGACTCTTCGAACTCATACATCCATCGGATCTACGTACTACGTATTAATTCTACTTCACAATCCAAGGGTGACTTGAACACTCAACCTATAGAGGAGGGACACCATTTTAGATATCAAGATAGCATTGAGCTAAATGCGCTTTTGTCCAAGCTTTTTAATATCTAAATTGTGTCAAGCAGCATCAATGTCACACCACCGTCGTCAACCACCAAAACACAGTAAAAAATCAAAAATAAAATGAAAAGGAAGAAATAACACCAAATAAAAAGCAGTCGTTTAATCGTAGAACCTCTCATGCCTATTGTGTCACGCTAATGCTGATAATGTAAAAACATAAAAAAGATTAATTAAGTCGATCTGTGATCCGCGCAAAATAGACGTATTGCGACAGGCCTGCCAAATGGGAAAAATAACGTAAAACGTTGAACCATAAACAAACGTTGCGGCGTGTTAACTCACAAACGAAACGTAAAACGAAAAACTTGTAAAAGATAGAAAGTATACGTAAAAACGTTGGTAAAATCGTTGAACCACACACGCACCTTATCACGTGTTAACTCACAAAATTTAAACCGAAACGAAAAATGTAAAAAATGAAAAGTATTGGGAACTAAAGTTGAAAGTGAAAAAGTTTTGGGGTTAACTTGTAAAACATATAAAAGTTTGAGTTAAAAGTATAAAAAATAAAGATTTAAAAAATAAAAAAATATATATAAATTAGTGATTACAACCCACAAACATATGAGTACAAACACATTGCATAAAATACCTTTAAAGCATAAAGTACAACTAAACAATGTACAAATACTTTGCTAATTAGTAATAGAAAGAATTACACAAATTGTCCTTTAGTTATTACTGAAATAGCATCTTCTGTCCTTTATGAAAATTTTTCACTCCTTATATTCTTTATTTTATCAATTTGTTACACCCTTTGTCCTTTAGCAGTTTAGCCTAACTTAGTTAAAAAAAAAAACTTGGTTAACCTTATTTTCTAAGTTTACACTTTTAGCCCCTATAGTTTTGATCGAACCATAACCTTTGATTGACCTCGAATTCGACCACGAAAATTAACGAAATCATAGGGCTATCATAGAACATCAAATTCCGATCAAAAGCATGTATAATAATCGTACTAACCTGATCGTTTTCGAGGCTAAATCGAACGACTAAAATTGCGACTGATTGATCTTATTCCTCAAATTGCGAACTATTTTGTGAGTGTTTATGGTATATTTTTGCACAGAAACGGTCAACTAAGGCATAAGATGTTTATCATATTCCATAAACATTTAAAAATGTATTTTGAGAAAATAAAGGTCTTCAAACGTTTAAAAACCCACTTGCAAACCGAGCCTCTATACCATAAATTGAAACCTGTTATAACATCTTATGCCTTAGTCGACCGTTTCTGTGCAATTATGCCTTAGTTGACCGTTTCTGTGCAAAATTATACCATAAATACCTATCAAATCGTCCGCAATTGAAAGAACAAGATCAACCAGTCGCAATTTTAATCGTTCGATTTAGCCTCGAAAATGATCAGGTCAGTACGATTATTATACATGGTTTTGATCTGAATTTGATGTTCTATAATAGTCATATGATTTCGTTAATTGGCGTGGTCGAATTCGAGGTCAATCAAGGGTTATGGTTCGAACAAAACTATAAGGGCTAAAAGTGTAAACTTAGAAAATAAAGTTAACCAACTTTTTTAATTAAGTTAGGCTAAAGGACAAATGGTGTAACAAATTGATAAAATAAAGGATATAAGGAGTGAAAAAATTCCATAAAGGACAGAAGATGCAATGTCAGTAATAACTGAAGGATAATTTGTGTAATTCTCTCTTAGTAATATTTAAACCAGTGGAAGGTGGGAACTTAATAGATCACAAAGGATTATCATATTAACACAACCTATGTGGATAGTACCAGTGGAGACACTTAATCTGTTAATCATCACATATAATCATATGCAGACAGAAACAATATCTAGTCCAAAAAGTTTATATGAACACGTTAGTTAGTAAAAAGAAGAAAAAAAAACTTATATTTATGAATTTTTGATTTGCTTTATTGACTTGACTATAACCAAACTTTCCATTGTAGCGCAAACTTTTTTTCCATGTAATATATAGTGTCTCCAAAAATGGTGGCACATTGTGCAAACACGTGGCACACACATTTACACCAAAAAATTGATATATGTATGTATGTTTGTATCTTGTTGCACAATACTATTATTGAAATGTAGTGATGCAATATGCGATTACAATGAAAACGACATTAGTGGGAATGTTGAACCAGTTGATGAAGCGCAACAAGAGTGTAATATATGGATGTTACACAGCAAGGTTACACACAGCAACCTTCGTACGGATTTGATTGAACATATTTAGAATTCGGACGTATCAATGACAATTCGTCTTTGCGTTTTCTTGAATAATGTAGTTTTATGATTTTTAATATTATGTATTTTATATTTGCTTATTTTAATATATGTATGTTTTAGTTTTTAAATAATGTAATATAGTTTTACTTATCAAAATTTATAATTAAATTTAATAAATTATTTATAAAAAAAAAAGTGAGGAAGGAAGGGAGATTGGTGTCACGGGCCAAATGTTTAATAGTCGTAATGTTGTGGGTTGTACTTGAACACTTGGGTTTACTGGCCAATACGGACTTCATCAAGGATGGCCTCAGTGGAATAAGGCGTTGAGCGCGCCTAGTCGTGTTGATCCGACAAACGCACTATTGTCTATTGGTCAAAAGTTGTGTCCACTCTCATGCCGAGTCCAGATTGTTGGATAGTGGGATTTATGGACTTGTCAAGTTAAAAGAAAATCAGGCCCAAATAAATTTGGGTTAAAACAAGTTATCCAACTATGCTAATCCATTAAGTTTGGTCTTTTTATCCAAAAACAGTAAACCCTGCCTCAGGCCCTTTAAGCCTCAGCTAGATTAAGAATTATTTAGAGTAGTAACCGGAGAAAGGCAATCTGCCAATCCATGTTTAAAATAACCACCAGTTTGTAGATGTGATGATGTACAAGATTCTATCATGTTTAAAATAACCTTTTCATGCCCCCAAGTCCCCAACATCATGGGATTTTTAAAATGGGGGCTCCAATGAGCTCATCGTTACCCTAGTAATGGGCGTCAAAGGGGAGGGCGTGGGGTCAACTCGAAACCAATGAATCACACATTTTATTTTATTTTTATTTTTTTTTATATATTTTTTAGTTAAAACTACAGTCTTGTAAAATATGAGAGATTAAAAAACACAATGGATTACGAAATATAACAAGTCACAAAATATAACATAATGCCAATAAACATAACACAATGCCGAGGAAAAAACACAATGAATCGCATAAGTGACACAATGACGAAAATAAAGAAAAGACACAATGATGTAACACAAACTCTAAAAACTACAAGCTAAAAAACCAAAAAATCGAAAACCTGAAAACTAAGATCATAGGGTTCGATGAAAAGGTTCTAATGCCGCTTGAATGAGCTCAATCGAACTCCGTTTAATACCCTTTCTACGACTTCCTATTTTTTTTTTTTACTTAATATTTAATCAAAACCCACAAATGTAACCATATTTAAAATCTATTAATATATATAAAAGAATTGAACATTGCTGACGTGGCGTGTAATGGTGCCTTCATCCTCTCCATGAAACTGCCACGTGGCATCATAATTGAAAGATTTTAGTGTTTTTGAATTATTTTCTTTTTTAATTAAATTGAGTTATTTTAGTTATTTTATAATTTTTAAACGTTAATATCTTTTATATTCGAGATTTTTTAAATAAAAAAATTACACCAAATTAACGAGCGTTTTATTATCTTTCCAACGAGTACCATAGTGCTATATAAAGAACGGAGAAAAAATCGACTATTTTTTGTGGGGTTTCGTTCATACAGGAAAAAAACACACAAAGTGTTCATGTTATTCACTAATCATGTTTTTTCTTTTAAACTAAGTTCTTATCTACGATGTTGAAAATCAGCCCAATCGCCATGTTATCATTGGAATTTTACTAGGTATACTTCATCAAGAGAAGCTAGGAGAAAGAATCGCGCAACACTGCAACACATGGTGTCAGCTTATAGCAATGTTATTTTTTTTATTTATTTAATTACAAGAGTAATAATTATTACTATTAGTATTAGTATTATTAGAATGGTTATATTTTTCAACCCCGGGACGCTCCCGAGAAGAATTGATAGTTGCTGGCGTGGCGTTCAATGGTGGCCTCAACCATCTCTTGATTATGCCACGTGGCATAATGAGATGCAATGGTTACAACTTCCAACTTAAGTGTTTGTTTAGTTGATTAGGTTAGGAATTATAAGAGCCATTAAAATGTGAGAAATTAGAGAGATGTGATGAGTTTTTGAATAGTTGCAACTTATATAAGTGATTCTTTAGATGATTACTGATTAGGTTTTAGATTAGGGAATATGAGTTATTACTGATTAGAATACTATGAACATGCAATGATTGAGAGATTTTGTGGTTAGTTAACTTGAGCCATTTGCAATAGGTTATCACGTAAAATTAGATTTTTCAACCCCGGGACCCTCCCGGGGTAATCAGCTAGTTAAGTTATATTTTATAATTGACATACTTAACATCAAAAATGACCTTTTTATTGTATCTTATACATTAAGATGTTAAAGTAGTTTTGTTGCAACTTTTTATATAGAACATTTTACTTAAAGAAATTTAAAAACAAAAATATTCATTATATATCTGGTTTTAGCACTATCAACAATAACCTATTGTATGCACACAACTCATACAACAAACATGTTATATAACCCAAAGCTCATAGTAATAGGGTGAAGCCCCAAACAAGCAACATTTAATAAAAACTAATGAGATTTCAATAAAATACAAACAGTTGCTTTTATGAACTTCTCAAGTCTCAACAATAATCAAATTATACTCCAAAGTTACAAAACTAAAATATAAAAATAAAAAGGAAAAGTCTCACCCCTCCAGATGTCAAAATTCATGATAATAATAATAATAAACCTTCTTTCAAACCTCCACAAAAACAAGATTGTACACTTTTAGCTCTTGTTTTCATCTTCTTCCAGCCACATTTCTAGAACAGGCTTTCGCACAACGCGACATCGGCTGCCTGCGCCTCCAAGGCGTCTTTTCCAAATGGGCTTGAACCAATGACGCGTTTAACACCTGCGAAAACGGCTTTCTGATAATAATCATCCTCCATTGTCTTTAGAACATCATGCACAACTTTGAAATCCAAGCCACCAGACAGGATTAGATGTCCCATGATCTCACCGAAGTTGCTTGGTGCTTTAGGTAAATCAATCGCGATGTCATCCAACAATGAGCCGTAAGAGGTGCACCCTGTTATCAAGTTGGCTCGAGTGAGAACCTTTTTTTCGGCAAGGTAGTCCAAGAGCTTTGCTAGCGGTTCGACACAAGGTGGGCTTTTTTCTAAAGCTAGTGAAACCGCTTCTTTAACAAAGTCGGAGTGATACTCTGGTGCTTTGAGTTCCTCTAAGCATTGTAACGCTTCATCAAGCATACGAACGTTGAAATATTCTTCGAGTAAAGAAACTGTTTTTTTCTTCAGTTCATCAGGATTTTTCGGCTTCAAAGGCGCAGCAGCAGCTGCAGGAGGTTGAGATGATGATGGAACTGGTCTAACAGGAGTAGCCGCCGCCTGAGAGATAGGGATAGAGGCGGCACCAGGTCCACCACTGCCTTGCAGTAAAGCACTTGGCTTGCCGCCAATGAAACCGCTGCTACCCTGAGGAAGAAATCTCTGACTTGGTGACGGTGTCTTGTTTAGTAATGGTGGCTGAACACCCCTAGGCATTGAGCGGGACCTCGGGACTTCCCAGTCATCATCATCTATTACAGGTGCACCTGGCATCATGCGTGTCCCAGGCATACCTGGCATCATGCCACCTGTACCAGGACGGTTGAAATTAGGGCCTAAACCCCCTTGTGCTCCAGCAGCCAATGCACGGCTGTTTCTTATGCTCGCAGTAGACCCTGCACGAAGCCCCATGTTCTTCTCTGCTTCGGTATGGATCTCTGTAATAGTCTTTGCTTTCACCTAAGCACCAAAAAAGAGCGAAAACAATAAAAAAAATTAAACCTACTTAAACACACACTAACAAAGTTAAGATATAACAAATCGGAAAAAGAATAAAAAAAAAAAAAAAAAAACCTTACCTCTTCCCGCCTTGGAATCCATTTGTTTGATCGGAGATCAATAACGTCACGCACCATAAACCTCATCCGTGGAGCTAACTGTTGGTTTGTTGCTAACTCCTTAAGACGATTAAAATAAAGATCATTAATCCGCCTTGATTTTGGGCTCTCATCAAGTTGTTTACCAATCGTGTTAAAAAACTGGCAAATCGCCTCGACATTTTCCTCCTCAGGGCAAATTTTATTGTCAGGTCCTAAAAGCTCCTGCCAAAGCCACCATTTATCGCAAATACATTAATAATAATTCTACGCTCATAACATGATTATAATTTATTATAATTACAAATTATAATTTATTATAATTACAAATTACGAAACAAACCTGAACAATATGATGAACGATCTTTTCTGGGACCATTTTCTGCTTCAAAAGCTCACCGATTAAACGTATGTTTCCAAGAGTGCGAAGCTTCATTAATCTTTCTTTATCTCTGCGTTCAGATTCTTGTTCAGGGGCAGTCATTTGCCTTATTTCCGCCCTTAGTTTGTCAGCGCCTTCAAAAGCTTCTTGACAATTATTTAATAATACACGCTTAAATGTAATCTCCTTGCCATCAGGTTCATCAGATGGAAACATGGGAAGCTTTTTGTTGAGATCTGAACACAGTTCAGCATACATAGGGCAAAACGTAGGCTCGAGAACAGCTTTGTCAAAAATCAAAGTGATAACCCCCTGGATTGCATAAAAGTAACCATATTATTTGGAGTGAAACATTATAAAGATCAAAGATTTATGTTATGTGAGTAAAGTCGACACAAACCTTAAGAATATCAGCTGTCGTGATCCCTGAGTCGATAAGTTGACCCTTGAGGAGATCAAACTTTTCTGGAGTCAACTTGTTCAGAATACTGGAAACCAAGAAAAAACAATCAACACATAATTTTTCATAATATTATATATATATATATAAAAAAAAAAAAAAAAAAAAAAAAAAACTATAGTAGTTTATACCCTTTTACTGTCTTCAAGACGCGATCTTTTTCAGATAAAGCTCCCCTTCGGACAGACCATGGCACATCAGCTTTGACAAGAGCAGGAGCAGGGCCACCCATCTATTCCAAAATTAAAAAAAAAAAAAATAATAATATTAAATTAGAAGCAAAAGAAAGGCATAAAATAATAAGCCTTGTTTGCACCGTTTGGACTTCACATGAAAAAAAAAATCCAGGGACGATAGCTAAAAGAGCAAGCTCGTAAAACATAATATATAATTTAAGAACTTACCCCTTGGTTAGGTGAGGCTTGTGTTCTACCAAATTGTGAATTTGGATCTTGTCGATTATCAAAACGGCCAAAGTCTCGGTTTTCTCGACCGGCATCCCAAGACCGCTCATCCACTGACGGTGGAGCTCTTCCACGCCAGTCCCGGTTATCGGGCTCAGAGTAGCGTGCCTGAGGCTGAATTGGCGCCTGCAATAAAAAAAAGCTTATCATATATAAGAATAAACTCTGAAAAATAAAAAATTTAGAAGTAAAGCTAAATACGAAAATCAAATACTTACATTTCCTTCAGATTTGGTCCAATTTTGGGCCTCTCCATAAAATTCAGTTTCAACTTCTTGTTTGACTTTAAGAATAGCCTCGGGGATGTCTACAACCTATTACAGATAAAAGGTCACGGTTAATGTTTTAACAGGAGTAGCCAAAAGCCCAAAATTACGATTTAAATTTCTAACAAAAAGTTTTAGCAATGAAAAAGGATTGAACTAAAAGCTCCAAAAGGGTAGCCTAAGATGAGACAAAACTGTAATAAAAACTGATTTTGTAACAAAAATAACATGTAATCGCCACGCTTGTACATGCTTCTAATCTTGGTTTTAAAAAGCGAAAAGCGCACAAAAGTGACAATGTCTAAAATTGTGGCGCGAAGTACGGAGTACCAAGCGCAAAAGCGCACTGCTTTTCGTACCCAAGGCGCAAATAATTATATAACTTTTTATATATTTCCTATAGGTTTCTAGCATCATTTACCCAATATTTTAAGACAAGTAAGCTTTATATCTGTTCTAGTATGGAATTGCATACATGTACAACATGAAAATCATGTTGTACAACAAGATAATGCACAATAGTCAGTTTTTTGCCAAGAAATCCCGCCACTCGTGGGCTTTATTGAAGAAAAACCCGCCTTAAGCGACCAAAAGCGCAACGGCTTGAGCCTTGTTGAGCTTTGAGCCTAGGCTCGCCTAAAGCGCGTTTTTTTTAAACCAAGCTTCTAATATTTGATTTGTTAGGACAAAGCAATAAACACAAACCAATATTGAAAAAGCAAGTTAAATCATTATTTGTACAAATATAACACAAAAGAGAGTTTGAATGCGTCGATTTAAATTTTGAACTTTGAAGCATTACCTCCCTAAGTTGTAACAGTTGGTCTCTGGTATAACGAACACGCTCACGAAGCTCAAAGCGGGAATCATTGTTCTGAAAAAGACAAACAAAGTATAAGCAAGATTACCAATAAGGCAGGGGAAAGAACGAAGATAAATATTTGGTGCCAACAACAATCATATTATTAAGAGAATCAAACAATGTCAAAGAATTAAGACTGCTTAACTACATAAATGCTACTTCATAAAACACCAACTAGCCAAATTAAACCGTATTTTAAATGCCAAACAAACTTTTAAAAGTAACTAATTTACATACATTACCAAATTCTAAGAGAAGAACAAGCCCTATCGATAGAATATGTTAAAGAACACAAATTGCATTTTCTCATGAACATACGGCAACTTTTGCAAGCGAATTATCACACACAAGTATACTAAAACAACACATAGTCAATTGAGCTTTAACCATAAATTTGATAACTTTATAAACTTATTAGCATAACCAATGTCACAAACACTTCCTACCCCCCCCCCCCCCCCCCAAAAAAAAAAAAAAAAAAAAAAACCAATGCAAGCTTTAACCAAACTAGATCCCTTTTCCACAAACATCATATTAACATAAACACTACACATGTATCTAAGATCAAAACACATACATAGATTAACCCAACAACTAAAAAACTATAAAATAACAATAATAATAATAATAACAACTCAAACCCCACAAAAACTAAACACTCTTATAACATAACAAACACAAACAACAACTAGATGTAAAACAATCCATCCAAACACAAACACAAGCAATGTTTAAACAATATTAACAGATCCAAATCCAATAAGGGTTAGAAGATATTAACAACAACCTTAAAGGCAGAAAGAGAAGAACCACCATGAGGACGAAGGGTAGGAAGATCAGATGAACCAAAAGTAGTTCTTCCTCTATTACCACCACCACCACCAGGTCTTAAGCTCAACACTGTCTGATCAGCCTGCATACCTTGATTTTTCTATCTTTTTTTAAAGATTTAACAAAACCCACAAATATTAATCCCTGATTGATGGGAAAACAGCAGAAAGATTCAAGATTTATTGAATCTTGATGGGTATGAAAGATAGGGTTTTTTTTATGTAGGATGGTGGAGAAAAGAAAAGAGAGCTTTGGTTGCTTTCTTTCTCTCTCTTGATGGATGTGAGAGAAACAAAAAGAGGAGAGAGAGAAACCCTTTTTATAATTTTGGTTATATATGCTGTTGATTTTAAGATTTTATAATATGCTATACTTTTTTCCACTTTTGAACTTTTCTGGTTTTTGAGGGGGGTAAGATGTAAATATGTTTATGAACCTTATGGTTTATTCGATACAAATTGATATAGTGGATAGGTTCAAGATGTGTTATCTAATTGTGGTTGAAGTTTTGATAAAAAAAATAAAGAGTGAATAGCCAAAATCGTCCCTGAGGTTTTTCCACTTTTGCTAGATCCATCCAAAAAAGGTTTTTTTCTAACCAGAACCATTGAGGTTTCCTAAAAGTTGCTAGATCCGTCCAAATCACTAACTTGGTTAAAAACTAACGATTTAGAAGGGGTAGTTTAGTCTTTTTCCTTGCTTATTTAGTTTTGATACTTTTTGCCTTGTTTTTTTATGTTGTTAACGTATAAAAAACCCAACACAAGTAGAACACTTTAATATCTTGATTGCTGTCAATGTTTTATGTAATGAAACCATGAAATCTCTTTATGAAAACATACAAGGAAGAAGTAATTTTCTACACAATTTCATGAAATTGAGACAAGCTACACATGTTTGTTGCTGGATATTTAATAACTTTGAAGCAACAGAACAAATGTTACCTTTACTTTTTTTAGCACGGAAATTATAAATTTAAATAGAGTAAGCTGTTCAAAGTACAATAGTAGGCCGTTTAACAAACTGGCACATTCTTGTGCATTGATATATTGTCTAAAGTTTTAATTTTTATATTTATATAGGTGTTGAGCTCTATTGATAAACCCAAGCCCATGAACTATGTTACCACTTAACCCGTTTACATTTACCGTACAGTTCATGATTCATTAACAAATGAGTCACCCTATAAATAAAAAATGTAGAATATATCGTATCCTAACTTATACGACATTTAAGATTTAAGGAAGCAAAAACAAGTGAAGTACAAATAGAACAGACTTAGATAGTTTGAAAAGACAAAACAAATAATAAAATGTTTTCATAAAGAGATTCCATGGTTTCATTACATTAAACATTGACAGCAATCAAGATATTAAAGTGTTCTATTTGTTGGATATTTTGGTGTAATTGGATTGACTGTTTAACTAATATGTTCATAATAATACATCATATAGGTATGGTGGTGCGGAGTGCACACCTATTTGAATTTATTATGAACTTAGGGGCGAAGCCCCTAAGGAACGGGGGTCCGAGGGCAGCGCCACCGGGAGCAGGGTCCAAGGGGCGGCAGCCCCTGACGGGGTCCAAGGGGCAGAGCCCCTGGCTGGGGTCGATTAAAATTGCTATAGTAAAAATTTTATTTTCATTAAAATTGCTATGGTAAAAATGTCTTAGAAATTTAATTTTCGGAAATAGAGGGACTAATTCTGGCAAAGTCGAAACCATTGGAAAACTGCCTAAAAGGCAGTTTTTGGCCCCAAAATTTCATTACGAATTCTTCTCCTTCTTGGTCAATCTCTCTGGTTCTCATAATCTCAAACACAACATACTATAAATTCTCAATCTGTGATTGTATCCGGTTGAATATTCGATAGAACCGTCGAATTGATTCAATCTAAAAGCGATCACGTGCCTTCAGAGATTTCTGTTATCCGGTTTTGTTCGTTTGTTATGGTTAATCCCCAACACTATTTGTGTTGGGTTTTTTATACGTTAACAACATAAAAAAAACAAGGCAAAAAATATCAAAACTAAATAAACAAGAAAAAAGACTAAACTACCCCTTTTAAATCATTAGTTTTTAACCAAGTTAGTGATTTGGATGGATCTAGCAACTTTTAGGAAACCTCAATGGTTTTGGTGAGAAAAAAACCTTTTTTGGATGGATCTAGCAAAAGTGAGAAACCTCAGGGACGATTTTGGCTATTCACTCAAAAATAAATAAAAGAGGTGTGTTTCTAATTGCATTAATTTATTTAGGTTAAATAAGGTGAAGAGAGTTAGTGATTGGGGTTGAATTCAAGTTCATTGCATATAATAACTATAATGAAGAACTGATCTTGAGATTGTTTGATTAGTCACTAACAAAAATTGACCTAAAGTAAATGATTTGATTATAAATAAGTAAATGTGGTCGCTTTGGGTTCGGATTTAGTAGTATTACTAGTTTTTATCCCGGGAGCGTCCCGGGTTAAAATATCTAATATAACATAATAAAATATATTATTATTATTATTATTATTATTATTTTAAATAAATCTCTGTCATAAGTTATCATATTCAAATATAAAAAAAACGAATCTCTACGTCGGGGTATAAATCTAGTGTCATTACAAATGAATTCGGAAGTTTGTAATCGATCATTTTAAAAAGAACTAACATGAAATAAGAAAAAAAAGTTAATTATTGAAATATCGAACGCATTAGTCTAAGGGTTATGTGATGCGTTAAAAAAATCATGGGTATGTGATCGGGTATGTAGTTCGGGTATTTGGGTATGTTGTTTCGGGTAATCGGGTCGGGTATCACCAGACCCGACCCAAACCCAAAAATTTTTTTAAACTAATCCCAAACCCGACACAATACCTGTCGGGTTACAAAAAAATAGTCATTTTTTTCTCCGATTTTTATATAACAATATGGTACTCGTTGGAAAGATAATAAAACGCTCGTTAATTTGGTGTAATTTTTTTCTTTAAAAAATCTCGTATATAAAAGATATTAACGTTTAAAAGTTATAGGATGAAACACGAGAGATAAAATAATAAATGTTTAATATTTAGATTTAGTAGATTATGTATTTAATAGATTAGGTTAAAGATTATAATAGATTAGGTTAAATCATATTTATTTCTTTTTTTTAATTGGTAAAAAAATTTTAAACTAATCCCAAACCCGACACAATACCTGTCGGGTTACAAAAAATAGTCATTTTTTTCTCCGATTTTTATATAACAATATGGTACTCGTTGGAAAGATAATAATACGCTCGTTAATTTGGTGTAATTTTTTTCTTTAAAAAATCTCGTATATAAAAGATATTAACGTTTAAAAGTTATAGGATGAAACACGAGAGATAAAATAATAAATGTTTAATATTTAGATTTAGTAGATTATGTATTTAATAGATTAGGTTAAAGATTATAATAGATTAGGTTAAATCATATTTATTTCTTTTTTTTAATTGGTTTATAGTTGACACATCATATCCTATGTGGCATCTCTCAAAGGAGAGATTGCATAAGAGTATGACATGTAGGATTAATCCCTTTGCAATATATATATATATATATATATATATATAGATGTGTAATTTGACATAATTTACGTTGTTAACAAGCTACAACTAGAGGGGTGAATCGGTTTTCTTAAAGTTCTTCGTTTTAAATTTGTTGTTCGCTTACCCACTATCTAAATGTAACTTGTTTTGTTTTGTTTGGGAATTTGAAATTAAATAATGTAATTTGATGAGCCTGGGATTAGGTGATACCCGACCCAATTACCCTTTTTTATATTAGAATATGATAACTTATGGCAGAGATTTGTTTATAATAATAATAATAATAATTGAAGAAACAATAGGTATACCGGAGATTAAGACCAATCTCCGGGGGGTTAATACTTATGTAACTACAGATTTAATCCTTTACCCAAACCGTTATGACAACCCGAGAGTTTGTTAAGGTGAGCGTGATAGATATTGTGTGTGGTATGGACAAGAGGTTTAAGTGGTTCGGTCGTTAATGACCTACGTCCACTGTGAAGACACCAGAATATTATTGCTAATAAGAGAGAATTACAAGTGAGTATGGTGATTGTGGTTGTGTGTATGAATGAATACATGAGTTATGCCTGATGCTATTTATAGACTTAGTAGTGGACCGCATGGGGAGGCCCACTAATGACATCATTGGCCTGGGCCCAACCAGGGCCCAAGCCCATGGCCTTTCTGGAAATGGCGGGAAAGGACGAGGTACTGTTGGTGACGTCAGCCTACAGTGTGGTCGTTGTTGTAGTTGGACACGTGTCCGCCTCCTGGTGGTGCACAGTGGCGTCGTACTTGCTACAGTGTCCAGGCAATCTCTGCTGGCTGATTTGACATCTGACAGTGGAGGAAGTAATGCCTGCTGGTCACTGTTCACGACAGCGTGTACAGTGCAGCCGTTCCTCTTTTGTACTATCTGCCACATGTCCTTCTTCTGTTGGTCCGTGCTCTGACGCGGATCCTATGAATCTTCCTTTTGTCGTCCCTTGTATCTCCTTTGGTGTGTCAAGAGAATCTTCCGCGTGTGATGGCACGCGCGTATCATGTATCAGTTGCTTATCACCTGTGCTGGTCGCGCGAGGATCTTGATTAGTTGTCCTCGCGCGAGTTCCTGCGCCATGGCGTGGCGCGGGTATGTTAATGGGGATAGGGGCGCCTTTCAGATTAGGCTCCCTATCCCTTCAAGTCCCCCTAGTCTAGGGCTTCTCCTGCTCGCTGATGAGGAGGTGGAGTGCTAGACTCGAAGTGTAGAGGTCGCGGATGAAAGCTCATCTGCTTGTGTTGTAGCTTTTGGGGGTATTACTCTGATTCGAGAAAATGTAGGCGGCAGACATAATTCTTCGTTTTTCGTCAAATTTGCGCCGTGAAGGACGTTCTTCGTCTCCACGTTTCAGTGATTGAGCGGGGAACGTCTTTTGAAAATTTACGTCAACTTTCCGCTGGGAAGGACGTTCTCCGCCCCAACGTTGCAGTGGTTGGGCGGGGAACGTCTTTTGAAAGTTTACGTCAACTTTCCGCTGGGAAGGACGTTCTCCGCCCCAACGCTGCAGTGGTTGGGCGGGGAACGTCTTTTGAAAGTTTACGTCAACTTTCCGCTCAGACATTACTGTTGTTGGGGTAATTTAATGCGGGTCTGGAGTTATGATAAATTCCAAATCATTAGTATTGAATTTGTCTCTCATAAATTGGAATAAATGCGCCTGGAATTCGAATGATCAGTTACTTCTGAGGGAAGTTTAGTGGTTGCTGATGTGTCAGCCACTTTCTGGTTGTGCAGACTGATACATGTCCCATCGTGGTTGCCATTATCAATATTTCGTCTGTGTCAGGAGCGTGGGGTTTCACGCGTCTGACATTTTTTCTCTTCATGGTTGAGATTGTGCCACGTGTCGAAGGGCACGTGTTGTCTGTCAGGCGCGTGTGTTTCCACGCGCTTGAATGGTTGATGTTGTGAGATCTGTTGACACGTGTCGATCATCGAGCGCCTGGGTAGTGTACAACTGTCATACACTTTCATCCGGGCCACTCGTTTTCGTTGCGGACACGTGTCATCATCTTGTGATCAGAATTTGAAAAGTTGTGACGGTTTATACTCCTCCAGTGGGTCCCCCTGCCATAAATGCGATGAGTATATAAGGCCTGTTGTGGCTCATTTGAACGGTTATGCTCTCTAATCTTCTTCCACTTTTCTTTTCTCTCTTCATTCTCCGATCAATCTCCGTTTGAAGTTTCCGGTGAATCTTTGAAGATCTTGATCTTGAAGATTTATTTGAAACTTCATTTTCCTTCTACGTTAGTGTCTTCCCTTCATCTTTGTGTTATTTCTGGTTGGTTAACTTCTTGTTTCCCACTTTCGTTGAAAATTCCGTTTGATCTTCAACTTTTCCGGTGAGTTTTCCAGATTTATCATCATCATGTCTGAGAGTGCTAGTGTTTCCGAGTAGGTTGTGGGCGAGCAGCCGGAGGAGGTGGTGCAAGAGACCACCGTGGAGGGTGGAAAGATCAAAGAAAGGAAACTGATGTCCAACACCTGCTGTGTTTGGAGTCAAGAAGCCTTCAACCGGTTTCTTGTTATGTACGGTATTCCGCCGGAGTGGGAACCCACTCTTCCAACTCCGGCCAGTACTGTCCTCTCAGCCGGTGCCGGCCGGTTGGCGTTGTACGAGGCCCACTTTGCTAAGTGTGGGTTCCATCTTCCATGTACTCGGTTTCAGATCGACACCATGGTGGCTTATGGTGTTGGTCCTACTCAACTGACTGCTTTTGGGATGCTGCGGCTGGTGCATTTCGAAGCTTCTTGTCGCGCCCTAGACATTGAACCTACTGTCGAGCGGTTCAATTGTTTCTACTTTATGGCGCGTGATGAGATGTGGTTTTCTTTCAAGCCGCGTCCCAAGGTGCCGCCCATGGCTACCCATACTCCTAAGTCCTTGCACTGGGCTAAGGAGAAATTTTTCTTTGTGAAGAGGGGTGTGATACCCATTAGTCTCCCCTGGAAGGTGATAGGGGATGGGCAGCGGGTGGCGGACATGCCTGTGCCCAAGGACTTCAAGAAGCAGGCGTGGTTCCTTGCGCTTACCGCCAATGCCACCAGATTGGAATTCCAGAACCTGACGGAGGGTATTTTCTTCCTTCTGGGGATGAGCCGAAATGGCATCCGGGCGGGTAAAGAGCCGTATATTGCGCAGGAGGGTAAGTATTATTGTTATTATTATTATCATTATGGGCTCTTTCCTGTGCGCTTTTCCTTATTGTTTGATAATATTGCAGGTGTGAGCAAATTTGAGTTTTATGCCGCCCGTCAGGATAAAGGTATCAAGTGGAGGCCCTTGGCGGAGGGTCAAACTTCTTGTTTGGATGCGCTTGCTGACCGGTTCTACTACCCGGATCTAACTTCTGCGCCCAAACCCTATTACACAACTGGTGAGTCTCCCAGTCCTTTATTTGATAGTATTTTCGGGGACGATACTGTAGGGGAGACTCCGCCGATAGGCTCGTCCGCGAGGCGTGGTCGTTGGAAGCACGCTCCGCGGAGGCACGGGTATCGAGCCATGATTACCCTTTCTGACTCGGGTTCTTCCGTTTCAGCAGGAGAAGCTGTAAAAGGGCGCCGACGGAGGAAGGATGGGCCCCCCTCTGAGGATGACGAGGAAGCGGACTCTTCTCAGCTGGAGAAGAGGAAAAGATCTCGGACCGCTGGGCCGGTGAAGGAGACTCCGGTCGCGTCTGGCGCTGGAGGTGGTGAGGGGTCGGTGCCTGGCCCGGACCCAGTTAATATTTCCAAGGGTCCTGTTGGAACCAGTGGCGATGGCGGGCCCGTTTTCAGTATGGGCATTGGTGCCGCCCCTGCGCGCCAGCCACTCTTCCAAAAGCTGTTGAGGAAGAAGACTCCTGGTAAGTTCTGTTTTCCTCCCTTCTCTTCTTTTTTGCTTTCATTGATTTGTTACTAACGTTGTTGTTTATTTGTAGTGGCGCCGAAGATTGTGCCCTCTGCGTCTTTGTCTTCTTCCGCCGAAGCGGGTGGAGGGGAGGAGGATGCCTTGTTGAGGGAGCAGGAGCTTGCACAGGAGCAGGCGCGAGCCGAAGAAGCCTTGCAAAAGGCTGAGGCTGAAAAGGCCGCTGCTGCCAAGCAGGCGGCAGCCGATGAAGCCCGCCGCCGGGCTGAGGCTGAGAAGAAAGCTGCTGCCGATGAAGACGCAAGAAAGGCTGAGGCAGACAAGAAGGCTGAGGCGGACCGCCTTCGCCTCCAGGAGCAAAAGTTCTTGGAGGAAAAAGCCAAGGTTGCTGAGGAGCGCGCTGCGAAGGAGCGCGCCGACGTTGAGAGCCAGGAAATGGCTCCTGATGAAGGGGACGCCTTTGAAAGGGCTTTGCTTCAGCAAGGCGCTGCTGGAGCTGGTGGAAGCGGCTCGCGCCGGGATCGGCGCGAGGCCTCTAGGGTTGGGGGGTCAGCAGGAGTCTATGACGGCTCTTGCTGGTCTGGAGGTGACGCCATCTGGCGCCCTCGCTGGGCGATAAGGGAAAACACGTTGTTTTCCAACTCCTTGGCTGCCGAGGAGTTTGTCAGCGAGGTGGTGCCTCCCTATGAGCGCACTCACCAGGATGCGTTGAGTCGTGAAGACCTGATAGCCGCCTTGTGCGTCAATCAGGCGACTCAACTATCCATGATGGACTCGTTACGGCGCCGTGACTCGGCGTTGTGGCGAGACATGGAGCAGGTGGAGGCGGAGAAGGCCAGTCTTGCTGAGAAAGAGGCTGCCTTCAAAGCCGAGATTGCCAAATACCGCCGCCGTGCCCATGATGCAGAGGCTAAGGTTGGCAAACTTGAAGAAGATGCGGTAGTTGAAAGGCGCCGTTGGTCTGAATCTTGGAAGAAGGCCAACACTGACATCGCCGATCTCAAAGATCTTCTGTCAGTGGCGCGTGAAGAGCGGCGGGTGGCGGTGAAAGGCTTTGAGGAGAAGAGCAGGGCCCTCTCGGAGCAGTCGGCGAAATATGCAGAGACGCGCAAGGAGCTCGAGTCAAAGGACGAGGCTCTTATTGCGGCTACTGAGCGCGTTTCTGCGTTGGAGCGGGAGAGGGCTCAGGTCCTTAGTGCGAAGGAGGACCTTGAGCGGGACCTGGATTCTTGTGACCAGGCTCGCCTTGCTGCTGTGAAGGAAGGGGAGGCGGCCAAGGTATTACTGGATGAAGCTGTCACCGCCCAGTCTCAGATGCAAGACTCCATCAACTGGCTGATGACAGAGGGGATGGCTGGGGTAAGTCTTCGCGCTTTCTTTGCTTTTGAGACTTGTCTTTTTCATATGCTAACTTTGTTTCGATGCGCAGGTTTTCAAGAGATTCTGGCAGGAGCCTTTGCTCGGAGACCAGATTGCCGCCATTGCTGCCAGTGCCCAAGCTTATGGTTATGGCGAGGGCTATGAAGACGGTTTCTTGCACGCGCAGAATGATGGGCGCATTGTGGATGCGGAACATTATGGCAAGCCATTGAAGGATGAATATGAGGCGGAACTCCAAAAGTTTGAGAAGATTGAGTTCCCCATCCTCCAGGTGCTTGCGGACTGCAACAAGAACGCGGATCCACCTGCGGCCCTTAAATATTTTATCGAAACGTCTGATGCGCTGGCGAAAGCTGCTGGCGAGGGGCCTTCCGGCGCGGCTAACCAGTAATTAGGTTTTTTAATACTTGTAATTTTTCTTTTCCTTGTAAATATAGAAAGGGTTTTTAATTCCCTTTGTTAATGAAACTTTTGTTTGTTATATCGTGTTGTCTCGTCTCTAATTTACTTATTTAACCAAGTCGTCACCCGGTGTGTAAGTAAGAGTTAGAGCGCGCGCTCGGCTAGACAATCCGACGTCTAAGTGTCGAACACTTTCTCGCCTTGAAGATTGTAGCGGAGGCGACTTGTGCCTTTGAGTCCGACTTAAGCGCGTTAACGCCTCGCCTTGAAGACCTGTTTGCCGCGTTTATATGGCGCGCTACTCTGTCCGAGTTGCAATGACTCTAGAAGACAAGAGTGGGGGCGCATGTTGCGGTGCTGTAGGTCCGGCGAGTGAATCCGTCTTGAAGACTACGCTGTTTGGGTAGGTGCCCGACGTGCTCGTGGCGCGTCTTGAAGGCATGCCTTGCTAGCGTGTCCGACGTGATTTTGCCTAAGTCTTGAAGACCTTGGCGCGGAAAGTACAAGTAGAAACACAGATATAGGAAACATTTTCATTAATAATATGGCGTGTGTAGCCATTTTGATTACAAATAACAGCGCCGTAACTGGGCGCCGTTCCATGACCTTGGAATAGGGGTGCCATCGAGCTTTTCTAATGCGTAGGCACCTTTTCCGAGCACTTCTTGAATTTTGTAAGGGCCTTCCCAAGTTGGGGCGAGCTTCCCGGGCTTTTCGGCGTTGGAAGCTTCATTGTTGCGGAAGACATAATCCCCAACCTTGAAGGGTTGTTCCTTTACATGTTTGTTGTAGTATTGCTCGAGTTGTGTCTTGTAACTTGCTTCTTTTATTGCCGCGAGGTTGCGGCGTTCTTCTAGCAGGTCGAGGTTTATGCGGAGTTCTTTGTCATTATCGGTTGTGTTTGCCATCAGTACCCTTGCCGTGGGGCAAGCTATTTCTGCGGGGATTACCGCCTTGGAGCCATATGTTAGGCTGAACGGGGTTTCGCCATTACTTGTTTTCGTTAGGGTACGGTAGGCCCATAAGACGTGCGGCAGCTCGTCTACCCACCCTGTTCGCCTGGTTCCGAGTCTTGTCTTGATGCCTTCAACGATTGTGCGGTTGGCTCTTTCTACCTGACCGTTGCCTTGCGGGTGCGCAACGGATGTGAAGATTTGCGTGACTCCCATTTGAGCCAGCCATTGTTGGAGGGCCTGGTCTTCAAATTGTGTTCCATTGTCGCTGACCAGTTGCATCGGTAATCCGAACCGACAGATAATGAACTCCCAGATGAACTTCTTGACATGCGCGCCATCGATCTTTGCCAGAGGTTTCGCTTCTACCCACTTGGTGAAGTAGTCGATAGCAACGACCAGGTATTTGACGTTGCCCGGTGCTGCTGGGAATGGTCCGACTAAATCAATAGCCCACTTTTGGAAAGGCCAAGCCGCGGTGACTGGTACGAGATTATTCTTTGGGCGCAAGGTGTTTGGAGCGTGGCGCTGGCAGCTGTCACATTTGCGTATCTCGGTGACTGCGTCGACGTGCATGCCCGGCCAGTAATATCCTGCGTTCATCAGCTTTGCCACTACCATTCTTGGGCCTGCGTGTAGCCCGCATGTGCCTTCATGTATATCTTTGAGGAGCAAGGAGGCTTCGGCCGGGTCAACACATCGCAAGAGTGGCCCCAAGTAGGAGCGGCGGTACAGGATGTCATCGGTCAGTTGATATTGCAAGGCCTTGGTTTTTATCTTCCGGGCTTCAAGTTTGTCACTGGGCAGAACTCCCGATGATAAAAAGGCTTTGATCGGTGTCATCCATGACCCGTTGCCTGTTTGAGTAACGTTGACCTGGCGCACGGGGACTGATGGTTTGTCTCGTACTTCGACGCGGACTTCTTTTGCCATGTGCTCAAAAACCGTGGATGCCATTTTGCTGAGTGCGTCAGCGGGTTTATTCTCGCTGCGCCGGATGTGTTCGACTGTGCATGTGTCGAATTTGCGCATGAGTTTTTTGGCTTGTTCCAGGTATAGAGCCATGGTTTCGTCTTTTGCATCGTATACCCCGTTGATCTGCCGCGCTACCAACAAAGAGTCTACATGCGCCTCTACGTGCCTGGCCCCCATTTTTTCCGCTATGCGGAGGCCTGCCAGCAACGCTTCGTATTCCACCTCGTTGTTTGTGCTTTTGAACTCGAGGCGGATGGCGTATGTGAACTCGTGTTTGTCTGGGCTGATGAGGCGCAAACCGGCGCCAGCGCCGTCTCCATTGGAGGCCCCATCGGTGTATAAGGACCACTTTTGCGACTGGTCGTGCACTGGCGCAGGTGATTCTTCTTCTCGACACTCTTGAATTTTGTCGGATGGGATCTCGGTTGCGAAGTCTGCCAATACCTGTCCTTTGATTGCGGGTCTGGGCTTATAGCTGATTGCGTGCTCTCCGAGCTCAATAGCCCACTTCGCCAGTCTTCCCGACAATTCTGGCTTGGCCAAGATATCATTGATCCGATAGTCTGTGAGGACGTTTATCGGGTGACCCTGGAAGTATCTGCGCAATCTTCGCGAAGCGTGAATTAAGGCTAGGACCAGCTTTTCCATTATGGTGTACCGAGTTTCCGCATCTAACAGCGTGCGGCTGATGTAATAGATAGGCGTTTGCACGCCTTTGCGATCGACCATTAAAACTGCGCCGATTGCCCGCTCCGTGACTGAAAGATAGAGCGTTAGTGGCTCTTTAGGGAGTGGCGCTGTGAGTGTAGGAAGGTTCATCAAACACTGCTTCATTTGTTGGAAGGCTGATTCCGCTTCTGTTGTCCAGCGGAAGTTGCTTTTCTTCAGACAATTTTTCAAGGTATCAACGAAAGGAAATGACTTTGAAGCGTAGTTGGAGAGGAACCGGTTTAGGGCAACCAGGCGGCCCATTAATGTCTGCACCTCTTTGACGGAGGCGGGAGATGGCATCCGCTCAATTGCTTGTACCTTATCTGGGTTGGCGCGGAACCCGTCCCGCGTAACAATGACTCCCAGAAATTTCCCTTCTTCCATTCCAAACGAGCACTTGCTTGGATTTAGCTTCATGCGGACCCTTCGTAGCTGGTGAAATGTTTGTTGGATGTCTTGTAGCATGTCGGTTTCTTCCCTGCTTTTGATCACTAAATCATCGACGTACACTTCAAGCCGTACGCCGATTTCGTTTACGAACGCTGTATCCATCAGGCGTTGGTATGTGGCGCCCGCATTTTTCAGACCAAAAGGCATCTTGGTGTAGCAGAAGATACCTGTGTCTGTGCGAAACGCCGTTTTGTCTTCATCTTCCTTCGCCATCTGTATTTGGTGATATCCTTTGTAGGCGTCTAGGAAACACTTGAATCTGTATGGGGCGAGGAAGTCCACCTTTAAGTCGATCTCTGGTAGGGGATAACAGTCTTTTGGGCATGCTTTGTTGATGTCTTTGTAATCTACGCACATGCGCCATCCTCCATTCGCTTTGGCGACCATGACGGGATTGGCCACCCAAGTTTGATATCTGATGGGGCGGAGGATACCCGCATTGAGCAGCTCGGTGACTTGTTCATTCATGGCCTTTGTTTTCTCTGGGCCCATACTTCTCTTCTTCTGTACAATTGGCTCTGCGGAACGATAGACATTAAGCTTGTGTTCCGCTATGTCCCGCGGGACACCCACCATATCTGCCGGTTGCCATGCGAAAATGTCTATATTGCTGATCAGAAGTTGTTTCAGATGGTTTCGTATGGATTCGGAGATTACATGGCCGATGGTCACCGTTTGCTCTGGAAATTTAGGGTTGAGCGCCCATTTTTCCGGCTCTGTGCGGGCATCTGTTTTGACCATCTTTGGCGGTTTGGCTGTCTCCGCAACATGGCATTCTTTGTTCCCCCGGATGAAGGCAACGCCTGTTTTGGTGGGAAATCCAACCATTGCATGCGCCGTGGAGGCGTTGGCGTTGAAGTGGGCAATGCCTTCTCTTCCTAGGAGTATGTCATGGTTTGATGTGGCTGGTAGGACCATGAAGTCGCATATTTCTGTGCGTTCATGTGTACCATCTGTCCATGTTACAGGCAGAGAGAGCATGCCGCGGGGCATGATGGTTTCATGGATGAAACCAGAGATTGGCTCATTGACCGGAATGAGCTTTGCTTTGTCTTCTTCGTCTAGCTGTTGGAAACATTGGTCGTACATGATATCTGTGCTGCTGCCGCCATCTAAAAACATATACCGCGTGCGGTAATGTCCAAAGACGGCGGTGATTACTAATGGAGCTGTGCAGGAGGCGCCCCCTCTGACCCTTGGCATGAGGATATCAGCCTCTTTCCATGAGTCGTCTAGTGGCTGTACCCGGGTGCGCTTCCCATGTTGGGTGTTTTTGCCCCGCCACGTCATGTTGCACTGGTGGCGGGGGATTAGAGTTGCGGCGTGAGTGTTTAGGTCCCGGATTTTCTTCCGCGACCCTTCGCCTTGGGTTTCTTCGTTGCCTTGACTCTTGCCAGCTCGGTGAACATTTTTGACCAGATGGCCGAGCTGGCCTGATTTCAGTGCTGCCTCTATCTCCATTTTTAAACTGTAGCAGTTGTCCGTGAGGTGACCGTAGTCGTTGTGGTACTCACAGAACTTGCTACGGTCCACATTTCGGCGCTTTCCCAGAGGGTTGGGCTCCTTCAGGGTGACCTGCTCAGTTTTCAGAACTTGAGATGGTGTTTTTGTTAACGGGGTCCAGTCATGGTTTTTCTTTGAGTGTCCGCGCTGGTCCCGCGTTTGCTTGGAGCTGATGATCTGTCGGGCATCACCGGCCGGAGAGTATTTTCCCTCGTCGGTGGTGCCTGTGATGCGGTTCCAGACGGATTTGTTTTTGTGTCTAGTATTACTATTATTATTATGGTGTTGTGGCTGGAAACCATGGTGCTGGTTGAAGGATTTTTCGGAGGAAGCATATATTTTGGCTGAGCGTATGAGCTCATCCCAGGACTCTGGGATGCCATCTTTGCCGGTGAGGCATTTCATGAGGTCCGGACTGCGCACGCTGTGAATAAACGCAGCCCGTGTAAGCTCCTCCCCGCATCCGATTTGTAGTGCTTCTTTGTTAAACCGGACTATGTAGTCTTCGATCGTTTCCCTTTCGTACCGCCGGCATAGCAGGATGTCCGCCTTGTCTTTCTTATGCTTACGCAGGTGCGAGAAATGGCTGCCGAATTTCTCTGTGAGGTCGTCGAAATCCTTCACGCTTCCCGCTGGGAGGCTGTCAAACCATACCCTGGCGGCGCCCGTGAGGGTTTGAGCGAAAAGGTGGCACCACACCTGAACAGGCCAATCCACGGACACACCCGCGCATTCAAAGTCGTGCACATGGTCGTCTGGGTCACGCAGGCCATCGTATCTACCTATGCTGCTTGGGAGTTTAGCCTTTCTTGGTACCTTGGCAGCCGCTATGCGAGCGACGAACTTGGATTTTTCAGCAAAAGCTTTTGGTCGGAATGGTTTGACCAGGTCATCATCTATCTCACTGTCTCGCGACGTGTGAGTGTGTTTTTTTCTTCTGTGATCGGAATCGCTGCTTGACGATTCGTAACCGTCCGGCTCTTCACGTGATTTGGCGTAGCCCCGAGCTCTGACGTTTCCGCCGAGCTCCCCGCTACGACCTTCACCGTGGTTGGCCGTATCTTTCTTCTTGTATCTTGCTTTCGACGGGGTGTCGAAAGCCAGTGTCTTACCCTTCTTTTTTGCTTGCTGCAGTAGCTTTCGTTGGTAGATTGCAGCGCTCTTGGCATTCTGACGGAGGAGCCAACGGTCCGGATCCTCTTCAGAGAGCCCTTGACTGTCGTCGTCGGATTCGACGTCCCGGATTTCAACGGCTGACCCGTCGAGCCTAGACGTCGTCTGCTTGACGACAGTGTTGGGTGTGGTTTGGTTATCCGGCTGTCGGAGGTCTTCGTCTCCTGTTTGGTGTATGCCGGATGTATGAGGGTTGGGTTCAGCCATGGGTGGGTTAAAAGATGGGTGAAAAGAGCTGTTCTAACCGTCGGATGGCGCCAATGAAGAAACAATAGGTATACCGGAGATTAAGACCAATCTCCGGGGGGTTAATACTTATGTAACTACAGATTTAATCCTTTACCCAAACCGTTATGACAACCCGAGAGTTTGTTAAGGTGAGCGTGATAGATATTGTGTGTGGTATGGACAAGAGGTTTAAGTGGTTCGGTCGTTAATGACCTACGTCCACTGTGAAGACACCAGAATATTATTGCTAATAAGAGAGAATTACAAGTGAGTATGGTGATTGTGGTTGTGTGTATGAATGAATACATGAGTTATGCCTGATGCTATTTATAGACTTAGTAGTGGACCGCATGGGGAGGCCCACTAATGACATCATTGGCCTGGGCCCAACCAGGGCCCAAGCCCATGGCCTTTCTGGAAATGGCGGGAAAGGACGAGGTACTGTTGGTGACGTCAGCCTACAGTGTGGTCGTTGTTGTAGTTGGACACGTGTCCGCCTCCTGGTGGTGCACAGTGGCGTCGTACTTGCTACAGTGTCCAGGCAATCTCTGCTGGCTGATTTGACATCTGACAGTGGAGGAAGTAATGCCTGCTGGTCACTGTTCACGACAGCGTGTACAGTGCAGCCGTTCCTCTTTTGTACTATCTGCCACATGTCCTTCTTCTGTTGGTCCGTGCTCTGACGCGGATCCTATGAATCTTCCTTTTGTCGTCCCTTGTATCTCCTTTGGTGTGTCAAGAGAATCTTCCGCGTGTGATGGCACGCGCGTATCATGTATCAGTTGCTTATCACCTGTGCTGGTCGCGCGAGGATCTTGATTAGTTGTCCTCGCGCGAGTTCCTGCGCCATGGCGTGGCGCGGGTATGTTAATGGGGATAGGGGCGCCTTTCAGATTAGGCTCCCTATCCCTTCAATAATAATATTTATTTTACTTAGATTTCTCAACCCGGGACGCTCGCGGGTATAAGCTAGTTTCAAATAATAGCATTTGTTTGCTACTATGTTGACTTTTCTAATTATCTGTTGTACATATATGCATAAGCTTTAGTTTCGTGGCGTTAGAAACAAATGCATCCACCATTAATGCCCGACGAGGCCCCAGTTGGTTTGTCCACATTTACAAAAGGTTTCAGACTCTGATGCTAATTTGTTATGTCGGCCTTTTAGTTTGCGGGAGATTAAGGATGCGGAGTGGGATTGTGCGGGTGATAAAGCACCAGGTCCCGATGGGTTTAACTTCAAGTTTATTAAGAGGTGTTGGTCTGGGTTTCAAAGTGACTTTGTACGATTGTTCGATGAGTTTTTCAATGGGGCTGGGTTGGGTCCGGGTTGTGCCTCGTCGTTTATTGCCTTAATCCCGAAAAAGAATGATCCCGTGGGTTTTCAGGATTATAGGCCCATTAGCTTGGTGGGTTGTGTCAATAAAGTTATCTCCAAGGTTCTAGTGCCTAGGCTAAAACCGATTATTGGGAAGCTGATCTCTCCCGAGCAATCGACTTTCTTAGCCGGTAGGAACATTACGGACGGGCCGCTTATGTTAAATGAGGTTGTCGGGTGGTTGAAGAAGATGAAACGTCAAGGGATGATTTTCAAGGTGGATATTGAAAAGGCGTATGATTCATTGAGTTGGGATTTTCTAGAATCCATTTTGGTACAAATGAACTTCCCGTCTAGGTGGTGCAACTGGGTGATGAGTATTGTTAGATCCGCTAGGGCGTCGGTCTTGGTAAACGGATTCCTACCAATGAGTTCGCATGCAGCCGTGGTCTTAGACAAGGAGATCCCATATCTCCATTCTTGTTTCTATTTGCCATGGAGGCTTTGTCGGGTGTTATGAGGAGGGCTATGGAGGTAGGCCTTTTTAGAGGCTTGGTGTGCGGCCCGGGTGATGTTACATTATCCCATTTACTTTACGCCGATGATGTCATTTTTCTTGGTGAATGGTCCAGTACCAATGCAAAAAATTTAAAGCGGATCCTTAGGTGCTTCTATTTAGTTTCGGGCCTTAAGGCCAACCTTGGTAAATGTAGCGTTTTCGGCCTAGGGGTGGAAGATGTTGAAGTTCAACATATGGCTAACATTTTATTGTGTGAGGCCGGCTCCTTTCCATTCACATACCTTGGTGTGCCGGTTGGGGCTAATATGAACCTTTATAAGAATTGGAAACCCGTTGTGGACGCTTTTAAGAATAAATTGTCACTTTGGAAGGCGAAAACTTTATCATTTGGTGGACGGGTTACGCTTCTAAAGTCGGTTCTTAATGCATTACCTACGTATTATTTTTCGATGTTCAAGGCGCCGGGTAAGGTAATTGATGAATCGGATAGACTTAGAAGGATATTTTTTTGGGGTGGCTCGGAAGAAAAGGCAAAAATGAATTGGGTTGCGTGGCAAAGGGTTAGTGCCCCGATTGTAGGGCTGTGCAAAGGGTCCGGAACCGACCCGACCCGACCCGGACCCACCATAACCATATACCCTTTTATTGTTGAAATTAGGAACCACGAACCGAACCTTAAAAGGCTATGTAGTTCCGGGTCCTAAAGGTTCTGATGGGTCGGGTAAAAGGGTCTGACCCTCTAGAACCCTTTAATGCAATAGTCACTTTTAGAGGATTTACATATTCCTATTCTTTTACCATGCTCGTAAAAGAATTAATTCCTCCATATGGTTCTAAGGCCGTTTGGTTGTGGACGCTTGAGCGAACGTGCGCAAGCCACCGACGTGACTATCAAGTAATCCGGTCACTTGACCCCGATGTGGCTGTAGGTGAGCAACGGCGGGACCAAAGGTCACTTTTTCCCGTTAACGCACGCGACCACCATCGCTTGTGCTCACGCCGGGACTGTTTGCGCGAGGCTGTTGTGGCTGGGGGTGAGCACGGGCGCTGAAACCTCGTTTGCGTCGTGCTACTCGCGCTTCCACAACGGATAGTCTAACAATAGCCCATGAGTTTTTTTTAAGTCATTTTTCGTTTCTCGATTTATGTTTTCGTAACAACTTTGTTATTCTCATCAATAGAAACATTATGTGAATCTGTTATGTATACATAATAAATACACACACCAGAGCGATATATATAAATATTTACTTCAAATTTAGATATAATATATATTATATAATATATTACATCTATGCATATCCATTAAGCCGAAAAAAATTTCAAGAAAAATACATTGTTATTGTTATAAATAATATTTTTAATATTGTATTAACATTACATGAAATCGATTACAATAAAACGTAAAAACGAATAGTGAAAAGACTAAAAAAGATTATTTTTTAATTTTTTAATTAAAATACAAACGGTTCTTGTGGTTCTTATATTAGAACCGTGGGTTTGGAACCGACCCGACCCGGAACCGATAATTCATATAAATCTAGAACCGGAAACCGACCCATATATTAAAAAAGGTTCGGGTCCAAGGT
Organism: Ambrosia trifida; assembly: GCA_028751855.1. NCBI lineage: Eukaryota > Viridiplantae > Streptophyta > Magnoliopsida > Asterales > Asteraceae > Ambrosia > Ambrosia trifida. The sequence goes on from CM054132.1 coordinate 71,305,950, forward strand.
TCTCGTGGGTCGGGTCCAAGGTTCCTGTGGGTCCGAACCACGAAATGCTCACCCCTACCCGATTGAACTTGGTGGTCTTGGTTTTGGCGCTCTTCAGGATGCGAATTCCTCTATGCTCGCTAAGTGGTGGTGGCGTTTTAAAACTGATACTAATGCACTTTGGCGAAAGACCGTTTGGGCAATTCAAAGCTCGTCTAGGGATTGGAATCCGATTCCGTCAAAAGTTTCGATTCCTGGTCCCTGAAGCAAATTCATTCCTGTATGCAATCGGTTAAAGGGCTTGGGGTGGATGTGGGTTGGGCTATTCACGGGGTGGTTGGGGATGGGTTGGGTATTTATTTCTGGCTGGACTGTTAGGCCGCAGATCTGCCGCTGGCTGCTGCGTTTCCTAATCTGTTCGCGCTGGAAAAGCATAAATTTGCTCATGTTGCAGATAGGGTGCTACCGTCGGGGCTGGGTTGGGGCTGGGAGTGGAAGCGGGATAACTTTTCACCTGCTGAATTGGCAGAGCTGCATATCCTTGACTGCAGCGTGCCTGTTCCTTTGCTGTCCGATTGTGCTGATAGATGGAAATGGGCTCTTAATGGCTGTGGAGCTTACTTGGCGGCTGACTTCAAATGCATTCTGCACTCCTACAGGTACGTGCAGGCTCCGTACGTGGTGAAGACGAATTCTTGGGTCCCTAGGAAGGCTATAATTCTTGTGTGGCGCGCTGAATTGGACAGAATACCGTCTAAGGCAGCTCTACTTCGACGACATGTTCCTGTCGGGTCTGATTTGTGCAGCTTTTGTGGCGATTTTGCTGAAACTACGGATCATTTATTTATCTCCTGCGCGTTAGCTCAAACGGTGTGGCTATTGGTGGCGCAATGGTGCAAAGTGAGTAATCCAATAATTTTCCATTTCAAGGATCTTCTAGAGTTACATAATCATATTGGGTGGGTCAATGAAGACAAAGAAGGTGTTCCATGCGGTGGTCCTGATGACGATATGGTGCATATGGAAGCATAGGAATGAAGCGGTGTTTAATCAAAAACAAGTCTCTCTCCAAAAGCTTCTTGGTGACATAAAATCTCTTAGCTTCTTTTGGGTGAAGGCTAGGGCGGGTGTGCAACAATTAGACTGGACGAATTGGCGTAAATTTTGTTTTTCAAACATTGGTTGGTAACTTAACTATGTGTGTATCAAAGTGGTGTATTTGTATATGACTCTTGTATGGTGTATTGCTAGTATCCCGCTAGCATTGGTGAAATATAATATTTGTTGATCGTTCAAAAAAAAAAATTAATTGACCTTTCAGTATCTATAATTTCTTTACGTTTGTTTACTATATTTCAAAGGATCTCCAACAGAGCATAAGCAAAGTCACAAACATTAACATGTAGCAGATAACATAATGGTTCTTTTGATTTCAAAAGAAACCATCACATTCAAAAGAAACCATGTGGTTGAACCCTAAACTGCAATGGATTTACCAATACAACTATTAACCGTACCCATAGATGTGATTTGAGTATTATATGGTCATTTTCTACATAAATATTTATTGAAACAGTCCATGCCCATCATCAATTTAGTTTTACCGTTGACTTTTCTAAAAGATAAAACATGTGAGTCGGCTAGAACCATTTAGATGTAAAATCATTCATTATTGTATTTATTAATTCTAAACATAAGGACAAGTAGTATAGTTTAAGATCTTAAGTTTGAGCACTATGATTTTTAGTTATTCCTGCTCTCTTTATTCTTTTACATTTCTTCATTCACGCCCCTTTTTCTTTGTTTTACTTTAAGGTGATGTTTCTTTTTCTACAGGAAAAGTTCTCCAGTCTGCGGACCATATGTGCAGACATCTGCAGGAGAAGAGGTGGACCAAAGGTCTGCAGTCTGCAAGAAGAAGACTGTTTGTTTGTTAACGTCTGCAGACTGCTGAAATAAACTGATTTTTTTACAGTAGTCTATTGGTGGACCGTGGTGGTGGTGGGTGGTGGTGGTGGACTGTGGTGGTGGTGGTGGACCGTGGTGGTGGTGGACCGTGGTGGTGGTGGGTGGTGGTGGTGGACGGTAATAGGTGGTGGTGGACCGTGGTGGGTGGTGGTGGTGGACCGTGGTGGTGGTGGACGGTGCTGGTGCTGGTGGACGGTGGTGGTGGACGGTGGTGGACGGTGGTGGTGGATGGTGGTGGTGGTGGGTCGTGGACGGTGGTGGTGGTGGGTGGTGGTGGTGGACGGTGGTGATGGTGGGTGGTGGTGGTGGACGGTGGTGGTGGTGGACGGTGAGGAGAAGAGAAGAGAAGGGGGAAGACCTTTGAAGAAAATACCGAGTGTAAAGCCAACCCAATAATATTTTAAACAGCTTCCTGATTTGAAAGCAAATTGTAAACCGACGTAACAACATGCATAGTAAATAAATATAGAGGGTAAAACCGACAAAGATCATTGATCTTTTATTACATTTTTCAAAGGGAAATGCATATAAATATTGCTATATATATTACTCCTTTAAAGTCTTAAATTTTTCAAGTGGAAATGAACATACATATTGCTATATTTTATTCTTTAAAGTTAAAACACATAAGCGACATCCGATACATATATAGATAGAATAATTAAGCAGCACATAACCTCTACTGCTTGTACGCATACTTGCAATCACCATAGCCTGCAAATAATAAAAAATGAAGTCAACTATCATCAAAAATCATGAAAACAAGTTAGATCATGAAGACATTATTAACATACTCGGGTCGGTAACCGAGATGATTCCAGATGCCTTGAAGTCACAGTTCCAATAGTTTCTTCCACTAGCCTGGTAGTACAAATTCATGGCGACCGATGCTTTGTTCACGAGCTTTTCAGGTTCGTAACACGCGCCTCCTGGTTTAATCATTTTACAATCGACATACATGCAAGCATAATTGATGTTGTTCTGTAGCTCTTCATCTGAGGCTGATGGCTTCGCTACGCACCAAGCTCCCTAAAATACCGATTTTGTTACTCAGAAAAACAATAAGAACAAATGCAAAACATTTGTTTGTTTTGTACGATGATTTTATATATTCGTTGATCAGGGCCGTCCCTGAAAATCTCAAAAATTCATGTAACCTATCTGAACCGTTAAAAAATAGGCCCCTTAGGCCCAAGTTTAAGTGTTAAATGAGTTATATAAAAAATATATACATATATATATATGAATTTTTTTAAAAAAATTAAGGCCCCAAGATTTATGGACCCTGTCCGGTTGGCCTCCTCGGACCACCCCAAAGACGGCCCTGTTGTTGATTCCTGTACCTGCTGTGGTGCTTGAGCTTTTATACCACCTGCGAATTTTCAAATTGCATCGTTACTAACCGGAAAATGAGTATTGGACCACCCACAAAGGGTGTCTAACGGACCAGTCCAAAGCAACCGGATTATCCGGTTTCAGAACACACCATTGCAGGGCTTGGTTTGGTCCACTCTAGCGGACGGTACAAAAGCTGATTTTGTGGGCCCCTTTATTAAATAATTTATTCATTTATTTATTTTTGTATGCCGGGTAATAAATGAAAAGTAAGTGATTAGGCGAAGATTTAGAGAAAAAAAAGTGAGTTTGGAAGGGTTGTAATTCAAGATGTTATGGAATGACACAACAACGGGTCGCCACTATTGCTTTGTTTTCTTGTAGTGTGAGGTGGGATGATGACATGGTGGTTTGGAAATTCCAAACCACCTCCCCATTGTGAAAGCTCTTAGACTATATGTAATGGAAAGGAGATTTGGGCGTTATTGGGGGGCAAATAGCCCCAAAGGTTATTTGAACACCGCCCCCTAGAGGTGGTTTGGGCGTCTTTATGGGGGAGGGGGGTGAAAATTTTAATGGCGTTTTTTTTGGGCCAATCACATTTCATCTTCCTTTTTTTATTATTTGTTTTTATTTTCAAAATAATTTAATATTTAATATTAAATGATTTATGCCTCATGAAAATTTTCACCTCTTCACTGCACCCCTTTCACCCCCTAGTGACCCCACAGGGTCTTATAGAGAAAGGGTAGATTTGTTAATAAAAACATGTTTTATGGTTTGACAAAATAGAACAAAAGTTATGTCAATTTTCAAGTATACTATTACGCTAGTTGTAAACTTTAGCGTAATTACTATTACTCTAGGTCAACTTTTAGCAGCATGAATACTCACTCTATTTGTGATCAATGGAATGGAAAGAGCTAGTACCTGAGAAGAAGACGATGACGACGACGACGAAGACGAGTAAGAGAAAGGTAAGACTTCTGGTGGCCATGGTAGTTTCTGGCGAAGTAGAAGGTTTTGGTTATAGAATGCAAATGTTTTGCTTCAATTTATACAATTTCTGTGAAGGGTACAATTTCCTTGATTCTGAAGGTTGACTGCGTCAACTATTGGTTAACTTTTGGTCTTTGCATAGTGCTCGGTCCACTTCACGTTTCTGAAGTAAATAAATATAAATATACTGGTCTTTGTCTTACCTATTTAAATTGTATAGTGTATTAGTAAACAACATTTTAAAGAAGACTCCTTTTTGGAGACTTTGTTGGTACTTTGGAGACTTTGGTTAGCTCGGAATAAGAAGACGTTTGAGGGCCTTTTTGAACCGGTTCGGGTGACGATCGACCATATTAAAGAAGACTCATTTTTATGGATCACTCATAGATCGAAGTTGGGCTCCATTTCTTGGGCTGATTGGTTTAGTTTTGAGATTTCTATGGTGTTGTAATTTCCCTTGTTTTTTGGTGTTTTGGAGTGTTCTCCAGCTTCTTGCTGGCTCTTTATATATATATATATATATATATATATATATATATATATATATATATATATAAAGCGTTTTGCCGTTAAAAAAAAAATTAGTAAACAACATTTTATATTATTGATTGTAGTTGGTAAAACGACTCAATATAAAAACTTGGAAATCAAGAAAATGAGTAAGTTGAACTAAGACTGAGCATTTACTTTGTTGAATTGAATTGTAAAATAATCAAACTAAGGAGAGAAGAACAACATCAACATGGGATAGTTCATTTGGTAGAGACATCACATGTCACTTAGAGAGGAGGTATCAGAGCCTAACTTGAACATGGATGTATAACCTAGGATTATTGGTGTAAAGTAGTAACGTTGAGCGTTAAAAAAACAGAAGAAGAAGAGAAAAACAAATAATCAGAGCCGGCACCTTTTTAGCCCACACACTGACTTCCGGGCATCTTTATAGCCCACATTAAACTACATTTGTGTACGCATCTCCCTCAAATAACCAATAATAAAATTACATGTGTAAAATGCATGCATCACTTTTGCCGGCACCGGAAAAGAGTAAAAGTATAGCGACCATTTTGATTTTATCCAGAAAGTCAGACTGTGAACTAAAAATGTTGCTTGCTCCTTTAGTTCGCCATTTAAAATGGTGATCAAGATTTCACACTTTAGATTTTTTGATTGATTATTTGGTGAGACGTGAACCTAAGAATACTTTTTGGTGGGCTAAAAAGGTGTCTGATTGTTAAAGTGTAGGTTAAAAAGGTGTCGTCTCTACATATTTGTCATTCGTTTAGACGATTCATATCTCTTTCACCATTTTATACCATATAATCTATATCTATACTATATTATAAAGCATTTTTTAAAGACTTCTTAAAAAATAAGAGGTACAAGTATATTTGCTTATCATAAAATACATAATGCACATCTTAACTACTTTTTAAGGGCAAATTTGTCTTTTAAACTTTTCTTTAATTAGATCACATTATAGTTAATGAACCATAGTAATATCAAAGACTTTACATTAGTCTTATATAATTAATCCATTAGTAATATTAAATGGTTGTACATGAAAATATTAATATTTTTATAAGTAAATATTATTTAAATTTAGTATCATCTTATTTAGATATAGTAGTGGTGGTGGTGATGGTATCGAAATATAATAAGTGTTTAATACAGAACAAATTATAAAATACTTTTTAAAAGAGACTCGGCGACACCCGCCGCATCGCAGGGCTAACCCACTAGTATATTTCAATAATTCAACGATTTGTTTTAATCTATTCATTTGAAAACTTATAATCTTTTTATAGAACTTCTAATTATACACATACCCTTGCATACACAATGAACACTTCTGCCTTATTTCACATAAAAAAGCCACCACATTAGTACCTAACATCTTCACAACACAAAACATATTACTAGCAACTAAAACACTATCAAACACACTCTTTTAACATCTTCAAACTTTCAACCACAGCATACCTAATCAACCTCTTCAATCTTTGGCCCATCACCACCGCTAGCACCACCGTCACCCATCGGAACATCACCACCACCGGAACCTGTACCTTGATACATTTTAGCTATAATAGGGTTGCACACACCTCCCAATTCCTTCAACTTATCCTCCAATTCATCTACCTCCGGCCTTTTCGGACAGCGCTAAGTAGGAGAATGAATGGCGGTATCTGGTATCATGGCTACAGTCACCACAAAATATTCGCATCCAACAAGTAAACCATACGGATTACCCGTGGAGGAGGAGGTTGTAGTGGTGGTGGTTCGAACTGGAGATGATTTCACGGTTTGTCTCTCGATATGCACAATCTGGCCCACGATGTGGGTCGGTCGGTTTGGAAGATGGTCGGTGAATAAGGCGACCGACTCTGAAGAAAGATAGTAATGAGTGTCATTTCGGTTTATGGCCTCGTAGTGTCCAGCTCCATTAAGTACAAATGCAGCAATCTCATGAAGCTCCAACCGGCCGAACGATATCTTCTCCTTGTTCACCTGATAAATATATTATTAATCATTCCAGAATTCGACATAATGTTTGTAGTTTTGTTATGTATTAAACCTGTTTTTCGGATTGAAGCTTCATGTACAAAGTGTCGACCAAGTCTTTCTTTTCTTCCAACTCCTTTGTAAGTTGTTCAATCAGCTCGGCCCGTTGACTTGTCAAGACAGCGACTTTCTCAGCGAGTACCAGAACACACTCCCGGAACTCGTTTATACCATCATCCCCATTGTCATTTGCAGAACTAAACATGGTGAAAAACATATTATTTTCAGCCAATTTCTTTCTTTGGCAGCATATATATGTTTAAAATAAACTGTTACTTTGAAATTAATATTCTTAAAGTAGACAATGAACAAGAAAACCGGTAAATTACTTGGCGAGTGATTGAGCTAAAGTATGCAATGAGTCAGCAAAACCGGCCACACCACTTGACGAAACACATGTTTTTAGCCTTTCAACAAGGCTGCGGATTTCGATAGCAGAGGCGCCTAATGTACTATATTCCGACGCCCTACGGTCTGCTGCAGATAGATGAGTTTGAGCTTCTTCTCTCGCTTCGTGAAGACAATTCTCTAAGTGAGCACAATTCATCTGTACCAAAAAAAAAAATATACAAACCATACATTACTATTGGATCCTAAGAGTCCGTTTTAGATCTGATTATTACAAGTTACAACTTCATACAACATAGACACATCCAAACACCATTTTATACCTATTTTTTTCAATATTTGATTATGTGATTCTCTGTGTTTTAAAAAGCGCGCCTCGAGCGCGCTTAAGCGCGAGGCGCACTGAGGCGCCAGGATTTGCGCCTCATGTAACCCAAGGCGCGTACAAGAAGCGCAGGAAAAGCGCGATTTTTTGCCAAAAAAATCCCCTGAGGCGCGCGCTTTTTGTACGGGAGGTGTTTTTATGCTTAAAATTGTTATATATGTAGCTAAAAGGGTTGTTAAATCATGTATAAACCTTATTTGTATCTATATTTTGGGTAAATGATGCTAAAAACCTATAGCATATATAAAAAAAAATTATATAATCGTCTTGCGCTTCGCGTACAAAAATCCCACTGCTTTTGCGCTTTGCGCCTCGGTTTTGGACCTCGTCGCTTTAGTGCGCTTCGCGCTTTTTAAAACCAAGGTGATTCTAAATACTTAGACAAGTTTTCAATATGACATTAACTTGGAAAAAAAAAAAAAAAAAAAAAAAAAACACTACCTCTTCCCGCTTTGGAATCCATTTATTTGATCGGAGATCAATAACATCACGAACCATAAACCTCATACGTGGAGCTAACTGTTGGTTTGTTGCTAACTCCTTAAGACGGTTAAAATAAAGATCATCAATCCGCCTTGATTTAGGGCTCTCATCAAGTTGTTTACCAATTGTGTTAAACAACTCGCAAATCGCCTCAACATTTTCCTCCTCAGGGCAAACTTTATTGTCAGGTCCTAAAAGTTCCTGCAAAATCCATCATTTATCGAAAATAAGCTAATCATATAAATCTACGCTCATAACATGATTATGATTACAAATTATATAACAAACCTGAACGATGTAATGAACGATTTTTTCTGGGACCATTTTCTGCTTCAAAAGCTCACCGATAAAACGTATGTTTCCAAGAGTGCGAAGCTTAATTAATCTTTCTTTATCTATGCGTTCAGATTCTTGTTCAGGGGCAGTCATTTGCCTTATTTCTGCCCTTAGTATGTCAGCGCCTTCAAACGCTTCTTGACAGTTATTTAATAATACACGCTTAAATGTAATCATCTTGCCATCAGGCTCATCAGATGGAAACGGAGGGAGCTTTTTGTTGAGATCTGAACACAGTTGAGCATACATATAGCAAAATGTACGATTGAGAACAGCTTTGTCAAAAATCAAAGTGATAACCCCCTGGAGTAGAACATTATAAAGATCAAAGATTAATGATGTGTGAGTAAACTAGACACAAACGGTTGAAATGTGCCTGCCTGAGCAAAGTTTAAGAGAACGAAACGAGCCTTGAGGCGTTTTCCCTTCGCCTCATGAGGCGTAAGCTCGAGGCGCAGTCAAAAAATAATTGTAAAAATTATGTATCGTATAAAAAAAATAATTGACCTAGAAAAGTCTAAAACATCAAAAACACAAATCAAAAATAAAATAATTGGCCCAAAAAAGTCTAAAACACCAAAAAAAAAAAAAAAAAAAAACAAATAAAAAACAGGGCGCTATTTTCTTGGACTTATGGTTGAGGCGGTGCTGTGTTAAGGCCTTGATATATAAATGGGGGATTCTTCTAGAAACCATTTTTCAGTCATAACAATATAATATTCGGTTCGAGCCTAATACTTTGAGCTCGAACTCGACTCGAAAGTAAAACCAAGGGCTCGAGTTCGGATCGACTCGGCTCGAAATAACGATAGAACAATTTAAAAGGAGCTAAAAGCTAGACTCGAGCTCGCTTTGATAGCTGAAACGAGCCAAAGCTCGGCTCGCCAATGTTAAATAGTAGATATACTATATAAAATAATAATAATAATAATAATAATATAAAATTTGTTTGGGCTCGTTAGGCTCGCGAGCCTAAACGGTCTTTGTATGAGAAGCTCGAGTTCGGCCTCGATAACTAAATGAATCATGTTTCAAGCTCGAGCTCGGCTCATTCGAGCTTTTTACGAATCCGATCCTGAGTAGCTCTCGAACCGTTACGCATCATTTACACCCCTACGGCACCTGAATATTTGTAAGAACAAACTATAAAAGTTTACACAAACCTTAAGAATATCAGCTGTCATGATCCTTAACTCGATAAGCTGACCCTTAAGGATATCAAACTTTTCTGGAGTCAACTTGTTCAGAATACTGAAAACCAAGAAAAAACAATCAACCCATAAAAAAAAAAAAAAAAAAAAAAAAAAAAAAAAAAAAAAACTATAGTAGTTTATACCCGTTTACTGTCTTCAAGACGTAATCTTTTTCAGATAAAGCTCCCCTTCGAACAGACCATGACACCTTACGGCCACCCATCTATTCCAAAATTTAAAAACGTTTCCTTAATTTATCAACAAAAAAAAAGACATAAAATAAGCTTTATTTGCATCATTTGAAAAAAAAAAAAAAACAGAGAAAGCAAGCTTGTAAAACATAATAATAATAATAATATATAAATGAAGAACTGACCCATTGATTATGTGAGGCTTGTTTTCTACGAAATTGTGAATTTGGATGATGCCGATTATTGAAACGGCCAAAGTTTCGACCGGCATCATAAGACCGCTCATCCACTGAAGAAGGAGCTCTTCCACGCCAGTCCCGGTTATCAGGCTCAGAGTAGCTCAACACTCTCTGATCACTCTGCATACCTTTATTTTTTCTATCTTTTTTTAAAGATTTAACAAAACCCACAAATATTAATCGCTGATTGAGGGAAAAACAGCAGAAAGATTCAAGATTTATTGAATTTTGATGGTATGAAAGATTCTTTGTTTTGTAGGATGGAGGAGAAAAGAAAAGAAAAGAGAGAGCTTTGGTTGCTTTTTTCAATCTTAATCATTGTACTTTTGTTTAGTTAGACCACCCATAGTGGGGCTTCATTGGGGCTTTATTTTCAAAAATAGCGCCCCCCACACCGCTATAGGGGAGCGCTATATGCTGATTTGGGGTTGGGGCTTTATATTTATAACGCCTGATGCATATGTTTCCATCCAATCAGACCTTGCCATGTGGCAAGGTCAAAGGTCAACCTTTTTTTTTTTAATAATAATAATAATAAACATAATAATAATAATAAACATGATAATAATATTAATAATTGAAAATTTTAAATTTTAAACGGTTACTGTTCCAAACCGTTTGAAATTCAAAATTTCCCCCCAAACCGTTTAAATTTCAAAATTTGAATTTCAATCGTTTTCCCCCCAAACCGTTTGAATTTCAAAATTTGCTAACCCTATAAATAGGTAACCAAATCAGATTTATCAACCACACCTCCAATTCCTCATCCTCCTCCTCAAACCATAATATGTCTGGTTTTCAACCAGGAGGCTCATCCTCCTCTAACCTCCGACAGTACTCTCGCCGGTATCCCAGGGGACGGGGCCGTCCCCGGAGACTACCATTCTCCTCATCTCCTCCTCCTACTGCTCCACAACCTCCTATTTATCCTCCTCCTCCTCCACAACATTGGTTATATCCCCCTCCTGCTGCTGCTGCACAACCAACCTTTCCTCCTCATCCTCCTGCCGATGATGACTGGACGGATGAGGAATTGGTCTGGGCTATGGATTATGTCATGGCCCAGCAACAAATGGAGCGACTAACGTTGTCGCCCCCTACCCCCTGGGCTGCTTCAGTCCCCCAACACCAGACTACCCCTACCCCCACCCCCACCCCCACCCCCATCCCCCAACAGCAAACTACCCCCATCCCCATCCCCCAAGACCATGGGACTTCCCCAACTGAGGGGGACTTGGAAGCCCTGAGGGAGATTGAGGAGGAGGAGTACTACTATAGCCAACCTACCCCTCCTCGTGAGTACTACTACTTCCCCTCAGATGCGAGATCTGATGGACGGGACAGCTCACGTTCCGTCTCACCCGAGTGCATCACCTTCCCCCGGGGAATGGGACAACTACTCTCCATAGTGGAGAAAATTAGGATTAATAAGTATTTTAGGAATATTAATAAGTAATTTAGGATTAATAAGTAATTTAGGAATTTAGGAAGTGTGTAACTTTTATTTTTAATTTTAGTTGTAATTTTTTTTTAATATCAGTTGTGTGTTTTTAATATTTACTTGGGTGTTTTTATTATTATTTGTAATTTTTTTATATTTATTTTGCATTTTATTTTAATTATTTTGAATTAAAAGATTAAAAAAAATATATAAAAATCAACCAATCACTAAAGCCCCACCACTACACCCCTTTTTCAGTTTCTCTCTCCACGCTGACTCAGCAGCCACGTGGACCAATCACATTCAGGGGCTTTATATTTATAAAGCCCCACTACGCATGGTCTTAGATGACGGGCACTAGTGGCGATAATTTTTAACGTCATTAATTTCAACTAATCCTCTATTGTTACACATCGGTACCAACAGTGGTGTAGCTTTTAAAGGGCGGGGAGGGGCGGCCTACCCTTCAGAATTTTCGCTCAGAACTTCTGATTATATAATATTCGTATAGAAATTTTTTGGTATATACAGTTTCGACCCCCCGAAATTGGTTTTCGACCCCCCGAAACAAGTGATTTCCAACCCCTCGGTGACTTCTGACCCCCCGAAGTTTCGGGTCAAGCTTCGCCACTGGGTACCAATCGATACCAATCCCGAAAATACCGATCCCGAAAACTCTCAAAACCCAATACCGATACCGAAAACATACGGTACATTACGGTATTGGTTCAGTATCGGTAGGGTACTGGTATGGTATCGGTATTAAGAAAAATACCGATACTATACCGATCCTGTACCGATACCGAAAATACCAAAACCGAAAACCTCTAAATGTGGGTACTAATACCGCTACCGAACACCCTTGGTTCGGTACGAGATCGGTTCAGTATTCGGGGCTATATGTTCATCATTTCAATGATTTATTTTACTGAAACACAGTTTTGGAGGCAACACTACACTGAACCACCCAACCCATAAAAAAAAACCCCACACACAAAATACTACTCACTGTTCGTTAACTAGAACCCGTGAAATCTACCAGCAAACCACTATCCGTGTCACTCAGAGCAGTGTTACCATGCTGGTAGAGGGTACCACCACCGTTTGCTGGTAGTGCCCCGTCCCCCCTTATGGGGTATGTTTGGCAAAGAGTTTTTATAAGTTTCAAGCTTTTTATAAAAAAAAAGCTCATACTCAATAAAAATCATTGTTTGGTTGAAAGAGCTTGAAGCTTTTAGGTTAGGAGAAAAAACTCTATATTGAAACCCTACTAGTACTAGCGTTTAAAAAAAACTTCTACTAGCTACAAACTTTTAGTGAGTAAATGACACAAATATCCATTCTATCATAAAAAAACATGCATACAAGTTTTTAGTTAATGCCCATTTTGGTCATTTTATACATTTTATTAAAAGCTCTAGCTACTCTGCCAAACACCAAAATACATTTAAAAAACTACAGCTACCAGCTTCCAACCACTAGCTAGTTTTGCCAAAGATACCCATCATAAATAAATATGGTGTCGAATAACATAAAGTCGCTAAACATAAATTGACATAAAGTAAATTATTATTGATTATAAATAAGTTGGGTGGGGATTTAGTAGCACTATGTATAATTTGACATAATTCACCTTGCTAACAGGCTATGTGGACATATCTCGTAGAAAACTAGTGGGGTGAATAGGTTTTCTTAAAATTATTAGTTTTAAGCATAAATTGTAAACTTAATTTTCACTTGTTAATTTGTTATGAACCCAACAAACTATAAACACATATGTATGCATTATTCAAGAATGTAAAAAGCTGATGGTAGAAAAGACGAAATCGATTTATAAAGGTTCAAGAGATGTTAATTAATCTCTAAGTCCTCTCCCCAATCCTCTGATTGAGAGTTTTTCTATCCAATAGGAGTCGTGACACAATCGCCTCATTAAGCAAGGTAATGATCACATTTAAAATTGTCTCACTATTTCTAAATAAGTTATCACCTTCTACGTCTCACTAATCTAAAGTGGTAGTATGGGTGTGCACGGTCTGGTTCGGTTTTTGGTTTTTGAAAACCGTTCAGTTTCGGTTTTTTCTGTTTTGGTTTTTTCGATTTTAGTAACGGTTTGGTTCGGTTTTTCGAACTTTTCGGTTTTTGGAACATAATTTCATAAAATTTAAAAATAGAACTTACAATCCAATATTTTAGAATCTTTCTTAGATGTTTATATTTATGTTAATATATTTAACCTTTTAAATTAATATTGTTTACATAGATCGAAGATTCTAAACGATTTCCATGTTTTTCCAAAGTTTTTATTAACACATTTCTTTTGTAATATTTGAAGATTAATTATTTTCAAGAATAAAACTAATAATTCCTAAACCAGTGTATAAGATATATTAAAAAAAATGATGTTTTGGGTTATTCGGTTCGGTTAAGTTTTTTTCGGTTTTTATAAAATGCAAAACCGAAACCGAACCGCTAATTTCGATTCCGTTTTTCTCGGTTTGGTTTTTCCGGTTTTTTGAGCGGTTTGGTTAAATCGGTTTTTCGGTTTCGGTTCGGTTTTTTTTTTCTGCTTACCCTTAAGTGGTAGTGATCACCATTATCTCTAATCACTAAACAAGCTTATTGATGCCCTTACAAAAACCTCACAGCTAAATCTTTACAAAGCTCATAATATACACGAATGAATAAATGTTTATTTGTGGAACTACTCTTACTTTTTTTTTTTGAACGGCAAATTTTTAACGCATTAATTCCACCTCATCTTGCACTTGCAAGGATTTGAACCCATAACCTCATATTTGTAAGAGGGGACACCATACCACTAGACCAAGAAGGGGGAACTACTCTTACTTATTGCTCTTTCTCTTGATTTTGATTATTTCCTTAATTAGATGTTTGAATAACAAGGAAATTAGAGAAATGTATTTAAGAATGTTAATTAGGAAGTTTAGAGCAAAAGGGGTGTATGAAAAAGGTTTGGGTTGTCTTGTATTAATAGGCAACACACAACAAACAAGAAAACACAATCAGACAACCTGACGGTTGATACCATGGACCAAAAGATTTATCTGTTAGCCGAGTTTCAACTTTTGAATGTTGTGCAACAATTATAAACGGCTACCAACACTTTTTTTTTTTTTTCCACATTCATACCTCTTTTTTAAGACTTATCAAATCATCCATATCTAACCTATCAACTTTGAGGACAACTTTTTAACATGAGTTTTAACGGGTTTCCTTAACTAAAATGGGTTTTTATGTTACCCCTCCCAGTCGCATGTATACATATATTTACACAATCATGGGTTATTGGGTTGCAACCTTTTCATTGAATAAAAGCACCGAATTATCAAACATATATTTACCAACTTTCTTTTTGCTTTGTGGTATTGTAACCTTGGCTTGGGGTTTTTTTTAAAAACAATGATTTTTCATTCCTTAGAGCATTCACATCCTCTTCAACAAATCTCATTTATCAAATTACACTAAAAATCATTACTTCACCCTAAAATCTTCTTTCTCCTAATTAAAATAATAATATTTTTCATATTTTTATCATTACATTTTCTCTCTCCTCACTCACAACTACTTACAAAAATATTAAAATATATATAGGGGTGAACAGTAGCTTTTCATATTTAGGGTGGAACAGTGCTTCCACCAAATATTTTCTCTCTCTTCCACTCACAACCACTTACACTCACCCCATATAATTTAGTGGAGACACTCACATACATTTGGTGGATGGGATGTGAGTGCTCTTAAAGCATTCATATCTCCTCCATCAAATTTCTTCCATTAAGTTACACTAAAAATCACTATTCCACCCTAAAATTTTCTCTCTCCTTTTTAAAATAATAATATTTTTTTCATTATATTTTCTCTCTCCTCACTCACAACCACTTCCAAAAATATTAAAATATTTTTTGGGGTGAAAAGTAGCTTTTCAAATATTAGGGATGTCAATCAAACCCGAACCCGATGGGTAAACCCGAAACCCGAAACATTTGGGACGAGTTTGGGGTCGGGTAATCTGGTATGGGATTAGTTTTTTATTTTTTCGCAGGTTTGGGATTTGATGATATACCCGTTTACCCGACCCGATTATCCGATAAAGTATACACGATTAGATACCCAATATAATTTCTAGTATATGTTTTTAAACATGTATGCATAATATATCAAATTGTCCATCTAAACTGTCATCCTGTGCTAAAAATTACAAAAAATTAGTATATACTATTTGTTATCTATGTCTTTGAGTGTTTTTATAAGATTTAAGTATTTTATATTTATACATTGTAATCATTTACACATATATTTAATAATAGTAAATGTAATTGGTTAATAGTTACCTAATAGATACCCGTCGGGTCTTTGGTCGGATATACTCAATGGGTAAGTTTTAAAAATTAATGGGTTTACCCGAAAAACGCGGGTATACCCGATATCCGATGTGTAATTACCCGACACAAACCCGAAGGGTTTTGGGTCGGGTTTGGGACAAGTATATCTAATCGGGTATGGGGTTGGGATTAGCTAAGCCCGTCCCATACCCGACCCATTGCCATCCCTGTCAAATATAGAGGTGAACAGTGTTTCTACCAAATATTTTTTCTCTCCTCCATTCACAACCACTTACACCCACCCCATATAATTTGGTTCCCCAAATGTTAATGCTCTTATTCAAACCTTTCCATCTTTTGCAAATATTAGTATATTACCCATTTAATTTGATTTTTATTTCTAACTCAAAAGTTTACATCATTTGCAATTTAACTCCTTTGATTTTTTTTTTACTTTTAACCCAAAACTTTTCATCTTTTACAATTTAACCACAACACTTTTTTACTTTCAACTTTGGTCTACTTTTCATCTTTTTCAATTTTTTTCACCTTTTGTTTTACGTTTCATTCTAAATTTTGCGAGTTATCAAATCGCAACGTGGCTACGGGGTTCAACAATTTTTTAAATGATGTTAGTTAAAATTAGCGATTGTAAGTTAATGTATAATCAATCGCGTTAATATTTATGTCTTGTTGATACCCCATAGGTTTGCAGGTTAATGCCTGCGAACAAAATACTAGTTATTATATAAACATAATAAACAAGATTTTAATTTTTAAATATATCACAATGCTCGGATGTCGGCCTAGGTCCGGTCCAACAAAGGGCAATAATCAGGTAGTAAATGCCTATGAGGTTTGTATTGTTGCTTGGAGTGCGGAAATAGATAGGCTCCCAATGTTGACGCCGTTGATAAGAAGGAATGTCCCAGTTGTGTCAAACTTGTGTCCGATGTGTGGGGAGTGTGCTGAAACCGTTGAACATGTGTTTGTGGCTTGGGGTTTTGCTCAGTCCGTTTGGCAGCTGGCGGTTAATGGTGCAAGGTACAACCTCCTTTCACTTTTCATTTATCTGACATCATGGATCTGCACAAGTTTTAGTGGGGTTCGGAGAAGAAAATGAAGGCCATACACGCGGTTTGTCTAATAACAGTTTGGGCTATATGGAAGTCACGAAATGAGGTGGTATTTGAGAATTGTGGTAGCTCGGTTCAGAAGACTATAGGCGAGATCAAAGCAATGAGTTACTTATGGGTGAAGGCGAAATCTAAACAGGCGGATGTTGTTGTGGAATGTTCGGAGGGGATTCAATTTGCACCTTCTAGGTTGGTAGTGATATGTTGTTATCTTTACTGTTAATTGGGCTTTTTTTTATCGATTGTACATTTGGTGGTGTACGTTAGTTTCTTGATGACGTTGGTGGTGAATAAAATTGGCGTTTCTGTTTGCCGTTCAAAAAAAAAAAAAAATCCAGTTTGTATATTTACTAATTTCTAGTTAGAAGTTACAATTTCTTTTATATAAATCACTCTAAGATACACCATGAATTCAACTCGTACAAAGATAAATAACCTTTTGGTTATAAATAATTTTGTGCGACTTTGTTTACCGCACTTTGTTGTGAAACTTGTAGCTAAACGGGTCTGATGACCCTGCAACTAATCGTTGAGTTGACGATCTCTAAATTGTATTGAAATGAAACGATGTTAACGTACTGGTCTTGATTTACATGCATGGTCTTGTTTATAATAAAACAAAGTTGGTCTCAAATGTTTTAATATAATCAAAATACCTGTTTTTGTGTTTCCAACAAAAAATAAGTATAATGTTACATACTGGATTACTTTTGAATGCAATAATAATTGTTTGCTTGTCTTATTACTTTATTAAATCACTAAAGTTGATTTGTGTGTATGTATTATTAATTTATTTTATCTTAGTCTAGTCATGTTCATGTTAGTTTAAAATAAAATAAATCTTTTTATAGAACTTCTAATTGTACACACCTTTGCATAAACAATAAACACTACTTGCTTATTTCACATCAAAATTTCAAAAAACAACCACATTAGTACATAGCATTTTCACAAACAAAACATATTACTACAAACTAAAACACTATTAAACACAACCTTTTAACATCTTCAAACTTTCAACCACAGCATACTTAATCAACCTCTTCAATCTTTGGCCCAGCACCACCGGTACTACCACTGTTAGCACCACCGTCACCCATCGGAACATCACCACCACCGGCACCGGCACCGGCACCTTGATACATCTTAGCTATAATAGGGTTGCACACACCTTCCATTTCCTTCAACTTATCCTCCAATTCATCCACCTCCGCCAGTTGATTCTTCTCCAGCCACTCCAACCCGTCGCCCACCGCCTTTTCGATCGTCCCCTTATCGTCCGTGGATAACTTCGCTGCGAACTTCTCATCCTTCACCGTGTTCCTCATGTTGTACGCGTAGTTCTCGAGCGCGTTCCTTGCCTCCACCTTCTTCTTCACCTCCTCGTCCTCCGCCTTATACCGCTCGGCTTCTTGCACCAAACGTTCGATCTCGTCTTTGCTTAATCTCCCTTTGTCGTTCGTTATCGTGATATTGTTCTTAACGCCCGCGGTTTTATCCTCCGCGGACACGTTTAATATCCCATTCGCGTCGATATCAAATGTTACATTGATTTGCGGTACGCCTCTCGGGGCCGGAGGGATCCCGGTTAGCTCGAATTTCCCGAGGAGGTTGTTATCTTTCGTTCTCGCGCGTTCGCCTTCGTACACTTGAATCAAAACCCCGGGTTGATTATCCGAATAAGTCGAGAAAATTTGCTCTTTTTTCGTCGGGATTGTCGTGTTTCTAGGGATTAAAACAGTCATCACACCGCCAGCGGTCTCCAAACCAAGACTTAGCGGTGTGACATCCAGGAGGAGAAGGTCTTGAACCTTCTCATCTCCTTCACCCGTCAAAATCGCGGCCTGGACTGCCGCGCCATACGCGACCGCCTCATCCGGGTTTATACTCTTGCAAAGCTCCTTCCCGTTGAAGAAATCAATCAAAAGCTGCTGAACTTTCGGGATTCGTGTCGAACCGCCGACAAGAACCACCTCATGAACCGAACCCTTATCCATTTTCGCATCTTTTAAACATTTCTCCACCGGATCCATACATTTCCTAAACAAATCCATACACAATTCCTCGAACCTTGCTCGAGTAATTGTTGCATAGAAGTCGATTCCTTCATATAAAGAATCGACTTCTATAGTGGTTTGCGTCGAAGAGGACAAAGTCCTCTTCGCCCGCTCACACGCTGTCCTCAACCTCCTTAAGGACCGCGCGTTACCACTAATATCCTTCTTATGCTTTCTCCTAAACTCCGTCACAAAATGATTCACCAACCGATTATCAAAATCCTCCCCACCCAAATGAGTATCACCCGCGGTCGATTTCACTTCGAAAATCCCCTCTTCAATCGTCAAAATCGACACATCAAACGTCCCCCCACCCAAATCGAAAATCAAAACATTTTGCTCGCCTTTTCGCGACGACTTCTTATCCAACCCGTACGCTATCGCGGCCGCGGTTGGCTCATTAATGATTCTCAGCACGTTAAGCCCCGAAATCGCTCCCGCGTCTTTCGTGGCTTGACGCTGAGAATCATTAAAATACGCGGGAACGGTCACGACGGCGTTTTTAATACTCTGTCCTAAAAACGCCTCGGCCGTTTCCCTCATCTTAACCAAAACCATCGACGAAATCTCTTCAGGCGCAAACTGTTTCTCTTCCCCTTTATAATTCACCACAATCATGGGCTTATCGCCCGAACCCGCGACGACTTTAAACGGCCATAACTTCATGTCACTTTGGACCGAAGGGTCAGTGAACCGTCGGCCGATTAACCGTTTCGCGTCGAAAACGGTGTTGGCCGGGTTCATGGCCACCTGGTTCTTCGCCGCGTCCCCGATCAACCGTTCGGTGTCGGTGAACGCGACGTAGGACGGGGTGGTTCGGTTTCCTTGGTCGTTAGGAATGATCTCGACACGGTCGTGTAGCCATACGCCTACACAGCTGTAGGTTGTGCCTAGATCAATTCCTATTGCTTTATCTTGTTTAGTAGCCATTGAATAAAAGAACTGTAAGAGCTTTAATATTTTTAGATGAAATTTAGATCAAAGATTATTATTATTATTATTTGAATTTATAGGTGACAGAAGAAAACGGTGGGAATAATCGAGAGATAGAATAAGAAGTGTACGAGATTGTTCGGGATAAGGCGGGAAGGAAAATGGAGTTGACGAAATTGCCCTTTAGTTTGTTAATGTGTTGGACTGTGGGGAAACTTTGTGTAGGGGTAGTTTTGGAAGTTTAGAATGTAAGTGGGTTTCGGGAAGGTTAAGATTTAAGACAAGATAGTTCTGGAGGTTGGTGGCTCGGTGAGTTTGAGACATGATAAATGCTCTTTTGCTTACGTGGATATTATCGAGGGATCTCCTTAGACCAGGTGTAATATAGTGTGGAAATGGGTGTGGAAGGAGGAAAACGCTTTAAAACTTCAGGGCACACCACCCCCTGGGCGTTTTGGATGCTTTTTTTGTGTGGGCGTATTTTTTTCACGCTAGATTGAGCGTAGATTATGACACAAATTTAAATAGCCAATCAAATAACTTCATTTTAAATGGAGGGTGTGGAATTAAGCTTCCACTACGTTTGGTCTTAACTAAAAAGTGGGTTTGTTTTTAGATCCCCTAAGCATAATACATCATTCACCTTAAAATCTTTTTAATATTTCTTTAACCACAAACCTCTGCATTACATTACACATTTATATAAAACTATTTTTTTATCCGCTACACATTACGGTGGTGTCGTACGCGAAATCATAACGTATATACTAAAATCGACCAGACCAATTTTCGAACTAAATTTACGTCGAAACGTTTGGTAACTCAAATTTATACCGTTGAATCAAAACGTATTACATTTGACCCGATTTGTTTTCAAACAAATATATGTTAAAGCGTAGACAGACTCGAATTTATACAGGTATGTCTATAAAAATAAAAACGTAAGAAATTAGTTTTAGGGTAAGGTCAAAACTTTAAAAACTGAGGGGGTCAAAGTGACATTCACAAAGTTAGAGGGCGACCTTTGACATTATAGCGGGGTAGAATGTGTTACATGTTAAAAGTTCGAGGGCGGAAGAAAAGTTATAAAGTGTTGGGCTAGCTTTTTTTAAGTTAGAAAGCACGAGTGCCATTTTTTTTTTCTATTTAGATACTTGGTTTTTGTCAAGTAGAAACTTAGGGGGTGAGTTTGGCTAACTTAAAGAAGTTGAGGGGTGTTAAATTAAATTACATGGTTCACCGACCATGCAATTTAAAGCTTATGCATATTTTTTCTCCATAGTTACTCTAAAAACACTACTTTTTCTCACTTCTTTCAATTAAATAATATTTACTCTATACTTTTATTATTATCTTTTCTCTCTCCTCTACACACAACCACTTTTAAAAAATTAAAAAATTATGGAGGATGAACAGTTCCATATCAAATATAGAGATGAACAGTAACTTCTCTACATCCTTCACTCACAACCATTTATTACCACATATCAAAATATGGATGTTTCTCTCACATAAATATGCATAACCTAGTGGGAATGCTCTAAGAGTATATAAAATATATTAACAAACAAAGTGTATCTGTGTGTTCCCAACCCTAAGCACATACAATTTGTTTTTACATATTTTGTAAATAAAGTGTGGTCGGAGGAAAATGAACGTTTTTATGGTGAAAGTGTAAAATAATATGGATGGTGAGATAAAGATCTAAAAACAAACCCAAATCCCAACATTGAATATACTCGTACACGGTGTGGAGGTCGGGTACCTCTTTGGCCACCCAGTACCCCATTGGGTACATCATTCCGCCTTGGTCGGGTAGGGGCGATGGGTGGTGAGAGTCGAAGGTTGAAGCATTGCTTTGAATGTGTAATGGTTAAAAATTTTGACCGTTGAAAATTAATTTTTTTAATCATTTTCAATACAAATATCATATATTTTTTCACCAATTTTTCACCGCACCTTCAACATACACACTTCAAAACCTAATTTCTACACAAATTTTTACCATATCTTCAAAATCTACACACTTCAAAACCTCATACCCTTTTATTCTCCTTTTTGAAAATAAAAAAAAACCAAAAAAACAAAACAATACCATCTCTTAAATGGCAAGAACACCCTGGACTGAAGAAGAGGTAATAGGCTACGGCCTAGGTGAATGTCTAAGAAGTCACACCTTATGAGCCCATTTGTTTTGGCATGGTGTTTTTATTCGCTTTCGTTTATATATGGGTCATACCTACCGCATCGCAGATCAACTAAATCCAAATTGTAATGATATGTGTAGCAAGACAACATGATTTCATTTGCTCTATAACCATGTTATGTGACCCAACGGAAGACAAAGCCATTGAAGTGGCTAAAACCGAGTACATACATGCATACGACCATGACTTCAACCAAGTTTCAGCTTGACAAATTTTGAAGGCCAACCGTAACGAATAGTGAAAGTAGTTTAATTTATGTATTTGTCTTTAGTTATGTATTTCTTTTTTGTTTAATTATGTATTTGATTATGTTTTTAATTTAAATTAATTTTTAATGTGCATATAGTTTAAATGTATAATTTATTTTTTAAAATAAATTAAACAAAAAACCATGTCTCGGTATCGGTATTTTCAATACCGCTTCGAGCCAATATTTTTCGGTACCTGGTATCAAATGTTCATCCCCGTTTCCCTACCTGTAAATCCGTTATATTGACCCGAACATGAGCTATTTAAGCGTGTTAAGCTCAGACTGATCCGAACCCATTTTAAATAAACCTAAACACTAGTCACAAGTTCATACGGCTATTTAAACATGCATCAATGTTCTTTGAGAAAATAACGGATAATAACAAACAACTAACAACCTCAACCGTTGTTTAATTATGAACTACATCCACTCCCAACCCCTAACACACCACACAATATTCCCAAACTTACAAAATCTTAATACCATAATTTGTATTTTGTAGCAACTTTTTTTATGCAAGATTTAAGAAAAACAAGGGCAAAGATTATACAAAGAATTTCTAAAATTGTTACATGTTCAAATATTAAATAAACAATTTTTTTTTATAAGGTGAACATCAAAAGCCATACCCATGATCCATGATCCATGGGGGTTGGCTTTTGATCATTCAATCAAACAAGAAACATTTTTAAGGTTCTTTGATCTTTGTTTCGATCGCGCGATTGATCACATTTGTTTTTCTTTTTCCTCAACATACATTGTTTGTTTTTAACAAATGTATAAAAGATTGATGAATGTTGGTGTACCTTTGTGATCAATTTGGTATTGTTTGGATATAATTTTGGACCTTTTCGTTCGCGGTATAAGGTAATCATTTTGAATGTACACCGCGTGTTTTTTGTAATTCTCCTTGAGAAGATTTTAATTTCAATAGGATGAATTCGAATTATTTGAGTTCGAATTCAACAATGGCGTTAGAATTTAATGGTAAAAGTTTGAGAGACGCTCTTTGTGCGCAACAAAGGCTTCTACAAAAACTTTACCATGAATTAGACGTCGAAAGAGAAGCTGCTGCCACCGCGGCTAGTGAAGCAATGTCCATGATACTTCGTCTTCAAGGAGAGAAGGCTGCTGTCAAAATGGAAGCCGAACAATACAAAAGATTAGCGGAAGAGAAAATGAACCACGCTGAAGAATCCATGGAAACGTTCGAAGAAATTATGTACCAAAAGGAAATGGAAATCGCCTCTTTAGATTACCAAGTTCAAGCGTATAGATACAGACTGTTAAGCTTAGGATTTGATGATCTTGGTGTCCATGAACTTAAATTTCCAGAGAATTTATTGCAAATAAATGGAAGTTTAGTAGGCGAAACAAGCTATGCAGCGCCTGCAAAGCGTTTAGCGTTTCCTAATCTAAAGAGGGGTCTGCTAGAAAGGGATAGAGCGATAACCGAAGATCCTGACATGCTTGCAAAAATAGTGGAAGAAAGTTCACGCGACGATGAACATAATCATAACGTTGAGTTGGGTTTGAAAAGAACGTTTTCTTCATCCGTTAATATTAAATCGTATTTGGAGCAGATTCGGGAGCTAGATAAATTAGTAGAACAAGTGGCAGGCGAACGATATCTCTGCTCAAGTGCTGCACAACCTTCCCAAAAGTTAACCGATGACAAGATATCTTTAGAGACTCGTTCGCCAAGCGTGTGTGACGTGTTTGAAGTCCCACAAGTAGAAGAAACCTTTTGTAAAGATGAGGGGAAATCAATCATTAAAGATGATAAAAGAATCAAAAGGTTGACTTCTTTGCCTCAGTTACCTATGAAATCAATGTTTAAAGATGATGAAAAGGTAAAAAAGTTGACAAATTTTCCAGTAAAAAAGAATTTACTTCCAAAATATAAGAATAGGAAGGTAATATCACTTGGAGATGGTATTGAAGTTGACTGTCATTTGGCCTTGGTTAAGCCTAACATGACAAGTGATATAACTAATGGTGAAATGGAGAGTGTAGAACAAAATGTACGACGCGAAGGGGTTACATCGTCGAGAGAAGGACGTGAGTTGAGACTGTTGTACGAGATTAATGAGAAACTTGATTCGATACAAGCTGAAATTAGGAGTAGAAATACAAAGGTCGACGAGTCTTCTTCAAACTACGACCTACCCATGCTTCAGCTTAGAGAGGTATATTAAGTTGTGTTGTGTTTATGTTACGAGGCGGGTTTGGCAATGGGTCAAATGGGTTTAGCCCTAAACATGTACCTTCTCTACGTGTTTGGGTATACCTGGTGGGTTTGCTGGCTGACCTGTTTAATTTTTTACTTATTTTTTTTTAATTGTGCTTTATGTCATGACTTAAACTAATTGGGTATTTGATGTCAAATTTTAAAAGGTAAACATGAAAGGAGAATCATGTTTATATTGTAAATTTGTAATTTTATAGTATTATTATGTAAAAAACAAAAAAATCAGGTTAAACAGGTCATGCTCAGGGCTTGTTCAGGTTTAACCCACAAACCTGACCCATTTAACATCCCTATCTCAATGTTAATTCAATTACCAAAATCTCCATGGCTAACAAATGGTTGTTGACATTCATGAACACAGGCAATATCGGATATCTGGATTTGACTGCCTTCATAATCAATCACCACCGCGATTTTGAATATGTTACGCTATGACATAATTTACCATGTACGAGAATCTTATTTCTTGTTTACGACACCATTTGACATGTAACAAAAAAAAGCGAGTTTTTGCTAACTGATTTGTATCGACACAATGTCAAGGAACCGCGGTGTTGATCTCTTTAACACAAGGAAAGTGAGTTGTTCTAGTGACTTGATTATGTAGAATAATGTTTTTAGTATAAAGTTTATACTTGTATATAATCATGTATGTGTTAACTTGCATTTTATATTAACATCACCTTAATTCATTTGTAAAGCGGTTTTGATGGTTAACCACGCGTTCGCAAGGCGAATTATACATTCATTACAACTTTCTGTTAGATCAATCGCAAAACGTAGTAAAATACATCAATGTTCGTTTGTTTAAATAACTGAGAGATACGATTCATATCTAGAAATTTCGGTTTTAGTTAAACATGGCCGACAACTGTTACGACAGTAGATCTACAAGGTTGCGGCGATGACTGGTTTCTCAGGTGGCCGAGCTTGACTTGTTTGCAGCTCTAAACCCAGGTTTTGACCCGACTGCATGTTTAAAAGCCTACGCGATCCTACAGACGCCAATCTTAATCTTTGTTAGCAGCAGCGCAAGGCGGTTCCAATATTTTCATCAAGATAATATACAAAGTTCTTTAACATGATCAGGGGAGAGTTAATATATATACAACTGAACATGTTATGATCATCATCAACTGTACATAATGGAACCGAATTCAATGATCAGGGGAGAGTTAATATATACACTTGCCACGCTCGGTTTTCTATTCTTCCATCATTTCTTACCGAGTTTTCACGATCAGGAAGCAGCAGTAGGTGGTGAACGAATGGCGGTATCTGGTATCATGGCTACAGTCACCACAAAATATTCGCGTCCAACAGGTAAACCATACGGGTTACCCGTGTAGGAGGTTGTAGCGGTGGTGGTTCGAACTGGAGATGATTTCACGGTTTGTCTCTCGATATGCACAATCTGGCCCACGATGTGGGTCGGTCGGTTTGGAAGATGGTCGGTGAATAAGGCGACCGACTCTGAAGAAAGATAGTAATGAGTGCAGTTTCGGTTTATGGCCTCGTAGTGTCCAGCTCCATTAAGTACAAATGCAGCAATCTCATGAAGCTCCAAACGGCCGAACGATATCTTCTCCTTGTTCACCTGATAAATATATTATTAATCGTCCCGAATTTAATATATATTATTTGTAGTTTGTTATATATTAAACCTGTTTCTCGGATTGAAGCTTCATGTACAAAGTGTTGACCAAGTCTTTCTTTTCTTCCAACTCCTTTGTAAACTGTTCATGTGATGCCTCCGCCTTTGTGTACCTATCAATCAGCTCGGCCCGTTGCCTTGTCAAGACACCGACTTTTTCAGCGAGCACCCGAACACACTCCCGGAACTCGTTAATACCATCATCTCCATTCTCGTTCGCAGAACTAAACATGGTTGAAAATCATATTATTTTCAGTCAATTTCTATTTTAGGCAGAGCATACGTTCAAAATAAACGGTTACTTTAAAATTAATATTATTTACGTAGAAAATGAAAAAATGTGAGAATTTACTTGGCGAGAGATTGAGCTAAAGCGCGCAATGAGTCAGCAAAGCCGGCCACGCCACTTGAGGAAACACATGTTTTTAGCCTTTCAAAAAGGCTGCGGATTTTGATAGCAGAGGCGCGTAGTGTACTATATTCCGATGCCCTACGGTCTGCTGCACATAGATGAGTTTGAGCCTCTTCTCTCGCTTCGTGTAGACAATTCTCTAAGTGCGCACAATTCATCTGTACCACAAAAATAAATAACATATAAACAATAACTTAATATTGGATCCAAACGCCATCTTATACCTATTGTTTTTCGATATTTGATTATCCGATTCTAAATACTTAGGCCAGTTTTCGATATTTAAACTTTAAGTAACACAAAATACGGAACCTGGGATTCTTCTAGAAGGCTCCGACTGATTTCCAGCTCGCTACCCAGCCTCGTAACCTCCTCCATTGCATCTCGAAGCTTAGTCTCTGTTTCATTTAACTGATTCGATTTCTCCGTAAGCAAATTCTGCAATTCCACGACGAGATCACTAGCTTTGACTTCATCGTCAGAGGTCAAACTTTTCAGAGGCGGCGGCATGTAATCCGCGGTTGAACTTGAGGCCAACACCATCCCCACATCCGCCAGCATAGTATCCTTTTCATCTTTTTCATCACGGTTCGGTTCCACCATCGACGAGTCCAAATTAGGGTTCATCGTTCCAGTTGAATCAACACCTCCGGATTTCAAAAGTAACGAACTTGAAGCATAAGAAGCTTCATCCATAGGCTCCGATGACGGATCTTTATTATGTTTTTGGTCTAACGAATACTGATCCGACAGCCTGTTTTCAAGCTCTTTAATTCGCTTCTCATACGATTCACACTGCATGTGTTTGACTTTTAACATACTGACCAAATGTTTCTCATGTTCGTCTTTCAAACGCAACGCCTCAGCAGTCTTTTCGGCAGAAACTTTTAGCGCGTTTCCCACTTCACTATCTTCAAACTCAGTTTCAGGCGAAAAAGAACAAAGAATAGCTATCGTTGAAGCAAGTTCGGCTTTTAATTTCGCATTTTCAACTTCCAGTTTACTAGTCCCCGCAATCTCCACTAATTCAGAAGCTTCAACAAAATCATTATCATTTTCGGTACCGCTTTCAGAACTTTCTTCAACATCTTGAGACATCGAAGACGGTCCCTTTTTAAAAGAAAGTCCCACTAAATGTTCAGGGGCAAAACGGTCCAAATCTGCTATATCGATATCGAGTAAATTTGTGTCAAATGGAGCTACATTAACATCACAAGTGGTAGGCGAATCATATAATCCCATTGATGCTAATATATCTCGTGGTATAAATGAACTGTTGACTTTTAAAAACTCTTCTCGTCTTCTTATTTCTGATTCACGCCTGCTTGCAAGGCGTTCGGCTAATTGACCCGCCATCCCCATATAAAGTTTCATTGACGCTTTTCTCCTCACGATTTCCGCAAGACATGCTCTATATGCGGGCCCGATTCCTCGAACAACTTTTAAATTTTCAAATTGATCGTTTTGGCGTTTTAGTGCTTCGGTGAAAACTGAAAACTTGTACCTTACGTCTTTGATTGTGTACTGAATATATGCAATCTTTTGCATGTATTTGTGAACAAAGATATTCATTTCGGTTTTTTTGTTCTTGCAGAAGACTAAGAGGTTGGAAATGGCCCGCTCGCAAGCTTGCATTTTGGGGAGATAACTTTTGTCATGGCCGTCGTACATTGGGCCTAATGCTGACACAGCATCATGAGGACGGAGCGAATTGGAGAGTTGACTGGTCAAACAGTCGTCCACAAGTTTCTTCACCAAGCCGACATCTTTGCTGCATTAATGCGTATATGAAGTTAATGTAAAGGAAGATATATTTATAGGACTTATTTATTTTCTTGAACTACGAAAACATAAAACGAAAGTGATTCCAATGCAAATTTCTCACATATACACATACGATCATGGTTTAAAAAACGGGTGAGGCGTACGCCTCGAGGTGCGCCTTGAGGCGAAAATCTAAGAAAACGAGTCTGAGGCGTGCCTCATTGAGTCCAGATTGTACACACGCCTCTAAGGGCTGAGGCGCTAAGAAAACGTGCTCCTCGGGTGCGCCTCAGGTGGTTTAGGTTGTTTTTTATGTGTATTTTTTTGGTGTTTTAGACTTTTTGGGTCAATTATTTTATTTTTGATGTGTTTTTGTTGTTTTAGACTTTTCTAGGTCAAATATTTTATTTTTTATAGACACATAATTTTTATATTTATTTTTTTACTGCGCCTCGAGCTTACGACTCGGTTCGCCTCGAGGCTCGTTTTCGTTCTTTTAAACTTTGCATACGATTGGTCTATGAACACAAAGATTCTTTGATCATTACTACAGCCTAGATGACATATTTGAAACCATATAATTGACTACTAATTAGATTAAAATGTTTACTAGCGTGTGTGTGTGTGTATATATGTTGTTAATCGAATGTTACATCATCGCCACTTATAAAGTGAACGCGTAGGCTATACCATAGTAGTCAAAACTCAAAAGCATGCAAGGCATGTGCCTAAGCGCTCAGGCGAGACACACGCTTAAGTAGACGCCGTTCTTTAGGCACAAAAGATATTAAGTGTTTGGATGTTCATAATATAAAACAAAAACATAATCTGTTTATCGACATATTATCAAACAAAGACAGATCCAAACACGCCCTATAATCCTGTATGTGTATATATAGTCGCAACGTTTTATTTGGCCATAACAATTTAGTAATGTATGAGCAGAACCATGAATCTAATCGTATACGATAAAACTAACCTCAAAGCTTGCAATATACTTTTCTGCTCATTAATATGGTGTTCGTGCTCCTTAACCGCTCTCTCCAAATCTCTACTGAGGATTGAAGCCTTACTAGAAAACAAATGCTCAGTGCTTCGCTTTAGTTCTCCAAATTCCTGCTTAAAATCTCCGACTTTAGTTTCGAACTGCCTGTGAGAATTACTGCAATCATCCACCATTTTCTGCAGATTATTTTCTTTCACAAAATCCAACAAACACTTGCGCTCAGCAGTCTGTAACACGGGTAGAAGTTTAATAGACCTAAGCCTGTCTAAATCCCGCCCAAAATTCACCAAAAGATTCGAATGAGTCCTTTGTTGCTGCGAATAACACTTGACAAAATCCGTGTAGTTTTGGTGGATCATCTTATAGAAATGGTCCAAATTACCCCTAGCAATCTCCAACGCCTTCTCTTGCACCCTTTGCTCTCTTGCAAGCCGCTCGCATGCTTCATATTTCACAACCGTACGTCGGTAAATTGCGTCCCCAAGCTGGTAATGATACCTAAACTGTCTCTCGTATGATGGCAACGCCTTTAAAGCCGGGTCGGGAGCTTCATCTAACGGATGTGGATCATGTGATGACGATGATGGCCTTCTCGGGTCAGGATAGTTGCTTTCAGATAATTCAAGCTCTTCCGGTCCTGGCGGAGCCGAATTACTTCGCATTTTTGACTTATTAAATAAGAAAATTTCACCATCATCAGACGGGAGCTTGTACGCAGATAACGGATTTTGAGATTCTAACTTCATATCCAAATACAGCAGAAGCTGATCAGTTAACCGAATCCCGGAAACAGATTCTAAATACTGTTGGATTGATTCCACAACAGTATACTCATCGCAATCAAGCTCAAAAGAATGCCCGTTTTCCGCTATATGAACTAAAAGCTTCCCCCTTTGTACCACATTTCCACTTGAACTCATCTTTATGAACCCTAAAAATCCCAATCAGACCAAAATATACAGAAACAGAAAGGCGGAAAAAGACCACTTTACCCTCGACCGATTCGATCAAATCTGCAAAGAAATTCAGTCCAAACTTCAAACCTCAACAAATCCTAAATTTATCATCAACAACTAAAAACAATCCAAGATTCATCAAACCCACAACAGAAATCCATAAAGTTATCTAATTTAATAAACTAATCAAGAAACCCAACAAAATTCATCATCAACAAAGCCCTAATACTCAAGAACACACACCATTAAAATCTATCCAAGATTCATGAAACCCACCAAGATTCTGTCTGTATAAACATAAAAACATCCAAATCAAGACTCAAATCATCAAAAGGTAAGATTTTTAGCCAAAATAAAGATTACCCAGAAAGGAAAACTAAGTAATTAATAATAATATTATTATTACTATTATTATATATACATACACTAAACTTCAGAGAGGGACAATCAAATGACATAAAATAAAAGATGGAAAACAAGAATATGTGGGATTTCTTCAATGATTTGGGTAAGAAAGAACAAGTTTATCATGAAAGATTGGTATTCCAATAAAATAATCAAAGATTGAATTAATTAATAAATATTAATATTAATATACATATAATATATTATAATGTGAATTGTTAGATTAATTTATTAAATATTATTATTATTAAAAGATAAATAATAGATAAACCTTTGTGAGATGAGTACACCACAAGGCACTTGTTCTGTTCTTCCTTCACAATATTAAGAATTGGAGAAGAACAGGTTGAATGAGTGTATGTGTGTGTGTGTATATATATATATATATAAGTCGATTATTATTATTATTATGCCTATAATTTTATGGCCGTTGGTAGATGTGTTCCTTCGTTTGCTTATTAATTTTTTAGGTTTGGATGATGATGGAGACTGTGTAGAGTTCTATCATGTTTTTTAATGATTGTGATATTTTTTATTTAATTTAATCCTGTTTTTATATCAAAAAAAATATATGGCAATTAAATTTCGAGTGATTTGATTCTTTGAAGCTTATTTATTTATTTAATAATAATATATATTTTTCCTTAAAAAAAACAAATTAGCTATATCTATATCTCTTAATATTTGATGTTATATATCTCGTTACTAGATTATATCTCGAGAGTGTCCCGATGTTGACAAATCTAATTTAACATGATAATTTTCATAAAACATGATAAATTCCTAAACAAAATTATAAATTATTAAAAGTAGATGATTTTAAATAAAATGATTAAATATTATCATCGAAATGCTGATAAAACCTCGACTATACAACAAATTTCCAACAATATTGTGAGTATAAACACTAATAATATAATAAACCTCACAATTTGTTTACAATATTTTGCAAAATTCATCTAACAATAATAACAAACAGAAATATAACAATTAATTACTGTATTCTTCATGCGATCTTGCATGTTAACATCAGCGCCGTAATCAATCAAACATTTAGCAACATCGATCGATCCGTGAAGTGAAGCGAAGAAAAGTGAAGCGGAGTATAATTATCATAATTCTTACTGAAGAACATTTTGACCTAGATATCATACACAAAAAACATCAAAATCTTAAATTGTTCCATTAATAACAATCCAAAAGGAAAAATCAAAAAACTTGTATGCAAATAAACAAAAAATTAATAAAAAAATAAACTCATACCTTTCTTTAATAGCTCATTTGCTTGGTAGCATCTGAATGATCATTAAGAGGCTACATCTGATTGGCTCATAGTCTCTTAGTGGTTAAGATATAATTTTGAGCAGTGTTGTAAAAGTCGGATTCCAAGGCCTTGTACTCGGCGAGTACTCGGTCCTCGAAACCCCTCTGAGGCGGCTTTCTCCTACTCGACCAAACTAGTCGGCGAAGGTCAAACTCGGGCTACTCAGCCTTGTACTCGGCCAACTCGACCCTGTACTCGGTCAACTCGGCCGTGTACTTAGTGGTCAAAATCAGTCATCTTGGTCCTACCCAGCCCAACTCGGCCTTGTACTCGGAAAAAATTGAATTTTAAACATGTATCTTTAAAAAAACATGCGTATTTGACATGAATTATGCTTATTTTAACATATATATTATATCCAATAATTAATTTTCTTTATATTTACCAGGTCTGAGTACTCCTCGGGTATTCCGAGTACACCCAACTCCCCAGTCAGCCGACTAGGGACCGTCTAACGACTTTTGCAACATTGGTCTTAAGTATGAATGGTTAAAAGGTACATCCTAATAGTTGCATCTTAACCATTCAGATTTAAGGTTACCTCTTAATCATTCAAATGTTATAGATCATTAAGAGGTAGCCTCTGAATGATCATTAAGAGGCAACCAAACAGCCCCTAACATTTAAAATAATTTTCTTTACGTAACTTAATAAATTAGTAAATGTGGTGGCACGTGACACAATTTTATAACCCCATCATTGTTTTTTCTTACGCTTTTTTTTTTTTATTAATCTATCGTAATCCACTATAAACGACAGACCTCTAATAATATTCTCCAATCATTTTCTTATTTTTCTCTAATATTTTATTTATCTAACTCATGTAATACACGTGTTTACTAACCTACCGTATATAAATGTAATTAGTAAAATAAAATCGTATTGGGCCATTGTAAAAAGAAATATGAGGTTGGCCCACATAGTCGAAAATTACATACATATAAACCCTAGTAAACCCCTCTTGATCGTTTGGTTTGGTTTTCTCAAACCATCTTCTTTACCGTAATCCAGTCACAATTCTATTACCGGTGGCCAGTGATTTTATTACTATTATCTTCATCGTTAATTTTTCTTGTAACTATATAAAGATATTTAATAATCAAACATCATAGCTTTTCACTAATTCCCACAGTTTCTGAAAAAAAGAAAAAAATGTTTTTAAATTCTCACAATAGTAAATATTAATTGTACCACCCAATTTTTTTTACCAACATTTATCGTGGGTAGACTGTAGAGTGTTCATTATTCGGTTAAAAACTTGTTAGATCGAAAACCAAACCAAAAAGGGGGTGGCGCAGCTTGTTGCCTTGATTTGATTTTTGCTTTTATTGGGCTACATAAGTTAAATGTTCATTCAATAAACTTTGTTATTAACCAAAAATCGCCTTCTTTCTATTGGTAGGTCTAAAAATTGTATAAATTCTCCCTATTCGGTTAAACCGGTTTTTACCTGTAACCGTATTCGGTTTGGTTAAACAATTCTCTTATAAGTTTGGTTTTCGGTTATGACCGAGTAAAAATAAAATACTAATAAACCAATAAACCGAACCTATAAACACCCTTAATTTTTTGTGTTTTGCACGTTAGCCTACGTTCATGACTTTGTTTTTCTTAGGTGAGACATTTTATAGCTATAGTTACGTTCAGGCGAAAGATTCTACAGCTGCTACCCTTTTGAAGGAAATAGAACAAACTTATTCAGACGTCCCAGTTTATCACATCAGGTTGGATGGTATGTAGCTATATTAAAATGGGTTCGGGTTAAAACTGTATAATTTCTCCCTATTGTTGGATATATAGTATGTCCGATGTAATTAAAAGTCGCGGTCAAAGTAACCCGACCCGGTACGATCCGAAGAGTTACACGTTGGTACACGAATAAGATAAGTTCACGTGTCGGTGGATTATTATTTATGGAATAATAATAATTTAGACTCGAGGGACTTGATATTAATTAGATTAATATTAACAGGATTATAAGTGTATAATCAAAGGGGGCTTAATGCAAGTTCTAGTTTTATAAAAAGGGGATTAAGGTGCAAACCCTAAACACACTTTTTTATCAAAACTTCTTCCTTCCTCTCCAAGTTTTTGGCCGCCACCCAAGGAAAAAGGTCGTCGCCCTCTGCTGTCTTGTATCGGCCAATAACCACCACAAGCCGTCGCTTTCCTCTTGCAAAGTGTTGCTTCCCGGTTGGTTCGTGCTTGGTTGTAAATATTAATTTTACCAACATTTATCGTGGTGGGTAGGGTTTTC
The DNA here is from genome assembly GCA_028751855.1 of Ambrosia trifida. Lineage (NCBI taxonomy): Eukaryota > Viridiplantae > Streptophyta > Magnoliopsida > Asterales > Asteraceae > Ambrosia > Ambrosia trifida. The sequence continues at coordinate 71,340,370 of CM054132.1, forward strand.
ATTATTCGGTTAAAAACTCGTTAAACTGAAAACCAAACCGAACCAAAAATCGCCTTCTTTCTATTGGTAGGTTTAAAAGTTAAACAATTCTCTTATAGGTTCGGTTTGGTTTTCGGTTATGACTGAATAAAAATAAAATACCAATAAACCGAACCTATAAACACCCTTAAATTTTTGTGTTTTGCACGTTATCCTACGCTCATGACTTTGTTTTTCTTAGGTGCGACATTTTAAAACTATAATTACTTTCGCCTGAATACACTTAACTATAGCGCTAGCTAACGCCTTGTTGGTACACAGGTCCGTCGAATCATTTCCGAAAAACATGAGTGTCAACAAGGTTTCTAAGATCTCCGACCCAACGCCAAACCCGAGTACCTTACTTGACAACAATTCATCCTGTAGAAGATCTGCACGCTTATCGGCCCGGTCAAAGTTAACTCAAGCCAGCCAGGTAGCAAACACTGCATCACATTCTGCAGTGAGTTTGAAGCCCGTTGAGCGATCGAGTAGCGATCCAGCACAGAAAACCGCGGTCCCGAAGAACCCGACACATGAAGGACCTAAAGATTCTACAACTGCTACCCTGTTGAAGGAACTAGACCAAACTTATTCAGACGTCCCAGTTTATCACATCAGGTTGGATGGTATGTAGCTATATTAAAATGGGTTCGGGTTAAAACGAGACATGCTAATGTTGTTTACTAGCAAACAGCATATGTTAACATATTAACATATGTTAACATTGTTTTGTTTTCTGAGTGGGATATTACTGAGTACGTTTTTTGTTTAATTGTTTGGATTGACAGGTGACGGTGCGGAGCGTAAGCTATCAGGGCTGAAGTGCATACTATGCACCAAAGATCTTTCTAGTTCACCAAACGATGTGGATCGCGCAGATGAAGAATACAAATATCGCGTTAAATTCATACCTCTATATCTTCCGGCTGTAGACATGCTACCATGTGGTCATGCCATCCATACTGAATGCTCAAAGTATGCAATGTCTGCAGACTCTAATGTTCCCCAATGTGTTCTTTGTTTGAGCATGCCTTGATCATTCTCTTTCTAAATAACCGAAAACTGTTTATATAAGTGCTTGTAACTAATGTCGGATTTTGCTTAATACGCTAAAACTTTTGCGACAGCTTATAACATTGCGATGAATGTTAGCGACATATCTTCCATTGCTAAATCTTGAATCAGTTTATAAGATGATATGATACTTTTTTGGATATGTATAACTAACCGTTAAACGGTTGTTGTAATATCTTTTTATATCAGATACACGTGTAATTATTAATTTTAAGTGACGCGATAGTTACTATAAGAGGTGGTGGGTTCAAATCGTGTGTACCTTTAAGCTAGGAACACAAATTTACCAAGAGTAATGTAAAGACGCGTTTGCATTAAATTTTAAAAGTCAACTATAAATACAAAACTTAACGTACGTATATTACTTGTTTATCGAAGTTCGGTTGAGGTTGAAACAGTTACAAATTGGAATCGACACATTCGAGTATGAAAATTCGGACAAAATCGTGGCTCAAACGTTGATCCAAGAACTAGAACCGAGAGGCGACAAACAAACCGAATATGATTTAATATTTCGGGTCATCACTTCTTGATCAGTGAGACCGACACCATAGCGAGAAAATGTGTTGGTGATTTAAGAGGCAGGACATAACTTATGAACCAAGATCTCTCCTGTTCACAGACGATGTGGGATATGCCTAGGATGTTACACATTATGCCATTAATCACAAAATTAACATCAATTGTCAAATCTAAAATGAATTCATAAATCAACAAAGACTAAAGTCTTAATATCCCAATAGTAGAAAAACTAAACAGAAAACTAGCTTATTATCAGTCCTTCCTTTTGGCCTGAAATGTTCCAAAAGCTGGCTGAATATAGGCTAAAGAAACTTACCAAACATAATAAAAGTACTGCAAATCTATTAACAAGACCAAAGTGATCAAAGATATGCACATTTCCAGTTCCATATTTACTTCCCTTAAACCTGAGTTGTATTTCACAACTTCAGCCCTGCTAAAAGTCCATGATATCGTCAACGTGAGAGTTGTCAAAGAAAAGCCTCGGGAGGGGTTCGATTTGTGGAAGCTGATGCAGCAAATCAGTAAAGGAGTCGTCTCTCGACATCCCCTTCTCACTCTCGGGTGTCGGCTTACAGGAAGAGTTAAACAGGTCATTTCCATCAAGCCATTCTTGTCGGCGATGGTTCGCTGCGTCAGGGCCATAATACTCATTTGACCCGTTTCCGTCCTGAATGAGACTACATAGTGAGTTGACTCTTGACATGATACTTTTCTCATCTGAAGGTGTGGTCAACTGTGTTTTGTTAATTAGAATCTGGAAAAGGTCCTTGACCAACATATTGTTGACCCGAGCGGGATTTTGCTCTGAGACATAATGTGCAGCATGGTTTACAATATCAGATATGGACATACTTTGTTGAGGCCAGGCTGCATTGAGCAGCCCAATAGCCTTTGACCGCACAAGAGCCCAACTTTCTATATACCCGTGCGCTTTTATGAAATCTTTATTGACCGAACCAAGAGTGCCCGCGTTTCCTAGTTGGTTAGAACCATTATCGTTCAACACATTTGGATCTTTAATGGAATCTGTTGCTGCAGGCTGCGCGTCCAAAGATGTGTCTGCCTGTTGGCTAAGCAAGTTAAGTCGCGTATCGCAATTGATCAACTTTTGATAATGCTTATTTAGCACCCCTTGCGCACACTGTAGATAATGTTGCCTGCATTAATCACGACGTTGAAAAAGTTAAAACAATGTAACAAGAAAGGTATACGAGAGACGTTTAGTAACTTTTTAATCATAAATCCTGCAAATTTGATGCTAAACCAGACGTTTTTAACAATATCATCGTTTCTTATAAGCGTTCAGGTGTTTTTTTGAGTGTGCAGGCTTGCAGTGATTATCCAAAACCATGAGTACGACGTATACATAGAAAGAATACCTGTATCGGCTTGCTTCTCCATTAGTAAAATCAGTAGTCGCCTGCCAAACAGTGTGTTTTCTAGGCTGCGGATTGGTCTCTCTGAAGAATAGAGGTTGTTTACCAAGCTGTCAACAAAAAATTACCATGTCAATATATATATATATAGGCAGTGTTTCGACGTGCGTTCCAAAAGTGATGTAATGTTAAATAATAGCAGTAAATACCACAACAGTCAAGGTGCCAGGCCCGTTATCGGGACAGTGTGCCTTCAGGCTCTTGATAGCTTCCCATTCGATCTCTATTTTATTCTTTAGCCCACCGTCAAGAACTTCCCATACTAGCTTATGCTTTGCGAAGTAACACTTCGCCACTAAATCGCCTTCATACTTTGACACATACTGCCACAAACAACACGTCAAAATATATGCTGACCCGAAACACTTTTTGTCCAAAATATAACATTTCTTTTACTAATTTCGTCGTGTGCCAAAAATTATGCACTAAAATACACTTCAATAATATTTGACCCGTTTCCTTTAAGTTGTTTTTTTTGACCCATTTGACAAACATAACATGAAACAACCCATTCACAAGTAAACGGGTCAAAACCGACTACTTTACCCAAAAGCATATAGAGTGTCAGATTGTGTACCTCCCATTCTCCAATCCTTAAAACCACAGCAGGAAAGTTAGACGCCTTTAAGTTATCAACGGGCCCTGATAACCCGACTCTTGCCTTAACATCCTTCACCCTACTGTCAATATAGGCTTGTGTAACCCTGGCTTGACATAGATCCAATAATGATCCATTCGTCCGCAGGTTTAAACCCAAAACAAGTGGCTCGTTAAGTGGGTCGCACTGCGAATGTGGGACTTGGGATTCATTGTCATCAAGGCTTCCCTGCACATATTCAGTCACATATGATCAAAATAAAACAATAGTTATGGGCTTATTTTGGTCTACTCAAAAGTCAAATCATACATAAACATAAATAGAAACTTTCATATTTTACATAAACTTGTCACGTTAAGTCGGAATAGAAGGTAGACGGGCAGCAAACTGATAGTTATACCAATTTATGCCAAAACTTTCATACAATATGCAATGTGTCCATTTTGGTCTACTCCAATTATACAACGGGTCAATTTGAGTCTAATCAAAATTGTATAGGTCAAATCGGGTCAACTCAAATTATACAACGGGTTAAACCCATTTTGGTCAACATTACCAAATTGATAATATTAGGGGTGTTCTTTTTTATCCAAAACCCGAAACCCGACCCGAAAAGATAATACCCGAAAAACCCGAACCCGAATAACTAAAACCCGACCAACCCGAACCTTAAATGGATAGGTTATCGGGTCAATTTTCCCTAACAAAAAACCCGAACAACCCGACCCGAAGAACCCGACCCGAAGAACCCGAAATCCAAAACCCGAACATGTAATGTCTTTTTTTTTTTTATAGATGTGTTTAAGTTTAGATTCTTTGGCATCTTAAACATCAAGTTTTAGGAATTTTAAACACTATTATATCATGTCATTAAATAATATTTAAGTTTTGATAATATTTTTCTTAGTATCATGTGAATTTTCATGATATTTTGGCAAGAAAAAAAAAAAAACAATTTTCATATTACATATAAACCCGAAAACCGAACAACCCGACCCGAATTAACCAGGACCCGAATAACCTCAACCCGACCAACCCGAACATTAAATGGTTCGGTTATCGGGTCACTTTTTGTCAACAAAAAACCCGAAAAACCAGACCCGAAAAACCCGAAACCCGAAAAAATAACCCGAAGAACACAACATCATGTGTTTGGCGAAACGCCGAAAACCCAATTTTCCATCCTGACCCGACCCGACCTGCCCGTTTTGTCATGACACACAAAATAAATCCCAAATTGTTGGATTTATGTCATTAAGTCCATCAAAAACCTAATCATTAATACAAACGAAAAAAAAAATCAGTATCAGTACCAAGATTTGGCAAAAATTGGTATCAGAGTTTGATACGGTATAGTACCGAACTCATTCCTATCAAAAACCTATTCGAAATAAATAAATAAAATAAATAAGCCAAATAGTTGGATTTTTTTTAAATAAAGATTTTATTAAATAAAGATTTTTTTTAAATAAAGATTTTATTAAATAAAGATTTTTTTTTAAATAAAGATTTTTTTATATATCAATGATTTTCATTCCAAGACTGCGAAAATTATATCAAGATAGTTGACAAGCGGGCAATAAAGTGTGCCACCATTCTGAACAATGGCGAACCCTAACCTACTGAAAACGAAACTAAAGAAACATTACTCAGTACGCCAAATCCCATACAAAGCACTAATATAAGAAAACCTTGTTAGGTGATGATTTGAAGCGTTTAAGAGGCGGCGTCTGTTGGTGAATGACAGCGTCATTAACATTAAGTGTATGATTTCCGGGTGCGAAATCCATTGGTTTCGGGTCCTGCAACGACGACCATTGATAAACATTATTATGGTTGTTCATCTTTGGGTATGGTAATTGAACCATAATAATAATAATAATAAGCAATATTGGAAGAAGATGAGTGGAAAAGTATGTGTTGTTGTAAGCCTTATATTATTAGGTCGAAGAAAAACACGCAATTCATGGAAGGATTATTATTATTATTATTAGTATTATTATTATTATTATTATTTAGAGGGAAAATCGTCGGCATGACAATGAATCTACTCATCTCCGTTAACTGCGAGGGTTGCATAGTGGAATTACTAAATTGCCCTTGTGTAGTTATGTTATGCCAAATCTAATTTTTAGCCGTTAACGAATAAAAGTCCAGTCATTTTGGGTGAGGCAATGGCAAAACACAACCTCATACGCTAGCGATCCCAGACAGTGTTGGCATCTTTGGATTCGGGGAAAACCCGTTGTCTGAATGTCTACTGCGGTAAAACCTGATTGGGATCGGTTTCACAATTAAGACCTATGATCTTCGACTCAAATATTCATTTTGCCTCCAATACCAATTGAATTTGTTTATTTAAATATCTTTTGGTTAATCGTTACTAAAAAAGAAAAAGAAAAAGAGATATGGGTTGTCATTTGTTTATTTTATAAAAAGAGGCAGGATCAAATACAAAGTAATACAAACGTGCGAAGGATCATATAAAAACATTACGTAATTATCATTACGTAATTATCATGTACAAAGTGCATGATAATTACGTAATGATAATTAAGTAATGATAATTACGTAATGCTTTCATGAACATAAAAAACATTACGTAATTATCATTACGTAATTATCATGTACAAAATTCTTTCGCATCATTCGCACGTTTCTTTTACTTTGTAGAATAACCACCCCTTTATAAAAAATAGTTAACTCTTTGTTTATTAAAATGATAACAATGATTGATTTTATAAAAATAAAAACAATAAATAAAAAAAAATAACTCTATATTATTATTATTATTTTGAATATAGATGGATTTCTATTAAATTCACTGGATAAATATAATTGTGGTCATTGATTCACTTCAATTGTTACGTTATGATTGTAGTCATTGTGTTTTAGTAATTATCATCTATCTATATCTACTACTATATATTTGAAAAGAGTTAATACACTCATAAATGCTTTCTCCTCTTTATAGTGTGTTAGGTAGGATTAGGATGTCATTGGTATTAAGTAATTTTAGAAATGAAAAAAAAAAAGTTTAAAAATAAAATTGGATTTTTCTCTATTATGTTTCTTCTCATAATTTTTAAACATTAATATCTTTTATCTATGAGATTTTTTAAAGAAAAAAATTACACCAAATTAATGAGCGTTTTATTATCTTTCCAACGAGTACCATATTGTTATATAAAAACGGAGAAAAAAAAGCGACTATTTTTTGTGGGGTTTGGTTCATACAAAAAAAAAACACGTGTTCAGGTAATTCATTAATCATGTATAGGCAAGTCACTAATTATGTTTAAACCAATAAATATGAATTCTATTTTCAACAAGAGCAGAATGCCAGAATAGGTTACTAGAGTTAGACTTTGTTTTAGATTAGGTATCAATATTAGTATGTTAGAGTTAGCCTTTAGGATATGTGTTAATATTTGAGCTACATTAGAGTTATACATTACTAGCTGATTACCCCGGGAAGGTCCCGGGGTTGAAAAATTTAATATGATTTAATAAAAAATAATAAAAAATGGTAAAAGAAGAAAACTCAAATCACGAAAAGAGTAAATAATTTAAACATAATAAATCTTAGTTAAAAAACATTTATTTAAAAAGTTAAAAAAATAAAAAGCATAAACCATATTAAACATAATACAGTATTAAAAGGATAACCTTCAACATATAATCATATTCACGTAATTTAAAATATTTTACAATTTGACTTTAACTTATATAGATGTAGAATTCATGATGGGGGTTGAAAATATAATCATTCTAATAATACTAATACTAATAGTAATAATTATTACTCTCGTAATTAAATAAATAAAAAATAACCTTGCTATAAGGTGACACCATGTGTTGCAGTGTTGCGCGATTCTTTCTCCTAGCTTCTCTTGATGAAGTATACCTATCCATCTTTAGAAGAGTAAAATTCCAATGATAGCATGACGATTGGGCTGAATTTCAACATCGTAGATAAGAACCTGGTTTAAAAGAAAAAACATGATTAATGAATAACTTGAACACTTTGTGTTTTTTTTTCTGTATGAACATAACCCACAAAAAATAGTCGTTTTTTCTCCGTTTTTTATATAGCACTATGGTACTCGTTGGAAAGATAATAAAACGCTCGTTAATTTGGTGTAATTTTTTTATTTAAAAAATCTCGAATATAAAAGATATTAACGTTTAAAAATTATGGGAGGAACATAAGAGAGAATAATTTAAATTTGTTTTAAATTTGTTTTTTTTTTCCTAAAATAGCTCAATTTAATTTTAGTAATTGAGAATTGAGAGATAGAGAGATGAATTTAAGGTTTTATGTTTATCTTTTTTTTTTAATTAAAAAAAGAAATAATTTAAAAACACTAAAGTCTTTCAATTATGATGCCACGTGGCAGTTTCATGAAGAGGTTGAAGGCACCATTGCACGCCACGTCAGCAATGTTCAATTCTTTTATATATATTAATAATAGATAATAGATTTTAGGTTAGGTGTTAGCATTAGAGTTATACATTGTTTTAGGTTAGGTATTAATATTAAAGTTATACACTGTTTTAGTTTAAAATGCAAAAAAAAAAAAAAATTGATCTCGACTAAAAATAAAATACTAAAATAATAACTTGATGGACCCTTACGTCAAGTAAAAAACAACTATAAAAACCAACAATAAAATAATCTATATATATATATATATATATATATTGCAAAGGGATTAATCCTACATGTCATACTCTTATGCAATCTCTCATTTGAGAGATGCCACATAGGATGTGATGTGGCAACTCTAAACCAATTAAAAAAAAGAAATAGATATGATTTAACTTAATCTATTATAATCTTTAACCTAATCTATTAAATACCTAATCTATTAAATATAAATATTAAACCTTTATTATTTTATCTCTCGTGTTTCATCCCTTAACTTTTAAACGTTAATATCTTTTATATACGAGATTTTTTAAAGAAAAAAATTACACCAAATTAACGAGCGTTTTATTATCTTTCCAACGAGTACCATAGTGCTATATAAAAATCAGAGAAAAAAATGACTATTTTGTAACCCGACAGGTATTGTGTCGGGTTTGGGATTAGTTAAAAAAAAATTGTGGGTTTGGGTCGGGTCTGGGATTAGGTGATACCCGACCCGATTACCCAAAACATCATACCCAAATACCCGAACTACATACCCGATCATATACCCATGAATTTTTTAACGCATCACATAACCCTTACACTAATGCGTTCGATATTTCAATAATTAACTTTTTTTTCTTATTTCATGTTAGTTCTTTTTAGAATGATCGATTACAAACTTCCGAATTCATTTGTAATGGCACTAGATTTATACCCCGGCGCAAAGATTCTTTTTTTATATTTGAATATGATAACTTATGGCAGAGATTTGTTTAAAATAATAATAATAATATATTTTATTATTTTATATTAGATATTTTAACCCGGGACGCTCCCGGGATAAAAACTAGTATTTTATATTTATAAGGGAATATTAAAAGTGATAACTACATTGTAATAATATTCATATTTGAAAATGAAATAATATAAAAACATTTAAATTTCCTCAACTTCATCACTTGGGTTTTATATCACTCACACTTATATCTGTTGACTTCTCAACAGATATAGTCAAAGAACTATCATCCATTACAATGTTCATTCTAATTCAGATTAATAGTTTACAAATAGTAATAAAAAAACTATAGTATTAGATGACTTGTCAACAGATGTTGCCAAAACAACTCTGATCCAATACAATTTTCCACTGAAGGATGATATAACCAGATTTTTAAAACAGACTTTGTAAAACTTAAGTTGTAATCAATATGTAACAAAATAACAATAAATTTAAATTAAATCAGTCTTTTCAAATTCATAATTACAAAACAACCCACACCCCAAAAAGTCTATCATGACCACTGCACAGATGAAAACTTACAAAAAATACAGCCATAATTAATGCAAAATGTACTTCTTTTTAATATTATTAAACGACTAAAAAATCATATCATAACTTTACGCATTATCAATTTAATATTAATTAAACACTTAAAACTATTTTTCATAAAATGTTTTAAAATATTTTATTGTTCCAATAATTTTAGAATATGAACATGTATTTAAAACCAACAAAAATTCTAAAAAAATATCACTATCTCTAAAACATGTAATTATACTTTTTATTGACGACTTATAATGTTTTAAATTAATAGTATTTCAATGACAAACTTGTTGAACAAATGACGTGAAATTTATTGATTGTAACTAAAATTCAACATATATTAAAATTCAAGAAAAGTTAATAATGCCCACCGCACATATGAACAGTTTGTAAAATAGAAGTTACAATTTTCGTAAGACATATGAAAGGTTTGTAAAATAATTGTTAAAAAAATCATTATTGTAAATAGTGTAATAATAGTTTTTATTTATACGTATTACGCTTTAAATTATTAGTATTAACATTATCATTAGTTTCAACACCGTAATAATAAAATTTCATATACAAACCTATACTAAGTAAAAAGCTATACAAAATTTAATGACTTCGCAACAAATGTTTTCAAACAACTGTGATCCATTAGAATTTTCAACTGAAGGATGATGTAACCAGATTTTTAAAACAGAGTTCGTAAAACCTATCTTGAAATCAATATCTAACAAAATAACTATAAATTTAAATTACACCAGTATTTTCAAATTCATAAGTACAAATAGTAGACACAGCCCCAAAAGACTTTCATGTCCACTGTACAGATAAACAATCTAGATGGAAAGTTATCATAAATTTACACATTATTCTTTTTGTATTACGTAAAGAATTAAAACTATTTTTCTTACAAATGATTTGAAGTCTTGTATTGTTCCTATAACTAAAAAAATGAACATATATTTTATAGCAATAAAAATTCTAAGTGGAAAGCTTTTTGTATAAGTAATAATAAACTTTCATATACAAACCTATTCTAAGTGGAAAGCTATACAAAATTTAATGACTTCGCAACAAATGTTTTCAAACAACTGTGATCCATTAGAATTTTCAACTGAATGATGATGTAACCAGATTTTTAAAACAGAGTTCATAAAACCTAACTTGAAATCAATATCTAACGAAATAACTATAAATTTAAATTACACCAGTCTTTTCAAATTCATAAGTACAAACAGTAGACACAGCCCCAAAAGACTTTCATGGCCACTGTACAGATGAACAATCTAGATGGAAAGTTATCATAAATTTACACATTATTCTTTTTGTATTAAGTAAAGAATTAAAACTATTGTTCTTACAAATGATTTGAAGTCTTTTATTGTTCCTATAACTAAAAAAATGAACATATATTTTATAGCCATAAAAATTCTACAAAAATATCAGCATCTATAATATATGTAATTATAGTTTTTATTGACAAATTATTATGTTTTAAATAAATAATATTTCCATGACAAATTTTTTTAAGAAATGACATGAAATATACTCACTGTAACTAATATTTTAATATATGTAAACTGAATATTTACATATAAATCACTTAAGTTATAATAACCATATGTTTAAATTATTAGTATGAATAAATATCATTATGTTCAATGTCTTAATAATAACTTTTCGTATAGAAACCTATTCTAAGCTCAAGGTATACAATATTTGATGACTTGTCAACGGAAGTTGTCAAAAAAACTGTGATCCATTACAATTTTCAACTAAAGGATGATGTAACAAAGTTTTAAAACAGGCTTTGCAAAAATTAACTTGTAATCAATATCTAACAAAATAACTATAAATTTAAATTAGACCAGTTTTTTCAAATTCATAATTACAAACAGTCGCCACATCCCTAAAAGTCTTTGATAAGCACTGTACAAATGGAGGATATAGATGGAAAGATACCATAAATATTAACATTAATATTTTATATTAATTAAACAATTAAAACTATTGTTCTTACAAATGATTTGAAGTCTTTTATTGCTCCTATAACTTTAAAAAATGAACATATATTTTATATAAAAATTCTACAAAAATATCACCATCTATAAAACATGTAATTATAGTTTTTATTTATTGACGACTTATTATTTTTAAATTAAAAAAATTTCCATGATAACATTTTTTTAAAAATATTGTTTGAACAGATATTGGATAACAGAAGTTAAACACAGATGAAATTAAAATAACATAACATCCACGGCAACAACATAATCCAAAATATAATCTAAAGTTATTCCTTAATAAAAATAATCTAAAAATGACCCAAAACTAACCTATTCCGGTACCAATATAGTGGTTCAAACTAGTATACCAGATTTTACCGGCGGTATAAAAGGGATACTGTTTCACATATTTACCGGAGTGTTTCGTACCGAATTTCCATCTGAAAACGATAACACCGGTATAACCGGCCAGTATTTACCATTTTTTAAAACATTGCCTTTACACATTATTCTTTTTGTATTAAGTAAAGAATTAAAACTATAGTTTTTACAAATGATTTGAAGTCTTTTATTGTTCCTATAACTAAAAAAATGAACATATACTTTAGAGCAAATAAAAATTCTACAAAAATATCAGCATGTATAAGATATGTAATTATAGTTTTTATTGACAACTTATTATGTTATAAATAAATAATATTTCCATGACAAACTTTTTTAAGAAATGACATGAAATATACTCACCGTAACTAATATTTTAATATATGTAAAATGAAAATTTACATATATGTCACTTAAGTTATTATAACCATCTGTTTAAATTAATAGTATGAATATTATCATTATTTCAATGTCGTAACAATAACTTTCGAATAGAAACTTATTATAAGTTCAAGGTATACAATATTTGATGACTTGTCAACGAATGTTGCCAAACAACTGTGATCAATTACAATTTTCAACTAAAGGATGATGAAACCAGAGTTTTAAAACAGACTTTGCAAAACTTAACTTGTAATCAATATCTAACAAAATAACTATAAATTTAAATTAGATCAGTCTTTTCAAAATTCATAATTACAAACAGTCGCCACAGCCTTAAAAGTCTTTGATGAGCACTATACAACTGAAGGATCTAGATGGAAAGATACCATAAATTTAAACATTATTATTTTATATTAATTAAACAATTAAAACTATTGTTCTTACAAATGATTTGATGTCTTTTATTGTTCATATAACTTTAAAAAAATGAACATATATTTTATAACAATAAAAATTCTACAAAAATATCATCATCTATAAAATGTGTAATTATAGTTTTTATTTTTTGACGACTTATTATATTATAAATTAAAAATATTTCCACGATAAGTTTTTTAAAAATATTTTTTGAACAGATATTGGATAACAGAAGTTAAAACAGATGAAATTAAAATAACAACAACATATGTTAGACAACAGCTGTTAACTAAAATATATTCATCCCAAGTTGTTAAAGCTGTGTGTACAAAATTAACATACATATCTTTGAACTTCAAAGATGTTAACAAAAACTTACAACTGAAAAAACTTAACACACATCTGAATACGTTAATAATAAGTTCTTAACTTTCTAATCTAGCTGCCTTTTTCTTCAATCTTTTGCTTCTAGAAGTTTGATCACCAACATTTACATTACCACAATAATCAACACTTATTTTTCCATTGGGACTTGTGGTAGTATCCACAACGGCATCAACACATACAACATCCTTCAAACAAAAGACGAAACACCAAATAAAACGTTACATAACAATACAAGATGTAGAAACAACTTACACATACTTACACAAAGGTATAAATACTTTAGAAGTAGCTTGAAACCCAAGTTGCGAAGATTCTGAAAGGTTAACAGACACTTTTCGAGAAACTTCACGAATGACCTAAAAAGTGCTCATATACAAATAAACATAACAGATTTGAACGTCTACTAAAAATAAATGCTTATTACAAAATAATTAGAATAAATACCTCGCCAGAATGATCCTGTACATTCTCATATCCATCAACCAACTCTTCAATTATAACAGGATCATCACAAATCTTAACGACAGTGTACACATGGTATTCGTTTGTAAGATTGTAATAAGATACATCAATCTTGAAAGCCAGTTTGTTTTCAACAACTTGAGACAACTGAAGCGACAAACTTTTTGTGTTGCTTTGCTTCAACTGCCTTTCCCTAATATCCCATGCAGCAGCTCCAATGATCATCATAACATATTTATCAAACATCACAAATGATACACTACCAGATTCATCTTGTACCCTTATCTGCAACTTGAACCTAAAACAAATAAAACATACTTTATCTAAAAAACCTGAATGAAATGAAATGAAAAATCTAGAAACAAAAAAAGTGTATACATCTAATGATTTACATACTTTGGGGTAATGGAAGTACATTCCTACTCGCATTTTTGACAAACCAACGCAGTACCAAGCAATTTGAGAATTGCTTCACACACTTCTTCAGCATTTTGCAAATACTCCGATTTACTTAAAACTTTCTTGTTACACTTACGGCATGCAGCATAAAACCAACCATAGCTTTCTTCAACACTTTTTATGGTAGCAACCACAACAAAAGGCATCGGCTGCAAACACAATGTATATTCAACATACAATTTTAAAGAATAGAAACATATAGTAAAGTGAAGACACATAAAAGTTACGTATAAAATATTGAAACCTCTTGAATTTATGAAACAATGAGTTCATCAACACGCTTCTTCTGCGTTCCAACTATGAATTCCTGACGCAATGGATAAATTAAAGCATGGGAAGAAAGAATGGTTTGAGAAGTACAACCAGACTCTTCTTCTTGTTTCAACATCAAACTACGCAATGGATAAGCTCTCTTCCACTTTCTTATGACTCGAGCCTTCATGTGCCACATGTCTTTGGCTGAATTCAGATCACAATGGTTTTCTTCATTGTCCATTGACGTCGACATTGTTTTAAATTTTAAGAGGGAAATTTGAAAATCTTTGTTTAAAAAATTCAAAGCTGATATTAGAAATGGCTAGATTGGTTATGTGCTTATATATAAGCAGCTAATGAGGCACGTATCCCTACGTGGATTTAAAATTTCCCCCATAAAATTCAAACTTAGGGCCTAAACAACTGAAAACATATGTGCATAACGTCTGCTGTTGGTTGGCAGACCCAATGATTCAGAACCGCTGTTGAGAACAATAGCGGTGCTTTCACGTGGCCCACGTCTTTTTTTGAATATTTTAAGGCGATTAATGACGTCAGTTTTTGCATCATACAGGCATTGGTGGCCAGTCTCTCCGGTTGACACATCAGCTTTCTGACGTCACTCACGCTTCTCCTATTATGGAAAGTATATATACTTCCAATATATTTTTTAGCCACAACAACTTTTGATTATATATTATATATAATATATAATATGAAAGAAGCGACACTTCTACACTAGACGCATGTGATTGGCTTTTTTTGGCGGCACCAAGTGGCATCGTGTCATGTGGCATGGACATCACGAATTACTATTACGTCCTCTTTGAAATTGAGAAATTACTTTTATTGGTCCGCCAAACTTTGCTCTATATTTACGCTTTAGCCATTGGCTTAATTTGCCTGCCTAAGGTTGACATATATTTTGACTAAAATTTCATAATAACTACAGTTTTGCCATTTTATGTGACTGAAAATTATTGCCTGCGTAACCGAAGAAAATTGCTACATAGCGGTACGACACTACTGCCAATTGGTGGAAATAACTAGCGACGGTTATTTTAGAATAATTTGAACAAATTATAGTTACATAATATTATCGCTAATAATGTTATTTTTCATGCCCACCAAACCTATCACGACACGAGCGCCCCCGCAGCGAAGCGCGGGTAAATAAAACACTAGTTAGTTTTTAAAGTTACATCAAAATATTTTGTTTACTTTTAACTTCATCAAGCCAAAGTTGCACCCGAGTTTAGGGCTGTCCACAA
The DNA here is from genome assembly GCA_028751855.1 of Ambrosia trifida. Taxonomy (NCBI): domain Eukaryota; kingdom Viridiplantae; phylum Streptophyta; class Magnoliopsida; order Asterales; family Asteraceae; genus Ambrosia; species Ambrosia trifida. The sequence goes on from CM054132.1 coordinate 71,355,994, forward strand.
AGCTTGTGACTCGGTGCTCGTTTGAAGCTCGCTCAGATTTAGCTTGAAAAAAACTCGCTCGATACGACTCGGTTTGAAACTTAGCCAAGCCGGCTCGACTCAGTTAGAAAGTGAGCCTAGCTCGGCTAGGTTCGTAACGAACCTGATTTGCTCGCTTGTTAAGTCGGCTTGGTTAAGGTTGGATTGTTTTACTTATAATATACTTTATTTTTATATACATATAATATATTATTAAAAAACGGTTATTATTAGCATGTTTCTAACATTGTAGTTGAATATATATATAACATATTTAGATGTTGATTAAGATGCTAATGAACATATATTGCATTTCATTGGAGTTTGAAACTTATTTTAGATGTATTCTTTTAAACTATTAGATTATTGAATTTTGAAATCTATTATTAAATTTTCTTTTTAAATCCGGGTCTAGCCCAGCCAAGCCAACTCGATTAAAAACCGAACCAAGCTTGAGCTTAGATTCCTAACTCAGTTTCAAATCCGACCCGAGCCCATAGCTCTGCTCATGAAGAATCCTAGCTGAAAAAGAACATATAAAGCAGGAGAAAAAGATATATGAGTTGCAATGCATAACCCCATTATTTCCACTTAATCAAGTAGGTTCAAATACCAAGTTACCAATCAATTTTCCTCACCTTCTACATGTTGATCATTTACAATTTGTGAAACAAATTTTTGTTTCATGTTTTAGTATCCATAGCATAACTAATATCAGTACATTGGTCTTCCAGTGCTTAATTTTGGAATTGTACCTTGTGTTAAGGTGCACATTTTCGCTTTTTCCGCAGACCGGTTCGGTTCGATACCAGTTTCGATTTCGGTCAACAAAAGTTTGAACCCAGTTCTTGTAAAACCAGCTTATGAAGTGACACAAAAAAAAAAAAAAAAGCAGCAAACCACACAGCCCTTAGTTTTTTTTTTTTTTTTTGTGCAGCGGCTATGAACTACATGAATGCAAAAGAGGTAAAAAAAGAACAGCAATTTAAACCATAAATACAACAAGATGACAAGAGTAACAAGTTAACAATTACAAAGCTATCAACTCTGCTAGAATTTGCAACCCGTTTTGGTCTTCATGAAACGTTGAGGCTAATTGGCCCGATTAACCTTCAGATAAGGCAAGGCGCCAATGACATTGTTGTAGTCACTGCGGTCAACTTGTACCTGTCATGAGATAAGCAAAAGATGTTATTGCACTCATTGTTTATAAGCATGCCCTATAACAAATTTCTTGTCCAAATTCGAAATTTAACTAATGCAAAACATTGGTCAAATCCGTCTACGACCCTACGTAACTATAATCCAGTTTTGTGTTGAAATAGACAACATATGATAGATTTGTTTAAGTGATTGGAATATAAAGAACAATTGAACATGGTTATCCATTCAAGAATCAAGATAATCAACAGGTACACAAATAAACGTCCTTTTCGTTCTAACGAGTCAATTGCGTGAATCAAAAGACATATCTAAAAATGAAAAGGGTCAATTTTGTTCAAAAGGGTCATTGTGGCTGATGTTTTATCTCAACATTTTGCAAATAAGTTATTTCCATGACTGCAATGAGTGACCTAAACTGTCTTTCCATGATTCATGCATATGATGCATAATATTTTCTCAATTCCTTTCATACTTTCGGTTCTGTTTGGTGTGAGAAAAATCATAGTGGTATTTATTTCAACAAGTGTTAGTTACTTTTCCGTTTTGTCGTAGCTAAGAAGCATACTTTCCCTTGAAACAAACAAAAACTTGCAACGTTTGACGGACATGTACTTCAACGAAGCATCTCACAACCGATCAAATGTCTTAAATACCCAAAAAAAGAAATCTTGCAATAAGGGCATCCAAACACGATATTATATTCGTTTCATTTAACGACTTGTTGCACTATTAATAGTGCAATGAATACTTAGACCATCTTCAACGAATTGCCGCCCGTCCCACCCCTGTCCGGTGCCACCTCACATTGCCCGTCTGTCCTCCCCTTCCTCTGCAACGGACACCCTAGCTCATGTCCCACCTCCCCTCTCACAATCCCCATCTCTCTCCTCCACGGGCGAGCCCTTGACAACGGGCGGCTCCCCTCCCTCTCTCTTCCACCTCACAGTCAACGTCGGAGAAGATTGTTACGGGCGGCACTTTTCAGTTTTCAGGCGGGTTGGAGATGGTCTTAGACTATGTGTTACACGAGTCATGTAACATGACACATGTTTTATTTTCATTGGCCCAAAAACTAATTTCACACGCATATCCACACATTCCTGACTCGCAGCCGTTGCCACACTCACGCCTTATCCCTTAACGCCCCTATGGTTTCCCAAAATGTTTGGCGCCTCTATTCGCTGACATTGCAATGGGCGCCAACCCACCACACACGGCCTTAACCTTGAAACTATGCCCCTATGGCGCCTCAAAATGTTTGGGCACCTCTATGCGCTGACATGGCAATGGACGCCAACCCACTACACACAATCTTAACCTTGAAACTATGCCTAAAATGCAAGACAAACATCATATATTCAAACACTAACCGTTTTCGAGAGACGGTTTCTCCTCTTAGCATTCTTCTTCCTAAGCAAATGCTGCTTCCCAGCTCTCCTTCTCACAATCTTCCCTGTTCCAGTAACCCTAAACCTCTTTGCTGAAGCCTTCAAAAAAAAAATAATAATAATAATAAATAAATAAATAAAAAAAAAATCCCAACATCAATTTCATTCAAGACATAAACTTTATTCCAAGAAACAATAAACCCACAAACCCCACATACCCAAATCAACAAAAACCCCAACAAATTAACAAAAATCATTACCTTATGGGTTTTCATCTTATACCCTTTTGCAGACACAATTGTGAGAGACTGAGCCTTTTGATTAGGTGAAGAGACAACAAAGGCTCTGTTTGGAACAAGTGGGGAGAAAACAGAGACACTGTGTGATGATGATAAGTTCAATGGGTTTGTTTTCTTTGCAAACTGTGCAACACAAACAGTGGTATGAGAAGATGAGGTTGTTCTAAAAGGTTTCATTGGAGTTGCGAGTGATGTGCAGTTGAAAAAAGTTGAAGAAGCCATTGTTGTTGTGTTGATGGAGGTATGTGGTTAATTGGTTGGGTTATCTTTTGTTGTGGATAAAGGGATTTGGGTTGGGTTTCAGTGTTTTGTGATGTTAGGGGGACGGGGTGTCACCAGAAATGGTCACAGGTATCTCACTATCACCATGTTAAAACCGCCGTCACTAGTGCTATTAGGGTTCTGTGAATTGTTTTCTGATTCTTTTTAACGGGCTGGTAAAATGTTTTTTTTTTTATTTTGATTTAAAATAATAATTTTAACCGTTTGCTTAATATTGTTTTGTTATGTTAACCGTTTGTTTTAATATTGTTTAAATTAAATTAAAGAACTTAACTAAATAAAAAAACATAAAAGGGTGAAATTCATTAATATTTAACATAAAAAATACATTAAAAGAAATAAAAAAAACCTAAAGTTGGCGCAACAGTTGCCATGCCGAGACATGGTCAAAACTGTTGTTGTATCGAGCCACATAGTCCACATGGTTGAACTCGATAGCCAACTCCGGGTCGATGCCCAGGTTCTCCCTCAACGTACGGGAGTGGAGGGTGGTCCGCCGATCACACTTATTGTTGAGATCGGTCCACTTTCTCTGCAAGCTCTCGATGGTCCGGTCGTTGATGCCGACCGGTTGATTAAAGTCGGCCAAAACGTGGTCCCAAAACCCCTCGGGGCGCGACCCCTGCCCTGAGCCCCCCCCTGCGTTGTTGCAGGGTCGGGTCCCTTTCGGCGTCTCTGTAGCACACCACCAACGACATCTCTTCTTAGAAAGCAGTTGTATTATTTAGTAATGTCAACCCCTGGTTTCATCCAAAACCAGGACCCATCCACCAAGGGTCAACTAGTTCAGACCAGGCCAGGAAAGGACTTTGGGGCTTCGTCTTGAAAATCAAGATCCCTCCACTCCAAAGCCTTTCATTGTTTATACAGACATAAAAAGAAATTGTTTAGAATTGTTTACAAACCAACCAATACTATAAAAAGAAAAAATGGGCTCTGGCCTAGTCCTCTCATCCTTTATTGCCCACTGGTTCCTCAACCTGGAAGTCCTTGGCCACCTCAGCCTCCGTCACCTCAAGCTCCTTTGCTGCATCCTCAGGATCAACAGTAGGGGAAGATTCAGGCACCACCTCTTTTCCACCTAGACTAAGGATCTTCCCTTGCCAAGCTTTGACATCCCAATCCTCCGGCTTGAAGTTAGGATCCCTAGCCTGCAAAGCCATCCTTACCCTAGCTTGGAAAACGGAGATCGTGGCAGACTGCATTAAACCCTGCTTATACTCCTCTATCTCCTTTTGATGATCGTGCGTGCTCTTGGCCTGAGCAGACTTTGCTAACTTCAGTTTCAACTTTGGCCAGTTTCTTTTCAAGTTGTTTACCCTTGTCGAGAGCAGACTTCTTTGCATCCTCAAGCCCGGCCTTAGTCTCAGCAAACTCTTTGTTGACATCATCCAGAGATTTCAGAAGATATTCGTGTCCTTACAGATGTAAACAAGAACAGGTAAGTGTTCAACCCTACTATACGCTAAAAATTATTATAAACATCCTCAGGATGGAAGCATACATGAAGGATAAACTGCAAGATCTTGCCCAAGACGGCATCACAGTTGAGACCTTCAAAAGGTGAGGTCTCTTAAGCAAAAGAGGTAGTTGCCTTCCATTTCTTAGAAGGAACCTTAGGCTTGGTTGTAGGAGGAGGGCTTGTCATCCTGGAACTGGATGGTGAAGTGATCTGGGGAGCTTTGATGTCCAGACTATCAATCTCATCAAGGTCAAAAAAGGCAGGCTTCTTTGCTGAAAAAGACAAAAAAACACATGTTCATATAGGGATCAAAACATGAACATCCTCAGGATGTAGTAAGTAAAGACTAACCAGACATCTCCGTAGCTTGGCTTGTGGTAAAACTTTCTTCTATTTCAAAAGTCCTGGCCGAAGAGGGTAAGTCTATTATTTCCTTGCGTCCGATAAAGGCAGAGTCTTAAGGAGGCACGAGTTTTGCAAAGCAAGCACCTACAAAACAAAGATCAGTATTTTAGTAACATTTTCAGGATCCTACTATTATTTTTATTTTTATCCAGAGAAAGTATTTACCACTTCTTAGCCAGGAAATAGGGATATCATTCCCATAAGGAATGGAATCTCTTCTAACAAAAAAGAACTTAGATTTCCAAGGCCAATCAGATTTTATGACATTATAAAAGAGAGGGGGTTGCTTATCAATAAGCTGAAGGTGTCGCAGCCCCCGACCCACACCCCAGGCGGGGATGCTGCGAGCGCGAGCGGTGGTATCGGTGTTTATATATTTATTTTGCAGCGAAAAATTTTCATCAGGATCGAAGTTAGGAAAGTCTTCAACACCATTATTTTATTGATAAAACGGAGGGTCCAACCCTCTAATGTACAAAAGATTTACATAGGGATACTACCCTATATTTTACAAGCGAAATTCATAAAACATATTTCATATTTATTATCATGTGACGAGCCACTTATTTAAACGGAGTGCTTCATCACACCCCCGGTTTGCAACAACACCGTCTTGTATTATGTATTTAGCAAGTCACCTGAAACATGTTTTAAAAAGATTTGATCAGCGAAAAAGCTGGTGAGAACATTCCTTTAAAAATGACACATTTACATTACAGTATTAAGGGTTTTCACACTTGGCTTTAATTACTATTACCTCCACTGTACTTGCCACTCGACCGGATCTATGGCTGTGGTCTTACCATTTTAGGGAATTGCTCCCCAAAATGACGTGTCATGATATACCAAAGTATAAAGTACTGGTGATAATTAATTAGCAATTTAGCAAGCAACTTAATCCCTGGAATAAATATACGTAACGTTTGTATATTTATCGATAGCCATTATAATCATTTTTATTATGATGATCAATTATTAATATTATCCTAAGCCTAATAACATATATGTCTTTGATGGGCGGACTATCATTAGATGGGCCTTATTAGGGTGTCCCCTGGGTATGTATAAATAGAGAGGTTATTATGAGATTAGGGTTGACACACAATCATAACAACATAACACCATTAGCCATCCCCTATATCTCTCTGTCTCTCTCTCAATGTGTTCATAATTCAAGAACACATAAACCATCAGAACTGCATACACTAAAGGGAACCCGATCAAGATGATGGTGTCTTCCATTACTGAGGTTCCTGACCGGTTAAGCAAATCAGTTACACTTGATTAAATCTTATGTTTATTCATGTTCTTATGAAATATAATCAACATGTGGTATCAGAGCAATGTTGATTATATCAATTCTAATTCGATTTGCATAATTAAATCGCAAATAATAAATCAAATAAAATTAATTATTGACGCGAAGCATATGGACTGCAAATCACAAAAGATCGAAATATTTTGATTTAAGAAAAAGATGACACTTTTTACTTTAAAGTCAAACATAGAAATAATTATGTATGATCGTTCTTTTAATAATATTATTATTATTCTTTTAACTTGAATCCACTTCATAAATTCATTTGGAGATAACTACGGATTCTTGAGATAAAAATTATATTGTTTATGTTTCTTTTTTTGGTTGATGTTCTTTACGAACGCAAAAGAAATTTTTTTAGTATATTTTGGTTTGAAAATTGATCAGATCATGTTTCCTAAAAGTTAGGATCTTAATTTTATCTCCTATTATTTTCAAAATTAACTAAATCGATAAACTAATTTCGAAATCTTAGAAAATTTTAGAGATAATTAAAATCCTTTTAAAATAGGAAATTGATATTATGTAAAATCCCTAAAATTTTGAACCACGTTTATTTAGTATTAGTTCTTGAATAATAAGTTTTCGGTTTTAAGGTTAACGAATTTAGTTCTCGGATTATTAGTTAAGTTTTGGATAATGGTCCTCAGTGTATAAGTTCTCGGTTTTAAAGCTTTCGATCAGGTTCACGGACAGGAGTTCTTGGTCAAGGTCTTCATCTTCGAAAACCATAATATTTTTTCAAGAACCCATAATGTTTCCAAGAACCCATCTTATTTATCGAGAACTATCATGTATTCGAGAACCAATATTTTTCGAGAACTATTAAAGTTATCCGAAAACATAAGTTATTCGAGTACTCATAATATATTCGAGAACTCATCATGACATTCGAGAACTCATTATGGTATCTAAGAACTCATTAAGTCTTCGAGTACTCATGATTTATTCGAGATCTCATAAGTCTTCCGGGAACTCATCACTTTCGAGAACTCATTAAGTCTTCGAGAACTCATAATTTCGAGAACCCCTTATGTTATTCGAGATCTCATAAGTTTTCCGGGAACTCATTATTTTTCCGAGAACCCCTTATGCTATTCGAGAACTCATATAATTTTTTTTGAGAACTCAATTCTTTGAGAACCCATTATTACGAGATCTCATAAGTTAATTCGAGAACTCTTCATTTTTCGGGAACTCATAAGATTACTGAGAACCCATTATTTTTCGGGATCTCTAATAAAATTTACAGTTTTGATAAAACCTAATGTATCAAGTTTATTCAAAACATTACAAAACCTTGCTTAACTTGAAATAACATTTTACGTGTCACTTCTGCCCAAAGGTGATGTGTCACATTAGTTCGTTATAAAGATCTTGTTAAGCATTGTAGCTCGTTCACATAAGTGCCATAAGGTTTCACTTCTGCCCAAAGGTGATGTGTAACAGATTATGTTGGTGAACTGAGTGTATTGCATTAGGACTTTGAATGTCTCACTTCTGCCCAAAGGTGATGGGTTACATTCACTGTCAGCAATTTAATACTTAAATGAATAGCGTATAGCCAAAGCTAGAGCATGTTATTTAAGTAGCTTATGTTGGTGTTATTATATTATCACATCTTCATATCAAAATTGATCCTCACAATTAATGATCCTTCATTAATATAATGATCATAATTTAAGTCTGCCTTACATCAATACCCATAACTTGAAACTAATCTCACATTCTTCTATAAATTACTATCTTAACTAAGTGATCCACTCTAATTATCAAAACTAAGAAGAGTTATCTTAAACTTTGTTCTTATTAAGTCTTAAATTACCTCTTAAGACATAACAATCCTACGCTCTATCTGATAAAGTATTACAGAATAACATTGAGCATAAGAAAGTGGGATACACAAAATGTCTCTTATGGTAATTGTTGGTGGTGAAAATCCTCAGGATAATTTTACCTTACATTCCTAATGTACCATCCTCAGGATGCCGAAGGACTCAACTAACTTCAGGATGTAACAATACTTCGGCATGTGCACATCCTGAGAAAGAACTAATGAATTATCTCGTACTTATGTTATTGCAGGTATAATTAATGCATGAGTAATACTTGTAACTCCCCTTCAACGACTACAAAGTCTTGCTAAGTCAGAGATATCAAGGATACATGAGTTGTACGCATATAAACTTGAAGAATGAGTCAAAGTGTAACCGCCAAAGTGATGAATGCTAGGCGAAAAAGGTGGAAAATGTTATCCAACGTCCATATCAGCTGAAACACCCACAACGGTCACCTGAAACAGTCCACAAGACTTCAAAGACCTTAACTACTTAGCGGATATCGTGGGATTCATTGTTTATTTCAAGTACTATATAAATGGGGGTATTGGACGAGTATAGGACACACATTGCTCACACTATAGCTACACACATATGCTCAGCTGATTAGAAAACACTCACACAATCATTGTAATAATAGTACACTCGTCCATTTGCTCATCCAAAGTTGTATCTTTTTACCAAATTAATATTAATAAACAAGGCAGGGGCCTAGACTCCTCCCGAGGTTTTATGCCGGCGATCTACAACTGATCAAGGGCTTTCCTCGTAGATCGTGTGTTGTTCTTTGTTTTTACTACATCATTTGTTCATTACAAATAGTTCCATCCCGAGGATATAACTGTCCATCCCAAAGCTAACCTAAACCATCCCGAGCATAGTTGTCATATTTTTACTTCTTTAACATCCTGATACACCATCTTCAGAATATAATTGACTAATAAACATATTTTCACACATTTAGCACTCTACCTCACTTTTACTGATTTGGAATACAAAGTTATTTTTACTAGATAATTTTTGACCAAAACAGTAATCAAGAACGCTTTTACTGATTCCTATCAGGTGAGCTATTAAAGATTTTGAAATTCCTAAGACTAATGTATTATCTATGGAAATGAAAGAATATAACGAATTCCTAAGAAGCATGAAATAAATAAATCTAACTCTATGGTTAAATGGGATTTGTGAATACATCTTAATATTGAATAACATGACCCATAAAGCTAAGGGGTTACACATGGAAATCAATAAATTTCTAGTTCATAATAACTTTTCCACCAGTACGATTAGATGCATTATGAATCAACTATAACACTAAAAAAAATCAAAGTAAAGTGAGTGTGTTGATAGCAAGTTACGTACAGGAAAAGGAACGCATTAAACTAGAAAAGTTGATGTTATTCACCTTACTACCATTAAACCTAAAAGAGGAAGAATAATTACCATAGAGAGGATAATTATAAGGTCTGGAAACAAAATACAAGTACTACTTTCAGCTATAATTTTCTCTAAAGGTAAAGTCTTACTAATCAAAACTGTGCCATTAAGAATAGGCATAAGCAATGAGATTACCTATAAGTAGAGAGAACAGCTGGCTATGATATGTAGTGCCTAATTAAGGATATTTAACTCCACAAATGCTAATGAATTCCAATTAACAAATGATGGTTGAGTCTAGTTTTATACGTTTCCTTACCAGAATTCAACAAATACTTAAGATGAGAGTTAGTGGCAAAATTAAGGGTCTATTAACCATTAATAACTGATCTTAGTGTTGAAGCTTTATGATATCTTACGATATTCTTGAGATTACTCAGAATTTATTATCAATACTAAAAGCTACAATTTTTTTGATAGTTACAAGGTTTTAATGACCAAACCAAAGCCACTATTAAGTTAAACTCTCATATTGTTTGTTGTCATTATCTGAATAGAAACCTTCTGAAAGCCACTAGATGATCCAATAACGTTTTCACAACTTTGTTATCATGAAAATGAGTATTTAACAAAGGAAAATGAGACCCATGCAATTCATCCACTAAGACCAAAATTTCATAAGAAATCATGACCAGGTCATTAAGGATGCTTGGCTATCAAATCTCATTCTGAGTGACTTTAAAGCATGTGTTAAACGCCCTAAACATTAAATGGCGAAAGTAATAGATGGGTTTCCATCATAAGTCATAACTAATTGACATCAGTGGAGCTTAGATAAATATCTAATTGTATCTATTCCGTTTCCTACAGACCAAAAGTATTAAAGAAATCAATTCACATATATACTTAATAAGATTCCCTCTAAGTATGTCCTTAAGATTTCTTATGAAATCTGGACGATAAGGGAAATTAAATATAAAATATATGAAATATTCTCGTTCACACGCATCGTTAAAACTTATTATGTGGAGATACTAAGAGACCTAAAAGATTAGTGGGAGCATTAGATGTCCTACTTATGACTTGCAAAAGTTACAGGGGTGGGGGGAATGGAAATTTGATCTATCCTCAAATTACACCTCTTGCACTGGACAACGCTCTATCACAACTTGTCTTCTTAGCATTTAACGTACTCCTAACAAAGTTTTGTGGATGCCTAAATATGGGCGAACTTAGATTTCTTACTAAAGTAATCCTCATTAAGAGAAACGATAGTAAACATCATTAGGTTGTTTTCTCTATTAAAAGCTATGGATCTTCCAAATGTTAGATCTTAAGCATGCTGAATTCATTAAGATCTCTAAGGTAAGTGGGAGCAGTACAAGTCCTTATTATGACTTTTCGGAAGTACAAGATGTGGGGGAGAGACTCATTAAAATTCGAGACTCATTAAGTTTAACTCCAAATTTAACTTCGATTATTCCTCTTGTACACCTTACTGCACCAACTCTTACACACTTAGAAACTAATGTTGCTCCTTATATGCCTGAAAATAAAAAACACTTAACTAAAGTTAAGTTTGTATCATAATAAACCCAATGTTCAACTCAGGAGGTCATCTGGGTCTAAAAGCCCACTAACTTTGATGATTATGTAACCTGCCTGACTAACACAAAATAGATGTTTGGAAAGTTTACTGATCCTACCTCTTCTAATTAAATCATTAGTATCAATCAACCTTCTAAATGGAATAAAGCTATTATTAGCATAACTCATTCCATAATTTAGAATAACGTTTGGGATTTGGTTGAATAACCTAAAGGTATTCATAATTAAACCAGATCCGAATGGGAACGTTGTAAGATAAGATTGATTGTAAAAGATTATACTCAAGGAGGGATTAAATTACAAAAGAATCTTCTTATCTGTATTACAAAAGATTTCTTTGAGGATCATTACCGTCCTAGTAGCTCATAATAACTAAGAGCCACATTAGATGGACATTAAGACAACTTTCCATAACGATGACCTACATGTTCATTAAGCAACCTGAAAGTTCTAAACTGAAGGGTAAGAACACTTAGGTGGTGTTTGATTTTTCCCTAGAAGTGCTTCTGGCCTCTTTTGTCTGCGCCGCGCAGACGCGGGCAGACGTTTAGAGTTTGCAGACTGTTTGTTTTTTAGAAGACATATCACTAAAAAATGTCTGCGCGTCCTCTTCTCCGCGCAAACATGGTTCAACCTCTTCTCCAACCTCTTCTAAGCACTCAAACCTCTTCTTCATTCTATTTTCTCATCAGACTCCTCCTCTTCCCTCCTCCTCAAGCATCCGCCGCCACCACCCCAGCTTCTCCTTCCCCGCTGTAGACCGACATCCCTTTCCTCTTTTCCCCCACCTGCCGCTCCTCAACGACCGACATCACTTTCCCGATCTCCTCTCTACATCTCTCTCTCTCTCTCTCTCTCTCTCTCTCTTCAATTTCTCTCTCTAATTCTCTGTATTTTTTTTATTCAAAACCAAATCAACCTTTATATTGTAAGCTCACTTGAAGTTGTAAATCAAGATCTTGAAGGGGAACTACTTTCTTGGCTTCATTCACGTTAATTTCATTAGTGCCACCATTCAAATAATAATCTACCTTTCAAGATTATTATTATTATTATATATTTAAATAATAAAAATAATAATAAAGGTTAATTTTCTAGAAAAATATGGAGAGTGGTTGGAAGGTTAAAAGATAATACTTGAAAGAAGAAGAGTGTTTGACCAATCTTTCATTTGTGGGAGTTTTTTTAATTCTCTGCTGAACTATGTGGGTGGTGGCTATGTATTGTCAATATAAAGTGGGTTATGGTTGTGGTGGGTTGTGGTAGGTTATGGTTATGGTGTTGGTTTACAGTGTAGGGTCTTGGTTATGGTGGGTTATGGTTTTGGGTTACGCTGCAGACGTTAACAAACAAACAGTCTTCTTCATGCAAACCGCAGATGTTTGGTCCACCTCTTCTCTTGCAGATGTCTGCAGATGTGGTCCGCAGACTGCAGACATTTTACCTCTTCAAAAACAAACAACACCTTAGTCTATAAGTCAATAAGAACCATGTATGGGTTGATGCAAACATAAAATGTGTTGGAATAATAATTAAATTCTCTTCATCAAGAACTAAGTGGATTAAAGAACCTACCTCAAGATGAGTGGGAGCAACTAATGTAAACTTGTCCTTACATTTAAGAAACAAGAGACTGTAATCTAAAGAAGAAGTGAGAACCTAAAGTGATTGACTACTCTTATTCTAGCTTTGTTATATTCAAAGGAAACCAAGTGTCAATTTCGGGTTATATCATAACTTCGGCAGACATAACTATTTTATGGAGGAGTCATAAGGAACTGTAAACAACAACCTAAGTTATCACGACATAATGTGTTGCTGATCACAACATATTGGTCATTAAATGTTAAATTTATCAGTTGACTCATAAATTATTGTATGTGCGTGAAAGGATCGATAACAAACAAAGATTGATCAAACAAGTTAGTTTCAGGTGCGGAAACCCTAAAACTATCACAAAATAATAATCAAACAGATTCAAACACACAGATCATCATTTTCAAACGTTTTCATTAATAAAACACTTGTTTACACGTTGAATTATGAATACAATCAAGGTTTGAACGAAAAACAAGTTTAACAAAAACTAGAGAGAGTTTCTGAAAGTGGAGGGAATAATAATCATCAAAAGTTACATTCAAAAATCAAACTTGTCTATTTATAGACTGCACATTTGCCCAAACTGTTCATGCGAATGTGCAGGTTCGCCCACATCAACTGGTCGAACCAAGCTTTACAATAATCTATTCTTCATTCGTCCAAATCCACTTCCTTCGCACCTTTTAATCCTCCTTCGCACCTTCTATTTTGCTCCTTCGCACCTTCGATATTACCTAAACAAAATGTGTTGTACAATCCAAAGCTTTAGTCGCACTTTTGCATCTACAATTATTAACTCCATATAAATACTAAGTTGAAGACTTACTGTGATAAAGTTAGCTGCCATAATTTCTCGAACAGTAACAGTTTGAGAGGAGTTGCAATAGTGTTCGATACGAAATTATTGTTCGCTTATGATTAAGAACAAATTGAGGAAATCAGAATTTTGTATCGAATGCATTCATGATATGCTTATGGATCCAATAACTAATGGTCTATCACCCATAAGTCTCACTAAGGGCCAACTAAGAGAAAATGGTATTACTAATGACCATGTACAACTGCATATCGTACTATGAATGACTTATGACTAATGATTAATTTTCCTCATTATGATTTGTTTGTCTATTAGTATGCTAAGCTAGCATAATGGCATAAAGACAATAATGTAACAAATCAACAACTAAGGGCATAACGTTAATTGATCATAATGTTAAGTTTTAAATTTGGGTGTAGTATGATTAATGGGGGTCCGAAGTCGAATAATGACTTAACGGCTGTATTTCTCTGCTACATTTTGGGTTTAGAACTAAAATGAGTATTAATCTCTGCAGACTTACGTAATACTCATAATAAATGATTACTCGGCTAAGTGGGAGAATGTTGGAATAAATATACGTAACGTTTGTATATTTATCGATAGCCATTATAATCATTTATATTATGATGATCAATTATTAATATTATCCTAAGCCCAATAACAGATATGTCTTTGATGGGCGGACTATCATTAGATGGGTCTTATTAGGGTGTCCTCTGGGTATGTATAAATAGAGAGGTTATTATGAGATTATGGTTGACACACAATCATAACAACATAACACCATTAGCCATCTCCTATCTCTCTCTCTCTCTCTCTCTCTCTCTCTCAATGTGTTCATAACTCAAGAACACATAAACCATCAGAACTGCATACACTAAAGGGAACCCGATCAAGATGATGGTGTCTTCCATTACCGAGGTTCCTGAACGGTTAAGCATATCAGGTACACATGATCAAATCTTATGTTTATACCTTATACGTTCTAATTAATATAATCAAAATGCAATGTATCTAAAACCTTTGCCAAAATATTTTTAAACAATTTATCACATTGTAGTAGGTTTAAAAGGTTTAAAAACTCGCACTAACAATCTTAAAACATTTAGCCCACACACGTGAAAAACGTGAATGAACTCACCTTAATAGAGGTTCTTGGTGTAAGTGTGATTTTCTAGCCAGCAACCCCTAATTTTTATCGATAGGTAACTTCAATTGGCTTTTTAAGTGTGTCTAAAAGAATGGTTTCGCAGTAGACACCTTTTATACTACACAAAACAAAACTTGGCCTCCACGTTTTTTTTTCGAAGTTATCTTAGAGGGTGTTTGGGATTGCGTTTTGAATCTGATTTTTAGATTATTGCGTTTTGAAAACGCAGATAATCAATTTTTAGTGTTTGGATTGCGTTTTGAAAACGCAGATAATCAGTTTTTTAGGCTACCAAAACGCAATAATCTATAAGCAGCTCCACCCCTGCTTTTTCAAAACGCATAATCTGTTTTGAATAATCAATCCCAAACACCCCCTTAATTACACAGATGATGGATGATGATTATCATCTTATTTTGTTCTTATCAACATTACACGTACACACATATATCTACAATCCATATTTATCTATAACTTAGCCCCCAGATTTATTTGATCTATATCTCAAATCCTAAGCATACATACGTGTATGTTGATCTAAAATTTATTATTATTATTATTATTATTATTATTATTATTATTATTATTATTAATTTAAGCTGCTTAACTCGTTTTTCTCTTATAACTTTTAACCTATAACGTTTTAGTAAATTCCGAATATACTGCTAAGACGAGCTAATTTTTATCTATGCGTCAACCTAAGTTTTATTAAAAACAGAATAGGGTTCAAATATAGGGTTGGGATCAAATACACAAGACACTTTTTCTAGGAAGGGTGGGAAGGATTGTGATCCATTATCATATATTTGAAGGGTTGAGATTAGTTTGTTTGAAAAAAATAAATAACAAATTAGAGGAAGAGCATAAAAGGAAAACCACATTTTTTGTAGCCTTTGTAGAATAACCCAACCCAATATAGGGTTGGGATCAAATACATCGTGGCTTGTTGGCGTACGCAAGAACACATTACCGTACATTTGATTCACGACGTTGTAGAAAAATTGTAGATATTCCCGCGAAGTCCTTTCAAAAATTTGTAAATACCCGTTGCCCTCGTCAAGAGTATACCGAACGCGAGTTGTTTGACGGAAGATGTAACTTTTTGTATCACCATAAAACTCTTTTTATACCTCATGTCATATCCCTACAAAGCATGGATATTGTGCTTCCAAATCACCAACAAGTTTTAAGAACAACCGTTTCAACATACGAAGCTGGTAACGTAATAGTTCGGCATTGTACATTATTTCATCAACAAAATAATCAGTCATAAGAATTTCGTTACCTTTTTACGCAATCACATTTGACGATTTTTTTAGGAACACTCGACGGTGTTGTCATGTCTTCCACTTCGGCTTGCTCGATGATATCTTTAAAAAAGTTTATGCTGCTATCATTTGAAAAAAAAAATATCATTATTGGAATCGCCGGACGGTGAGAATATCCCGTGATCATCATTCAAAAAATTAATAAAAATCATAAGGTAAGGTGAAGGTTTGAGTGAATAAAAATGATGAGAAATGGTTTGATTCGGTTAATTGGAGGAGATGAGAAATAGTTTGATTCGGTTAATATGAAAGATTAAAATTATTTTGAAAACTATTTTTTTTAATAAAGTGACTGTTGCCAACGATCAAAAGACATGAACTTTGGTGCTTTCTTCTAAGTTACATGTTTCCGAGCTGCAACATCTTTTACCGTTGCCAAGGAGTTGACGACAGTGTTATCTTGCAACAACCTAACCTCGACATCCCTTCTCATGGAGAGCCCGTTGCATATAATCTTTTTTATTTTAACGACAAACTAAATATCACCTAAATTGCTAGTGGGTTAGCACTAGACAATGGCTGCCCACAAGCAACCCAAGTCCACCAAGCCACCAATTCAGGGAAAACCCCGCCGCTCAAAGGCCTACTGTGGTAAAACCCCTCTGGATCAGATTCGAACTTGAGACCAAACAGCCTTAAGTTCTTATTTTCATTTCCCTATACCACTCCACCAAATGGTGAGTGATCTGTCACGTATAATATTAATGCAATTAAAAAAAATATATATTACAACCATAATTGTGTAATTAATGTGTATAGGTGTATATAAGGAATTGTAAATTAACATGATCAATTCCAATATAACTTGTACAAAGTTTCTCTTTGGACTTCTATAAATCCCCAATCACAAAAAGTGCCTTGAAACATCTTGTGAGTTGTGATCATGGCCGCTCTCTCAAAAGCCTACAGAAATGACCTTTTAACCGATGACCATATCACCCCTATCGACTTTGAGTCGATAGACAAATTCCCGGAATCTCATTCATGGCCTAACTGCGATGAACCTCTTTACAAGGTTCAAACCTATGTTCTTAAAGATTCACTGATTCCGGTTATTGATCTCGGTAGTCCTAATGCAAGGACTCTTATAAGTCAAGCATGTGAAACATGGGGCATGTTTCAAGTTATTAACCACGGGGTGCCCTCTGAGTTGGTCAAAAAGGTTGAGTTTGAGTCACGAAAGCTTTTTGCTCTAACGACTCATGAAAAGTTTAAGGTTTTAAGATCGGTTGATGGAGCCACAGGGTATGGGTCGCCTATATCTTCACCGTTCTTTGATAAGCGTATGTGGCATGAAGGGTTTACCATCATGGGTTCTTGTGTTGATGATGCTAAGCTTCTTTGGCCACATGAATACCAAGAATTTGTGTAAGTTTTAGTTCTTCTATATATTCTTCAAATAAATATGATTTAGATCATGAAAAAAAATTATTTTTGGAGTTTGGCCAAATTTTTACATGCAAATTCATGCATGCGACGTAAGGGTCTTAAGACTTGCCATATGGTCAATTGGTCCGATAAATTACAAATACATTCATTAATTATCATGTTTTTCAGTGATTTAAATGAACTTTATTGTAATATTCAATATCAAATATTTTTTATTAGTTAAATATTGTAATTTATAAATGTCACTCTATAGAAAATTGCTATCACAGATCGAAGTTTACTATCGGAGAATTTTATCTTCAAACTTTTTTATGAAAAAAACATATAGTTCATAAATATTTAATTTTCATGATATATTAACCGAATTTGTTAATATAGCCATATGGCCATTTAATTTCATAAGTGATTTTTTATTTTATATCATATGTTGGCAAGTATATCAACATTGGTCATATTTGATATTAAAACAATTATTATGTAATACCAAATATTGCATTCCGTATTATATTACAATTGGTTTACTTGTTTTTAATTTTTTTGATTCCTTGATAAATATTATTGTAGTGACACAATGGATGCTTACCAAAACCAAATGAAACTACTTATCCATAATCTCTTGGTTATAATCCTTGAAACATTAGATGTTACCGAAGAAGAAAAGAATTGGGCTATTTCAGGTAACGAATCTCAGAGTGCACTTCAACTTAACTCGTACCCGTCTTGCCCAGACCCTAGCCAAGCCGTTGGTCTTGCACCGCACACAGACACACTTTTTCTAACCATTCTCAACCAATGTGGCATAAGTGGATTAGAGATTTTTGTTGAAGGGTTAGGGTGGAGAAGGGTGCCATACGTCGAGGGTGCATTTGTGGTGAATGTAGGTGACCTCTTTCATATATTCTCTAATGCAAAGTTTCCGGTTCTAACTCATCGAGCTATGGTGAACCAATCAGAGCATCGCATATCGATTGCTTACTTTCATGGACCTCCAGTTGAGTCAAGGGTGGCACCTTCATCTAAGTTTGCTAAGCCTTGTTTTAAGCCTTTGCTTGTGAAAGAGTACTTAAGCTTAAAATATAAGCACTTTTTCGATGCCTTGTCGTTGATTCAAGTATAAATCCCTTGTTTCGCTTGTAGGGGTTTCAATAAATAAATAAATAAATAAATATATATATATATATATATATATATATATATATATATATATATATATATATAAACCTGAAGTTATTTTTGTAATAATTTGCTTTGCTATGAAGTGAAATGGAAAATGTTGCAAGAGAATTAAATGTTTTATTTGAATTTAAATTCTTCAAGTAGACATGAAATGGAAAATGTTGCAAGAGAATTAAATGTTTTATATCTTTTAAGGCGTGTACAATTTGTTTGTAGTCATATGTGGGGAAGAGCAAAAACCGCAAACCAAATTCAAGAACTTATACCGTTTACTTGTTAACTCGATAAAATTTGGTATTTGGTTTCGAATTTTAAGGGATTTAGTTAGGCTAGCAATTTCAGACACGAACTTACACGATTTTAACAAGTATAGGTATGACCTTAACATGTTTCGTATCTTAAACAAGTAGACATGAAATATACCTGTTAATTTTCATGTCTAAACAGGTTAAATACTTGTTTACCTGTTTAGTACCCGTTAAAACATGTTAAGGATTTTTTTTTTTTTTTTTTTTTAAAATACAGGTTGTGGGGGTGGAGTATTGAAGTTATACATTTTCACTAGGTGGAATTGTACCTTTTTAATGCTTGAAGGTACCCATTTAACGTGTCGGATTTGAAAAACATGTTCGTGTATTATCATATTAACCTGGTGTAAACAGGTATTATCGTGTCTTATGGCGATAACTTGGTATAAACTGGTATTATCGTGTAAACCATATATTAACGGGCTCGTGTTCGGGTATCTAAAAAATGACACGATAAGTTATTGTGTCGTGTTCGTGTCTTAATAAGTTTTGTGTTCGTGTCTTAATAAGTTTTTGTCTTAATAGGTCGGGTGTACACGATTTGCCAGCCTTAGTTGAATTATATATGTTGAGTATAAATGTAAACATGTTTCACTCCGAAAAGCTTAAAACAGTAAAAATGGGCAATGTGAACTCACCTCAAGCAAGTAAATAAGCATCCAACATGCAATGC
This sequence comes from Ambrosia trifida, assembly GCA_028751855.1. Taxonomy (NCBI): domain Eukaryota; kingdom Viridiplantae; phylum Streptophyta; class Magnoliopsida; order Asterales; family Asteraceae; genus Ambrosia; species Ambrosia trifida. The sequence continues at coordinate 71,375,599 of CM054132.1, forward strand.
ACATCTAGCAAAATGATTCACGAAAAATCAACCTAGATAATATAAAAAAAGTCTATGAATGTAGGAATTTTAAAATAAGTATAGGATTCCTAAGATTAGGCACTTAGGGTTTTCTAGACTAGATTTTGGGGTTTTAAGGTTTTTTAATTGAACCGTAATTAAATGTAAATAATTTATTAGAAATTAACAAAATGTACAATCACAAATAATTTGAAATAATTAGTTCAAATTCATGAATGCACAGTAAACACTAATGAAAATAAAATTGCATAAAAGGTGTAATGATAATGTAGACAATAAGATATGTTAAATATAGAATTACCTAATATATCTTTTATGAAATTAATTATTTATTTTTGGCATTAAATGAAAGTGATAATCAGCATGATAATTTAAATGAATTTATTGTGAATTCCTTTATGGTGGAGTGACACCCTCCTTGCTTTTTTTATGGGAGGTAGGAAGTTTGAGTACTAAAATGCTGCTGGTGGGTCGGGTTTTACCGCAGTGGGCCTTAGAGAGGAGGGGTTTCTTCGGGAACTGGTGTGAAATTATTGGTGGACCCGGGTTACTCTCGGAGTACTCCTTTGTCCAGTGGGTACTTCGTAAGTGATCGGGATTGATTTGTTGGCCGTTCAAAAATTTTTTAAATGAATTTATTATTATTAAGATTTAAATAAATGAGTTAATGCATACGAAATATATGTAATGAATAATGAAACAATGCATTAATAAATTAAAGACAAAATTACAGAAATCAACCTTTATGTTTAGTCAAAATTGCAGGTTTCAACCTTTATGTTTCATTTGCACTCAAATCAACCTTTAACTATACATTTTCATACAAGTTCCAACCTTTAGCACTAACTTCGTTAAGTTTCTTGGTTAAGTCCCCTCACATGCAAGTCATGTGAGGGCAGTTTGGTCTTTTCACCTCCTTTTAGAATCTAAATACTAAATAAAAGAAATAAAATAATTTAATATATTGTGGGTCTCATTATATTATAAGACCCCCTGTAATGGGGCATTATGTGGGCTTGAAATCACAACATAGAGCCCCCAACACCATTACAGGAGGGCTCTATGTTTGCAAAAATGGTTCAGGCGTGTTGTTTATAGCGCTCAATGTGTTTGAATGTTCCAATAAAATTTGTCCACGTGAGTTTTTTTTTTAAATAGCGCCCCAAAATTTTTTTCCCACTACACCCTATTTTCACTTCAAGCTCCATGCTGACTCAGCTACCACGTAGACCAATCAGAATCAGAGGCCTTATGTTTTTCCCCTTACCACTACACATGGTCTAAACATAAAACCCTTCTTCTTCACTTTATTCAGCATGACACATTGACACCCACCCACAGTATCACCATAGTCATTGCACAATTCTGCCACCCACCTTCATTCTTCACACATACACCCGACAAAATTACAACTGTGAAGGAAGAGAGAGAAGAAAGGAGTCGGAGACTCCCCCCGAGCTCAGACACACCCCCTGCCCTACCCCTTTTAAAACCCCATCCACACACAAAAACACACAATACTGATTATTCTAGAGAGAGAAAGAGAGAACCGAGAGTGAGAGAAAGCATCGGAGAGAGAGAAAGAACCGAGCAAGAGGAAGAGATAGAAAGATGAAAGGTCGGCACTGTCCTCAGACCGACCGATTCCCTCTACGACGCAGGCAGCTCACGGTGATGGTTCTCCGATGACTACAGAGTAGGTTTGGTTGTTGTGTTCCGATCGGATCAGACATGCCCTCAGGTAAATCCCCTACAAGTCATCTTACGAAATGGGTTTGTTATGAAAATGATGTAGGGCTGAGCAAAGGTGAGAACCCAGACCGACCCGGGTATAACCCGACACCACCCGAGACCCAAAAGCATATAAAGCATGGACCGAGACTTGAACCTACTTATTAATTTCGGTTTCGGTTATTTGTCGGGTCGGAGCTTCGGTAGTCTGTAAAAGAGCGAGATGGTGTGACTTGTGAGTAAGCTTGTGAGTCAGACTTCGGCATGTTCGTCTAAACAGTTGCTTTCTCTTCCCCAAGTATTCTAAAACCATGAAGAATCATAAAGTGTAGAAGAACATGTAATGGAGTATATTTTATTAGGTCATGTGTAGTGGAGGGGGTTATAGGGCGTTATGGGGATTAAAATATTATAAATAATAGAAAGGGGGTTATGGGACGTTATGGAAAAAGATGGTGTAAATGTGTAATAGGAAGGGGCGTTATAGGGCTTTATAAATGATTGGGTAATCATTGCTTTTTATTGTTTTTTTAATAACAAAATAATAATAATAATAATAATAATAATAATAATAATAATAATAAAATTTTGAAGCATCAGCTTCTTCTTCTTCGAGCCCCCACCCCAAGGCCCAAACCCTAGCATCTTCTTCTTCATCTTCCTCCTCCAACCCTCTTCTTCATCCCTGCCTCCAACCCTCCAATCCTCCTCTTCTTCTTCAACATTTTCCCCCCAATTCCCAAACAATACTACTACTGCTACTACTGCTACTACTGCTACTACTGCTACTCCTGCTACTCCTGCTGCTGCTGCTACTGCTGCTGCTGCTGCTGCTGCTGCTACTGCTGCTGCTGCTGCTACTGCTACTGCTACTGCTACTGCTACTGCTACTGCTACTGCTACTGCTACTACTACTACTACTACTACTACTACTACTAATAATAATAATAATAATAATAATAATAATAATAATAATAATAATAATAATAATAATAATAATAATAATAATAAAGATGTGGAGGGGCAGCGCCCGTCATAATTTTGACGGCTAGAGGGGCAGCGCCCCCATAGCGCCCGGGGGCTATATTCCCCGGCGCTATGGGGCCCAAAACGCCGACTACAATGCCCGACTACACATGAACTTAGTGCTAAAGGTTGGAACTTGTATGAAAATGTATAGTTAAAGGTTGATTTGGGTGCAAATATAACATAACACATGAACTTAGTGCTAAAGGTTGGAACTTGTATGAAAATGTATAGTTAAAGGTTGATTTGGGTGCAAATATAACATAAAGGTTGGAACCTACAATTTTGACCAAACATAAAGGTTGATTTTTGTAATTTTGTCTAAATTAAATTAGGGTTTTTAAACATATAATATTCTGAAAAAAAAAATCTGCAGAACTAAAAAAAAAAGTATAATTTCATATTTTTAATTGATTTAAATTTTTTTAAGATAGAATAAATAGAGATTAAATATATTTAAAGTGTAAAAATATAATTTTTTTGCATATAATTAGTAGCTAATACTTTATATAGTTAGGAAAAAAAATTATAAATTATTTTCATTTTTATTTTTAATTAAAACAAAACTTTTATTCTTAAATACCTTATTAAATAGATTAAATGGACAAAATAGAAAATACAATTTCTACAAAAAAAATAAAAATAAAGTGCTACAGGGTGTTATATGGTTATAAATAATTTCACAAAAAAGTTTGGTATCAAAATGAAGAAAAACAGATTTTTAATGAATTAAATATGATTAAAACAAAAATAATACATTAAAAATAATAACTAATTTTTCTGGAAAATAAAAATTACGACATGTATTTTGAGGTTTCCAGAAAGCTGGTAAATTTTTTAACATGTATTTTTTAGTATATTAGTTATTTTAAAAAAAGATAATAATAATAATAATAATAATAATAATAATAATAATAATAATAATAATACATTAAAGGAATATGAATAGATGAATGCATAAAAGAAAGGGAAAAAAAACGTATGTCCGGTTCAGGACTCGGACCTGTGACCAGGAGTTCAAGAAGCATACGCCCAGACCAGTTGGTATAGGTGTTCCCATGTTACTTTTATGGTTTAAAGAATATTTATACACAGATTAGTTTGGATCCGATTATCCCCAAATATAACTTATAAACCCTATCACAATAATCCCTTGAACTGGTCCTTGAATAGGTTACGACCCCTAAAAGTAAGATAGGGCTTTTGATTAAAGGCTAAAGTCGATCAAGAAACATAGGTTAATTACCTGAAAACGTCCAGGTTTGATGATATATGTGATACCCCAAGAAAATCCCACATCGGTCATGGCGAGGAGAGATCCTTGGTTCATAAGTAATGTCTTGCCTCTTAAATCACCAATGCGTTTTGGGGCTTAATGTTAGTGGATGAGAGGAGAACTCCACAGTTAAGCGTGCTCAGGTGGGAGAAATTCCAGGATAGGTGACCTCCTGGGAAGTCTCCACCGGGCAACCAAAAACAAATCCGTGAGCTCTGGATGGGCAACCCATTGGGGCAAAGCGGACAATATTGGTGGTGAGAGGGGCAGGATGTTATAGATGGTATCTAAGCCACTCATGTGTCGTTCGGGATGGTGGGTGCATGTGACAACCTACACCCTTCACTTTTCATAAATGTGCATAATTGGTTCCTCAACTATTTCAAAATTTTCATTTTAATCCTCGTATTTTAATAGGACCAAAATGTACAATTTAATAAAACTTATAATTTTTATAAGTAAAAGTATGCACGTTTTATACTCACATCTACACTCGAGCACGTATGTTTCAGACCTTGATACTCAAAGCCCTTAATTTTCGGTCCTAAAACAACTTAGAAACAGAAGGAAACAAGTCTATAACTTAAAATTGATTAAATTAGAAAAATTATTTTTTTAGCCCTCGCGGTCCGCTAAGACAGTCAAACAGTCAAAGTTCCAGTCAAAGTCCTAGTCAAAAGTCCTAGTCAAAAGTCCTAGTCAAAGTCTCAGTCAAAATCCTAGTCAAAGTCCTAGTCAAATAGTCAATTCATCTTAAAACCTTACTTTATTGTGTTGACCAATTTTAAAGCCTAATTGAATCCAAAACTAGTATAAAAACCCACCTATGACCCATTACACTTTGCACCTCTAAATCGAATGTTTCAATTCGATTAAACTCTCCCTCATACCTTTCTTCTAGAGCATATTACTTCTACATTTGAAGCTTTGATTATAAGCTCTTGTAATTGGCGAATTGGAAGCTTGATATTTTTCCTATTCGGTTTCTTTTCTTTTAAATTGGACTAGTTTCATTGTTGAATCTTTGGATTGCTCGCATTTTCACGCTCGCTTAGTCATTTAGTCATTTGGCGAAAGTGAGTATTTCCTATCCCCTTTTTGTTTTTATTCACTTTTGGGGTGTTACATATACATTTATACAAAATACACATACAAGTTCACATTTTTACAATACAATTCTAGTACATTGTGCATTTGTTTACATACGTGCTTTATGCTTAGACATTACATGTAGAATACATTTGTACTTAGTGAAATCATTAACCATGTACAAGCCGACCTTAACATTGGATAGCGTTATTGGATTGACAACCCACCTAGGTGATTCTCCCCCTTTTTCATCGGAGAATCCATGGTCATTGTTAAGTTATTATCCATTTATTGGATAAGTACACCGCCGTTCATTTTAGTACATTTATACAGTCACAAGATTGATTTTGCTCATTTGTATGATACATAGTTTACATAAATGCACTGTAGCTTTGCACTTGAATTGTATAACATTTTCCAACTTACTATATATATTAAAACTAGGAATGCTCACCAACATTTCATATGTTGACAAAACTTATTTTGTACATGTTTCAGGTGCAGTTTGATCTTAGTTCCATAGCATTGGATTTTAGTGCTTGCTTTTAATAATTTATTTCAAATTTCATGTTTTGTTCAGACTTATGTATTTTTCCCATTTCATCCATGTAAGACAATTTAAATTATTCAATAATATTTACATTTTAGTACCATGTGCTTTTGAACAATCGTCACTACGTGACACCTCGGTGATTCTGCTATCGGTTGGGGTGTTACAGTGCATACCTCACCAGGGACGATGAGACTCTAACAGGGGGTGAATGTGATACCCCAAGAAAATCCCACATCGGTCGTGGCGAGGAGAGATCCTTGGTTCATAAGTAATGTCTTGCCTATTAAATCACCAACGCGTTTTGGGGCTTAATGTTAGTGGATGAGAGGAGAACTCTACAGTTAAGCGTGCTCATGTGGGAGCAATTCTAGGATGGGTGACCTCCTGGGAAGTCTCCACTAGGGCACCCAGAAACAAATCCGTGAGCTCTAGATGGGCAACCCATCGGGGCAAAGTGGACAATATTGGTGGTGAGAGGGGCGGGATGTTACAATATATTCGGTTGGTTAACTCGCGACTGGTCCGATATATGCATGGCTCGATTATATCATATTTTGATGATATCAGAAGAGGAAAAAGATGCAGAGTGTGTCGATTTTGGGTCCAGAATGTTGTTTTGTTATCAATTTGTAGTATACATAACGAATTGGAAGGATTCAATTTCGGGTTTTATTTTTGGTGAGCAATAACATTCATTGAGTGTCATATCACGCATGAATGTATAAATAGAAGGTAATTCAACGCTGGCCGAAGCTGTCTTCTTGGTTTCATTCCAAAATCATCGCCCAAACGAATGCTAATCGGAAATGGGCGATAACGGGTCTTTGGTCACTCCAAAAGGAGATGTGTTTTGGTTGACTTGGGTTGGTGGATCCGCTGCTTGGTAAGTGGTTTTAGGCTTAAGATGAATTGGGTTAGGCTAATGGTTAAGTGTCGGGTTTTAAGAATTGGGTTTTAATTGTTATGGATAATAAAACCTTAATACATCATATAACTAAAAGAATATGTATACGTCAAATCGTATGAAAAAATATATGGGAAAAATCGTGATGTTACAGTCTCTCCTACTTTAGAAAACTTTGTCCCGAAATTTCTTTAAAGGAAACGTGTAAGTACGATAAGGATAGGGGTAGGGTTAGGGATAAAGAACCAAGTAGAGTTAGACCATGTGTAGTGGAGAGGGTTATTTATAACGTCCCTGATTCTGATTGGTCCACGTGGCAGCTGAGTCAGCATCGGGTGTTAATTCAAATTGGGGTGTAGTGGGAGGAAAAATAAAGGGGCGCTATTATAAAACAAATTAAAAAAATAACCAAGAACAGGTTCATCCCTCCATGTGGCATTAGTTGATTGGTTGATGGAATTGTTGTAGAGCGTTATTTATAAAACGCCTCCCCCCCTTTTGCAAAATAGCGCCTCCCCATAACGGTGTGGGGGGCGCTATTTTTTTTTCTTAACGCCATATAACGCCACGAGTACACACACTCTTACAAGTAAGAGAAGCAAGTATTGGTTAAAGTTCTGGGGTTACAGACTGGATTATGTTTCTGATAACCTAATTCCCTATAACCAAGGCTCTGATACTAATATGTAACATCCTAACCGATGGCGGAAACATCAAGGTGTCACGTAGTTATGTGTAACACCCGAAAGAATAAGCATTTCTTAATAATAGTTAATTAGTATAATTAACTAAGATTATAATTAAACTAAAACTTATCAGGCCCAATAAAAACGGCCCAAAATATTAAGCCCACCCGATAATAGAAGCCCGGAAGATATTGGACTCTCCTTGTGCAACCTCGGTCCATTTAACTTCTCGGCCCACTAAAACCATCTGGCACAAACCACACTCCTTCTCCTTTAGCTTATCACCTACGCAGCCCCTTTCCCTGCTTTCATCTTAAGCACACCTCTTATCAACTATAGTAAACTCAACTACTCCTTTTCTTGCTTCCCATTTGCGCACATATGCACCTGTCAAGACCCATCATTATCTCTTCCACCTATCACACACCTCGTCATCTTATCATCATCACCTGGTCATTAAAATCAATATTATATGTACACATATACTACATATCTTCTGCACCATTTACTGAACACAAATACTAAGAGAGGGAGGGAGAGAGAGAGAGAGAGAGAGAGAGAGAGAGAGAGAGAGAGAGAGAGAGAAGGTTTCAGGATGATGGAGACAACCGGTGATGACCGGTTCCGGTCTCCTTCTCCGGATACGTCGACCCTCACCACACCCACCACCATCTTTTTCGGCCAATCATCTCCAACCGGTCCTTTTCCGACCAACCAACTTTCCACGAAAACAACCAACTACCCTCTGACCTTCGTCGGTCTTCCATGTCAGTCACCTTCTCCGACGACCAGACACCATATTCAACCCCAAACCAGATCACCTCTATTCAAATAACCTGATATCACAACCACCACTTTACCTTCTCTGTTAAACCACCACTACAGTTATCTTCTCCGGTCACCCTTTTTGGTGACCGATTATTACAGTTCCGAACTTGACTCAACATCAGGATGTTCCGGTTAAGTTCTAGTTATAACACTCCATCTCCAATCAATCGTCTGTTCGAACCTGTTCAACACACGTTCCCTATCCGAGGAAGACAAGGAGGTTACGTTGTTGTTGTTGTTGTTATTATTATTATTATTATTATTATATGTGAGACGATAATATTAACCGGATATCTATAAACTAACATATAAACAAGAATACAAAAGAATATAATATTAATGGAATGTTCCACAACGTTATCACGTGCATGAGTCTTGCACGCGCTAATGTTCATGAAATATATTAGGTACAATATATCTTAGAATACATAATCAGAAGATTATTATTAAGGCGAGTACATGACTCTTCCCCTTTTTAATATTAAACTTTTTGGGGTGATTACATGCTTGTCCAATTGTCTATCAAATTATATTATAAGGTTTATAAATTAGATATATTATTAAGTTATCATGAGATATATCATGGATATTCTATCTGGTATAGAATTATTATCAAGATTATCATGAGAATATCATACAGATAAGATCATTCACATTAGAAACTACCAAGGGATGGGCCATCTGATTATCATATCGTACCAAATCTTACTCGCATGAGGGGGTTAAGATCCAAACTATCTACTATTGTCAAAGTGGTATCATGGGATTATTATATGAATGATCGGTTATCAAATTATCTCTTATCCAGATAATTGTTATCAAGTTATCGGTAACCAAGATAATGGTTATCAAGATATCTGTATCAAGTTATCAATGATATATCTCTATCAAGTATCTGTTATTAAGTTATCTATTATTAAGTTATTATACTAGTCAGTCTAACTCTAAGCATGTCTCACTAGTATGAAAATACTAACGTACTTTAAGCATGTGGTCAAGTATCCATACAAGATTGTTAGAGAAAGCAATCTTGTTTATGAAATTTGGTGGTGTAAACATTTGTTTGTGAAGGGAATGGTTTATTTTGTTTATTTAGTATGTGAGTTTTGGTTGGTTTGGAGGTTAGTCGTTCAAAAGTTTTGGTTAGATGGTTACGCTAACCTCATCTATATGATTAAACAAAACCACATATTGGGGACAATATATCCCAAGTGTAGGGATGCCCGGGGGGGGGGGGGGGGGACATGAGGATTATAGTTTGGGAAGTGTAAACAAACATTGAAAAATTTGAAAAGTTTGAAAATTTCTGAGCTTAATTGCGTTTGAAAACCGGATTTTTCAATGTAAATCATCAACTTTTCAAAGCTGGTTCATTGGTATAGGTCTTTTTTCATGGTCTAATTCATGAAGAAGTAATATGAACCGTTTTCAGCAGACATTTTTAACAATAAATATTTAGAATTGCCTGGTTGGGGTTGATAAGCTTTTGGTAATAAATGCATGCACACATCGGCAACCCATTTACCCACTTTTGTGAGATCTTGAGCCTATTAGATGATAGATTGATTCATATATATATATATATATATATATATATATATATATATATATATATATATTTTCATTTGTTGAGAGTAGGTCAGATGTTTCTATGTTGCAGAACTTGTGTAATTTGATGCATGCTGAGGTTGTAGGCTAGATACGCATATAAATGACAAAGACAATTTAGGATTTCCTTTTTCATTTGATACCAGTTTTATTTGTTTGTGTGGTTAACCTGTTTACCTGAATTATTACCTCTAGTAGTCAATGTTGAGCCTTATACCAGTTCGTTTGTTAAACCCATAGTCAGCGAAATTGATCCTAAACCTTTACCAGTTATTGATGACATCCAAAGTGTTAAGTGCTTGTGTTTGTTTATTAGAAATTATATATGTATGTGTGAAAAAAAAAGAAGAAAAAGAAAAAAAAATCAAAGAAAAAAAAGTTGTGATTGTTATGATGGGTCGAATATGACCAAAGTTGTGATTATTAGCAGTATCGTGAATAAGGATTGTCATTCAAGTTGTTTCACCATTTTATTTTAGCCACTTTCAGCCTAAACGTTCACTACCTTTACCCTAAGCCCAAAACCCGTAAGATCTTTAGATTTGTTCATTGCCTACGACTAAAGTGTGATTGTTATACAAGCGTATGAGGACATAGTTGCATGTGTTGGTTCTTGAGTGATTAAAACTAGCACATTATATGCTAGTCCAGATATTCAGCCGAGTGGAGTGAAAAATTGTGAGGGGTGTGTTGTATGAAAATAAAAGCCGGAAGCATGTTAGGTTCAGTCGGGTAAATATTGTTTTTAAAATGAGAGTCACATTGGCTTGCTGAATTAACACATCTAACGCTAATCTAGAATGGGGTATGACCTTAGACCTTAACTGAGGATTGACAGAGATCAGTGAAGTGTTACTGTTAATGATGGTAGGATAATAGCAGGAAAGCTTTGCTTGGGAGCAAGCAAAGGTGAAGTGTGGGGATGTGATGAGAGGGAGTTTTACCATGTTAAGATGTATTTAATTATGTGTTTTTAAATGATTTATATCATAAAACATGGTTACTTTGAGGTTTTTAAATGAATTACAGGTGTACGGTGTTTAAAAGTACTAATTGGCGCTTGTTAGAAGGTTTCGGGACAAGTAGGAGTGGATTGGATGCATTTTGGAGAAACTAAATGGATCTGAATTGAAGATATTAAATGATGATGTGATAAAGCTCTGAAATACGAAGTGATGGCCGCAAGAATCGAAGAAAACGGTGTTATAACAAAGATTTTATGAAGAAAACAAGAAGACCAATGCATGTTGGTGTTGTACCAGCGCAAGGTGCAATGGTGCATATATGACCTTGCGCCACCCCCATTTTCACATCAGAAGACCAGCGCATGCTGGGAGGGTACACATCTGACCTTGCGCCCCTGGTCATTTAAGTCACGAATTTGATGGTTTATACCCGATAAATAGATAATTATTCTCCCAAACGAAAGGAGACTTAACCTTAGCCATTTTTAGTCATTCCTAATATGGTTTTCCCTCAATTAATCATTCCTAATCATCATCTTAATCATCAAATCATGGATTCAATCTCCAACAACACATCAATTGAAGATCTTGCAATGGAGATGAGAGGCTAATTCTTTTGTGACCACCTTCGGGTGGATTGTTCATATGTGAAACCTTTAACTTGTTTTATTTGATATTTGGGATTGTTTTTCATTCGTTCGAAGTATATTTATGGTTTTAATCATTTAAACAATTCATGTGTGTTGCAATTACTTATCTTTTTATCATTCACATTCGGTTTTCTTGCATCGTGGCCAGTTTGATTATTGGGAGGGTAATTGATTCATGTGGGTTGGTAATTGAATTGTACGGGTTATTATTAAAAACTTGTGTTCGATTATCCCTTGATTTAAAATCTTTCAACAAAGCCATGTCTATGTGGTATCCTATTGTTTAACCAGGTTTGGGTGAATCATTGAATCGGAAACTCGAAGGGGGTTACTTCTTTCTCATTACTGTTTACAACTTTTCAATTCCGTTTTCTGAATTTCAAGCAAAAACAAAGTAATTAGGTTTTAGTTTAATAGTTAAATTTACAAAACTATCCTTTCCACCAATTCCCTGTAAAGACGACTAGACTTTCACTATAATATATTTTTAATTATTTTTTATTGACCAAACGACATCGTTCAGTAACAATGATTTTAGTCAAGTTGGGATGTTTAATTTTAGTAAAACGAATCATTTAGAACTTAGAAATCATCACCATTACTAACCTATATACTACCTAATGAAGCTAGATTCATATTACAAAAATTCGGAGTGAAAACCAACCATTACGAACTTACTTCATTGAACGTTCAGTTCGTTTACATGCTTAAATCCATTAGTGTCTAAGTCACATTCAAACAATAGGTTGTACTACTCTACATATGTTATTTGATAAATAATAATATATAGAGCAGGTATAAGGGCACAACCCACGTCGCCACGATTCTAACACTTCACTGGACCATTCAATCAGTAGGAGCGACGGATGGTGTGTACAAAGTGCAGGAACAACTTTAGTGGGTTAAGAATTATTTATTTCCCATTGGCATGCTAGCAGTAGCAACATATATGATATATGTTATTCCCATAAACCAAAATACAACCAATTTAACTGTCTGCATAATGATAAAGCCAGCCTATTAACTATAAAACAAGATCAGTTCTTCCAAAGAAAGCATAAAAATTAAAAAAAAAAAAAATTATATCCGAATAAATAAACAAATTCGTGTCATCGAATTTTACTCAGTTAACGAAAACAAATATCCGAAGCTCGTCGATCACTTACCCGAACGTTCGCTGGCAGTTTGGCGAATTAGGGGCAAAATCGGTTTTTCACATCCCCCAACTTAAGCTTCTGATGAAACACATCCTTAGTTTTATGCAAACCAAGGCCTCTGAGCTATACACCATTTCACCCAGGAAAAAAAATGATGTTACAATATTATTACCATTTTTAACTTGCAACTTCAACAGTCTCGGGCTCACCATCGCTGTAGTCGCCCCAGCGCTTTGTTGGTTCCTCGTCCGCTGCATTCGCTGCATTCGTTTCAGCAACAGTTACAAGTGATTCAACAATATTATCAGCAGCAGCATTATCAGTAGGACTTTGTTCTATAACAGATTGAGTTTGACCAACAGTTTCCACATTTGACACATTGTTGTCTTCTATTTCAGTACCGGTTTCATTAGTAACAGGTGATGGAGACTCTACTGAGCTAACAGGTGACACAACTGAGTCAACTGGTGATATTGGGTACCCCGTTTGACCAGCTGGGAACCCGTTGATGGCAAGAGGGTATCCGTTTGGAGATAGAGGATAGCCTTCGGGTGACAGGAGATAACCGTTATGAACCCATGGTTGTCCTGGGACAAACTCGGCTGCATGTGGGTTCATGATCTTTGTAGGACTTAGATGACTACCTGTTCCATCCACCACATGTTCAAATGTGGGCTTGTTACGTGGGACACGGTTTGCAGAGCGGTTGTATGCACCAGACAGGCGTGGACCGTATGGAACTCTGGCTGTTGCTGACTGGTGTGGAGAGCGACGCGCTGGGTTGACTGTCACCATTGTTGGTACGGTTACAGGTGGCGGTAGTATCCCTCCATGATCTTTTAAAGGAATAGGAAGTGACCCGAATATTGGGATGTTAGTTGGATTAAAAGGCGGCGCAGCTGCAGAAAGCTTCTTTGTATTCTCTTTCCCGTTTTCTCCATCAGTTGGCGATTTTTCTGCAGCCACTTCTTTTGCGACATCTTGACCCGACTCAGCATCCCCAACTTCATTCAGTTCATCTTTTACATCATTGTCTGCGTTCTTTGCTTCATCGGGATATTCAGTTACTGCTGATTTCAAAACTTCAGGTTCTGGATTTTCGAGTAAAGGCTTTTCAGGTACATCTTTTTCGGGCTTAGGTTCTTCAACAACTTCTGTTTCTACCTTCTTTTCATCAATGATGTCTTTTTGTTCCTCTTCTGAAGCTTGAACTGCTTCTTTATCAACTTTTTCAATGTCTGCAGTCTCAGGTTCTTTTTCAGTCTCAACCGCGGTCACAACAGAAGGATCTTTTGGTAATTTTTCAGCCACGGCCTTGACGATGGTGCCAGGTGCAGCTAAAGCAACTTCCTTATAGGAAAAATGTTTTCCAGCTTCTTTAACACTGATTGAAGTTAAAACAGGAGAACGCTTCATGGCTTGATCATTTGAAGCCGGGCTAGATGGGTTTGACTTTGGATTTGTCGCCGAACTTGGATTGGTTGGTTTTGGACTGAAGCTTTGACTTTTAACAAACTTCTTGGTAGCGTTAGGCGACGGTCCAGTGGAAGTAACAGATTCAGTAGCATTTGTCCTTGGAGATGTGAAATTCGCAACCTTTGGTCGATATTTTGATGACTGAGAAGCATTTGTGAAATTTGTATTTATTTTTGCAAGATTTGGCTTTCTAGAACTTGAAGATTTACGCGCTGCTTTAGAAAACGCTTCTTGCCATCCTTCATCTGAGTTGTCTACATCTGCAACATCACTGTATTGTTCCTTTTGGATTTGCTGCTCAGGTTGGATAATAATAGGCTTTGTATCTGCTGCATCTGTTCTGCTTTCGGATTTGATCTGTGGTTCAGATTTGATCTCTGGGACAGGTTGTTCTGGTGATAATACTTCTTCCTTTTGAAGCTCATCGGTTACAAATTCGTCGCTTTGTCCTGGCTTTGCTTTAAGCTGGATGATTGAAATACAAAAAAAAAAAAAAAAGTAAAAAACTGATAATTAGCCGTGACGAGACAAAAAAAAAAAAAAAAGGACACGCAGAAGGGTACCAGCTTTGCGCGAGCTTGTTTCTTTTGGGCTTCTCGTGCCTTCATATCCGCGTCCGGAGCTATATAATCCAACAAATCCGACACACTGATCCAAGAACATAAAAAAATTACAACTGAAACAAAATCATCTATGAAACATACTTTTGTTTATTAAAACTGAGGCCTATCTCCAAACACAGTACAAACATTTAAAAAATCCATAGGAACTCCTTTGAAAGTTTACATCTTTGACGACTAAATAACCCATAGGAGTTCTTCGTCATTTACTAAAAAACGCTTAAAGATGTAGTTAGGATAAAAGAAAAAAATGTAAAATAAGAATGTACCTTAAATGGCCTTTGCTAGATATCGATGCATCAGGCTTTGGGGTACCATTTCTTGCAGCTTCTTGTTGCTCTAAAGCTTTGGACTCGAAGTATTCAAGCCATGCAGCTGCGTCCTACAATATATTATGCATCCTAATTTAGTAAAATGAACAACTGCATACACGCATAAAGCGTCAAGAATAAAAGAAAATTATAAAACTAGAATGCAAAGTACATACTTGGGTACGAAGATCTTCAGGTCCAAGTTTAGCTTGCAGTATCTGCAAAGTCGTCTGCTCATGCTGAACGCTCAATGAGTATGCTTCCATCAACGACAGAGCAATTGCTATGGCATGATAACTAGCCGCAGTCTGGCAAAAACAATATACGTATTTAAATAAAAATTAAAAAAAAACATGACGCGTTTAGTAAAAAAACAAAATAAAACGGCATTGAGAGAGATTACTTGTATGTGGTCTGCTCCAAGTAGCCTTTGATTACATTTGAGAGCCTCATGAAGGTACCTAAGGGCGACATGGACGTTTCCCAAGCCTTCTTCCATCATTGCTACGTTGATATAGGTAGCCGCAGTATTTGGATGAGAAGGCCCACACGTCAAATGCAAAAGATACAATGCGCGGTTCACATACCTAACACAAACACAAATAGAAAAACATAAGGTTAGTTTCACCGTTTGATAAAATTGTATTGCGCAAATATTAATGAACATACTTCAAAGCTAGCTCTGTGTGTTGGAGACGATAGTAGAAAACAGCCAGGTCACCGTAGCTCTTCATTGTATCGGGATGATCAAGTCCCAATTCCCTCTCATTGATATCCAAAGCCTTTTGCTGATAAATGGTAGCCTAATAGAGAAATTCTGGTTAGAGTGGAGTGCATGAGGTAGATTTGACCCATTTACATGCAAATGGGTCAGTTTTTTTTTTTTTTTTTTTTTTTTTTGTCAAGTACTTTTCATATCATAAATAAAACAAAAACAGCCAATTACAAGTGACACGCAGGTAAACAGGTCACAAGCTGCGTCGTTACCCCCTTTTTGTATTGCAAAACCTACTCTATTGAAAATAAAAATTGGCCCTTAGCAGACGGAGAATTACTTTGCACAACCTTCTTCACGCGATCGAGCTCTTAATCATGTTATACAAGAGATTAGATTATTGCAGAAATAGTATACTTGTTGTATACCTAAATGGCACACTATTTTTGTTTGAACAATTCAATATTTTTGGACAAAAATCTTTTGGTTTAGTACAACCCGTTTCAACCCATACCAAAAAAAAAAAAAAACTACCCATTTTCCATATCGACCAAAAAGTTGAATGATCACTAATTTTAGTTGTAGTACCGAAACAATACTGGAGTTTTTTTATATGTGCTTGTACCTGATTAAAATCCCCAGTGTGATAAAGCACCACGGCCAAAAGACTATACGCTCCAGCCGTCATCCGATGATATGGACCACAGACAGATACAAGTTTTGAGAGTGCCTGCAGAAATCAGGTTAGAAATTTTGTTCAAATTAGTTAAGAGATAACTTTAATAACCAATACTATTATCAAACATAAAGCAAAAGATTATGTTGCCTTAGTTCCATAGTTGACTGCATCCTCGAGTTTGCCTTTATCCAACGACGTTTTAGATGACTCCAAAAGTGTACGCCCATCCGCCGAGGAGCATGCAACATGCTGTATAAAAATAGTTCAATATTTTTAGAAAATCTGTTGTAAATTCTTAATTCATGCTAATAACATATTGTATGTTTAAACCTTATATATAGGAACCATGCTAATAATATCCGCCTTTCTGAAAGGGGACGCCGAATCCATATCATAGTCCCTTGGAACAAGCTCAAGACCAACCTGGTAATATTAGTTTTAATAAAGTTAATATTTTGATTTATAAAATTTATAATTAATTCACTCAAAATTGTGACGTACCTTGTGGCAAATCCCTCGAAGAATGGAAAACTTGCGAAGATCAGTACGACTTTCGTTTTTCCATTGGTATGCAAATCTTTTGGACAAAAAGCATTCAACCCATTTCCATTTTAAGTCATCGTCGTTAGCAACGGGTGTTCCTAGCAATAGATTTAAGCATGATGCTATTGATCCAGCTAAATCGGAAATGTTATCAACTGCAGCGACAACTGCTTGCAAGATATGCTTATAGGATCTAACAACCATCTCATGAATACATAGTGACTGAACATGAGGAAGCTTGTCTGCAAGTTCAACCTGATACAATAGACAAGACAAAACCAATAAATGTTTGTAACGTCGTGTAGGCATACAACCCTGAAAACAGGGGTAACAATTTCGACTAAAATGTATCATCATCATCATCATCATCATCATACTCAGTTAATACCACCAATAGCAAAAGCTAAGGTAGGGTCTGAGGAGGGTAAGATGTAGACAGCCTTACCTCTACCCCGTGGGAATAGAGAGGCTGCTTCCAGTGAGACCGGCTCGATAGTGGTTTTGTATCAAGCCTTGGACATAAGGCACATAACACTTAGCAATCGGGACAAACCCGATTGGTGCATGTACCCCCTTGTCTTTTGGCTATCAACGCCACCACATGATGCATGATTATCCGTCCGTCATTTTTAACGTTATTTTCACGAAATTAGTAAAATAACGTTAAAATTAGTGCAACTTTACTTTTGCCCCCACGATGGCCATACATATATACATTATATGCGCATAGCCGTACGCGGGGCTTTTCGACTAAAACGTAAAAACCAACAAATGGGCCTTGAAGGAAGAATTACCACTCGCCCCAATGAGCACATCTGCAAACCTCGTGTGTGCATAAAATCAGTCAGTGTTCTTCCATCAACGGGCGAAAGTTCAAGAGATCCAAAATCAGCCACCTAACGAAAGATGAAAACGCAACCATCAGTCACACACTTAGAACCAAGAAAAATTCATAGATATGATAATGTATGTGATTTCAAACAAACTAACCAACTTCGGAAGTGCAGTATCATCGTAGTACTTATGCGCCATTTCAATCAACTCGTCAGGTGTCTGCAAACGCACATTAAATAGAGGCGTTTTTCGTCAACCATTGATTATAAAAAAGACATTTAAAAAACAATGGTCGAAACTAGCAAACCTTAAGGTGGAGACCAGTGTCTGATTCTTTAAGTTGCGAATAAGCTGCTTCGGAAAGCAAACTTCTCCACATCGTTTCCTTTTCTTCATCTAACGCTTTGTTGCCGCTATCATCTGATTTAATGCTTGTGGCAACTTCTTGTTCAACTTTACTACTTTTATCGTCCGACTTTTTCTTAATTTCCTTTAGTAATCCCTTACCGAGACCTTTCACCGCTGGTTCTGACTTAGCTTCTGCTGCAGTCTTAGTATCCGATTTCGTAGATGTTTGGTTTTGTAAATGTTGCACCCAACATGCTCCAAGCTCCCATCTGATAGATTTCGTGTTTTTCGATTCTTCTTCCTTCATTTTCTGCAAACTTTCCTCCAATACTTTCTTGACCAATACCTTAGCTGAGTGCAAATCATCCGAGCCAGATGGCAATGATGCGGATGACTTGTGTAATAACATTCTCAAACTGATAAAACAGTAATAAAAAGTATTTAATAACAACGAAAACTCATCGTCACTGTTGCAGAAAGTGCCTTAGGCGGCCGCCTAGGCGCTAGGCCGAGGTCTTTATAGGAATTTCACCCTAGGCGATGAATTAGGCGAAATGGGGATTAGGCGGAGTCTGGGCGGGCCTAGGCAGCCATGTTTTTTATTTATTTTTATTTTTTTTATTAAATTTCTAAGTATTTCTTAGTATTATGTGTATATATCTAAGTATTATGTGTATATATCTTAATATATTTTCAAAAAACACCTAAATTTGTGTGTGTGTGTGTGTGTGTATATATATAATACGTATAAAATACCAAAATGCCTAATTTTGCCTAATTTTCGCCTAGTCCCGACTAGTCCCTAGGCTGGACCTCACCGCCCGCCTAGCGCCTTCTGCAACCTTGCTCATCGTGTGAAGAAGTAAGTTCATAATTTATGACAAGTTGGCCTTTTCGACTGACCTGTTAACATTTAAAGCACCAGCGCCTCCTTCGGGTTGGTCCTCAATGTCAATATCTTGAGGGATGGGCTTTCCATCCCAGTTTACCTCAGCTTCGACTTTAACAACCGCCGTATAACCACAATGTCTAATAACCACTATGCCTAGAGTAGATGTATCCTGCATGATAGCGCAAGCGTTACTCAGAAATATAAACAAAAATGGTAAAAATATATCGACAGCGAATAATTTAAAATACTAACATGAACGGTTGCACTCTCGTCTGCTGTTACACCTTTAAGCAAGTTTCGTTTAGCAAGTTCCTCATGTGACAAACCAAGAACACGACTGCCATCATTTTTACCGTCAATCTTTGTGCTTGCATCCGCCACATCTCTTGTAACTCTAATAACCAAATCGCCAACTCTCTCTTCATGTAAAACTGAATTGGCGGAATCACTTGACGAACGGTTGCTACTTTCGGCAAGATTCTTAATGGCAGACACTGCTTTTAAAACCGAAACATCAACAAACAAGCAGTGAAGTAGAAAAGCTTTCCTGTCTCTAATCTGTCTTTCGTCCTGAGTTTTACAAGGCATTGCGGCTAAAATAGCGAACTCTTTCGCCCATGGTCTATGATCATGTTTACCATCTCTTCCTTGTCCACCACCATCTCCTCCCCAATTTTCGTCTTCTACAGGAAGCGGTGGAAAAAGCGATGGATTGTCAGCAACAACTGGCGGTACAGCCCAAGTGTTTGCACGAAAACCGTATGGAAGATTTCCAAACTGAGACAAGAAACATACATTAATTCCCTAAACTTTCACTCAAAATTTGTTTATTAAAATGAAAGGTGTGGCGGCACAGCTAACAGCCTGTCTACCTGTTTTAATGTAATTTGACAGTCATTGAAGAATTATGTTAATATTAAACTGATTAGTAATAGAACTTACTTTATTGTGCTCAATGAAGGCTTTCATGAGAGCTTTGTATGCCTGCAGTTAAACACATTTGTAAAACACTTAACAAAACTAATCTCAAAACAGTCGAAATTCGGGATTATGTATGCTTACACTATCAAAGGTCCTACTAATCTGCTGCAAGAGACCAACTAAAGAATGACTGCATAAATTTCGCTTTCCGGAAGGATAGAATCCTTCTCTAGAGGCAACAATTGTCATTGGCTTCCCGCTACAAACGCGTACCTGCAAATGAAACAATTAGGCATCCATAAAACTTGGTTTAATCCTGTAATAATGTAACATACATTTTGATAGCAAGTAAACAAAATTCAATGAGATTCTCACATCAATTTGGAAGAAATCATCATCTGTTTTGTCTTCAAGGAATGGACGAGCAGATTTCCTTATGTCTGCAACACAAACACACAAACTATAACCACTCATTGGATTCAAATCATCATCATGTAGTGTCGCATTGCAAATTCGCATTTACTTCAATCAATCTACAATTGATTTGATGAAAATTCAACTGTACAAAAACCATGGTTGCAAAAGTTGCTGAGCGCTCCCAGGTCGGTCGACTGGAGAGTTGCGAGTACTGGGCCTAGGCGGAAAGTAGTCGCAGAGTACTCAGACATGGTAACTTGTATAAAATAAATAAATTTTTGAAAATTACATATATTCCAAGTATCTTAATTTTGCAAATATTTATAACAATTTTAATATAAATAAAAAAGATACATATTCAAATACGATTTTTTTTGCATTTATAGGTGAAAAGATACATAAGAGCTCTTTTAAGTGTTTCATGCAAAAAAATTATGTTTATGGATTCAATCAGCAATCTTCAACAAAGGTAGCTGAAGATTGCTGATTGAATCAGCGAACTTCAACAAATTTAAGCGAATTATGTTGAAGATGGTGAAATGGATAAGCGAATTACGTTGAAGATTGCTGATTGAATCAGCGAACTTCAAGCAATTTTGTTGTAGTTCGCTGATTCAATCAGCGAACTACCTATTTCCACAATTTTATCCATGAAACAATCAAAATCACTCTTCCATTTTCAAAATCACCTAAAATGCAAAAACTTCTTCAAATACTAAATATTTCCAAAATTTGATAATCATTAATTAATATTATACACATATAAATTATGTTTTATTTTCAGTCAAACTCGTGCCGAGTTGACCGACTAAATCCAATTCTAGCAGAGGTTGACCGTCTTTGACTAATTATGACTGATTAGGCGGAGTTGAAGAAAATCATATCGACACCGTACATGTAGAGATTACTCAAAACCTAATTGATAAATTAACACAAACTTAAAACAACAACATACATTGAATCGGAGGCGTGAGGTGAGAGAACGAGAAGAAGTCATAGAACTGTCCGAGCCGCGGCGGAGGATAAATCTCCGCCATCGGATCACCTTTCTCCGACTGATCTGAACCGATAGCACCTTCCGTTTTCGGCTTTTTCTCCTGACCGGACTCTTCATCGCTCGAACCGGGTCTGTTAACCGTCGATCGACCGGTCTTCGGAGTGGTGGTTGAACCACCGAACGCGGTGGTGCAAGCGACGATATCCAGCAGTCGTCTGACGTGTGCGACGGCGAGATCGTCGGTGTAATCCTCTGCATGGAAAATTCAACGTTATGTTTCATGTTAGTCCTTTAAGTTATAAAAGTTGTCAATTTAGCCCCTTAAGTTTTGAAAGTTGACATTTTAGCCCCTTGAGTTTTGAAAGTTGTGATTTTAGCCTCTTAAGGTTTGAAAGTTGTCAGTTTAGTCCCTGAAAAGTGAAAAGTTTAAGTGGGAAGCTCACCTTCGACAACGGTTATGTGGCATGGTTTAAGAGAGGCGATTTCGACCGTGTCTTTTAGCCTTGGTCCACGCACCTGTCAATTTGTCAAATAACTTTATGAATGTTTTCTTTAAAAATAAATGTTTTTGAATTAATTATATAATATGGTTTATATTATTCATATGTATTACTATTTTAGTATATGTTTTCAATAACTTTATCAATGAAGCTGATGACGTGGAGCTGGGATAACTTTATCAATGAAGCTCTATTCCATACCAGATAGTCTTAGTCTCGAACTTTAAAAAAAATGTATTTCATATATTTTGGTATATATTTTCAATGTTAGTGGTGGAGTGATGGAGAGGCCTTATGTTCACTTAGGTGATCATGGGTTCAATTTCCACTTCCAACATTTATGGTTTGGTATCCGGGTGAAGATCGAATACGGGTGGCGCCGGTTCGAATCTGACGGGCGACGAGGTTTTACCGAGTTCTATAACACTGTCGTGCCTTCGGGCGGGTGGTGCTCGGGTTTCCGCGCATCGGGAGAAGGCGGGGGCTGCTGGAGGTCGAGTAGTCGATTCTTGAGCACGACGCCCCGCAAGAGTGGTTGCCACACAGTTGTTCGCCGATAAAAAAAGTACATATTGTAATTGGGAGCAATTTAAGACATTTATAGTTTCCAATGATTTGCAGCATTGAAATCACCAACTATATTATAGGGTCAAACAAATGTACATGGACTAAGTTTTTTTTTTTTTTTTTTTTTTTTTTTTTTTTTTTTTTTTATAACAATAATATATATGATATGTGCTACCGACGTATGCATTAATATGACATGGATTTTATCCTATTTAAATAAATAAAATGCAAGTTTAACAATACATACATCGGGACCATTGTTCAATAAGCATATATATGTGTTCTAATCGGGAACAATTCGATTTCCAAAAGTTGTGGCCGTAAATGCACTAAGAGGAAGAGAGGTTCACCCTTATCACTTGCCACTTAATTGTTCCAAAAAATGGATAAAGGGTTTTTTTTTTATATCTATATCAAGAGTTTATAAAAATACTAATCATATTGTCAGAGTTTACAAATATTTGTATAATGGTCAAAATTTTATAAATATTATAATAAAAAAATAATAATTCGTAGATTCATACAACTATTTTTTCTAAAATATAGTTGTTATTATTATTATTGTCATTATTATTAATATTATTATTATTATTATTATTATTATTATTATTATTATTATTATTATTATTATTATTATTATTATTATTACTACATAGATACAAATTAAAAAAAAAAAAAAAAAAAAGACTTGTTTAGAAAAGGGTAACTTTTTGTATCTAAATTTGTTTGATGGGTTAGTGGACCCTACACTGTTTTCCTAGACCTACCACATGGCTCTAACGGTCTGACCAGAAAGACCTTAATCAATCCCCAAACTTGACTTATGAAACGTTTCACGAACGGGATTTTTTTTATTGTTAAAAAAAACTGTTTTTTTTTTTTTTTTTTTCAAATAAACACCAATACTAGGTCGTTCTCGTTTTTATTTTAAATTAATTTTTTCGTACATTATGACCCAAATTTTAGAATTATTAGTGACATTAATTCCTGACTTTATATTAAATGATTGTACTCCAAAATACTACTTGTAACAAAATAAATTCCACGACCTGTCTCCAAACCTTCTCCTTCGACGCCACACCATGACTTTTTGTTATGCTGCGTCATCGGGACCACTTGATTTCGCGTTTTGGTACTTGATGTTTCACGTTAAACTTTAACGTATTTACTATGATAAAAAAACGCATTGTCAAAACAAGCATACTATCGTTTTCAATATTCATCGACTTGCTCCCAATGAATTGAGTTCATTTACGTGTCTCGCTTATCTTATTTTGTTTAACATTAAACCATATGTACTGACTCAAAAAAAACATTTTTAAATTTTAAGTTAAATTTTATTTGTTTTTAACTTACCTCGTGTGACAAGGAGTAGTTGGTCAAGTGACAACCCTCCACATGGACAGCTAAAAGCTTGCGAACATCTAAAATCTTGTCCGTTGATATTCCCTATCATCAAACATATAAAAACGAGTCAAACCAATCACCATAGCTCAATAACTTTACTTGGTATCTCATTATAAAACTTTTTAGACCTATCTCTTAAAACCAGTTCGAATCTAGAAATTAATTTCAGTAGTAACGTTTTTCATTTTTTTCATTTTAGTAGTAACGTTTTCCAAATATCGTAAAAAAACAAATTTTCCACTAATTTTTCACTACGCACGCGAAGTTGAGTGGCAATGGACGTAACACCTAGCTTCAAGCTAGGTCCGCGCCTGACTTTACAACTCGTATACCTTTAACGTCACTTGTGATTCTTCTGGCGTTTCCAACCCGATTTCAATAACTGTCGGTAACACTATAACAAAATTAAACAAATATTAGAAAAACCATTGAAAACCAAGAAAATAGCCATCATGCATATCTCACGTGAACAATAGTCGCTACACGTAAATAAAATGTAGGCATGTTTTATGGTTGCTATAGTTAATACCAGAACTCACAATTTTAGCATGTGTGTTCTAAATTACAATAAAATATTAAAAAAACAATAAATTCAAATTAAATTTATTGTTTTTCTAATAATTAATGACATCACAAATTCTTAATTTTAATTCAAATGCGAATAATTTAGAATTATCAGTGTAAAAAAGTAACATTTGCCGTTAAAAAAAACAAGTGAACATTCGTCATTGTTGTTTCATGAAATAACAAACATTCTTACTATTCGAATTCGATTGAATTCATTTATAATTCGAATGCGGGTACATCTTCTTCAACCTTAATATCGATAAAAGAATCCGAAAACATAAGCCAGAAACGTACCTTTCTCTTCTTTCTTCTTCTTTTCGCCTTTCGGCTTATGAGGCTTTCCTTTGCTAGCTTTAGGAGCCATTAGAATCAAGAATTAGAATACCCGCAATGCGAAAGAGCTAACTAACCGATTCGGGAGCTTATAACTGAGGTAGAATATGTTGAATAATGATAGGAGAGTTGGTGCAACAAAAACAGAGAAATGGAGAAATGGGTTGGAGAAAGAGTGTGTGTGTGTATGTAATAATAATAAGAATAATAATAATAATAATAATAATAATAAGAAAGGAGAGAAGATAGGATAAGGTAACGAAGAGGGAGGAGATGAAGACGGGATGGAAATAGGAGACGAGGAAGGAGTGAGGGAGGGAAGATAGGATAAGGTAACTCAATTGGCTTTGGCTCCTTCTAAAAGATTAGTACACAAGTGTGATGATTTTAGGCCTCTAGTTTTACTTTCCTTATTTTCTATCTTGATGATAAACAACTAGTTAGTTTCTTGATGTAAATAGTGTACTTGTTTAAAAAAAAAATATAAGTATTTATTTAACTAGTGGCGTGTAGTGGCGTGACTTGAAATTTTTTTGGTCGGGTCAGGTTGGGTTATAATAGAATTTTATATGTGTTTTGTTTATTTGAAGGTTAAGGTATACGAAAGTGAAGACGGGAGATATGTTTGTTAAGCAAAACTTGATCGATTTGATTGTTAATATAGTCTTGGATTTAGGTGTCAATTGTGTTGGATTGACGTGTTAAATTGAAAACCCTGTATAGGTTTATGTATTTATTTGTGTTGAAACATCAAGTTCGATTTGGAACCCATATAAGCATATAGGTTGAGCATCATTTATGTTAGCTAATTGTCTAAATGAGTTACAAGTGTAATCAAGTTGTAAACAAATTAAACAAGTTACGACTTAACTGGTTGTAGAACATGTCTTAATGAAATGAATTAAAAGGATGTAAAGAGTTTAAGCTTATATATATTATTACTTTTTTATTTAATTTAACATTGGTTGACGTGTTTAATTAAATGAGTTTAATGGCAAACTCAAACATGACTCGTGTACATGCCAATCTATTTTACTAAATTTATTAAACGGGGTAGATACGAAAAAATATATAGTTATGTTTAGGGGTGTTCAGAAAACCGCAAATCAAATAAAAACCAAAAACCGAACCGTAACCGTAACCGAAAAAAACAATCCGAACAACGAATTTGGTATTTGGTTTGGTTTTAACCGAAACCGAATTGCTTATTCGGTGTTTGGTTTGGTTTTTGATTCTACATTTTTTTTATTTGGTTTATTTGGTTTATTTAGATAACCGAATAAACCGGTAAAATAATTAATTATTAAATAAAAATAATAATATTTAATAACTCATATGTAATATATAAGCCCAAAATATTAAACCCAACCCAAAATAAATAAACCCACCAATTTATAGAGGTAATAATCTTAGTATAAACTAGTAAACTAGGGTTCATTTTACTATTTCTAATTTTTATAATGTTTCTGTTTGCGTAGTTTGATATTTTGGTTTATATTTATTGCAAACTTTCTTTTCGGATTTTGGAACATATAGGTATATAAGTTAGAGAAAAAAAACTTCGTTTCAATTTGGTTTGTTTGGTTTTCATATTCCTAATTTGGTTTGGTTTGGTTTTTGGTTTGAGGTACAAAATTTTGAAAACCGAATAAACCAAATAAACCGTGGACCGAACCGATGAACACCCCTAGTTATGTTTATCTTGTTTTTTTTTTCTGAGTTTTTTGTATAATAATATTTCTAAAGTTTTATATGATAGTAATAATTCTTATAAAAAAAAAATTTTCTTATAAAAACAATCTTGAATCTTCATTTGGTTTGGATATCTGTGTTTCAAAAGCCATTTTATAATATTGATAAATAAAATTAGATAAATAGAGGAAATGATTAAGATGGCATTTCTTATCTTTCTCTTCGATTTTGTGTGCTTCAAATAATAGATTATGACTATCAGAAGGCCCCAGGCCCAAACCATGTGAAAACGGATAATAGAATGGCTCAAACTATTTGAAAATGGACATAACATCAAAAGTGTCATAAACATAGAAAAAAGTTGCATCCAAGTCCTTTTTTATCTTTTTCTTAAAAATATATAATTACTAATATGCTTTTAACAAACAATATATATTTTTAAATAAAAATAGGGACCTCCTTTGGTATTTCTTAGAGCATGTGTAGTGGAAAAACAAGTTAGCGCCCTTCCTTTCTGTTTCATTGGTGGAAAGAAAATGGCCCATTTTCCAAGTTAATTTGTTGTTAAAATTTTAACGCTCTAAAGCAAAATTGGAGTTTTTAGCACCTGATAAAGCCCATGTGTTTTGGTGTGGGGGCGCAAAATTGGGTGTTTAGCGCCTGATAAAGCTCCACTATGGGTGGTCTTAATAAATTTTGTTTTTGACTACCACGCATACAATATACCATTGGCGAACGATAACGGGGGCCGGGGCACCGTTTCTTGGCATAGCGGTGTGAGTTTGCGATTTTCGTAGGTAATTTTTATATGAATTGAGTCTAGGCCCACCGATTTGATCTTCCCAGCCCTCACCGATATGAAAAAATTTGGGTATCGTGATTTTCAGCCCCCACCACTATTTTTTTCAAGCTTCGCCACTGCAATATACTTGATCAATCTTAAAGTTTGTCTTTGAAGAAAAAATAAAATATTACGACATATTTAGGTCAGTAACAATTGAGAAAAGATTCAAATACATAGTCTCTAAAAAATGTGAAGTCTTGGGAAGGGTAACAAATGGACTCCGATTGAACGCATTCTACCGTCATTAGAACCGTTTCATCAAACTCTTTGATCTTAGATTTTATGTTTTCACTTTTAGATATTAATCTTCTAGATTTTAAAATTTTTGTTAGATCATTGTGTCTTTTTTTTTCGTCATTGTGTTTTCCTACGACTCGTTGAGACTTTTTTCCATAGGCATTGTGTTATATTTTATGATTTATTGTGTTTTTTGTATCATAGTCATCTTTCTTATTTATTTTACCACGTATAGTGGCGTATCCAGGACGGATTTTCAGGGGGTTCCTTTCGTAGATTTTCACTAATTTTTTAAAAATTTCCACTAAATTTTTCATTTTTTTCGAAACCCCCTAAAACCCCTGTATCCGCCCTGATCACTTATATGACAACTTAACCTGTTACCAATATAGTAATCGTGGATGGCTTAGCAAACTAGGGAATTATTAATATAACAATTCTCATCAATCTTATGAACAGTATACGAATAGGACAAATTTTTCAAGGTATTTACAGTTATGCCATTAGTTCAAATTATTATTATATAGGTTTTTTTTTGTCTTTTGTAAGTTTTGTCTTTATATGTTTTTTTTATCTTTATAAGGTATTTACAGTTATGCCATTAGTTCAAATTATTATTATATAGGTTTTTTTTGTCTTTTGTAAGTTTTGTCTTTATATGTTTTTTTATCTTTATATGTAGTAGGCTTAGAAATAGGTTAGGAATATTTGTTCAACCGGATATACCGGACGGTTCAACCGGTTGTACCGGACAGTTCAACCGGTTGAACATATGTAGTAAGCTTAGAAATAGGTTAGGAATATTGGTTCAACCGGCCATACCGGACGGTTAAACCGTGTATGTCGGGTGGTTCAACCGGTTGTATTAGGTGATTCAACCGGTTTAATCGGCCGGTATGAATGGTTAGGAATATTGGTTTAACCGGTCATACCGGACGGTTCAACCGGGTTTGTCGGATGGCTAAACCGGTTGTACCAGGTGGTTCAACCGAACCGTCGCAATACGTGAGATTGGTTCGTATAAATTTTGTTAAAATCGGTTTGCCCCGCAGCAAAGCGCGGGTGTTAAACCTAGTTAGGACTATGTAACATTCAAGGTCTGAACTCTGAACAACCTAATCAAAACTCTTTTTAAAAAACTGGCCCAAAACGATGAGCGGCCCAATTGAGGACCTATACAGCTATACGTCTAGCTATACCCGATAAAATAGACTTAAAACAATTAATTTGGCTAGTTTGAATTCTTTGAACCTTTAATATGTTTTTTTTCCCCAATTCAAATATCTAGTAAACTTTGAACCAGTAAATGCTGAACCAATAAGTGATTTTGCAACCAAAAAAATGCATACTACCTGGTAGGAGACTGGACTCTCCTTTGGAGAGGCCCGGGTTCGATCTCCACGGGAAACATTTGTTGGACAAAGGCAATGAAGGTGATGAGTCTTGGCCCATTGTGGTCATGATTCGATCCTGAGCCACCCTCGGTTTTAATCCGTCTGTCACTCTACCGATCGGTTCGTGTGGAGGCGGTACGGTTTCCGGGAGGACGCCATTAAGACCAAGTTTGATACTCTAAGGACGCGGGCCCGATTCAAACAACGTAAGTTCCGAGGGGCAGACCTTGGTCTAGGCTACTGTCAGGGCAGTGTGAAAACGATCGTCTGCTGTCGTAATTAGCAGTAAAAAAAAACTTAGGAAAAAATACATTAAAGGATCAAAGTTTAATATATTTTTTTTTGTTATGTTTAATACTTGTAGAACAACATAATTGAAGAATGAACATAATCAAGTTAAAAGTTTATACTTGATTTAACACCACATATTGCCTCTGTCAGCACAATCACCACCTTTGCCTACCCACCACCTCTACTGCCA
The DNA here is from genome assembly GCA_028751855.1 of Ambrosia trifida. Lineage (NCBI taxonomy): Eukaryota > Viridiplantae > Streptophyta > Magnoliopsida > Asterales > Asteraceae > Ambrosia > Ambrosia trifida. The sequence continues at coordinate 71,404,868 of CM054132.1, forward strand.
CCATAACACTGGCTACTGAACAAAGTTGTCGCCTTCACATTCGTTGTCACCACCTCTGCTGCCACTTCATCTACGGGTTGCCGCCACCACTCCCTCAACCACATGCCACAATTCCCATTGAAACAAATATAGGAGGCAATTTTGTTTTGACTTGAACTCATTTAACATGTTGATAGGTACTGAATTTATGAAGATTAAAATAGGCTAGATTTTATTAGAAACAAAGGATAGTGGCCCGATTCGAGAGGGGCACGGTCTCTGATTACAAGAACATGGAAATCAAAAAACAATCTGAATGCCTGATAATGAAAAACTAGCCTCTTATTTATACTATTAAAATACTAGAATTAAGGCCAGAAATCTATGCCCTAATTTCCTGCAGAATCATTAATTCAGTTGACCGTTGACTGTATAAAATCCTCCGGTGATTTGACTAAGAGGATTCAGCCAGTTTCCAAAGATAGAATTCATTTGACCCATTTTTGCAGCTGTGACTTTATTCTTCTTTCTTGAATACACTTTCAGTGGTGGACCCTTATCATTACTTCCCTCCCGCTAAAACGTCTTGTCCTCAAGGCGAAATGCAGGAAATTACTCAGCCACTAGATCATAGGTTTCCCATGTAGACTCTTCTATAGGTAGATTACACCATGAAACGAACAATTCTAGGACAGGTTGGCCCGCTTCATAGACCCATCGATGAGTGATGACCGAGTTAGCTTAGAGATCAATTTCCCAGTCTTTGATGATGGGTAATGGGGTAATTGGTACGGACGAGAAAGATCCATGCACAGGTTTAAGCATCGAAACGTGAAATATCGGGTGGATTCTTGCTTCGGGTGGTAGTTCCGATTCATAAGCGACTGGGCCAACTGCTCGTTTAATACGATATGGCCCAAAAAAACCTTGGAAATAACTTCTCATATCGACGTTTAGCCAAAGTCTTTTGGCGATATAGTTGAATCTTCAAGAATGCGTAATCACCCACCTGGAATGTGAGTTCCCGTCGTTTCTGAGTACTAACTATTGTTCCAGCTCTGTGTTTTTTGTTTCTCCTGCGACATAGGGGAACAATGAAGGAGGTTCCCGGCCATACACAACAGAGAATGGGGTGGTGCCGATGGCAGTGTGGTAGTCGGTGTTACATGAGTACTCAGCCCATGGTAAGTATGCACTCCATTTGGTTGGTTGTTCACTAGCAAAGCAACATAAGCAAGCTTCTAAGCAGTGATTCAGAACTTCGGTTTGACCGTCTGTTTGTGGGTGGTAACTTGTACTCAACTTTAATTTTGTCTGGCTTAATCGGAACATTTCTTGCCAAAAGTTGCTGAGGAAGACAACATCTCGATCAGAAACGATGGATTGGGGGAAGCCATGCAACCTGACTATTTCCTTACAAAAAACCCCCGCTACTCCTTTAGCCGTATAAGGATGGGATAAGCAAATGAAGTGGGCATATTTACTTAAATGATCCACTACAACTAAAATAGTATCGAAACGTCCATATGGCGGTAAACCAACAATAAAGTCCATGGAAACATCCTCCCAAATCTGATTGGGAATGGGTAGGGGTTGAAGTAATCCCGCGGGAGCCAAGGTCTGGTACTTCTGTTGCTAACATATTACACATTGCTGGACAAACTCCCTGGTATCCTGTTTCATCGTTAGGCAATAGTAACGAGAAGTAAGTCGTTTGTAGGTTTTTAAAAAACCTCCATGACCACCGATTGGGGTGTCATGTGCTTCTTGTAACAGCTTGAGTCTGAGATCGTGTATCTCAGGGATCACCATCCGTCCATTATGAAACAAAATTTGATCCACCAGCGAGAAATCCGAAACGGATGAAGGATCTTTTTGTAACTTCTTGATCAAATTGCTGGTGAATGGATCAGTTTGCAACCCTGTTTTGATATCAGCTACATCAACACAAAAAGGGATGATAAGTGTTAATAATTCTCCTGAGTGGGGTCGGCGAGACAAGGCATCTGCCCCCTTGTTCTCTTTCCCAGCCTTGTGAACAATTGAAAAATCATAAGGCATGAGTTTTAACAAAAGCCTTTGCTGCTCTGTAGTGGTGATGCGTTGTTCTAATAAGAACTTAAGGGTATCGGTGCGGATGATAAAGTGCCGACCAAGCAAATAATGGCTCCATTTTTGGACTGCGAGGACTAGTGCCAATAGCTCCCTGTCATAAGCCGATTTAATTCGGTTATATGGGGAGAATCCCTTGCTGAAATAGGCCACGGGATGGTCCTCTTGTGATAGTGTCGCCCCTACTCCATCTGATGATGCATCACACTCTATAACAAAGGTTTTAGAGAAATCTGGCAGCCTCAAAACTAGGGTAGTTAGTAGCGCCTGTTTCAAGTTATTAAAGGCCCTAAGGGCTGCCTCCGACCAGGTAAACCCATCCTTCTTGGTTAAATCAATAAGCGGCCGGGCTACAAGTCCATAATTACAAACAAAACGCCTATAATACCTGGTTAGTCCGAGAAAACCCCTTACCTGTTTTACTGTTGAGGGTATGGGCCACGACTTCATGGCTGAAATATTTTCTTCTTCCACACTAACCCCTTCCGAACTAATTACATGACCCAAAAACAACACTCTTTCTTGCCCAAAGCAGCACTTGGAAAATTTGGCAAAAAATTGATTGTCATAGAGTAATTTTAAGGCCTGTGCTAGATGGGACTTGTGTTGCTCCATACTTGAGCTGTAAATTAATATGTCATCAAAGAACACAAGTATAAAACGTCGTAAATAAGGACGAAACAAATCGTTCATAACAGCCTGAAATGCAGAAGGAGCATTAGTTAAACCAAACAAAATAACCTTAAATTCGTAGTGACCCGAATGGGTCCTAAAAGCTGTTTTTTCGACATCCGGTGCTGACACTCTGATTTGATAATACCCTGAATGCAAATCATGTTTTGAAAATACCCTTACCCCATATAATTCATCCAGTAACTCGTCAATGTTAGGTATAGGATATTTGTCAGCTATAGTTATTTTGTTCAGGGCCCGGTAATCGATGCACGTTCGCCACGTGTTGTCCTTCTTCACCAGTGTGACAACCTGCACCCTTCACTTTTCATAAATGTGCATAATTGGTTCCTCAACTATTTCAAAATTTTCATTTTTAACCCTCGTATTTTAATAGGACCAAAATTCACAATTTAATAAAACTTATAATTTTTATAAGTAAAAGTATGCACGTTTTATACTCACATCTACACCCGAGCACGTATGTTTCGGACCTTGATACTCAAAGCCCTTAATTTTCGGTCCTAAAACAACTTAGAAACAGAAGGAAACAAGTCTAGAACTTAAAATTGATTAAATTAGAAAAATTATTTATTTATTTATTTATTTTTTTGCTCTCGCGGTCCGCGAAGACAGTCAAACAGTCAAAGTCCTAGTCAAATTCCTAGTCAAAGTCCTAGTCAAATTCCTAGTCAAAATCCTAGTCAAAGTCCTAGTCAAATAGTCAATTCATCTTAAAACCTTACTTTATTGTGTTGACCAATTTTAAAGACTAATTAAATCCAAAACTAGTATAAAAACCCACCTATGACCCATTACACTTTGCACCTCTAAATCGATTGTTTCAATTCGATTAAACTCTCCCTCATACCTTTCTTCTAGAGTATATTACTTCTACATTTGAAGCTTTGATTATAAGCTCTTGTAATTGGCGAATTGGATGCTTGATATTTTTTCCTATTCGGTTTCTTTTCTTCTAAATTGGACTAGTTTCGTTGTTGAATCTTTGGATTGCTCGCATTTTCACGCTCGCTTAGTCATCTAGTCATTTGGCGAAAGTGAGTATTTCCTATCCCCTTTTTGCCTTTATTCATTTTTGGGGTGATACATGTACACTTATACAAATTACAAATACAAGTTCACATTTTTACAATACAATTCTAGTACTATGTGCATTTGCTTACAAACGTGCTTTATGCTTAGACATTACATGTAGAATACATTTGTACTTAGTGAAATCATTAACATTGTACAAGCCGACCTTAACATTGGATAGCGCTATTGGATTGACAAACCGCCTAGGTTGATTCTCCCCCTTTTTCATCGGAGAATCCATGGTCATTGTTAAGTTATTATCCAATTATTTGGATAAGTACATAGCCGTTCATTAAGTACATTATACAGTCACAGGATTGATTTCGCTCATTTGTATGATACATAGTTTACATAAATGCACTGTAGCTTTGCACTTGAATTGTATAACGTTTTCCAATTTACTATATGTATTAAATCTAGGATTGCTCACCAACATTTCATATGTTGACAAAACTTATTTTGTACATGTTTCAGGTGCAGTTTGATTTTACTACTATAGCATTGGATTTTAGTGCTTGCTTTTATTAAGTTATTTCAAATTTCATGTTTCGTTCAGACTTTTGTATTTTTCCTATTTCATCTATGTAAGACAATTTAAATTATTCAATAATATATTTACATTTTAGTACCATGTGCTTTTGAACAATCATCACTACGTGACACCTCGATGATTCCGCCATCGGTTGGGGTGTTACAGATTGGTATCAGAGCCATGGTTATAGGGAATTAGGTTATTAGAATGCCTTTTAGCCTAGTCTATAACTAAGCTTACTTTCACGAGTCCTCTCATTTATATTTCTCTTATTTCTTATATTTTCTTTCAAGATATTTTCGTTGTGATTATTTCTCGTTATTCTTTCGATATTTTGCTTGGCGAAGAAGAGACTCATATTTCACAAACGAAACGGTATCATCAAGTTAGGAGTGGTATCCATACCTTGGTGATTAGTTTCACTCATCTATATGTTATTTATCTTAGGAATATATATTTGAGATAGGAGTGACATCCACACCTCAAAGAGTATTTCTTTCAAAAAGGAACTTAACCACTAAGCTGGGAGTGATATCCTTACCTTAGTGATTGGTTTCATTCCACAATCGTTTTCAATTTTGAAATACATCTTTGAGTTAGGAGTGAAATCCAAATCTCAAGGATCTATTTTTGCATCTCGTTTTAATCTCGCTAAAGTTTTGGAATTGACTAGTGACGGGGCACGTGCAATCTGGAAGGGTGAGCACCTGTATCCTGAGTATTCTGTCTAGGCCTGGTATTTCGTATAAATCCCAATCAGACGAGGGACCCGTATACCTACTTGGGAACTCTTGGGATGATCATTCACTTATAGGCTAAAGTACGCCCCCACAAGTCACTAGGAAATTTCAAATACTTGAGTTGGTCAAAGTTTCCTATAGAAACAATTCCAATGTTTTATATCATTGATATTTACGTTTGTTTATCATTTGAAGATTCCATTTAATCACTTGATGTTTCATATGCCATTATTCATTGATCATTCGGTTTTGAATCCTTTACCGTCATTACTAAAACTTTTGTTCAATATATTATCGCATTAAAGCTTACACTTTTTCATTTATGCTCATGATTTTTACATTATAAGGTATTACTCGTTTTGCGTTAAAACATTTTTACCCACAACTTAAGCTTTAAACTCTGTGTTTAACTTTGATCACATCCTGATTTTAGGAATGTTGCGTCATCATACAGTTAAAAATGAACATGGTTTTTCCAAACTTATTATTTCAACCTGTTTTATACATTCATGTTTACAAACTTACTTGATCGAAGTCACAGTATATCCTCGTATACCTAATACTAATATTGTTGCACCCAGTCTCCTAAGCCATAGCCAACTACCATTAGTTAGAACTTCTTAGTCACACTAAACTCATACATAAATGCCTACCTACACGATACGCACTAGTACACTACTCTCTAAAACGATTAATTTGACAACTTATTCTATAAGTCTATTCACAAAGCCTATTCGCCAAATTAGAACACACTTTTCATACACCTTGTGCCTTGAAACAAATAGCCCGCTATGAGCCCAAAGAGATGCCTTAACGATCATGAAAATAAATGATCTTTCAATGTATAAATTTCGTAAAAGTTTGAAAATTTAAAAGGTTTCAAGTTTACCCAGTCTTAACGGGTAACACTTCGATTTTCTCAACATTTCATAACAATTAAAAATTTCCGACTTTTCAACCCACAAGTTAAAGAAATGTTTAAATACAGAAAATTTTATTTTCCAAAATTCGTCAAGGCATCTGGGATCATTCACAACCTTCACATCATTTTAAATCTTGGTCTTTCGAAACACATTAGATTTACATACACTTCATGAAATGGTTTCATCTTACATTTTATAAACTTGCATTGCATATTTTACAAATCAAATGTAAAACTGCATGTTTTCATATAACGTATCCAATATATGTTTTCGGGAGAAATTTGCAACTAATAATATACCTTATAACACTTTTCAAACTCGACTTCTCGTAAACACATGAAAATGTGTACCTACGAAATCTTTTCAAGTGAACATGTTTTGAACATAAAACATTCTTCGATTTCCAAAAAGTTATCCTCATACCAGTAGACTATACGTCTGTTCTGCGCACTTTCATTTACAGTAAATTTCATTATTTTTTACACCATTCTATTTATAGTTACGTTCGTACATTATCTTATTATTTTTGTATTATTCTTTTGTTGGTAGTTATTTTCACGCGTTATTCACAACTATTCTCGCACTAGTTATTAGTAGTTATTCTTACAACACTAGTTTTGAGCATTAATTTCACTCGTTTACTTTCATTTTGTGAAAATTGTGCGATTTACTCGATTTACGTTATGCTATTCTTTCAATCGAAATTTTATGCTATACTTATATACTAACATGAATGCATATTTGGTATGCATATTTTTTTTGTTGTGAGCAAAACCCTGTTATACTTTACATTATTTTGTTCATCATCATGGCCAACGAACATACTAATTGATAGCTCGTATGAGATCTAAGCCAGTTCCCATGTACGACTCGGTTTCGAGTATTCCTCTAACCCGAGGGGAACGGTGTAATCCTCAGAGTTTATCAATATGGTTGTTTAGAGCCCAATGATGTGAACAAAAATTTACCGGTTAAGGGTGAACCCGAAAGGTGAAGAACCCCTAATCATGTCTTATACTTACACATTAATCTCATTACGGTTAAAAGGTGAACCTGTAAGGGGAAGAACCTATAACCGCATCTTATACTTGTGCAGTATCTACTACTTAACAGATTTTGGTTGCACGCATTGTTTCTTGTATTACTTATGTTAGTGTTATGGAAAAGCATAGCACCCCAGTGTAAGGTAAATCGATGATTACGGTCCGGAACGCAATCATGGGTTTATAGGTACATGGGGGGTGGTGTGTGATTCTACGTAGGCTATTGGTAGACAATCAGTATGAGTCCAAAGTATCAGTAGTGTGGTGGGTTAGCTGCGGTACACCCTATATATAAGCACGAGCGATACTACGGGAGCGGACTAGGAGTCTGACCAAGAACCTACCCATTACTATCTCTTTATTAGATCGTTGACCAATAACTAGCATTTTCGATAAGAATGTTCTTACACGAGCTTCAATTCGACTTCCTAGCGTCTTTCTCTGGACCATCCACACAGAAAACACAAACTTTGTATACTCTTACACTATCTGTTAGTCGAAATCCTGTTACATGTCCTTAATAAAGTTCAGTCAGAAACTTCTCTAAAGTAAGGGAAGCTACTATAACACTGCCCTGCCCTAACCAGTTACATACTTTTCCCAAACCTTACTCATTATAAACTCTTAATTCTCTAACCTTGGGTCAAACTTTAAGGATTTTCAAACTTTTATTTTGGGTATTAAACAACTACTTCAAACTTTGTCAACTCATGGCAAATGCATTTCTTAAAATCTACTTGCCTTTTTACAAATGTCTTTTGTTTCATGGAAACCTTCACTTGAAAGTAATTTCGGGACGAAATTTTCTAAAGTAGGGGAGACTGTGACAACCTGCACCCTTCACTTTTCATAAATGTGCATAATTGGTTCCTCAACTATTTCAAAATTTTCATTTTTAACCCTCGTATTTTAATAGGACCAAAATTCACAATTTAATAAAACTTATAATTTTTATAAGTAAAAGTATGCACGTTTTATACTCACATCTACACCCGAGCACGTATGTTTTGGACCTTGATACTCAAAGCCCTTAATTTTCGGTCCTAAAACAACTTAGAAACAGAAGGAAACAAGTCTAGAACTTAAAATTGATTAAATTAGAAAAATTATTTATTTATTTATTTATTTTTTTGCTCTCGCGGTCCGCGAAGACAGTCAAACAGTCAAAGTCCTAGTCAAATTCCTAGTCAAAGTCCTAGTCAAATTCCTAGTCAAAATCCTAGTCAAAGTCCTAGTCAAATAGTCAATTCATCTTAAAACCTTACTTTATTGTGTTGACCAATTTTAAAGACTAATTAAATCCAAAACTAGTATAAAAACCCACCTATGACCCATTACACTTTGCACCTCTAAATCGATTGTTTCAATTCGATTAAACTCTCCCTCATACCTTTCTTCTAGAGTATATTACTTCTACATTTGAAGCTTTGATTATAAGCTCTTGTAATTGGCGAATTGGATGCTTGATATTTTTTCCTATTCGGTTTCTTTTCTTCTAAATTGGACTAGTTTCGTTGTTGAATCTTTGGATTGCTCGCATTTTCACGCTCGCTTAGTCATCTAGTCATTTGGCGAAAGTGAGTATTTCCTATCCCCTTTTTGCCTTTATTCATTTTTGGGGTGATACATGTACACTTATACAAATTACAAATACAAGTTCACATTTTTACAATACAATTCTAGTACTATGTGCATTTGCTTACAAACGTGCTTTATGCTTAGACATTACATGTAGAATACATTTGTACTTAGTGAAATCATTAACATTGTACAAGCCGACCTTAACATTGGATAGCGCTATTGGATTGACAAACCGCCTAGGTTGATTCTCCCCCTTTTTCATCGGAGAATCCATGGTCATTGTTAAGTTATTATCCAATTATTTGGATAAGTACATAGCCGTTCATTAAGTACATTATACAGTCACAGGATTGATTTCGCTCATTTGTATGATACATAGTTTACATAAATGCACTGTAGCTTTGCACTTGAATTGTATAACGTTTTCCAATTTACTATATGTATTAAATCTAGGATTGCTCACCAACATTTCATATGTTGACAAAACTTATTTTGTACATGTTTCAGGTGCAGTTTGATTTTACTACTATAGCATTGGATTTTAGTGCTTGCTTTTATTAAGTTATTTCAAATTTCATGTTTCGTTCAGACTTTTGTATTTTTCCTATTTCATCTATGTAAGACAATTTAAATTATTCAATAATATATTTACATTTTAGTACCATGTGCTTTTGAACAATCATCACTACGTGACACCTCGATGATTCCGCCATCGGTTGGGGTGTTACAACCAGTAAGACTGGACTAGAGAAAGGACTGGGACTTTGTTGTATGAAGCCGGCTGCCATCGACTGTTCCACCTGCTTTTCTATCTCAGTTTTTTGGGAGTTGGGGTATAGGTAAGGGCGAATATTAGGTGGAGTTGAGTTTGGTAAAAGCGGAATTGAATGGTCTTGTGATATAACTGGAGGTAGGTCCTGAGGTTCTTCAAAAATAGCCGTATATTGTGTAACAACAGGCTGTAGTGGGGCTGGTATGCAGGGTAGGTTGTCTGGTTCAATGGCTAGGTGTTGAAAGCTGGATGATTTTTCGGGGCCAGATGCGACACCTTGTAACTTGTATTGCTTTCCATCTATCGTAAAGATCATGAACATCTCCTTCCAATTTGCCTGAACTGTATTTAATGTGGCTAACCATTGGACACCCAAAACAAGGTCAGAACCACCAAGAGAAAATGGGTGGAAATCTTGAGTAATTTTGAGTTCATGGACTTGTACAAGCAGATTTTTGCAAATGTTGCTGCATTGAATCACATCCCCATTACCGATTTGGATACCAAATGGTGCCACTGACTGGGGAGCCAACTTGAGTTCACTCACCAAGACATTCGAAATGAAATTATGCGTGGAACCCCCATCAGTTAAAATTAAAACTTCGGTAGAATGCAAGTTACATTTGACCTTCATTGTAGTAGGGTGTGGTTTCCCTAGGATAGCATGTAGACTGATTTCAGCTGTTTCTTCCTTTTCGGAATCAGAATCAAGAAGCTATGTTATCTGATGCTCCTCCATATCCTCCTCTAACTCTAACACCTTGAGGGTACCAGTCTTACATCGATGACTTGGTCCGTATTTGTCGCCGCATCTAAAGCATTCTCCTTTCAGGAATTAATTTTGTTTTTCTGTGTCAGAAATTCGGAGGGTGTTTTTTGGTTGGGCTGATGTTGTGGTTGAGGTAAAGGGTGTTGGTTTGGATTCTGATTGAGGATTTTTTGAACTTGAGGTCCAAGAAGTACTTTTTCCTGGTCGGTGAGAAGAGAGTTTAGGTTCAAACTCTAAAGCGAGGCTCATAGCATTGGACACCGTACGTGGCTTATGAATCCTTACATCTATTTTCAACTCATCTTTAAGACCATTCAAGAATACACCTAAAGACAATGATCAGGCCAATTTAAGACCCGAGAAGATCTATTAGCGAACTCCTGCCGATATTCTTGGACCGACCCAGTTTGTTTGATGCTACAAAGGAACTCATCTGGGTTTTGAAACTCTGCTGGACCAAAATTTTTGGTAATTACTTGGACCAATTCTTCCCAAAAAGTGATAGGTTGATCATTAGAGAGCCATGAGTAGAGGTCAAGGGCATCACCCTCTAGGTGCATTGAAGCTACTTTAACCCTCTCCTCATCAGGTATGTGATAATACCTGAAATATTTTTCAGCTTTCAGCAGCCACCCGCAAGGGTCTCCTCCGCTAAAAGTTGGGAAATCAATTTTGTTATAGGGCCTATATGGTTGTCGACCCTTCCAAGAACTCTCCCCTTCATCATTCTTGCTTCCTCGGGATCGTTCTCCTACCTTCAGGGCTGCAATATCCTCCTTCATAGCATCAATTGACTCCAACTTCTCCAACTTTGCGGCTATGGCAGCCAATTGAACAGTAACGGAATCAGGTGGATTACTGTCATCGCTTGAGTTATTCCGGGTTGCACCATGTCGAGTTTCCCGGCAATGGAACCAAATGATAGGTACTGAATTTATGAAGATTAAAATAGGCTAGATTTTATTAGAAACAAAGGATAGTGGTCCGATTCGAGAGGGGCACGGTCTCCGATTACAAGAACATGGAAATCAAAAAACAATCTGAATGCCTGATAATGAAAAACTAGCCTGTTATTTATAATATTAAAATACTAGAATTAAGGCTAGAAATCTATGCCTTAATTTCCTGCAGAATCATTAATTCAGTTGACCGTTGACTGCATAAAATCCTCCAGTGATTTGGCTAAAGAGGATTCAGCCAATTTCCAAAGATAGAATTCATTTGACCCATTTTTGTAGCTGTGACTTTATTCTTCTTTCTTGAATACACTTTCAGTGGTAGACCCTGATCACATGTTTTTTTAAGCGGTATGTTTTTACCCGAATCTAATTTGACCCAAACGCTTCTACACACGTTAGATAAGTTGCCCTGACTACACTTTTGCCACTCATACGTGGACACTAAAAAAATACAACCTGTATTTATAAAAATACCCTCACTAATCACATATATAGTATCATTTTGTTTTCTTTGTATTTGATAATAATAATAATAATCTGAATCACAATGCCTCGTACTTTAATGTTCTAATCATGTCTGATAATGTCATCGAACAACTTGTGGTACAAGTAAGACATTGTCAAATTAATCAAAGAAGAATAATTCATAAAGTCAAACTAACAAAAGGACAAGAAGTGATGAATTTGAACAAGTCAAAGTCAAACAAAACAAAACGGTCAAAGCATAGGAAATGACATAACGACGGGTTTTTCCCCGAATTGGTGACTTGGTGGACTTGGGCTGCCCAGTGGGCAGCCCATTTGTCCAGTGAGTTACGGGGCCCATAAAATATGGATGAAAAAGGACAAACCAGACCGGACATTGTGATTTATGTCTAACTGGATCGAACAAATATACAACATGAAACTTACTTAAAGAACAAAACCCTTCTCTTCTTCTTCTTCCCTAGCTTTCTGTCAACGGCTCGTTTTACAAATAATCTCATCGTTAGGACAATCGTATCTCTTGAGTAGCGAATGTCTGTCGAGTTATCATCTGCACATAAATAATGCTCAACATCAGCAGGCCCAAGTATAGCAAACTCTAATGATGCTTCAGCTGGCAGACTAATAACTGTCTTTGGTGTATACTTGTTATCAACTACAACACTATTATTCGGTCCATTAATCTTAATGCTGTAACTACTCTTCTTGATCTCCAAGATTGCTGGCTCCCAAGTGTCGGAACATCCTTTCCAAACAGACACCTTAAAACTCGCATGACCTAAACTTAACGTCCTCTCGATTTCATGGATCATATCCGGATGACAAGCAATCTTTTTATGGTCATTTGCAAAGCATCTTATAACATCTCCCTTCCTTTGTCTGTCATCTAGTGGCTGCACTTCTATAGAAAGATAGTTATCCACATCATCTGCTGTCACAGTATACATTGGCTCTTTTGCACCTTCTATGTACACGAATGACCCATCTTGCGAATGGCGAACCCACTCAAACCCGCAATGAGTTGTCCCGTTTCTTGAGTACCCACTTGCTTGAATTTCGTTTCCCGGATAAGGTTCGCCTAAAATCTGCAATCCCTCAATTGTGGGAAGTGGCTTATTAGTATTCTTATTATTAATATTATTAATATCATAGTCATCATCATCATCATCTGAATAATCAGTTTCTTGATGTGAAAAAGAATATTCTTGTTCTTGTTCTTGTTCATGTTCTTCTTCAATAATTGATGGTAAATAATGAGAGTTGACTACATCTTCTTCATTTATTTGTCTCTCAACACTCATATGAACTGTTTGATGTGATGAATCTTTAAAAGACATATCTTTCCTATAAGCATGCAAACTTTTAGGCTGATATTGTGAATCCCTTAGTTGTTCTTCAACTCTAGTGAGTCTTTCTTTATTATGTTTAAACATAATCCTTAAACTACTAATAATTGAAACTGCATCAAGAGCTTCAGGACGAAGAGACTGATCCAAAACAAGAGGCAGTAAACATGATACAAATATTGACCTTTCTTCTTGAGCTACTTGTAGCGCGTATCCAACGCGTATATTCTCTTCAATTATGTCTTGTCTATACGCTACAGCTTTTGATGTTGCTTCAACAAGGTCTTGTTCTTCTTGATCAACAGCCTTGTGCATTAAAGCTATGCGTTTTTCTAGAACTCGCTTTTCGTCTTGTATATATGCTTCCTTGACTGCATATTCAGCTAAATGTTTTCTTAACTGCATGATTTCTTGTTCTTGTTCTTGAATCTGTTGTAAAACTTCTTCTTCTTTAACCAATTTGTTCATCTTTTGCATGATAAGATATAGAAAAATAAAGAAGAATTTGCAGATAGATATATACCTTATAGTTGTGATGAATTATTTAGATGAAAACTATTGATGGAATATTGTTTACCCTTCTAGAGAAGAAGTGTTCAACATAGAGATATTGATTGAGAGAGAGAATATTGTTGAAGGACAATTTAATGGCCTGTCGTCATGCATTGAAGATGATGTGCTGTTTGAATGCAATATTATACGTATAGACGACTTAGCAAAACTTGTACCCAATCAGTACCCAAGCTTGAAAAAAATATTAGTAGGGATCGAAAATTACGAGACCCAAATTTTTTCCTATCGGTGAGGGCCGAAAGAACAAATCGGTGGGGGGCGGACTCAATTCATATATCCAAAAAGGGTTGGCGGCACAGCTTGTTTGCCCGCCTACCTACCATCCTTATGTAATTTATCATTTTATATAAAAAAAATTAAATTCATATAATTTTTGTTTTGGTTGACTTTGTATTATCCATTAATCAAAAAACCCGTAACAAATTACAAGAGTATGACAGGTAAACGGGCAATAAGTTGCGTCGCAACCCCCCTTTTAAGAGAGGGAATTATTACCTACGAAAATCACAAACTTTTACCACTGAGCCAAAATACAAGGGGTCAAGGGCACGGCTTGGCCCCCATTATCCTTTGTCATTGGACCTAGTGGAGAATGATTAGTTTGATATTCGGGTCGAGTTGTGGATTGAAAAAACAAGCCGCTCTCTATCCAGAAATACCAGTACGGCAGTACCGGTATTGGTACCGAACTTAGTTGGTGATTTTAATTAGGGATGAGTAATCGGTACGAATACTGAAAAACGCAGGTAGCGTATCAAGTTGTAATGTAATGATCGAATTTCAGGACCAACTTGCCATTTTTGGCGTTTTTCGAGATCAGTAATTTTGGTTCGGTATGGTATACATTATTTTACCCATTTTGGTTCGTTATGGTACATTATTTTACCCACTTTTTATGTTCGAACGCTAACCATTTTTGTTAATTACAAGTCTTCCCTTTGAATTATTTGATTAAAGATTGTGAGTAACATTAAATACTTTAACCTTAAGAGTAATACATACACGATTTAGAAATATATCTAAACGATTCCAAGCATTTAAACTTGTACAACTATCATAGGGTGTAAATACAGTGACGATATTTGATCAACAAATTTAGTTACCAAGTTCTCCATGGAATGGTCTACAACAATCCATGATGCTTCACTTGAATTATGATTAGAGGAGAGATAACGTGCAAAGCGTCATTAACATAAAAAGTGTAGGAAGGATTATCAGCCAGATATATGCTGTGGCAAGATCGTAATTTAGAAACCTAATTAATGTCTCGTAATACAAACTAGGGGTAGATTAGGGAATCTAACAACAAACAATTTCATAATTTTTTTTTCATAAAAGTGCCTAAATTCAAACTTCCTTCTTGACGGTTATGTATAATTCTGTCGATCAATTATACAAAAAAATCGATTACAGATAATCATTATAAAAACAAGAAAAACAGAGCATTGTTACTAAACGTAAATGAATAAGATGAAATGTATAAACATGCGTTATCGTTGTAAAAACTGTTATGAAAGCAGGTATGCTCTGTTTTCAAACGAAAAACATAGCATGGTTACTAAACAGAGCTACAAGAAAAAAAACTAAAAAACGCACGCATAAAACGCACTCATAAAAACAAAAAAACGCACCCATAAATCATAAAACGTACCCATAAAATTATAAACCGCACCTATAAAATCATAAAACACCCATAAAAAATAAAAAAAAACGCATGCTACCTTGATCGTTGTTTTTCTGTAATCACTCATAAAATCATAAAACGCACCCATAAAAATCATAAAACGCACCTTCATCTCTCAAAGGCAGAACCACAAAATAAGCACTCAAAGACCTGCACACAACAATCAAATTATAATATCAAAATTAGGGCTGTTCATGAGCCGAACCGAGCCGAGCTAGGTCAAGCTCGCGCTCGGCTCGGATTTGAAACCGAGCTGAAAATTAAAGCTCGAGCTCGGCTTGGTTTTAAACCAAGCCGATTCGGCTCGGTTTGGTTTGGCTCGAATTTAAAAAGAAAAATAGCTTTTAAAATTCAATAATCTAAAATATTATTCAATAGTTAAAAATAAGACATTTAAAATAAGTTCAACCTAATACATTACATGCTAAAATAAAGTTCAAGCAAATACTAAATAAGTCTCAAATTTCAACGGAATACAGTATAAGTTCATCAACGTACGAATTAACTTGAGTACTTAGATCAAAAGCAATATTGAGTTTATTTAAATAACTTGATTAGCTGTAACTTCAATCCTAAGCACATAATCTCCATGCTACTATTATCAAATATTAAATATATAACATGTTCCTCATCTTTTTAACATTTTTATAGTATATTATATGTAGGGGAAAGATCCGGTACAAATAGTTTTTTTGGTAAGAACTGTGAGAATCAAATGAGGGTATTTTTTTTTTATTTTTTTTTTCAAATTTTTTTCCCCATATTGTTAAACATGTATTATAATATTGAAAACTAAAAAAAAAAATTGGTGTAGAGTAATTACGTGTAGAGTAATTACATAATTACTATAGTGTAAACTAATGTATTTACCTTAATGACGTAATTACACTAAAAAAAAATTTTAATTTTTTTTTGTATTATTCATCTAGAAAGAATGTTTAAGCACATGGGAAAAAAATTCTAAAAAAAAAATAAATTTTTTTTTACCCCCTTTGATTCTCACAATTCTTACAAAAAAACTATATGTATTTGATCTTTACTCATTATATGTATATAAAAATATATATTAAAAATTAGAATTATTTGAGCCAAACCGAGCCAGCTCGGCTCAGTTTCAAACCGAGCCATATCGAGCGAGCTTTTTTCGAGCTAAATTCGACCGAGCTTCGAGCGAGCTCCGAGCTTTTTGGACAGCCCTAATCAAAATGAAGGTTGAATTAATAAAAGTAACAAAATTTACAAAAATATGTGATCTGGCCGGGTTTGAGAAGTTAGTAGTTACAAAAAAGAAAGAAAAGTGTGTAGGTCTCATGATGACGAATGTTTAGGAGAAAAAATAGGAAGGAGTCGAGTGGAGACCTGGGCATTATTATCATTGTTTTTCTTGAATATTGAATTGTGTTTCAAGAAATTGGTGATGGACATAGAGGTTTAGATTAAAAGTGTGGACTTGCACACAAATGGAAGTGGTTGTTTTCCTGTTATCACCCATAAAATCATAAAACGTACCCATAAAAATCAAAAAGCGCATGCTACCTTTATCGTTGTTTTTCTGTAATCACCTATAAAATCATAAA
The DNA here is from genome assembly GCA_028751855.1 of Ambrosia trifida. Classification (NCBI taxonomy): domain Eukaryota; kingdom Viridiplantae; phylum Streptophyta; class Magnoliopsida; order Asterales; family Asteraceae; genus Ambrosia; species Ambrosia trifida. Next base: position 71,421,711 of record CM054132.1, read on the forward strand.
ACGCACCCATAAAATCATAAAACACACCTTCATCTTCGTATTCTTATTGATCATCAAAAATATTTTTCTTCTTCATTCTCTTCACTACCTCAATGATCGTTGTTTTTCAGTAAACAGATATAATCAACATGTAAAACTAAATCACTTATGGGATCAATACTCATTATCAATCGTGAACAAACGTTATAAAAATGAATGAAAAAACAGAGCATCACATGATTATCGAGATCTAGGTTTGAATCAATAGCAGTTATGTTTAAATCTGCAAAAACATGATCAAAAAATTATGAAACTATTGTTAATTACCGGAATGTCGTAAATTTCTTCAATTGAATATGATTACGTCGTAATTGAAATAAATATTGCTATGTTCGATTTTGTATTTGAATCAGAGGTTGAAGAAACAAAATGTCTAAACGACCCTTGTAATCAACCAGGATTGAGTTTATTAACCCTAACTATGGTTTACAGGTGTCATTTGTGACACCCGTCACTTTTTCATTATATATATATATATGTATTTTTTTAATAATAATAATAATAATAAAAATAATGATAATAAAAAATAAAAATAATAAATTTCAGATTTTATATAAAAAAATAAAACTAGTTGGTTAAACTTTAACCCAACAAACAAACCAAGACAAGCCCAAACCACCCTTCCCCTTTTCCCTTACAAGACTCGGATTTGGGCCTGCTGAGCCCAAGAGGGCGGCCCAAACCAACAGCCCACATTTGCCCCTCTTGTGTCTGTGTTAAAAAAAAGATGAAACAATGCTTCCAGCCGGGTTCGAACCTGAGCCTGGACGCACACACGCACATGTCTCAACCACCTGGGCCACACCATTCAAGTTGCTTCTAACCAGCTCTAATTCTATTTAAGCCCACTTTCAACTTTCCTTGTTTTTCCTTTTCCTCCTTCGCGTTTCAGCAGCAACAGATATATGTTTTATTTTTTTTTTAAATCGCAAGTTTTGCCATAATTATGTGATTTTAGCCATGATTAATTATATTTTGACCACTGATACGTGTTTACCGGCCTATATTAACTCACTAACGCGTGGATTATAGATTGATTGATAATCAATTTACCTTTTTTCGCGTTTTGACATTTAACATTGGTCAAACCTACCAATTAAACGATCTAGGCAATTGCAGTATAAATTGGATGTTCACACGTCTTCACAACTCGCTCATGATCTCTTCTCAACCTTCAATCTCTTTCTTTTCACTCTGTGTATAATTTTACGAGCATTAGTTGACTTTTTGGCTTGACCGATCATTCTTAATCAAATCAACACTGTAAGTCCAATCTTTTTTGTGGGTTTTGTTGGTCGGCATCCACACAATGAAAGCCCTAACATTAATCTGGTTATAGATGTGTGGATCGTTCGATTGTAAATCCTAGGGTTCGTTCTTAGTTATAATTGGGGAAGATGAATGACTTGTTCTTATGTTAAATATTTTCTAAACAGAAATAAAACAACTCTGGTGGCCAGACCAGATGGTTTGGATGCCTGATGTGAACCTTTGAACCGCCCAGAACCATGGGTTCGAGTCCCACAAACACCATCTTTTTTTTTAAGCTTAACTTATATATATATATATATATATATATATATATATATTCATTTATATATATTTATAAAATTCATTTAAAAATACCAAAACCCTTTTATAAATTCTACAAAAATTATATTATGTTGATCTGATGAAAAAGTTCAACACCCAATTTTTAGTTTTCAAAAATTTATTTATTTAATATATATAATAAATAAATCAAGTTTATTCCATTTTATTTATAAAAATCTATAAAAATATCAAAACGATCTTATTAATTTCCACAAAAATTATTCTAAGTTTTTATAACATTAATCTTTTCAGAAATGATTTCTATTTCTGAAAAATCATTTATTTAATATTTTTAATCAATTTTTGTTAGTTTTAATCATAATTAAATCATAATAAATCCAATTTTTAATATTTTTGCACCAAAAATTTATACAAATTATTTTTAATCATTTAGAACAGAAATATGATTTTTAAAATAATAATTCTTTAATTTTAGTATTTTTAAATATTAAAGTTAAAGTTTGACAATTTGTAATAAATAGATTTAATAATCTATTTTAAAGAAAATAATTTTATAAAAATTATTTTTATACTTTAAGCACATTCTTGTGACCATCCCAGGTTTAACATTTATAAAAAGATTTTTAGTTATTTATTTACTAAATTTCTCTCAATTGGCGAATATTTTTAATATTAATCAAACGAGCAATTATCCCCAATTCGAAGCCCTAGAAATACATGTATCCTAGAGTTATTTTCACTCACACATTATCAATTACTTTAGGTTAATCATTTGGGAGTAATCTCAAATTCATATTTCGTTGTCCAAGTCCAATTTCAAGTTATTACGTGAACTGTGAGTATTTCCTATCCCCTTTTTGCTTTTATTCACTTTTGGGGTGTTACATGTACACTTATACAAATTACAAATACAAGTTCACATTTTTACAATACAATTCTAGTACTATGTGCATTTGCTTACAAACGTGCTTTATGCTTAGACATTACATGTAGAATACATTTGTACTTAGTGAAATCATTAACATTGTACAAGCTGACATTAACATTGGATAACGCTATTTGGATTGACAACCCGCCTAGATTGATTCTCCCCCTTTTTCATCGGAGAATCCGTGGCCAGTGTTAAGTTATCATCCATTTATTGGTTGAGTACACTACAGTTCATACAGTACATTATACAGTCACAGGGTTGATTTCGCTCATTTGTATGATACATAGTTTACATAATTGCACTGTAGCTTGCACTTGAATTGTATAACTTTTTAACCTACTATATATATCAAATCTAGGAATGCTCACCAACATTTCATATGTTGACCAAACCTATTTTTGTACATGTTTCAGGTGCAGTTTGATCTAGTGCTTTAGCAAGAGACATCTAGTGTTTTATTTAAATTCAGTTATTTCAATATTTACATTTCATTTAGACAATGTAATTTCCATTTCCCTGTAAGACAATTTTGATTATTCAATAATATTTACATTTTAGTACCATGAGCTTTTGAACAATCGTCACTACGTGGCACCTCGATGATTCCGCCATCGGTTGGGGTGTTACAGATTGGTATCAGAGACATGGTTATAGGGAACTAGGTTATTAGATAAAAAGGCCTAGACTATAACCGAACTACAACTTGCATGCATAATATTTCCTGAATTACCCTACTCCTCATTTCTCCCTACTTTCCCCCTTCTATCTTTCCCTTCTTCTCTCTCTCTATTCTTCTTATCTTTCATCATGGTGCATAGAGATGGAGTCCTACAGAGAGTGGAAAGTTTACATCATCATGGAACGGGAACAGTACCTTTTATGAAGACACTCTTAGATACAATATCTACTCTTATTGTTACTCCTTCGAAGTTGTTGAACCTTAATGAGTGTGATAAGGACACGTGCAATCTGGAAGGGTGGACGCCTGTACACTGGGTTTTCTGGCATAGGCAAGCATAGCGCATAAATCCATTTACGGACCTGTTATGCTTACCTGGGGATTCCTGGAGTGAGTGTCCACTTATAGGCTAAAGCATGTCTTCTTTGATCACCATTGGGTTCAATTCCTTTGAAAAGTCAACGTCCTTGTTGAGCTGTACACCTAGACAAGGGCACTCCAAGCATTTGTACAAGTTTTTCCAATACTACCCTCTCGTTTCATATACAATACTTTGCATATCATGAGTGCTTACAAGATCATATCTTCATAATTATCTATACGATTATACACTTACATTTTCTAATCTCATGATTATTAATTAACTACCTCATAGATGTCTGCTCGCCGCATGCTCCGTGATGCCAGCCAACGCCCTGTTCGTGCTTCTGGACGACGTTCTGATCGTCGCCTCGCATCTTTAGTCGCCGAGCAAATTGCTGCAGTGATCCCAAACCTTGTCAGTGAAATAAACCAGAATAGTAACAGTGCCAACACAGGGAGTACTACTCAATTTCGGTGCACTTTCAAACACTTTAACTCCTGCAACCCCACAAAATTCACTGGTGAGGAGGGTGCTACTGGCCTCCTCCAATGGTTTGAAAGCATGGAGAGTACTTTTGTGAACAGTGAATGTCCTGATGAACTCCGCGTTCGCTATGCTACTAGTGTCCTTCAAAAGGGAGCGCTAACCTGGTGGAATGGCGAAAAACGCAATCGAGGGGTTGATGTTGCTTTATCTTTATCTTGGGCTGAGGTTAAGGAACTCATGATCGCCAAATTTTGCCCTAGGAACGAAATCAGGAAACTGGAGGAAGAGTTCCATGAACTGAAACAAGACAGTGGTGAGAATCTTGCGTATAATACCCGATATCACGAACTTAGCATACTGGTTCCACACATGGTCACCCCAGTCTCTCGAGCAATCGAAAAATATATCGAGGGATTACCTGACCTGATTCAAGACATTGTCACTGGAGGCAAAGTCACTACGGTAGAAGAAGCCATCCAACTTGCAGCCACATTAACAGACAAACACGTAAGGAAAGAAAACTTGGTTAGGAAGGGCACCAAGACACCTACTGAGAAAACCACCAATGTTGTTGAACAACCTAAGATTGTTTTAGCAAAGGTCGCCACTACTGCTTCGAACTCTAAGAAACGAATGGGCGATAATCAGAACCATGATGTTGTTGATCCGGTGGCTCAGCCTCCTATCAAGAAAGCCTACACGGGAATCCATCCTCAATGCAACACCTGCAAATATCATCACCCTGCAAATCTTCCATGCCGTCAATGCACTAGATGTGGGAGGTTTGGACACCTTGTTACCACTTGTCGAGTAATGGTTGGGACACAGAGTAATCATCAAACAGCTGCCCAGGGACCACTACAGATTACTAACGGTCGGGCATGTTATCATTGTAGAGACCCTAACCACATGCTACCTCAATGTCCCAAATTGAACAATGTAAACCTGGTGGCACATGGACGAGCTTTCAATATCAATACCAACGAAACAACTGATCAGGATGACGTTAATCCCACTAGTTAAGCCATGGATGAAATCTTCCCAAGACTCGAGAAATCCAATACCCGTGTTTTCATTTTCTTGATCTTATTATCATTTTGTACCCAATTTTGTCGCACTCATTAGCATACAACATCTAGAAATTTCCTTGCGTATTATTGTGTATTAACACAGATTGGAAATTTATTATATTTATCATACAAGACTCTACCTTGCATTTATTTGAAACGTTTGGACTTGATACTTGATCTTACAGATGCTTTTCTAAGAAAACATCATTGGTTATTACATGAAACTAGATTTTTCTCTTAATTTGACTACGCATTGAACACCTAATTATTCATGATACTCGTAAACATTTAATTATTCATGATAACACTTACACTTAATGGTTGTAGTACTTACAAACTTGCTTGCATAAACATGCTATCAATTTGCAATCTATGTGAATAATAATTGCTGCACTTAATAGAGGTCATCATGCCTTTTTCAACAGTCGGGAGAGGCCCTACAACCTGCTCCACGACTGGTAGAGGCTATTGAACACACTCAACGATTGGTAGAGGTCGCTATGCCTTTTCAAAACAGTCGGGAGAGGCCCTACAACCTACTCTACGGCTGGTAGAGGCTATCGAACCTGCTCAACAATCGGTGGGGTCATAGAAGGACACAAAACCCTAATGTAAGGTAAATTGATGATTCCGGTCCGGAACGTAATCATGAATTTACAGGTGCGTTAGGGTAGTGTGAAATTCTATTAGAGTTTTTGGTAGACGTCCGGTACGTTTTCAAGGTATCAAAGGTGTGGTGGGTTAGCTGCGGTACACCCTGTATACAAACACTAATGATGCATTGAAGGTGAGACTGGAAGTCGGACCAAGAACAAACTCTGTTTACCTGGTAGTTCAATAAGTTTTTCTATAGTCAGTCAACTCGTACATTTATCATAGGATTCCTAAAACTTGAAACTTATTGAGTTACTAGATCCTTATTTTCCTTATTATTCGAGGCAAACCTAATCCAAATCCTTAACCCACACCTATCAAACCTACCATCCAAATCATTTGAAACAGTTTACTTTGTTACCTATAAATTTACGTCGTGCCTTAACCCAAATTTTCCAAACCACTGTTATTTTAAATTCTTACCCAAGCATCCATAACCCTATGTTTCTGATAACTTCGGGACGAAGTTTCTAAAAGTAGGGGATGCTGTGACACCCGTCACTTTTTCATTATATATATATATATATGTATTTTTTTTAATAATAATAATAATAATAAAAATAATGATAATAAAAAATAAAAATAATAAATTTCAGATTTTATATAAAAAAATAAAACTAGTTGGTTAAACTTTAACCCAACAAACAAACCAAGACAAGCCCAAACCACCCTTCCCCTTTTCCCTTACAAGACTCGGATTTGGGCCTGCTGAGCCCAAGAGTGCGGCCCAAACCAACAGCCCACATCTGCCCCTCTTGTGTCTGTGTTAAAAAAAAGATGAAACAATGCTTCCAGCCGGGTTCGAACCTGAGCCTGGACGCACACACGCACATGTCTCAACCACCTGGGCCACACCATTCAAGTTGCTTCTAACCAGCTCTAATTCTATTTAAGCCCACTTTCAACTTTCCTTGTTTTTCCTTTTCCTCCTTCGCGTTTCAGCAGCAACAGATATATGTTTTATTTTTTTTTTAAATCGCAAGTTTTGCCATAATTATGTGATTTTAGCCATGATTAATTATATTTTGACCACTGATACGTGTTTACCGGCCTATATTAACTCACTAACGCGTGGATTATAGATTGATTGATAATCAATTTACCTTTTTTCGCGTTTTGACATTTAACATTGGTCAAACCTACCAATTAAACGATCTAGGCAATTGCAGTATAAATTGGATGTTCACACGTCTTCACAACTCGCTCATGATCTCTTCTCAACCTTCAATCTCTTTCTTTTCACTCTGTGTATAATTTTACGAGCATTAGTTGACTTTTTGGCTTGACCGATCATTCTTAATCAAATCAACACTGTAAGTCCAATCTTTTTTGTGGGTTTTGTTGGTCGGCATCCACACAATGAAAGCCCTAACATTAATCTGGTTATAGATGTGTGGATCGTTCGATTGTAAATCCTAGGGTTCGTTCTTAGTTATAATTGGGGAAGATGAATGACTTGTTCTTATGTTAAATATTTTCTAAACAGAAATAAAACAACTCTGGTGGCCAGACCAGATGGTTTGGATGCCTGATGTGAACCTTTGAACCGCCCAGAACCATGGGTTCGAGTCCCACAAACACCATCTTTTTTTTTAAGCTTAACTTATATATATATATATATATATATATTCATTTATATATATTTATAAAATTCATTTAAAAATACCAAAACCCTTTTATAAATTCTACAAAAATTATATTATGTTGATCTGATGAAAAAGTTCAACACCCAATTTTTAGTTTTCAAAAATTTATTTATTTAATATATATAATAAATAAATCAAGTTTATTCCATTTTATTTATAAAAATCTATAAAAATATCAAAACGATCTTATTAATTTCCACAAAAATTATTCTAAGTTTTTATAACATTAATCTTTTCAGAAATGATTTCTATTTCTGAAAAATCATTTATTTAATATTTTTAATCAATTTTTGTTAGTTTTAATCATAATTAAATCATAATAAATCCAATTTTTAATATTTTTGCACCAAAAATTTATACAAATTATTTTTAATCATTTAGAACAGAAATATGATTTTTAAAATAATAATTCTTTAATTTTAGTATTTTTAAATATTAAAGTTAAAGTTTGACAATTTGTAATAAATAGATTTAATAATCTATTTTAAAGAAAATAATTTTATAAAAATTATTTTTATACTTTAAGCACATTCTTGTGACCATCCCAGGTTTAACATTTATAAAAAGATTTTTAGTTATTTATTTACTAAATTTCTCTCAATTGGCGAATATTTTTAATATTAATCAAACGAGCAATTATCCCCAATTCGAAGCCCTAGAAATACATGTATCCTAGAGTTATTTTCACTCACACATTATCAATTACTTTAGGTTAATCATTTGGGAGTAATCTCAAATTCATATTTCGTTGTCCAAGTCCAATTTCAAGTTATTACGTGAACTGTGAGTATTTCCTATCCCCTTTTTGCTTTTATTCACTTTTGGGGTGTTACATGTACACTTATACAAATTACAAATACAAGTTCACATTTTTACAATACAATTCTAGTACTATGTGCATTTGCTTACAAACGTGCTTTATGCTTAGACATTACATGTAGAATACATTTGTACTTAGTGAAATCATTAACATTGTACAAGCTGACATTAACATTGGATAACGCTATTTGGATTGACAACCCGCCTAGATTGATTCTCCCCCTTTTTCATCGGAGAATCCGTGGCCAGTGTTAAGTTATCATCCATTTATTGGTTGAGTACACTACAGTTCATACAGTACATTATACAGTCACAGGGTTGATTTCGCTCATTTGTATGATACATAGTTTACATAATTGCACTGTAGCTTGCACTTGAATTGTATAACTTTTTAACCTACTATATATATCAAATCTAGGAATGCTCACCAACATTTCATATGTTGACCAAACCTATTTTTGTACATGTTTCAGGTGCAGTTTGATCTAGTGCTTTAGCAAGAGACATCTAGTGTTTTATTTAAATTCAGTTATTTCAATATTTACATTTCATTTAGACAATGTAATTTCCATTTCCCTGTAAGACAATTTTGATTATTCAATAATATTTACATTTTAGTACCATGAGCTTTTGAACAATCGTCACTACGTGGCACCTCGATGATTCCGCCATCGGTTGGGGTGTTACAGATTGGTATCAGAGACATGGTTATAGGGAACTAGGTTATTAGATAAAAAGGCCTAGACTATAACCGAACTACAACTTGCATGCATAATATTTCCTGAATTACCCTACTCCTCATTTCTCCCTACTTTCCCCCTTCTATCTTTCCCTTCTTCTCTCTCTCTATTCTTCTTATCTTTCATCATGGTGCATAGAGATGGAGTCCTACAGAGAGTGGAAAGTTTACATCATCATGGAACGGGAACAGTACCTTTTATGAAGACACTCTTAGATACAATATCTACTCTTATTGTTACTCCTTCGAAGTTGTTGAACCTTAATGAGTGTGATAAGGACACGTGCAATCTGGAAGGGTGGACGCCTGTACACTGGGTTTTCTGGCATAGGCAAGCATAGCGCATAAATCCATTTACGGACCTGTTATGCTTACCTGGGGATTCCTGGAGTGAGTGTCCACTTATAGGCTAAAGCATGTCTTCTTTGATCACCATTGGGTTCAATTCCTTTGAAAAGTCAACGTCCTTGTTGAGCTTTACACCTAGACAAGGGCACTCCAAGCATTTGTACAAGTTTTTCCAATACTACCCTCTCGTTTCATATACAATACTTTGCATATCATGAGTGCTTACAAGATCATATCTTCATAATTATCTATACGATTATACACTTACATTTTCTAATCTCATGATTATTAATTAACTACCTCATAGATGTCTGCTCGCCGCATGCTCCGTGATGCCAGCCAACGCCCTGTTCGTGCTTCTGGACGACGTTCTGATCGTCGCCTCGCATCTTTAGTCGCCGAGCAAATTGCTGCAGTGATCCCAAACCTTGTCAGTGAAATAAACCAGAATAGTAACAGTGCCAACACAGGGAGTACTACTCAATTTCGGTGCACTTTCAAACACTTTAACTCCTGCAACCCCACAAAATTCACTGGTGAGGAGGGTGCTACTGGCCTCCTCCAATGGTTTGAAAGCATGGAGAGTACTTTTGTGAACAGTGAATGTCCTGATGAACTCCGCGTTCGCTATGCTACTAGTGTCCTTCAAAAGGGAGCGCTAACCTGGTGGAATGGCGAAAAACGCAATCGAGGGGTTGATGTTGCTTTATCTTTATCTTGGGCTGAGGTTAAGGAACTCATGATCGCCAAATTTTGCCCTAGGAACGAAATCAGGAAACTGGAGGAAGAGTTCCATGAACTGAAACAAGACAGTGGTGAGAATCTTGCGTATAATACCCGATATCACGAACTTAGCATACTGGTTCCACACATGGTCACCCCAGTCTCTCGAGCAATCGAAAAATATATCGAGGGATTACCTGACCTGATTCAAGACATTGTCACTGGAGGCAAAGTCACTACGGTAGAAGAAGCCATCCAACTTGCAGCCACATTAACAGACAAACACGTAAGGAAAGGAAACTTGGTTAGGAAGGGCACCAAGACACCTACTGAGAAAACCACCAATGTTGTTGAACAACCTAAGATTGTTTTAGCAAAGGTCGCCACTACTGCTTCGAACTCTAAGAAACGAATGGGCGATAATCAGAACCATGATGTTGTTGATCCGGTGGCTCAGCCTCCTATCAAGAAAGCCTACACGGGAATCCATCCTCAATGCAACACCTGCAAATATCATCACCCTGCAAATCTTCCATGCCGTCAATGCACTAGATGTGGGAGGTTTGGACACCTTGTTACCACTTGTCGAGTAATGGTTGGGACACAGAGTAATCATCAAACAGCTGCCCAGGGACCACTACAGATTACTAACGGTCGGGCATGTTATCATTGTAGAGACCCTAACCACATGCTACCTCAATGTCCCAAATTGAACAATGTAAACCTGGTGGCACATGGACGAGCTTTCAATATCAATACCAACGAAACAACTGATCAGGATGACGTTAATCCCACTAGTTAAGCCATGGATGAAATCTTCCCAAGACTCGAGAAATCCAATACCCGTGTTTTCATTTTCTTGATCTTATTATCATTTTGTACCCAATTTTGTCGCACTCATTAGCATACAACATCTAGAAATTTCCTTGCGTATTATTGTGTATTAACACAGATTGGAAATTTATTATATTTATCATACAAGACTCTACCTTGCATTTATTTGAAACGTTTGGACTTGATACTTGATCTTACAGATGCTTTTCTAAGAAAACATCATTGGTTATTACATGAAACTAGATTTTTCTCTTAATTTGACTACGCATTGAACACCTAATTATTCATGATACTCGTAAACATTTAATTATTCATGATAACACTTACACTTAATGGTTGTAGTACTTACAAACTTGCTTGCATAAACATGCTATCAATTTGCAATCTATGTGAATAATAATTGCTGCACTTAATAGAGGTCATCATGCCTTTTTCAACAGTCGGGAGAGGCCCTACAACCTGCTCCACGACTGGTAGAGGCTATTGAACACACTCAACGATTGGTAGAGGTCGCTATGCCTTCATATTTCGTTGTCCAAGTCCAATTTCAAGTTATTACGTGAACTGTGAGTATTTCCTATCCCCTTTTTGCTTTTATTCACTTTTGGGGTGTTACATGTACACTTATACAAATTACAAATACAAGTTCACATTTTTACAATACAATTCTAGTACTATGTGCATTTGCTTACAAACGTGCTTTATGCTTAGACATTACATGTAGAATACATTTGTACTTAGTGAAATCATTAACATTGTACAAGCTGACCTTAACATTGGATAACGCTATTTGGATTGACAACCCGCCTAGATTGATTCTCCCCCTTTTTCATCGGAGAATCCGTGGCCAGTGTTAAGTTATCATCCATTTATTGGTTGAGTACACTATAGTTCATACAGTACATTATACAGTCACAGGGTTGATTTCGCTCATTTGTATGATACATAGTTTACATAATTGCACTGTAGCTTGCACTTGAATTGTATAACTTTTTAACCTACTATATATATCAAATCTAGGAATGCTCACCAACATTTCATATGTTGACCAAACCTATTTTTGTACATGTTTCAGGTGCAGTTTGATCTAGTGCTTTAGCAAGAGACATCTAGTGTTTTATTTAAATTCAGTTATTTCAATATTTACATTTCATTTAGACAATGTAATTTCCATTTCCCTGTAAGACAATTTTGATTATTCAATAATATTTACATTTTAGTACCATGAGCTTTTGAACAATCGTCACTACGTGGCACCTCGATGATTCCGCCATCGGTTGGGGTGTTACATCATTATCATGTGGTTCCCACACTTTCTACATTAAGATACTTTGTACCCAATACTTTCTCTTATGATTATTATGCTTTAACAGAGAAATCTTCCGTTATACCGAACATCAAAACATTAAGATATCCTCGATTAATCCGGAGTAATATTTAGTTCTTTTGTAGCATGTACTTTTATAACTCACTTTCTCTTTCCAATTTACATGGCCCAAAAGGTGAGTGGGGTGAACGACGGCTCCAGACCCAGCCTTTCTGGTCTATTATTCTATTGGAAGACACAACCTAAGGTGAGTTTCACGGCCTCACTTTTCATACTTTCTCGTGGGGGAGAAACATGCTTCACACTCGGTTTTTCTTAAAGATCATTTATTACTATTGTTATCATTTGTTTACTTTGCGACTCATCTAAGTCTCAAGGGAACCGCTAATATGGGTATATAGCATGGAAATGTGGATAGATCTATTGGGTCTAACAAACCTCACCCGGGTCAACCGGAGGTTGGACGGGTGCATAGCAGGCTGGACTATGGGATTATAATAATAATAATAGAAAGTACAAACCCGCAAGTTGAACTTGCGGCGGGTATACCACTATGTCATGTATACAAGTGTATGCATGAATTTATGTTATTATAATCCTGTTTGTTGCTAAATGGAACTAATCATGTATAGGTTACATGAAAGACTTGGCGTTTATGTTAATTTTTACCATATGTTTTACTGTAGGATACACAAAACAAAAGAGCAGTGTCATGGTGATCGGTATTAGTTTTCATACAACGCTAATTCATATCCGTGAGAAGCTTTCCATTCCTAAGGCACAATTGCCACAAGCGATTAGTGAGTTATGCGCATTGAATCATATAGAGGAGGTTGTTGTTCTTAGTACTTGCAACAGGATAGAGATATTTGTTGTGGCACTCTCCCAACATTGTGGAGTTAAGGAAGTGATGGAATGGATGTCCAAGGTACTAATTAATCATCTAACAAACATGACATCGTGGTATACCCACAAGTTCAACTTGCGGGTTTGTACTTTCTATTATTATTATAATCCCATAGTCCAACCTGCTTGTACTTTGTCAGAAAGAGAACTTAAAACCGCAAGTTCAACTTGCGGTTTAGCATGCCACGTCCACAAGTCCCTCCTAGTCAGCTGCACTCGTTGTTTAAGTAAGCATAACCCGTAAGTTCAACTTCAGGTTCACCAAAATCCAAAAAACTTTTCTGACACACATTTGTTGCACAAAAATATGTTTATTGTGCCAATATTTTGGGAAAAAAATCTTAAAAGATACCTTTTTATTGATGTAGTGTTGCCATTTCGGGTCAACTTACGGGTTCACCAAAATCCAAAAAACTTTTCAGACACACACTTGTTGCACAAAAATATGTTACTGTGCCAATATTTTAGGAAAAAAAATCTTAAAAGATACCTTTTTATCTATATCTATCAATATTACGATATTAAAAAAAACTCGATGGATAATATTGTAATTTTGTCACCATTTTAAGATGTCATTCCAAGAGGCACAAGTATAAATCCCTATATTTACGAGTATAAATCCCTATATTTTACCCACTTTCTTCCTTTTATGGCCATGCTATACAACCTCTAATGCTAATTATACAATTCACTAATACGAGTCATCATCATAATTAGTGTTCTTGAAACCCTTCTTCATCTTCACATTTAAGTCAATAATTAATTCACTTCTTCATCAATCTCAACCCACTTCCACTTATTACGTTTCATGAAACCGTCTGAAATTGATTCTTACATTTATACATCACTTATTCATCAATGGTCATCCATCGGTTGCTTCAATTTTCATTTGAGTGTCTAAATTACACCCTAAGTGGGGAGACTTAGTGAATCAAGTGATAAAATAGGTAGTGGTTTCATTTAAGTTGTTTATTTACATTTAGAATATACTTAGCTTTTTGTTTAATTGGTTTCATGGTATGTCTTCAATTTATTTTCTGTTATGTCATTCTGCACAATGATTGCTTTCCCTCATCGTTTGTCTTAAAGTTTGTAAATATTGTTTGTTTAAAATTTGTAGACTTGGGGGCATATAAAACTGGATGCTTCTTCGTAAGTGGATCTACCCATCACTTCAACTCGGGGGAAAGGGCTCTACGAAAGCACACACGACTCAGTTTTCCAATCCTTTACGAATCCTTTGGCTCTTCATCTTCTCGTGTGTTGATGATGCAAAGGTGAGATTACAATTGATAGTTTATATGAGATCGGAGGACGTTGTAGTGAAGTGTGAACGCCCCGAGTGGTCAAACTTTGCTTGGAATCTGTAAATCTCTTGTTGCCGGAGGCATTGCCGGTGGAGTGTTAGTTCATTCTCTTTGTTTTAGTTTATTATGTTTATTATTATTATTATTATTATTATTATTGTTATTATTATCATTATTATACTTATATTTATTCTTCCTGTAATTGAATAGTACTATTGCAATGGCAGCTTTGTAATTCTTGGGATTTTGAGGCCTAATTGGGTCTTTTTTGTGAGTTATAAACATGTAGTCCTTCATCATCCTCATCATCTTCTCACACCTTTTACTTTACTCTCTCTCTACAATGTCTTCTCTCTTCAGCAGAGACCGAATCCCTGGGCCAATCTAGAAGAGACTCCATGTTGGGGAATAACCGTAACAAACGAACAAAACCCGATAACAGAAATCTCTGAAAGCACGTGATCGATTTCAGATTGAATCAATTCGACGGTTCTATCGAATATTCAATCGGATACAATCAGAGATTGAGAATTTTCTGTATGTTGTGATTGAGATTTTGAGAACCAGAGAGATTGACCAAAAAGAAGAAATTTTCGTAGTGAAAAAATTGGGCCAGTAACTGTCTTTTAGGCAGTTTTCAAAGGGTTTCGACATTGCCAAAAATAGTCCCTCTATTTCCGAAAATTAATTTTCTGAGACATTTTTACCATAGCAATTTTAATGAAAATAAAATTTTTCCAAGCTGACCTGGACCCCGCCAGGGGCTGCCACCCCTTGGACCCTGCTCGCAGGGGCGCTACCCTGGACCCCGTTCCTTAGGGGCTTCGTGTGACATCCGTCACCTTCGTCTTTCGTCAAGTTGACAATAATAGTCCTTAGAATATTTTCATTATAGTCCCTATACCTTTCAATGTTGTCAAATTTATTTAAAACGTGAGTTATTTTCAAATTAAAAATTTAAACGCTACTGAATGTGTGAATTTTTGTCGAAACTTACGAAATACAACCTTAATTAGTTATTTTATAAGTTAAGATAACAAGTTTAAGAAAAAATGGTTTAAGTTAAAATGTAGTTAGTTTTGTTAAGTTTTATAAAGGAATTACTAACCAAGTTACACTCAAAACTAACTAAGTTAAAAATGAGGGACCAAAACTGCCAAAAATCAAACTTTTAAAAAAGTTTGTCTTCCCTCTCCCCTGGACCACGTTTTTCCGGCGTGGCAGAATCCGGCCACCGGAATTCCCTCTGGCGACGCCAATATACCCACTTTAATGGACCTTTACCTTTCTCCACTCGTCCGTAACGTTTTCCACACAATTATATCGAAGTTAAAACGTTATCATTGAATTTTTTAGGTGGGTTACGGTTGGTTTAGGTAACATAACCGCCGGATTTTTAAACCATGAGTTATTACTCATTAATCACACTTGTTATATAAATCAATCATCTCTCTGCTTGTCTGCACCCTCAAACAACTCGAAAACACACATAAACTTCACGAGTTCGTCTTTTAAAGCGCAAGATAGTTCCAGTTTTTGCAGCCTTCGTTTCGGTCTCAAATCTTATTGTAAGTCTATATTTCTTGCGCCGTTAAGAAGCTTGTCTACCCCTTTACGAAAGCCCTATAAGATTCGGGTTCCATTGTTGCTGATTCAGGCTATTAGTTTTGGGGATTAGGGTTAGGGTTCATGTCATTATTTTGGGGAAGAAGATAACTTATATTAATGTGTTAAAAGAATTTATGTTTGAATAAAATCAACAAAACATCATTGTAGTGTAGTGGTTTGGTTTGTGTTATTCTTTGCAAGGGACAGGGGTTCGATCCTCACTATCACAAGGTCCAACTTTTTGCTTTTCTGATTTTTCATTTTATAATATAGTATTTATATTTATAATTATATATAAATGCATTATTCTTAGAATATTCATAATAAATCCAATTTTTACCCAAAAATTATGAAAATTTAGGAGTAGCTTCTTGACACCTCATAGAAAATTATCCTACTTTTAGTTTCTGAAAAAGGTTTTATTTTTATATTTTTATTAAATTAAATTGTTTTTAATCATATTTAATTGATTAAAAATTCATTTTTAATGATTTTAATCTCAAACTTTTTGGGTAATTATTTCTCATCATCATGAACTGATATAAAAATTATTGGTTCAGAAAACGTTAAATTTTATTGACTTTCCTATTTTTAATCATTTAAACATAATTTAATCTCGTTAAATCAATTTTAAAAATAAATAAGTTTATATAAATTATGAGAAAATTATTCTAATTTTTTTACATCAGAAATCATCCATTTTCTATAAAAATAGCATTTTTGGATCATGTCTTGAATTATTAGTCTTATTTATGATTATTTAGACATGATTAATAAGTTATTTATTTGTACTATTAAATATCTATTTTTGAAATACTTTTCTTATAAAATAGAAATGTTTTATGTTTGAAAATCTTATTTACCATTTGTAGATCATTGTGAAACACATAATTATTTATCTATACATTTATAATTATTACATTTAATTATAATAATTATTTAAAGTAATTAACTAAATTATTTTGTCATAATTATGCAAATATATTTTGATCTAAATATTTAATTGGTAATAATTATATTACCTAAATTATATCACAAACTTTGGTATATTATTTTTAATATACAACTTTTACATTAATTCGACTAATCATAAAAACTCTAATTCCCCAAATCGACTTAGTAAACCCTAATGCCTTAGACCCTAGATACCTTAGACTTTGTAGACTTTACCTTACTAGTATTCTTACACGTTATAGGTTGAATTCCTCGGAATTCTCATTACTTAGCTCACGACCGCTTAAGTGGATTTTGATCGCTTTCGCAAACTGTGAGTATATCTTTCCCCTTTTTACTGTCTTACTATTTTGGGGTGACTCATGTACTTACTATCAAGTTTACATTTCCTTTTACTAAAATAGCAATTCTTACGTGTGTTTGCTTGTGTCATTTTGTGTATCTATGACCTGTCAAATCATTAACCGTTGCGGCCTGGCATTTCAATGAATAGTACTATGGTTTATACCCTTGTGACTCTGTTGAGAGTCCTCGTCATTGCTATGTATTACATTACTACTAGCGCATACTATATATATCTGCTTCTCTTTCATAGGGTTGATTTGACCCGGATACTACTTATTACATCTTGCAAAATAACACACGAATTGCTAAATTTTACTTTACTATATATATCAAACGGATGTACTCACCAATACATTATATGTGTTGACAAAAATTGTTTTGTACATGTTTCAGGTGACGTTTGATGTTTCATGCTTTCACGCTTAGGCTGGACCTAGTGCTTAAATAAAAGATTGAATATTTATTTATCTATGTTTTAGATTTCTATTAAGACTTTTGTATTTCTTTTTTTTTTGGATAATGAAAGTTGTTTGCTATTAATATTTACAATTTAGTCCATGTGCTATTGAACAATCGTCACTACGTGACACCTCGATGTTTCCGCCATCGGTTGGGGTGTTACACTTAGCCCCTAAGTTCATAATAAATTCAAATAGGCGTGCACTCCGCACCACCATACCTATATGATTTATTATTATGAACATATTGGTCAAACAGTCAATCCAATTACACTAAAATATCCAACACTTCAGCGGCGGCCGACCTCCGCCGGACTTGGTGGAGGCGGCGTGGTGTTTTTATAAGCCCGAAAACGGGTTCACAGATATGGTCTCTACGCGTCGTAGCGCGGATCTATATCTAGCAATAGTAATAACAACAACAGTAATAATAATAATAATAATAATAATAATAATAATAAATGATCATTGTCTCATGAACACAAGCCTCCGACCATCGTAGTCACCACCGAGGTCGCAACAAAATTCCCGATTAACGATGCATGTCCCTTTTTCGAGTAGATCGACAAACCCCAAGGTCAGTTTTCGTGATTATTTGTAACACGACGTCGTTCGGTGAACCTTCTAGAACTTTATCTGATGTCTTCTGGTAGGTATATGGCGTACTCGCCTTCTCTGTTTGCTCCTCACTCTCCTCATATCACTGGTTTTCGCTCTGCTGCTATTGCTGAACAAAAGAAGTATGACGGTTATTTTGTCTCTCTCTCTCTCTATATGTATATGTGTGTGTATATGTGTGTGTACAGTTTTGTTTTATTGTTATTTAGTCGATCTCAATTTATGTTTATGATTGTTGTGTTTCGGTGAGATGTGTGTTTGCTATAGTCATTTGACTGTTAGGTTGATTAGATGAGTTTGTTGAAATTGATGTAGAATTTGTTGCGGTCCTCGATTCAAAATCTAGCCAGGTTTGTTGAATGACGATACACGTTGGTGCGACCTTTTATACTAGCTTTGATTCAACATGTTAGGTTACCAACGTGTAAGAACGCAAGTCCATTATGACCTGCAACTGATTCTGAGCCGAGCACTATTATAAATTTCATTTGCGTCTAAAAATGCTAACGACAGTGTTCTGTTTTGAGGTTGTTAAAGAGTGTGGTGAGGGGTTGTTTAAGGGGAGGAGGGTTGGGGATAAGCAAGTGGTGTGGAGAGTTAAGGTGATGAGGTGGTGGAGTTGCCGGTCAGGTTCGAGGGGGTGGCGAGGAGTGAGCAGGGTGGGATTGCTGCGGTGCAAGATTCGGGGATTAAGCCAAAATCAAGCTTTATAATCTACAAATTGATTTTGTGGTTTGCTTTCACTCTAATTCTAAATCGAATTATTACAATGTTTACCAACACTCGAACAGAGTTTTAGGTTTCTTTACAGAAACTTGAATGTAGGGACATTAAGGTATAATTTTATTTAAATTGTGACAGTAGTTTTTTTTTTCCATTATTTGATTTGTTGATTTCAGTGTTGTTTATTAATGCCACTAACATTTTATTATTTTTTAATTGTTATTGTTATTACATCTTTAGTCAGTTTTATGCTATAACTATTGTAAAAAAAAATATTTTCCGCAATGCTTTACAAGAATAACCAAGAATCACACAAAGCTATGGTCTATACGCGTGGTACTGGATCTACACCCACCAACAACAAACAATCACCCTTTCTAGAACACAAACCCCCTTCACCCAAACGCCATAAGGTCCCAAACATAACCGTACTAGCTATTTTCATGTTAGAGCGTGTCGTAGTCAAGCCACTGATAGCCATAGTTTAGCTGAAAAAGTACGTGACCCAAATACCGATTAAGAGTTAATTATTATTGTTATATAATTATTTGTTTTGCAAAAAGATTAATGATAGCGACTGTAAACAGGTGACGAAGGAGAAAATTAGTGAGGGAATGAAGTACCTACAGGATTTGGTACTTGGCAACAATAAGAACACAGAGAAAGCTGGAATGCTTGATGAAATAATCAGTTATGTTCAATCTCTTCAAAAACAAGTAGAGGTAATTAATAGTTTAAGCAATATGTTTAAAAAGTATATATTCTTCTTTATAAAATTGGTTGGAAAACGTAGAGGTAATTGATAGTTTATGCATCTGCCGAATACACCTATCATCCTTATATTATATATAATAGAGTAACGATTTGAACAGTAGATTGGTATCCTTGTCATTATCTATATTGTGGCCGAGGGTCTTTTTGCTTTTTGCAGCTTTGTGGTTGTTTGCTGATAACAATGATGGCATGTTTGTGTAGGGTTACTTGATGGCCATGATGAGTCAAAAATGTATAGATTATCAGTGAGGATGGCGCAGTTTAGGTGTTGCCTGTGATGATCGAAGTATTCTGATACAACCTTTTCATTCTCTTTATAAAACGGCTACAACTGTCGTTGTTATAGTGTTGTTGGGAGTAGTGGTTTGGTGCAGGTTATGGTGGCAGCCGGGCGGTGGTACTGGCAGATGGTGGCGTGGAAGTGTTTACAGTGGCGTGGAAGGAAAGCGTATGCGCAAGGTATTCTATTCATGCTTTCTTTGGTAAGATATAGCTTTTTTTTACCATGACGTTTGATATATCTCATGTATGCTAGGAAACTAAAGCACAAGTAGAAGCTAGCGTTTTGGATCAATGTACATAATGCCTTGGTGATGCATGTATGACCCTCATTGACTCAAAACTCATGGGCTGTATAGTTTAAGATTTCATTATCTTAGCTAACATAACATCAATAATCGACATATTTGTTTACAGGCTGTTTTAGCTTACGGGATTCCACAAAACAACATAAAGATAGTCTTTTTGCTATTAAAAGTACGTACGCAATACAACACTTGGTTTCTTAAACTTTCTACGAACCGATTTTAAAGATCTTGATTTAAATCTTGAAAAAGTTGGCATTCTTCATGTTTCTTGCAGGCTGCATATAATGTTGGCGGGTTGCAGGTGTTTTACAGTATCTCGCCTATCCGTGTAACTATATTACTTAGGCCACCATTAATTTGTAGTGGCTAACACATTTTATTCTGATATAAATATGGTGTTTTTGATGTAAATATGGTTGGTGCAAATGTCTGATAAAATTGTTTATACGTTCAATGTTTAATCAATTACGCAACATTAAGCCACGGTCTCAACGCGACCGTAAAAAACAACTAGTTATTAATTTATTATTATTATTAACATTATTATTTACTGCTTTTTTATGTTTATCCCTTCGATTATTGATGCATAAACTTGTGATTGATGTTTGTAAACGAATCATGTGTTCGTGTATACGTTAATTTAGTTGTTCCTCGTTATATGGATGCTGACATTTTCTGATTATTTTAGGTTCCCTATCGAACCCACTAATATCAATTTCAATCTAGGTAAACGAGTCTTAGGGATTACAACGAAGCAAGTGAGTTGTGGTAGGGACATATCCGTCGTCTCCGAAAACTAGATCTATTTTTGCATGTCACATTTTTGTATAGATCTGCAACGACTTGGCGTGTTTAAATACTTTGAAGTTTAATCACACTCGTTCTGCTTTTTTTTAAAAGTTTTTTTATGTATTAAATTTAATTTAATCTTAATTTATTTATCTTAGAATGGAGGTCCCGTCACCACTTGCCCAAGACGGAAAGTCACACGATGACAATTTGTTACTAGATCTATATTACATTTGTCAAGTTTGTTTGTTTAGTTATAAAATTGTGTGTGTTAATGTACTTTAGTTTAAACTATAGTGTTGAATATGAATTTACTAATCACCGTGTTTATGGGTTTTATTTTGTTTTTTAAAACTTTGTTAATGTTGTTTGGAGTTTTTGTTAAATTTGTTATAGCAAGATAAGTTGTTGGTTTAAATGTGGACATTTGATCTTTAGACAATAGATATGGTGGATAGAAATAAAATTTAAATAGAAGGTTGTTTTTAACGTCAGATATTAATATTGTTAGACACTTGACAAATGGATCAGAGAGGGTATGGTTCACCTACAAATCGTTCAAGCTAAACTTGATTATAGTTCCTTTATAATTCAAACATTCTTTGAAACTTCCAATCTACATGCCTCAAAGAGATGTTAGGTACCAAGCTAAAAGATTCAGAAAGGCCCAATGCCTAAATGTTGAACGTTTGACCAACTCTCTTATGATGCACGAGAGAAACAATAGAAAAAAGTTGATGGTTGTTCGCCTACCAAGCATACTATGGATATCATTCATCTTTTAACCGTTGCTAATCCCAATCAAATCATCATTGTATATCATGAAAGTGGGCCATTTGATTGTATTTTGATTAGCATTGATCTTTTTTTGTTGCTAACGAAATTCACATAACTAGACTTGGACCCCTTTAATAGTACAAAGATAGAACATATTTAACCGCGGCAACGCGCCGGCAATTCTACTAATTGATGTAATGTTGCCATTTCAGGAAAAAAAACCCCGAAAAATCTTTAAACTTTTCAAACTTCCTGCCACCGCATCATAACCCCTCCTTCACACACACATAATAAACAAAATAGGAACATACATAATAACAAAAGCAATACTTCCATATATGCATTTACAGAAAACGCTCCAACAATTAGTTTTTCAGGGTTCATAAGTTGCAAACAGGATGCCGAACTTGTGCAGACTTGTAAGATCATCTTCACGTACCCGTACCCGTAGTCGTTGCCATAAGAAAACAAAACCAACAGTCACTAAAAAATCTTATTCAACAATGAAGAGAAAAGTGAAATCCAAAAGTTTTGACAATCGTTTGAGTGATTGTGTTGCCAAAAAGAAGATGTGTGTTACTGAATCCAAATTGTTTCTCCCGTTTCTTGTTGGCGCACCGAAACTGGTAAGATTAATTTGATCATTTTTTGTAATATTAATTTTTTTTTTGTAGGATTTAAGAATCAGTTTTGGATGCACTGTTGAAATCTTGATGGTAAAATCTTGTGGTTGATAGAAGTTACAAACGGTTGTACATTGTTATAGAAAATTAACTTAAGTTGATGGATTAAAAGAAAAAAAAAATTATATATTTTTGGAAGTTGATGAACATAATTGAACGATATTTACGTGTTGCAGGCGGAGTGTCGTGTATGTGAGAACATAATCTACCCTGAAGAGGAGGTGTGTTGCTCTATGAACAAATGTAAAGTTTCTTATCATTCAAGATGTGCAAGTCATCGTTTTGGATCATTAGAAGATATCAAATGTCCTCAACATGTATTGTTTCTCATTTCTTAAGTGTTTTTTAATAATCACTTATAGGGGTGTTCTTCGGGTTTTTCGTCGGGTTTAGGGTTTTTTCGGGTTTTTGCTCGAGAAAAAGTGACCTGATAACCGAACCATTTAAAGTTCGGGTTTGATTTATTCGGGTTCAGGTTAGTTCGGGTCGGGTTATTCGGTTTTCGGTTTAGATGTAATATGAAGAAAATGTATTTTTTTTTTTTTTGCAAAACCCATCATGCTATTTGAAAAATCTTCAAAATTCAAACATTAATTAAAAATATGATATGATAATGTTCAAAATTCCGAAAACTTAATGTTTTAATTAACAAAGACTCTAAACCAAAACGCAATAATAATAAAAAATACATAATTTGTTTGGTTTACTTTTCGAGTTTATCGGGTCGGGTTGTTCAGGTTTTTTGTTGGGAAAAAGTGACCCAATAACCAAACCATCAAGGATTCGCGTTGGTCGAGTTCATGTTATTCGGTTTCGGGTTTTTCGGGTATCCTCTAATTCAGGTTCGGGTTGCTTCGCATTCGGGTTGGTTTCGGGATTCGGATAAAAATGAACAGCCTAATCACTTATGTTCAACCTTAGTATGGATGATTTACAACATTTGTTCAATAGGCATGCTTTCTTTGCAAAAAGAAGTCAGCCTTATGGCGGTGTTCAAGATGCGATTTAGCAACACATGATAAATGTGCGGCATATCCTGAGTATGTGATACGATCCGATGAGAGACCAGGTGAAATAATTTGTTGGAGGCATTCTACTGATTCACCACCTATCAAGGTCCATCTCTCCTGTCTTCATTCTCCAACATGGTTATTTAAAACATGCAAATGAACTTATGAACATATGTAGTAAGATATCACTCAGAAGGGTCTGAGAAGGGTAAGATAACGGCAAACTTTTCTTCTCTTGCGAAAATATAGAGAGGGTGCAGCATGGTTACTATAATATTCATATGAATTATTTGAATGGATATTTGCTTTCTATTCAATATTATCAAGTGCCATTGGCTAGTGTGATCTTTCTTTCCCAAATATGGCATTCAAAGAATGTTTTGGTAGCATGTGTAGGTGATGTTGATGTCTTGTTCTATTCTCTTCGGTTAACTCTTCAGTCTTTATATAAACTTTAGACACGCGCGCGTCATTATAGTCACACATGTAAATGTTATTCAGGCATTCGTCGCAATTTTAGAACTTTGATACTCATTGCATACAAGCAAACATTTAGATAATATATAACTTAATTAGTAAACTTTCTATATCTTTTCGTAACAGCTTAAAATAAAGTAATTTATATTCTGAGTTAGTTGATTAAATTGACAACAGTACTGATATTTCTAGTGTTGATGTGCAGTATGCAGTTCCTGCTAGTAGCATACAGGTGAGACTTACAGCAATGTTTAGCTTTAGCACAATGATATCCACAGTGTGATGAATTATGTTATTATTCCTAAACTAACTCTCCTAAGTCTTGACATCAAATTTATATATCTATATACAGGAAGTGTTTGATCGCCTGACGGTCCCATATGTCAAGAAGGAATTTGAGTTTAGCCCCATGTGGAGAGACAATGTGACGCATAGCGTGGAGTTACGTTCATATGTGCCGCCTTCAGTTCCTATCAGTAGCATAGAGGCGAGTATTGTACAATATCTTACTCTTCTTTGCAAATAATCATAATTGATCTGCAGATATTAATTACTGGTTCAGTATTTATTATAATCGATTTCTATATGTATTGCAAATCATGTTCACTAATCGATTTATGCATGAATGGAAGAGAAATTGGAAGAGGAATTCATGTCTCTAAACTAAATCTTATCGGCTTCTAATCATAGGAAGTCTTTCGTTTTCTGATGCTATCGTGTGTGGAGGAGGAATTCAAGATTGATCCCAAGTGGAAACACGCCAAGGCGAAAAAATTGGAGCCACCTTCCTATGTGCATATTAAGCGTAGTATCCATCACCGTTGTATTAATTAAAAGGGAGAACTTCATAGAATAGTAACCAAGTATACAAGTCTCACTGAAGTCACATAAAGTTTTTTCGTTACTTTTTTTAAATTGAGTGACATAAATGGAACATATATGAATCCTAGTTACTATAGTTGCTACTGAGTGAAGTTTTCCCTATTTAAAATGAAAACCTTTAAATAAATGCACATCAATTCTGCTCACCATGCCATAACTTCCTCAACATAATAAGATATATACCGCGTAAAAAAGAAGGGTTATGATGTGGATCATAGCACTGGATGCACAAGTTGCTCTGACATATGCTATGAAGATTGTATATGCAGGTAATTCGTCGGCTATCACATTCTACATGGTATTCATTATCGATCGATGATGCAGCTGCCCTACATATAATATTTCTAATGCTTGACTCTGTAGATATCTGCATATTGTCTGCACAAGTGCCTGCAAGTGTTCAGAAGGCTGCACAAACAGGCCATTCCAAG
Source organism: Ambrosia trifida (assembly GCA_028751855.1). Taxonomy (NCBI): domain Eukaryota; kingdom Viridiplantae; phylum Streptophyta; class Magnoliopsida; order Asterales; family Asteraceae; genus Ambrosia; species Ambrosia trifida. Next base: position 71,447,253 of record CM054132.1, read on the forward strand.
AAGATAAAAAGGTTCACGTTTTTATGGTAAGATTTAAGCTAAGAATAAGTTCAATCTTTTATGTGTGATGGTTTTACTCAGTTCAAATTTTGTGACTATATATACTTGTTTTATATACTCTACTATGATTGACATATTTGTAGACTCAACATTGTGGTTGGGGTGTAGAAGCTGCTGAGTTTATCGATAAAGGTGATTACATCATTGAGTATGTTGGAGAAGGTAAATATATAATTCCATGATTTATCTTTTATATTGTCGTATTAGATTTTAATAATCCAAACTATTTCTCATTGACTAATAATATTGGCAATTTAACCAATAACACTTATAGTTTTCCTTCTATTTCGCTCGGTTGGTTTATGAGCTAAATGGGGGAACATTTGTTGTGAGATAAATCAAGTGGAAATTGTCTATGATGATTATGCAAGTGGAGATTGCAGTTGGCAACGAAAATGAAAGTTAAGAGTGCCACTGGTTAAATTGACAGCATGAATTATTATCGCCCAATAACAAATATTTGGGATTAATAAAACTCGTTAGTTTCCCATAACAATTGGCAAGTTTGAAGTTTGTATTCCATTTTCGCATGATCTTATAACCTCATTAGTTTTTATCTAACTACAAATTAATCTTACCTTTTCAGTTATTAATGAAGATTTATGTGAGAAGAGGTTTTGGGACATGAAAGGAAAAGATATCACCAACTTCTATGTGGTCGCAGTCCGAAAAGACTTCAACATTGATGCAAGATTCAAGGGGAATGAATCACGTTTTATAAATCACAGTTGCGATCCTAACTGTGTCATGGAAAAATGGTTAGATATATTGCTTCCATCATTCGCGCTTAAAAGAAATACCTTGTATTATACTATTATCAAATGACAATGGTATTATGCATTTGACACTTTTGTAGGGATGTCAATGGGGAGACTCGTCTTGGTATCTTTGCTGCTAAAACAATCGAACCAAGAGAACAATTAACGTTTGATTATGGGTACCTATAATCACTTAAACCCTCTAACCCATCCGCTATATATATATATAACAAATCATAATATAATCAATTAATAATATTTCTTATTTTCACATTGTAGATTTGAGATGTATGCTCCTGATGACATAGAGTGCCGCTGTGGTGCTTCAAATTGTCGTGGATATCTTGGTACTAAAAAGTAAGACGCGGTTGATTGTATCACTACAAGAGCAGGCGAGCAGCTACCAATTGAGCTATTGTTGACAATATGTCTTCAACCCAACTAAGGTTTTTACAAGGTTACACATGTTATCTACTGGTATTTACACCATGAGAAGTCAAATAAAACTAGAAACTAGGAAAGGAATATATGAATGTGTATGTTACATTAATAAAAACTGTAAAACAAGATTGACTCACTTGTTAAAAAGTGTCATTATTTACCTTAAGGATTCATTCTTCTGCATTCTCTTCCTTTAGAATATTTTTCTGCTAGCTTTTGAATTTTGTTACAGTTTATCAAAATTCAGGATTGGTGCTTGATTGTTCTCGATCATTGTTTCAGTTTTTTATAATTTAGGATGGTGTCTCAGGGAACTCTAAAAGAAACCTTGAATTATTTGAACCCAGTCTCTTTACAATGAAGTTAATAGTTATAAAGCTAATTAATTAACTAATGATAAAGATAATTAACCAATGATACTTAGAGTATCGGTCAAACAAACCACTCCAAACCGTCACGTCAATATGCCATATTATTTCAAACCATTTCAAACCAAACCCAACTTTTTTTCCTCATATCCCAAACCATTCCAAACATCCATCAGATCACCTACTTTTCATTTTATATAACTTATACCCCGCGCACACACACACACACACACACACACACACACACAAAAAAAAAAAACATTTTTTTATTCAATATTAAAGTACACAATTATAGGCCCACCTTTAATAAACGAACCGGTCTGCTTGAGCGGACGGACCAAGATTGGTCCAACTCCTCCAATGGCAAAAAAGCTTTCTCACGGTCCATCCATCCCTACCGGACCGTCAGGTGTGATAGATTCCAGATGCTCTTATAAAACGTTAATACATATCATGATAGTCATATTAAGGAATATGGAATGGTAACTAATAAACAACCTTTTTTTCTTTGACAATAGGTGTTCAGAATTCGAATCGGATTCGAAAATTTTGAAATTCGACTTAGTTCGATTCGATTACAAAAAATTTGAATTCAAGTCTAGTAAATCGAATACGAAATTGTGATTTTAAATTTGATCGATTCGAAATTCGAATAAAAACTGTACATGTATATTTTTTTTAAATATATATACACACATACACATTATTATATACATAAATATACACATTGAAAAAAAGAACTTCTGAATTTTGGTCAAACTCTAAAAACCCATAGTCTTTACAATTTTTACCATAAATATTTTATATATTTACCTTATATATCACAAAACTTTAACAAACTATACTCTCTACTATTTTTACTATTCCTGTATTTGACATATTGTTATTTATCAATTTTGTAGATTTGTACTTTATATGTTAAAAATAATGAGTTTGTATTAGTTTTAAAACTAAAAGTCAAACAATTTATTATTTATGGTTAATTTGAACTAAATCGAATTTATTCGAATTTGATTCGAATGTGAGTTTCTTATTCGAATTGAATATGAATCGAATAAATTGAATTTTAAACAAATACAAATCGAATACGAATTTAGGTAAAAATATTAAAAATTCGAGAAATTCGATTTGAATAATTCGAAAATTCGTTGAACACCCCTAGACAACTTACTACCGGCCGGTACGAGCCACTACGAGCTGCTAGTCATAACAATGAAACAAACTTAAAGATAAATGATAAATGGATCACCAACGATAATGATAAAATGCTAATAATTATCGTAATGATCAAACTAGAGATAGAATAATAAGAGCATTCACATTAGTAGACTGGTCCAAAACAAACCATTTTAGACCACCTCCTACATCAACGCATTAGTTTGGAATTTCAAACTCCATCCGAACCACACCGACGGAGATGCTCTAAGTAACAAAGAAAGTTAAAGATAAAGGGAAAATAGAATTATAATAAGTTAATAACTATCTATATTTATATCTATCTATCTATACTACTATATAATGAGTGCTTGATGGATAAGAAGGTAAATTTACATCTTTTTTAAGATGGCATATCAACAGTCTTAGTATAAATTTATATTTTTTGTCCAATTTCTTCCTTTTATGCCCACTTCTACAACATTTATTGAAATCCTATTTAATTTTCTATAAATCAATTATTTTCTTCAAAATCAATTCCTTTATCAAACCCTTTGATTATTTTTTATGCAAATTAAGATCAATTGATGTTTAAAAGGGATTAACATGGTAATGTCAGGGATTTTCCTTATTATTAATTTTTTTGGTTTTTTTTAGTTAGAAAATGTGATATGTTGTGTTTATGCTCTACGTTGTTAAAACAGAAACATAGAAATTGTTTATTCAAATGGTTGGAAATGAGTTAGAAGAGAAAGCAAGTGATAGAAATTGCTTTTTCAAATCATTGAAAATGAGTTAGAAGAGAAAACAAGTGATAGAAATTGCTTATTCAAATGGTTGAAAATGAGTTAGAAGAAAAAGCAAGTGGATCATATGCTTACCGTTTTACAGGCTAATCACACTTTTCTAGGTACTTCACGTAACCTTCTCTTTAGTGATTATGTTGCAGTGTTTAAAATTTTGTCTTGATAAATTGTCATTCACTAATTCGAAATTATTTTTATTGGAATTGTTTGTTGTAAGTCTCACTGTTCTGATTTTAAATATGTACCATTTTTTTGTATTTTAGTTCTAAATGAAAGCATAAAAACTTGGTGAATAGAGCGACAAATGAAGTAGCAGCAAAAAATTCATATTACTACTTTGATAGTTTCAATGAGTTATTACATAATTCATTATTGTACATCTACAAATTCGAAAATTGGGTACACCAGTTAGAGAATGAAATAGAAGTAATATATTGTTAGTGGAATTGCATTCTGGATGTTGAATTAAATAGTATGAAAACAAGCGCCACCCGAGTTTAAAGTGTCTCTAGCAACACACCGTTATTTTCCAGTAAATTGTTTTGATGATTTTAGCTTGGTGATTTCTTTTGTGATTTAACATGTTCGCGCTGCAACGTGCGCGGGAAATTATGAAAAGAAAAGCTGCTGATATGATATTGAAATGGTAGTATTCTCTTTGCACTTGGTTTCATTTGTTTTTTGTGATGTAATTGCCTTTCTTCTTATATATCGGCTAATCAGTTTGTAGATTTTATTTGTTTCTAATTCTTATGCCATGGTACGTACTCATGGATTGGTTTGTATGCTTTAAACTATGTCATATACTCGCTACCATCATTTATTTATTTTTTCTAAGTATTGTGTCATGTGTTGGTTATTATTTAGATTTGGAAATGTGTTGAAAGGGGAAATAGACGAATGCCTAGAAAATGCTCAAGAAATGAGTGCTTTAGTGGATCCAATATATACTCTGGCTTGATAGAAGTTAACATGTCAACTTAGTAACCTGACACTTAACGAGTTGATAAATATTTATTTACTCTGGCTTATTCGAACCACAACATTGGGTACCAAGGTGTACTATTGAATCTACATTTTTGCGTTTTGTAAATAATCACATTGTTGTATTGCAATTTGTATTTGGACCCCGCGGCAACACACGGGTAAACCAATCGGTTCTTGGAGTTTCAGTTTTTTTTTGGCCCCACTCCGATTTCTAGCCTGTACCTGTTTGGCCAAAAACAAAAACCGGTTCTAATCCCTCTTAAAAAACTCGAACCGGTTTAGAACCTAGATTGGTTTGAGAAAGAAAGGGTTATCTTTAGGCTTCGTTAATGTATTTTGCATAAAACAGACATGAAACATAAATGATTAATGCATTCTTTCAATATCTTTCTATTAAAAAACAAATTAAAAAGATGATTGATTCGGTGGCTATCATGAAGAAATTCGCATTACAAAACGAAAAAAATAGAAAAGCAAAAAAGGGAGATGAAGATTTGATTAGTCATCTAAGATGTGCGTATCTACAACACCAACAACATGATTTACTAAACGCAACAACCAAACACAATGCAACCCCATGTCAAAGAAAACAAACATATCTCTTAGAAAAAAGTAGGACGGATTTGAGCTTCGAAGTAAGACACTCACAAAACCGTAATTGATTTCTTGTTCTATTGGAATCTGCTTACGTTGTTGTTTACTTTTGCAAAATAGACATGAAAAATCGCGAGATTAGTTAACTTCTAAGTGATGATGTTTGACATGGTAGTTAGAGATTTTGTCTTCACCTCCTTGCAATGGTTGTCACCGTTCTTTTGTTTCATTAAAAATCTATAAAGCAAGTTTAAGTTCAATTAAGTTGTAAGTCATATAAACAATGAGGAGTTGCGAACAGAAAACTGCTTTCTCTTGTTTTCCTTCTCTAGGGTGTACACAGTGGGCAGGGTGGAATGAAGAGAGAGCTCTGGGGTGTGTAGAGCGGGTAGGGAAGAGAGAGGGATGACGCGTGTATGTATGGGAAAAAACGTGTCACACAAAAAGCACGGACAACTGGCAAACCATTTTAAACATTTTTCGAGAAAAAACGGGAGCCAGAAAGGCTCGAACCAGGGTGAAAAGCAAATACTAAACTGAGAAACCACCTGCTCTGCAAAGATATTTGCACGTGGCCTAAATACTATTCATGAAAGTTTGTATTTAAACATATAGGATAATTATAGAAATTTAAAACAATCACACAAACCAACTATTAAAGCTAATTAACCTAATTCTTATCCATGTAAAACGAAGAATCAGAGTTTTGTAGAAACAAAAGTTAGAAAGAGGAGGCGATATGTATAAATATAAACAAAATATCAAAACCGACGAAACACATAACATCAATCAAAATCTAAACCGAACAATGAATCTATACATCAATCTAAATCTAAATCTAACAACGAATTTATATGTATATATTACATGAATCAAAATCTAAACAAAGATCTAAACCGAACATCGAATCTATATATATATATATATATATTGCAAAGGGATTAATCCTACATGTCATAATATTATGCAATCTCTTCTTTGAGAGATGCCACATAGGATGTGATGTGCCAATCCTAAACCAATTAAAAAAAAGAAATAAATATGATTTAACCTAATCTATTACAATCTTTAACTTAATCTATTAAATACCTAATTTACTAAATCTAAATATTAAACCTTTATTATTTTCTCTCTCGTGTTTCCTCCCATAACTTTTAAACGTTAATATCTTTTATATACGAGATTTTTTAAAGAAAAAAATTACACCAAATTAACGAACATTTTATTATCTTTCCAACAAGTACCATAATGCTATATAAAAAAATGGAGAAAAAAATAACTATTTTTTGTAACCCGACAGGTATTGTGTCGGGTTTGGGATTAGTTTAAAAAAAATTGTGGGTTTGGGTCGGGTCTGGGATTAGGTGATACTCGACCCGATTACCCGAAACAACATACCCAAATACCCGAACTACATACCCGATCATATACCCCATGAATTTTTTTAACGCGTCACATAACCCTTAGACTAATGCGTTCGATATTTCAATAATTAACTTTTTTTTTCTTATTTCATGTTAGTTCTTTTTAGAATGATCGATTACAAACTTCCGAATTCATTTGTAATGGCACTAGATTTATACCCCGGCGCAGAGATTCGTTTTCTTTTTATATTTGAATATGATATCTTATGGGAGAGTTTTGTTTAAAATAATAATAATAATAATAATAATAATATATTTTATTATGTTATATTAGATATTTCAGCCCGAGACGCTCCCGGGATAAAAACTAGTATATACATATAAACAAAATCAGAATGATGAGGCAATACATATACATACAAACAAAAGCAGGAACAAATATCTAAACTAAACCACAATCGAGAATTAAAAAACGGTTAGCAAAACACAAAAATCTTAAAACCGACGAAACACATAAAAATTCAATCAAAATCTAATAAGAGCAATGAATTTCATCCTTCTAGACGCATAGCAGAAGTATAAAGTATGAGTACATAGATATTTCTCAAAGATAAAAGTACATAGATATTTCTCAAAGATAAATTATTCATTATTGAGTGATGAAAACAATACATGAGGATCCTTTTTATATGGAATTCTAAATTTGGCATAGATTGCCAATTTTTTGAATGTATAAACTTGTCAAATAAATAGTAAAGTTATAGATATAAAAAAACATGTAAATTAAGACAATTCTTGTTTTACACGTTTTACGCTAAAACTGATATTAACTGGAAATCAGTGAGATTGGGGAAAATCTTAAGTGAATAAATTGGAGCCCTAATTGATAAAATTCTGTTGGTTTCCTGTTTTGCATCTTATATGTTTGGATTAAGGATCGGTCATGGATGAACATGTTTGATGAGTATGCACATCCATGTATGTGCATGGACTCGAATAGAAGGGAACAGAGGGTGGATAACAAAGATAATATACACACTAATAATATGTTCCACACAAACAAATGATACATATGAGGGGCTATTTATACCCTTTACAAAGACGGTTAAGAAACCGTTTATAACTAACTGACACAACAAATAAACAGACATAATAATATAGACACGTTGGTTTGTTTTGGCGCTTCTTTATTTGTGTCGTTTGACTTTTCTGAAGTCAACAGAATTTCCTTGATTATAATCTTCCAACATTCACGCCCCTAATCAAGAAATTCGTATTTGATTCTCTGTTCGTGTTCATCCTCTTTTGTGCAGTCCTGTTCTTCTTTCGATCATCTTTTCTTTCTTGAATCGTTTCTTAAACCTTCTATCTTTGATGATGATCCGATATTAACCTTTGAGAAATTGATGTTAAAAGGATTATCACAATCCTAAACCTTCACGGTTTCTGCCATCTTGGCCTTTCTTCTACGATCATCACGATCGGACAAACAACTAGGAATTAACGTGCACTCGTCTTCTCTTCCTATTGCATCAACATCTTCGGAGATTAACGGTGTCTCTCTACACTCGTCTTCTGTCTCCACACAATAAACATCTTCGGATTTCTCTAATATCGAATAAATTACGGTTCTTGATCGAAACTTTCGTTGCTTTCTGCCTTGCCGGAACTCCTCGCCGGAAAACGATTTCTGCGTTTTGTCTTTTAAATCTGTTAAGGCCTTCGACTGCATTCTTTTCTTGATAATTATGATAACAATATCCAAGTCTGAATCAAACAAACACTCGTTGTTGTTCGATTCCGTTTATACTATAATTTCCGATCAATTTTATGCAAAACAGGGGATCGGACTTTTTCTGTTCACATGTTCTTCTTCTTCGTCTTTATCTTCCCAAGAGCGTCTCGCTCTGATACCAATTGTTGGTTTCCTGTTTTGCATCTTATATGCTTGGATTAAGGATTGGTCATGGATGAACATGTTTGATGAGTATGCACATCCATGTATGTGCAGGGACTCGAATAGAAGGGAACAGAGGGTGGATAACAAAGATAATATACACACTAATAATATGTTCCACACAAACAAATGATACATATGAGGGGCTATTTATACCCTTTACAAAGACGGTTAAGAAACCGTTTATAACTAACTGACACAACAAATAAACAGACATAATAATATAGACACGCTGGTTTGTTTTGGCGCTTCTTTATTTGTGTCGTTTGACTTTTCTGAAGTCAACAGAATTTCCTTGATTATAATCTTCCAACAAATTCAGGTCTAACAACTGGATAAACCGCTTATTATCCGGCTATTCAAGGCCTTCCCATCTGGTGCTTAAAGTCGACGTAACTTCACTCGTAGTCCAAGTTATGCTATATGTATGTATGTTTAGGTCATATCTACCTTGTCTAGCTGCTCCAAATAAGAGTTTACGAACTCTTGGATCAGCTCCATACGTACATATTACTTCTAGTTCTCTTCTAAAACTAGAACAAAAAGGAATGGATTCTGAAAGATAGTTGTTTCGTCTTCTGCCTGTGCCAATGGAAGAGGAATTCAAGATTGATCAAAAGTGGAAAAGAACCATGGCAGATAACTTGGAGCTACCTTCCTATGTGCATATTAAGCGTAGTATCCTTTTATTCCATTCTAAGAACTAATTATATTTCTGATTAAAACCACTATACATATCATGTAGATTTACATCATCTAAAAGACTGGTTATACAAATGGAAACTTTAAATATAATGCACATCATTCTGGCTCACCATGCCATAGTGATAGGAGTAAGGAACCGAATCACCGGTTCAAATAAAACGGTAAATAAAAGGATAGATCTAACGGCTCGTTTGGATACAGACTCACCACCAAACGAAACGGTAGGGCGCGAATCACTCCCGAAGATACAGAAATCACCACTCCGGTTATGAATTCGGGTCTAAGATCACCACTCAATATGCCACAATTGAGCTAGCAAAGACACAATCAATTTAACCTCAAAATCCATTGAGAGAAAAATTAACCAAAAAAATCATTCATAAACTCACTCCCTCTTTATTAAAAAAACTACCACTACATATAGGAAAGACTAGAAACTACCAAAGGAAACTAAAACAAACAAAGTACCACTAACTAAGCTAAATGTACAACTAGGAAAAGCATGAAAGTAAACTGCAGAAGCACATGGAAACGTGGACACAAAAAAAAGGAATGATGGCACGTGCATGGTTGCATGCTTTCTTTTTCAATAAACAATCCAATTGACTAATTAGAGCATCATGTTGACCCATATGTATATCATTCTCTCGTTCTTTGAAGAAGTTTGTCCTCAAACTTGAAAGCAACAAATCATCAACACCACATGTTGTACATCTTGTATTGGGGGCGGTTCAGGAGGTATTTCCGGTAGGTATCCGATAGAACAAAAGCATTGCTTGACACAAGACGGTGGCCTGCATAGATTCTCTAATGTGTGCATAACTTCACTTGAACTCCAATTTTGCATTGATTCTTCTGCACTAAATTTGATGATATGTTCTCGTGGATATGTAAAAAGAAAATGTGATGAAGCAACAGAGGTTGGCATCGATTCTAGAACTACAAATGGGGCATCCCATGCAATAGATGATTGTTCTGGTTTGCTAGTTGGTGTAGGACTACTCAATTTAGGTCTCTTATTTTCAAAAACATGAAACAAATCATCTAAAACATCATGATCTACACGAATCTTTGAGTGGGTTTCTAGCCTATTCAAATTCTCAATTGTAGGTTCGTCGTTTTGAGCAATCTCATTAAGATCTTTTTGCAAAAAGACGCACTGTTCAACACCGGGTTCAGTTTCATCTTTAGCATATATGGGTATGTCGTTCTCAACTGATCTCCCCGTTTGTTCTTCCTCGAAACAATGGCGTTTAGAGTCTTCGAGATCGACAAGATTAATAAAATTCTGTCGGACTTCAACCTCAAAGTTTAGCCTAGTTATTTCTTCCGATGTGTAATAAGAATGGAGTTGATCAGGATTACCTTGATTATTATAGGATGGTAGAAATTTTCGTATCAACATTTTCTTCATTTTTGACCATGTTCTAACCTTGTCTTTGCCGACTTGTTTTCTGGTGGAACAGATGTTAGCCCACCAAGAGGCTGCATGTTTTCTCAGTAGGAAGCCCACGATCTTGACCTTGTGATTTTCTGGTGGTTGTTCATAAGCAAAGACTTTTTCTAGTGTTCTCATCCAGTCGACAAACTCGTCGGGATCAAATCTACCATCAAACAAGGGGATATCGATTTTGATATCATTAGTAACCCAAGAGGCTGGGTTTCTCCCTCTCCGTTGATTAAATTTGCCAACATGGGACATGTTACCTTGCTTCCCCTGGATCGTGACGGTTATCTCTTGAAGTTGATTGTGCATGAAATTCATTTGCCACTTCATGTCTTGAATTTGCTGTTCAACCGTTCTCTTCTCATAAGCCATTGATAAAACCTTTTTTTTTAAACTGAAATATAAATAAATGTAGAAGAATGAGTCGAAACAAGATCGCTTCGGCTCTGATACCAAATGATAGGAGTAAGGAACCGAATCACCGGTTCAAATAAAACGGTAAATAAAAGGATAGATCTAACGGCTCGTTTGGATACAGACTCACCACCAAACGAAACGGTAGGGCGCGAATCACTCCCGAAGATACAGAAATCACCACTCCGGTTATGAATTCGGGTCTAAGATCACCACTCAATATGCCACAATTGAGCTAGCAAAGACACAATCAATTTAACCTCAAAATCCATTGAGAGAAAAATTAACCAAAAAAATCATTCATAAACTCACTCCCTCTTTATTAAAAAAACTACCACTACATATAGGAAAGACTAGAAACTACCAAAGGAAACTAAAACAAACAAAGTACCACTAACTAAGCTAAATGTACAACTAGGAAAAGCATGAAAGTAAACTGCAGAAGCACATGGAAACGTGGACACAAAAAAAAGGAATGATGGCACGTGCATGGTTGCATGCTTTCTTTTTCAATAAACAATCCAATTGACTAATTAGAGCATCATGTTGACCCATATGTATATCAATGATAGGAGTAAGGAACCGAATCACCGGTTCAAATAAAACGGTAAATAAAAGGATAGATCTAACGGCTCGTTTGGATACAGACTCACCACCAAACGAAACGGTAGGGCGCGAATCACTCCCGAAGATACAGAAATCACCACTCCGGTTATGAATTCGGGTCTAAGATCACCACTCAATATGCCACAATTGAGCTAGCAAAGACACAATCAATTTAACCTCAAAATCCATTGAGAGAAAAATTAACCAAAAAAATCATTCATAAACTCACTCCCTCTTTATTAAAAAAACTACCACTACATATAGGAAAGACTAGAAACTACCAAAGGAAACTAAAACAAACAAAGTACCACTAACTAAGCTAAATGTACAACTAGGAAAAGCATGAAAGTAAACTGCAGAAGCACATGGAAACGTGGACACAAAAAAAAGGAATGATGGCACGTGCATGGTTGCATGCTTTCTTTTTCAATAAACAATCCAATTGACTAATTAGAGCATCATGTTGACCCATATGTATATCACATAGTTTCCTCAACCTAAACAAGATATATACCGGATAAAAAAGAAGAGTTACGATGAGGATATCAGCATTGGAGAATGCACGTGTAATCCAAATGTATGCTACGATGATTGTATATGCAGGTAATTTGCCGCCTATGAATATGGTATTCATTTGATGATTTACATGTAAATATTTTTAATGTCTATTTACAGATCTACGTCTGTTAGCTGCACAAGTGCCTGCAAGTGTTCAAAAAAATGCCCAAACAGGCTATTCCCAAAACCGAAAAAAGTTAGGCTTTGGTTATATACACATTAGGGTTTTTTATCTACACAACCCCCTATGGCCCGCCCCCACCAGACAGAAACGACGGCCCATCAGGGCCTCGACGACCCGTCGTTTTACCCTAAATGATTACCAATCATTGGTAATCATTGGCAATGATTGAATAATGATTGTTTGGTTTTTTATAAGTGTAGTGTGGGTGTTTAAGATGGGTTAGAGATGTGAATATAAATGTTTGGTTTATTATAAATGTTACTTTTTTTATTTGTATAATATGATTTTTTTATATGGATGTGAATATGAATGTTCGGTTTTTATTAACGTTTATATTGCCAAACTAAACAAAAGCAAAGATACGAACAATAAAATAAAATAAAATAAAGCATAACATATAAACATTTACATTTACATATAAAATAAAACATGTGTTCAAATAAAGAAACGATAATATTCAAAATACAAGATCCAAAATATACAAACTAAGGACCCGACCCATACGCTACACCACCACCAATAGTGGGCCACCACGATATCAGCATGTCGGGGCCTCCACGGCCCGTGGTGAAATAACTTTTTTAGATGTTGTCAGTAACCCTAATTTAATGTCCAAACCTAATCCCTTTCTACGGGTCGTCGAGGCCTCCACGGCCCGTGGTAAAACAACTTTTCAGACTTTTTCAGTCTGAACACCCTGCTTTTGCAGGGAGTTCAGACTGACACCTTGTACTTCGTATTATGACGGGTCGTGGAGGCCTCCACGGCCCGTAGTTTTTCACTTTTCAGATTATTCACACCTAAACCACCCTCATCTTTCGGTCTTGTTATAACATCCCAAGCCACCTAAAAAATCTTTTTTTTTTTCAACATTAGCACCCGCCCTTAGAAAATGTCTCATAATAGCTTCGATACTATCAATAACCGTAACCGGGGCTTTATATAAAGAAAGTGAAGGGGTAGGGTACCAATTCTGGCGCGCCGGCACACCCTACCCCACAACATTGCTTTCATAATACACCCGCAGAGAGTTTGTCATTCGAAATGATAACTTCAAGATCATAACACACCTCTGCAGAGTTCAGCTTTCATGAGCATCACATGCGGAGTGCAATCCTTCCGCGTGAAACCATGCGCCAGTCCTGGCGATGGTCTCCTGCAGAAGACAACAAGCAGGACGCACCTCAGACCTGCTGCGCCTTTTCCGGCACTCCAGCAGAGAAGATGCGGCTCCCCTAACCCCCACTTGCTGCACAGGCTCCTAGGTATCAGGGGTCACTTCAGTTAAACTTCCAGATGAAGCTGAACCGCCTGACACGTCCTGATACACTCTGGCAGCAGCAAGAAAAGGAGATCCATGCAGTCAACCACAAGGCGTCACATGTACCAGTGGCAGGGTGCCGCCCCTGACGACCAATCACAACGCGCCATGTGGATCAATGGCAGGACGCCGTTTTCACCCAGTTTGCTTTATGCAAACCTTTGGTCCAAACCCAACTGGATGGGCTTCTCAAAGGCAGGCCCAAGCCCGTCACGCCTATTTTGGGCCACAACACCCGACCCACGCATCCTCTATAAAAGGGAGACTTCACCTCTCAAAGGCAGGCCCAAGCCCGTCACGCCTATTTTGATATATGTTATCGCACTTAATCACATAAACATGCATTCACGAGTTGCCAATCATCCATAGCACATATAATACTTGATAAATCATTCCAACTATGTAATTTCACCAACAACAGGACTCAAGACTCATGTGTGTATGTGTTTTTCCCCAATGATTCCCCGAATCATTAAATCATGGACATTTCGTGAGTGCAAACCAACTCCCGATGATTCCCTGAATCATCGAACCGATTCAACAAATCCCAGTTAAGTACGTTAAATAAATGTTTTGCTAAGGTAGACTTATATGTTTGTAAAAAGTATTAACCTGAGTTTGCCAGGTGTCACATTTTCTAGGCAAAACAATCCAAAACATCATGAAATAAGTCCAAAAATGATGCATACATATCAATTTTTAATTCTTTTTACACTTCTCACAAAAACCTATTTTTCTATAGAAACCCTACAGTGTGTATATGTGTGTGTGTATATATATATATATATATATATATATATATATATATATATAATTCCTAAGATCAACTTGTTTATAGCCATGACGCATTTACGCTTTGTTTAACTTATTTATGGCTTGATCACAAATTATTTACAAAGAGGTTTAACGAGTTACATTAATGTCTTTATGTTATACAATTTAATGGGTATGAGTTTAAATACGTATCTTTTACACATATAAATATATGAGTCATTTTGAGCGAATCATCTCAATTAGAGGTGAGCAAATGTTGGTTTGATTTGGGTTTTACACATAACCAAAACTGATAACCGAAATCGATGGGTTAAGCCGGTTTGGTTAATATGCGGGTTATCGGTTCGAGTTGGTTACGTTTGGTTAATTACCAAAAAACAAAACATTTGCAAAATTAGAAACTTGAAATAGTTAGTCTAATGTTTTGAACCTTTTTCAAGCATACAAATACATGAAATATCCAGGAAATACATGAAAATATGTTTCAAATACATGAGTATACATTAAAAACACATAAGTATATAACTATCGGTTCGGTTTCAGTTATTTCAATTATGAAAGAAGGGAAAACCAAAACCGTAACATGATGATTTGGTTTTCGCCATATCTCAACCGTAACCGATCAGTTGAGTTGATTTCGGTTAATTTCAGTTTGGTTTCAGGTTTTTTTTAAAGGTTTTTTGTATGCTCACCCCTAACTCTCAATTAGGTAAACCAATATCATTAAGACTGTTTGTTGTGGACACGCGAACAACCTAGCGCGAGCGAGCCATAAGCTACGTGGCTCGCGAACACCACAGAAGTGCCACGCTAAGGCCGGCGTGAGCAAGCACAAGTGACCATGGTCATAGGAGCGAGAACGGGTTTTGTCTTTGATTTGAGGGGGGCATGAGTAAGGTGGGTGGTTTATCCACAATAGGGTTAAGTGAGCGAGCAAGAGATTTATTTAGTGCTCAGTCAACATCCAAGTGACACAAAATTATTGGATAACCCTGGCAGTGGTGAACCCAGGATTTTTTTTATGGGGTGCGGAGTCATAGACCTTATTTAGGCCGTTTATCTATCAGGTCTCTCGGATCGGGTCGGTTCGGTTCGGGTCGACTCGTATACCAAAAATAATAATACTAAAATTATATAATCAACTAAAGGAAACCAAAAGCCCAAAAGTAATTTAAACGTCATTACATATGCATAATAAAATTCAAAATCTAAAGTTGTTCTCTTTGGGTCTTCATTTTTTGGAATCTATCTATTACATCTTCTATCTTCACATTTCTAAGCAAGTTCTTTTCAATAAAAGCAATACAACTGTCGTTTAAATTCTCATCACCAATCCTATTACGCAAATCGTTCTCCAGAAACTTCATTGCCGAAAAACTTCTTTCAACGGTTGCGGTCGCGACCGGTAATATGAGAGCTAGCTTCAATAAATGATACACCAATATAAAGTTAAGGTGTTTCTTTGTTTGAACCATCAATTGCACAAGACTTGATAAACCATTCAATTTGGCAAATCTTGTATCCGCTTTTACATTATCAATGTAACTCTCAAGTTTAATCAGAAGTCTTCTTTTTTTCTTCATCATCAAAATCATGAGGATACATCTCAGCTAATCATAGTAGTTTTGTAACATCAAACGTACCAAAATTATCAAAGGACTCAAGCTATGAATACAAACAAGTAACTCGGATGTTACCTCATTAAAGCGGTTTCCAAGCTCTTCGATTTGCATATCTAGAACCACATTGAAGCATTCAACCTTATAATAGTGGCGTAGTGTGATGTTTGTTTTTTTTTCTTGGCATCCTTAGGTCAACATATTCACCACCCATGTTTACCACTTCAAGTTCATGCTTATCACAAAAATGATTAACTAACTCTAAGAACTTGTCAAAGCCCTCCTGTCTAAACTTTGTAAGTTGGTTCTTGGCAGTAGAAACTAAATGAAACCGCGTTCAACAAATCTTGATCTTTCCTTTGAAGACATTGGGACAATGTATTTGTCATCTAAATCGTCTTAACTCAACACCAAACTTTGATTGTGGAAATTCTATACCTTGTGGTTGATATGGTCCTCTAAGTATGTATGCCCTTCTAATTTCATCTCGTTGATTAACGTAAGAGGGGGAAGCTTTTTTGGGCGTTTCTAATCTATATTTAGCTATAGGGTTTTTTTTTTTTGTCCATTTTAATCAATATTATGTGGGCAGTGGGCTTATTATAAACTTTGGGTTTAAACTTAATCAAATGGGCTAACTTTAATAAATATAATTATATTTTTTTTCTTTGGGGTCAGTTTCAAAAGTCCATGGGGTGCGATTAAAAAAATTCAAAGGGTGCGGACGGGATTAACGCGCGTATATAACGCAAAAAAAAAAAAAATTCAAGGTGGGCGCCCGCCCCCCTTCAGTTGGGCTAGGTCCACCCATGAACCCTAGATGATATCTCTGACCACAACACACATTCTTATATAACGTTGACTAATAATATATTGACGAATACGCTCCTGCAGTGCGTATAACAAAATTTGACCCTAAAATGAAAATATAAAAGGGCAATGAGTGTGGTGGAAGAGAGAATGTGTGCAGGCACGGGTAGTAATACCTTTTGCTTTTAAAAGGGGACCGTTGGTTTTTTTTTTTTTTTTTTTTTTTTTAGCTTTATGCCCACTTTGCCCTTTTTGCCTTTGCCCTCAATCTTTAAAATTGAAAATTAGGCATGGAAGAATAACACGCACACCAACAATGATTTTGAAGCCCCCAATATCTCACCACACTTGATCATTAATCAAATATCTTTTTTTTAATTATGAAATTATAAGTTTGTAAGCACAATAATTAAAATTAATTGTCACACCAAAACATAAGCCAATTGTTAATCAAGCAAACCGGGTAATTAAAATTCTTGAAAGAGATTTTGATTTATACTCTCTAGTCTTCAATTTGCTTTTGTAACGTCTTGATAACATATGTTGTATGCCATAGACGTCTATTTAAGGGTGTTTATTGGGCTGGCTTGTATTCGATCGTGTCATTCGAATTTGAAAATTTTTAAATTGGATTTGAATTTGATACAAATTTGGATAAGACATGAAAAATCATTCGAGTCTATTTGAATAAACATATGCAAATCTAGATATGTTAATTGGGCTAGCTTTGGGTTATTGAGTGTATTCGATCGTGTCATTCGAATTTGAAAAATTTTAAACTGAATTTGAATTCGATACAAATCTGAATAAGATATGAAAAACCATTTGAGTCTATTTGAATAAACCGAATTACTAACATAATGCAAAAAAAAAAAAAAAAAAACAAATATCCGGTTCGAAAACCGAAGTCGATATTGGTATTGGTATTGGTAATTCATACCTTTGAATTTGATTTAAAAACGAATTCAATATTCAATTTTGATAAAGACCCGATTCAAGTATTCGAAAATTGAGTTTTAGGTTTTTCAGTCAAATGTGATTAATGAATACTCTCTATTATGTGATCCTTATAATCATTTATCTAATAAATGATCAATGACTTAAATATCTCTATTGGTTTAACTGGTCTTTATGTGATGGACGCAATTACCCTTACTTAACCATGATTAATCGATCCCGACTCATAAAATTCAGCCATTAATTTGCAAAAATCATCTTCATAAAAAGCCCAAAAGTGCTTTAGAAAAGAGAAATTAAAAGTATGAACGATTCTTCTATGTTCATAGGACTGTTTATAAAATTCATCCTAATTTTTTGATGAAAATCACCATATTTTAGTGAGAATTCGATTTTGATTATATTTCCCTTAATTTCGGAATTACTTTATCTCCAAGTTTTGACTAAATCAAATTTCAAAATAAATTTTTGGATATACTTAAAATCCCAAAACTTTGGAAACATAATCAAATCTCTAACTTATAGTATTAATCGGATTTGATGTTCTCGTATTATTTGTTCTCGGATTAATATTTTCGAAAGGGAGTTCTCAAACAGGTTTGCGGATTTAAGGTTCACTATGAACCAGTTATCGGTTTCTGTTTCCGAAATCAAAAATTCGAGAACCTAAATCATAACCAAGAACCTAAGAATAAAATCAAGAACCAATACAAAATCCGAGGACCTAAGACAACACAAGAACTAGTACTCTCTGATAACAAGGAACGAGGTCGGGAACTACGTATTTTCACGAGAACCTCCTTGGTGTTTCCGGAAACTAACTGTTTTCGAGAACTCATAATTTTTCCGAAAACCTCACTTTTTCGCAAGCATGAGCCTACTATTTCGGATTTAGTATTAGTTTATTAGTTTTGTAAAACCTTACTTAATATGTTTTTTCAAAACCTAAATCAATAAACACATTGCTTTACTTTGATAACACTAAATAATGTCTCACTTCTGCCCAAAGGTGAAGTGCTACATTAACCTAGTTATCTAAGTCTGACTAAGAATAATGAATTAGTTTTGACTAATTAATGTGAATGTTTCACTTCTGACCAAAGATGATGTGTTAAATTCATATCCTGCAAAACTAAATTATGCCTAATACATTAAGTGTTACACTTCTGCCCAAAGGTGATGTGCTGTCATTTCAGTAGAATGCTTCCTTAAAATTAATGTATTTCCACCAGCTTAGGCTTTTAATAAAATGTATAAAATGATTAAAATGTGAATAACTAAAAGCTTGTATACGTTTTTTTACGATAAAATGGGTATTTATGTCATTTAGTCATTAAAAATTTTTAGCTAGTAGGAGTTTTTTTTTTCTTAAACGCTAGTACTGGTAGCGTTTCAATATAAAGTTTTTTCTCCTAATCTAAAGCTTCAAGCTCCTTTTACCAAATAAGACTTTTTATTAAGTATGAGTTTTTTTTTTCTTAAAAGCTTAAAAAGTTATTTCTCAAACATACCCTATATGTTATATAGAGGTTTTGCCTTCTAAAAAATGTATATTATACTTGCCCAAACATCATCTCTTTTAACAAACTTACACAACTTTCTCTACCTAAAATCAACCTCCTATCTCCCCCCCCCCCCCCCCCCAAACGGTGAGGGAGTCATCTCTCTCCTTCCTGGTCAATTTTTTCCCACTTCGTTTCCATGTTTCACCATCCGTAAACTATTGTAATACCCATTTTTCGCAACCCTTAATATTTTTTTTAAATAAGCATTATAAACATATAAAAACTAAAAAAAATAGATTTCCTTAATAAAATTAGTACAAGACTAAGACCTTCATACATAAAAAAAACTATGTTTCACTAATAAAACTGGGATGATTTTTAACTATCTCCATGTCGCCATATGGGTAAATGATGTGGCATTAGTCAAAACGATAATGGTCATTAGTGGTATTCAAAAGATCGGCTTCATTCGTACCATATCTAAGGCTGTTCACGAGCTGAGCCGATCCGGGCGGGGCTTTGCTCGTGCTTGGCTCGTTTACAATCCGAACCGAGCGGAGCGGCTTGTTTACAATCGAGCCAAAAACCGAACGAGCATTGTTCGAGCGCAAAATTTTCGAGCGAGCGCCGAACGAGAATCGAGCAGAGAGTAATATGGATGATCATAAAATTGGGACGTCTCCTTCGATGTTTTCATTGTCGGGTGACAACTAAAGTCGAAATGTCCGATGATAACACTAATATTGAGATCCCAGTGTCCAAGGATGAGACTTAGATTGAGGCTGGTGAGGTGAAGAGCATACGTCAGAGAACAATTGTTGCATTGTGACTTAGGTGTGATATAAAGCGACAATTAGCGATAGACGACTAATAACATAAAGAAGTCAAAACTGTCACCTCATGACTTATTGTTTCATTATTAAATCTAGTGTTAATTTTTTATTGAGTTAAGTGGGCTGGTTATATTTTGTTTGCATATACTGAGTCAAATTCAATAGAATCTTATATATAAAGTCATAAATTTATCTGTAAATTGTGTATATATTTATTATTAAATAATTAAAAATTTATTCGAGACGAGCGTACCTTTGCTCGTGCTTGGCTCATTTACAAACCGAGACGAGCGTACCTTTGCTCGTGCTTGGCTAATAAATAAATTGTGTATATATTTATTATTAAATAATTAAAAATTTATTCGAGACGAGCGTACCTTTGTTCGTGCTTGGCTCATTTACAAACCGAACCGAGCCGATCGGCTCATATACAACCGAGAGGAAGATCGAACGAGCATTTTTCGAGCATTTTTCGAACGAGCGGCGAGCGATCCACGAGCGGCAAGCGATTTGAACAGCCCTAACCATATCCTTTGATTGTAAAGGTTGTTGTAGATAACATTAAACCTCATCAAATATGTCTTAAATCCATCCACCTCAAGTTAAGCTTATGATCCGTACGATATAATTCACAGTTTTATTGTGGTGAGAATACGATTCAAAACTCATCTCCAAACACCATCAGAAATTCTGTCAAAAACATTCGGCACGGATTTTATTTATTGCCAAAAATACTGACGAAGTACTCAAAATCTAACAAGATCAACAATACAGAATAACCTCACTACAAGATCTCTCAAACCCTCAAAGATTATCAATATCATAATCAGTCACAAAAAACCACAAAGAAGAATCAAAGTTGCTAGATCAAGATGATCAAACAACAAATCCTAATACTGTGATGTGAACGAGTGAATAAACGAGAGAACACGGAGAAAGAGAGAGGCAAAAGTGATCAACGAAAGAGATAGCCAGCTATATATAGATGGGAAAATGTGTTTCTTTAACACATCCAACGGCCACAAATGAACTGATCCAAAGGATGAAAAGGAGTGTGCTTTTGTCACACAGATCGCCACATCAGCTTCTGACTGGGGCTGGATCAATGTTGGGCCAATGGGCCAACAGCACACAAAGCATAACTAGGCTCCTCTACGAACTGGGCTTCTGAACACAATCTGGGCTCAGCAATAAGTCAACCTTCAACAATCCAATGCAAGTCCAAAGCCCAATCCAAACCTGAAAAACACCCTTATGCAACATGTTTAAGATTTTATAAAAAAAAATAAAAATAAAAATAAAAAATAAACAAACCTTAGTGTTAAAACTGAAGTGTAAGTCAAAGTCAACAAAAGTCAACTTTATTTTGAACACCCCCCTCAGTTTTAACACTTAAAGGGATCATACATGGCCAAAGAGTTACAAAGTTGCACATGCTGGCATGGATTTAGCCCTTTAGTAAAAATGTCAGCAATCTGATCAACAAATTTGACATTATGTGTTTAGATAACTCCTTTGGATACTAAGTCTCTAAGAAAGAAAAGATCTAACTCAAAGTGCTTAGTCTTTTCAAAGAACACTGGATTAGAAGTAATAGCTAGAGCAGTAGTACTATCACAATGTAAAGAAACAGGTAAATTTACCTGGATATCTAATTCAGAAAAAAGATTTATGATCCATAGAACCTCACAAGCAGCTACACACATTGATCTGTACTCTGCTTCAGCAGAAGATCTAGAAACAGTAGACTGTTTCTTGCTTTTCCAGGAAACAAGATTGTTTCCCAAAAACACAATAACCTGTAACTGACTTTTTAGTGGTAAGACATTTGGCCAATCAAAATCAGAATAAGTAATAAGATCAAAGTTGTCTGACCTTTTAAAAACTATACCCTTTCCTAGAGCCCCTTTCAAGTATCTCAACAACCTCATAGTTATTTTTAAATGACCCTCTGTGGGTTTATTCATATATTGACTAAGGTAATGAACTACATAGGATATATCTGGCCTAGTATGAGATAGGTAAATTAATTTCCCTATCAGTTTTTGATAGCCAGTTATATTTGTTAAAATAGATGCATGTTCATTACATAAGGCAGTTAAAACATGATTAGGCTCTAAAGGATTAGTAACAGGTTTGCATCCAAACATGCCATACTCTGTTAAAAGGTCAAGACAATACTTTCTTTGGGACAAACAAAGACCATCATCTTGTGACACAACTTCAATCCCTAAAAAATATTTTAGTTCACCCAAGTCTTTGATCTTAAAGCAATTTCTAAGACTCTTTTTGGTTCTTTCAATATCCTCTATACTAGATCTAGTCAAGATAATATCATCCACATAGACCAATAAAACAGTGATATGGGAATCATACATTTTTATGAACAAAGAATAATCACACCAGCTTTGTTTAAAAGCTAAGCCTTTTAAAACCCCAACAAGTTTTTCATTCCACATTATATGGGCTTGTTTAAGACCATACAAAGATTTTTTAAGTTTACATACTTTATTTTCTTTATCAGAAAAATATCCCTCAGGAAGGCTCATGCAAACTTCTTCGTGTAGATCACTATTTCACCGTCGTGCCTTCGGGCGGGTGAGTGGTCGGGTTTTCCCGGGAATTGGTGGCAATTGGTGGCCCGGGTACTCTCGAGTACCTGATTCGCCAAAAGGGTGCCCGAGAGTGCTCAGAATTGATTCGTTGGCCGTTAAAAAAAATTATTAATATCTAACTGAAATAATTTCCAATTATTTTTAACAGCTAGAGAAAGAATACACTTAACAGTAACAAACTTAACAACAGGAGAGAAGGTTTCATCAAAAACTATTCCTTCATTTTGACTATAACCTTTGGCAACAAGTCTAGCTTTGAATCTATCTATGTCACCATTGGATTTATACTTGATTCTATAAACCCATTTACAACCAACAACACTCCTGCCATGAGGCAAATCAACAATATCCCAACTATTATTGTTGTTTAAAGCCTCAATCTCATCATTCATGGCAGCAATCCAATTAGGACCAGAGGCTGCTTCCCTAAAATTTCTAGGTTCAACACTTTTATTAAGCATACATGCAAACACTTGATTATTTATAGATAGTTTAGAATAATCAACAACTCTTTATGTGCCATATTTGACCTTACCTTCAATAACAAAGTCCTATAACTTCCTAGGCATAGTAGAACTCCTACTAGATCTCCTAACTGAAGTTAACACAAAAATATTTTCATTTGAACTATTAGAATCATTGCCCTCAGAATTTGAATTATCTACATTGTTGCATCTCACATGTTCAACCCTGTCATCCACATGTTCATTCTGTTGTGAATTAACACATTTAGAGTCATCGGGATGGGACTGCTGAATCCCATGGGTATCTAAATCATTCTCACCTTGTACCCTTCCTTCATCATAGGGCTCTTCATAAGGTTTGGGTGTTTCATAAAGATCAAAAAAAGTTCAAAGAGTTGATTTTATCAAGTGTGTTTTCATCATATTTAGAAAAGATAGATTTTTCTTTAAAAGGAAATATGGTTTCATAGAACTTAACATCTCTTGAATAAAAAATGTTTTTATTTTCTAAACTCAAAACCTTGTATCCCTTTTTTTCATTAGAATACCCTATGAAAACACACTTTTCAGCTTTACTGTTTAATTTGTTTGAATCATTTAAAATTGTAGCAAACCATAAACACCCAAATATTTTTAAATGATTTAGGAAGGGTTTAAAACCAAAAATGAGTTCATAAGGAATTCTACCATTCAGCACAGAGGAGGGAGTCCTATTAATAAGATAAGAAGTAGTCAATACACATTAAGTCCAATAACAAACAGGAAGTTGCTTTGAAACAAAAGAGCTCTAGTAACATTCAATAAATGTCTATGCTTTCTTTCAGCTATTCCATTCTGTTGAGGTGTGTAAGCACAAGAGGTTTGTTGAATAATTCCATTGGTTCTACAAAAGGAAATCATTTGAGGATTAATAAATTCAGAACCATTGTCACTTCTAAAAACACTTGACAATTTTATTAAGCTGTGTTTTCAGAATATTGACAAAATCTGTTATATTTTCAAACACCTCACCCTTGTGCTTCATTAAACACACCCATATAGCCTTAGAATAGTCATCTACAATAGTAAGAAAGTATCTGAACCCTTCCTTACTTTGGACCCTATAAGGACCCCAAACATCTAAGTGAATTAGATCACCAACACTGGTGCTCTTGTGTTCACTTAAAGGGAAAGGCTCCCTGTGCTGTTTGGCTTTGTGACAAATGTCACAAGGACAATCATTAGACCAAACTTAATTCCAAATACATATTCAAGTTTCTGCAAAACAATGTTTGAGGGATGACCAAACCTAGCATACCACAAATCAGATAGTTTACTAGAATTAAAACCTACCTGATGACTAACTATGGAACCCCCACAAAAATACAGTCCTAAATATTGATTACCAGTCACCAGGACTTTCTTGGTTAATAAGTCCTGAATATAGCAATTGTTTTTATCAAAACCAACATACAACCTATTATCTTTAACAAGTTTATGCACAGAAATAAGGTTTATAGAATATTCAGGAACTACAAACACATCATGTAAAGTAACACCATTTCCTAACTTAAGTGTACCAATTTTAGTTACAAAAGCTTTAGTACCATTAGGATGATTAACATGTATCTTTAAATCAGAACATCAATGAAATTAGTTAATAGATGTTTACTAGTAACAATGTGTTGATTAGCTCCAGAATCTATAATCCATCCCACTTTAACCTTATTTCTACCAGCATTAAAACAGAATGTAGGTTTTATAAAGACATTAGCACAAAAAGGATGATCATAAACACTACCTGAAACATTGTGTCTTTGAGGTTCATCAATATTTGTTTCTTTAATCAGACTTAACAGTTTAGCAAGTTGATCACTAGTCAAAGAAGCAACAAAAGTATCAGGCTTCTCACTAACACAACTATTGTTAACACTAGCCTTTTTTCCAGTCATTCCCTTTGCCTTTGCCTTTGCCCAAGGAGGATACCCAATTAATTATATATATATATATACAATTAGCAACTTGGGTCACCTCTAAGAGTCACCACCCTTCCTCATCACTTGGCACCGTTTCAAAAATTATTTATAGTTGGGTCACCTTTAAGAGTCATCACCCTTCTCAATCACTTGGCACCGTTTCACAAATTAGTTAGTTGGGTCACTTCTAAGAGTCACCACCATTCTCCATCACTTGGTACCATTTCACAAATTAATTATCAACATTAATCTCCTCTAAGAGTCATCACTTTTCCTACAATTAGCAACTTGGGCAACTTCTAAGAGTCACCACCCTTCCCCGTCACTCCCTACCGTTTCACAAATTATTATACATACAATTTGCAACATTGTATGCCTTTTTCCATTTCCCCCTTTTTATCTTATGCAATCACAACAAATCAATACGTTTGTTTTCTGTTTTCTTTTGATTTATGTGTTAATTGATCTTTTGATATAGTTCGAACTATTTTAATGTGAAATTGTGTAATTGATTCCTTCTTCTGTTACTGTATGATGAAGTTGACAAAGAAACATGATAGATGCATAATTTATTTCAATATTTTCATGTATAATCCTTTTCTCATACATATGTTCAAGATATATGTTCTGTATGAATGTTTTGTTATTTGATCTTTTGTTTTAGTTGGTTCTATATTGATTTGAGATCGTGCGCTTGATTATTTATTTTGTAATGGTTAGATAAAGCATCGAGGATTTAGATGCATAATTGTGATCTTGAGTATGTGGGGTTGTTTACTCGAGGATTTAATTTGTATACATTCCTCTCACAATTCTAACCTTTCAGAAGGAAACAATTTCCACTTTAATTTATATATTAATATTTTTCACATCTCATATACTCGTACCCAACATCTCGCCGCAACGCGCGGAGTGGCGTCAAATCGTTCAATACATTTTTCAACTGAATGTCCATTTTTATTACAATGTGAACATTTAATTGTTTGACCAGTAGTTTTATTAACCTTCTTATTTGAGTCCATAGGTTGATTAGTTTTAACAAAGAAACCAACAGTGTTTTGACTCCTTTTAGAAGAATTAATAGAATTCTTGTGGGATTCCTCCCTAGAGACAATAGAAAAGGCCTCCTTGACAGAGGGTAAAACATCTTTGATTAACAGGCTAGTTCTAACACTTTGATAAACACTGTCAAGACCCATAAGAAACTGCATCAATTTAATCATGTTATTAAAACTATTAAATTCTCTAGATGCATCACAATTACAAGCAGGTAATTGAACAATTTGATCAAGCTATTTCCACATGATGTTCAGTTTATGATAATACTCAGATACAGGCATGCCATTTTAACTGAATTGATTTTTTTTATATAAGTCAAACATAACAGACCCATCAATTCTATCATATGTTTCTTTCAATTCAGTCCAAACATCACTAGCAAGCCTAGAGAATACATGACCCATATATAACTCTTCACAAATTGAATTAAGAATCCAGGTTAAGACAATAGAATTACATCTGTCCCATTGTCTAGCAAGAACAACATCAGTTTGAGACTTAACACATGACTTATTAATAAACCCCCATTTGTTTTTAACTTGTAAAGTAATGGTTAATGCATTAACCTAAACAGAGTAATTTTCAGAACCTTTCAACTTAACAGTTAAAATGGTCAAGTTACTAGAATCAGATGGATGTAAGTACAAAGGGTCACTAGCATCAAGTTGCTAATAAGAGTTTCATTAACAACAACAGCAGGACCAATAACACGACCACCACCAGCAGGATCTTGGTTATCAGCCATGATGTAAACAGACAAATAACAATAATAGCAACAAGACAAGCAGTTAACAAGTATTAGCAAACAGGTGCACAAGAACACAGAAGAAACAATCAAGAACACAAAATAACAAACTCAGAACCAACACGTAGGCGAAGCTGAGCCAGTGATCCAGATCAGTGGGCTCTCATAGGTATCCCACCGCAGGTCTTAACTCAGTAGCCTATAGACCTAAATAAGAAACACAATCTTAAAGTTAACCATAGGCACAAGCCCAGAACAAAGACTCCTTAGAACAAACCCAAAAGAATCAGAAAGATCTCACCAGAAAGACCCAAGTTAGGGTTTCTCTATAAACTCGTAGTTTGTAACCTTCACTTAGGGTTACAAACCAAAGAGCAAGAAAATATGCAATCCAGTCCAATAATATCAGATCCACAAGCTCGGAAACAAGATGATCAGATCCAATCCTTGAACCACAAACCCTAAGCAACAACAAAAGATCTAGAAATCCAACCAGAATCAAGAGCCCATGGCTCTGATACCATGTCAAAACAGTCGGCACAGATTTTATTTATTACCAAAAATACTTACAAAGTACTCAAAATCTAACAAGATCAACAATCCAGAACAACCTCACTACAAGATCTCTCAAACCCTCAAAGATTATCAATGTCATAATCAGTCACAAAAAACCACAAAGAAGAATCGAAGTTGCTAGATCAAGATGATCAAACAACAAATCCTAATACTGTGATGTGAACGAGTGAATAAACGAGAGAACACAGAGAAAGAGAGAGGCAAAAGTGATCAACGAAAGAGATAGCTAGCTATATATAGATGGGAAAATGTGTTTCTTTAACACATCCAACGGCCACAAATGAACAGATCCAAAGGATGAAAAGGAGTGTGCTTTTGTCACACAGATCGCCACATCAGCTTCTAAAGTTTAAGTCAAAGTCAACAACAGTCAACTTTATTTTCAACAAATTCACATGTTAATAATAACAAAACATAACGTAAAGATAGTTTACTTTGAACACGACTTGGTT
Source organism: Ambrosia trifida (assembly GCA_028751855.1). Taxonomy (NCBI): domain Eukaryota; kingdom Viridiplantae; phylum Streptophyta; class Magnoliopsida; order Asterales; family Asteraceae; genus Ambrosia; species Ambrosia trifida. The sequence continues at coordinate 71,475,342 of CM054132.1, forward strand.
TTAAGTAAAATATATACCCACGTGTCTACAACAAAATTTTCAAATTAACTATACATTCATATTACAAAAAAAATTTATGTATTACAATTTACCAGAGAAAAATTCAATTTTTCGTTAAGTAATTTATCGAAATAACAAACAACCCATTTCACTGCTTGGTGTGTGTGTATCGCATACGCCCTTGTTAGCCCGCGCCGCAAGGGAGTGAGGTAGTGTTCCTGCATGGCACAACGGTGCTACGTCATCCATGTCATCATGTATCGAGGCCGCTCCCTCCACCTTCCCAGTGTCTAAAACGATACTTCATGTGGAGACTGGAGACAATAAGATGTGGCTCAACTGGCATTTGGGGGGAAGGGTCAAGATTTAGGTTGGATGCTAGAGGTCTCGAGTTCGAATCTGATCCCAACCAAGTTTTACCGCAGTGGGCCTTCAGACAGCGGGATTTCCCCGAAACTGGAAAGGGTGTGTTCAGGCTACCCAGTGCTGTCTGCAGTCGCGGGAATATGAGGTTGCCTTTTTTCCATTAAGTTGGTAGCCGGCCTTTTATTCGTTGTTCTTCGGTAATAAAAATAAATAAATAAATAAATAAAGGTATGGGGGATTCCATCCACAAACCCAATAACTCATAAAACGATACCACTTTAGATGAACAAGATCACGTCTCACCTCCACTTAGGTAATTATCTCTCTCCGTTACTTCATCTTCCCCTCCACAAAAACACAAGTAAAGAAAATTATTTCACATGATATGATTGTTTCAAGTTGGACCTAGTTATCCTGAGTGCTTCCCGGGATAGACAAATCTAATATGAAGTGATAAAATGTATGTACCGTATAAGGAATATATAGGTCGTTTTTTAGGAACATTTTTTTTAAAGGATCAACACTCGATAACATAGAAAACTTACTTCTAATTCTACGTGTGAACATCTTGCTCGAGTAAAGTCTTTGTACAACTTTATAACTTTCTAAAGACATTCTAAAGTTGTGATGTGAACCCTGAAAAAAAAAATATCTAAATTGGTATCAAATGATATGTCATGATGATGATTGATTTAAGAGATGTGCATGGTGGGATGATTAATTATCACTTATCAGCTAGAGATTTACCTGATGTCTAAGAATCATAGGCTACATCTAACCGGCTTAGTAACCTTTGTAATCAGTGTTCCTAGCAACACCAATCAAAATACAAAAAATAAATAAATAGATTCTTACCAAACTTACTATATCTATGAATATACATGTAATTATTACTTATCAACTAAAGATTTACCTGGTGTCTAAGAATCATAGACTATATCTAACTGGCTTAACAACCTTTGTAATCAGTGTTCCTAGCAACACCAATCAAAAAAAAAAAAATTAGATTCTTACCAAACTGACTATATCTGTGAATATACATGTAGTTAGACCATGCGTACTGGAGCGCGAATCAACAGTTTTTTACAACTAGGTGTTTTAAAAAACCTTCTTAATTGATGTAATGAACATAGTTGCGAAACGAACAAACGTTGAATTACAAACCGTTGAGTAACAAACGATCTATTGCCTCAGTGTATTATTAACTGATGTTGTGAAATGAACATACGTTACAAAATACAGTTTTTCTTTTACGATAGATCGAGTGTTTTAGAGGGTTTGGTCTGTTGACGTGTCAGTGGTTACCGTACAGCGGATAAGGCTTGGCTTACTCGTCCCGTGTGTTTCCACACGGGATCTAGCCTAGTATATATATATATATATATATATATATATATATATATATATATATATACTAAGCAGTTAATCTCGGTGAGATCTCGGTTATATCGGTCCGAGATCTCGGTTCTCGGTGTTAAGGGCCTATATCGGTGTAAAATATCGGTAATAATCTCGGGACCGAGAATATCGGCCGAGATGACCAAGATATCGGCCGATATTTGACTTTTTATATCGGTAATCTCACCGATTATAGCGGTTTTGCCCAAATAAAAAAAATTAGGTCAAAATCAGTTTAGGGAAACTAGTTATTACCTCGATTCGAACAAACATCAGACCTGCACGCGTCTATTTTGGGCAAAATCGAACCCTATCTGAAGAATCCATCAATAGATGAAGCAAATTTGGGGCTAGGGTTTATGTTTTGTTGTTGTGGGTGTGGCTGCTGTGTAAAATGGAGAAGGAGAGTTGTGGCTGCTGTTATAAATGGGCTAGGGTTTATGTTTTTGTTAAGTTTGGGTATTTTCTAATTTAACCCCCTTCATATTTCACTTGTTTACATATAGTTTCCAAACTTAAATATTTATATTTATGCATAAAAATACATGTATATAGATTTTGCAATGACCGATATCTCACCGATATCTCACCGCGAAAAACGATATATCAAATATCGGTCATCAACCGATAACCGATATTTTTCCGCATTAACTGCTTAGTATATATATACACTCAAATATAACGATTGAGGAGGGCACACATGACGCTTTGTGAGGTCATCCATATCATTGAATTCCCGATAAAAAAATAAGTTATAAATAACCCAATTAACATAATATTTATTAATTTATAATCTTATCTTAATCTTTATATTTATTATTACTTTACTATATAATAAATATAAAACTTATAATTATCTCGATTATTAAATCACAATTTCATGTTTATCGCTTATTTATTTGATATTTATATTCTTAACTAATTATTTTTATAGTTTCGCTTATTAAAAACCATTATTTTATTGATCGTATAATATTAAATTTTTTAACCTAATAATAAATAGAAAAACAAAAAAAATGTTATAACCCATGTGATACACAAGTTTTTAACGAATTATTTACACTAAATGAAACTGTAATAGGAGTTGTGTTCTCATCCAAAGCATAATAGGTCAAAACCAGTTGTTTCTAATGCCTCAATCACGCCCTGTGAGGCTGTGATGGTTGCTTCTGCCTCTGCTACTCATTCAAACGTACATTCTCTTTTTAATATACATTTTCATTATTATTCACACGATTAAAATTGTTGTTTTCTCATATTATATTACATTAATTTCTATACTATATCGTGACATAAATTTTGTCAATTCATATTGGATTTGTCTATCCCAGAAAGCTCTAGGGATATAACCTAGTTAACTATATATAACTATTAATTTGGTTACAAAATTTATAAAGATAATTTAATTAATATAAACGTAAAAGGATAACTAAATAATTGATTTTTTTTTCTTGTAGAAACATACAAATGAAGATCTTACAGTCAACTCAATTACTTTATCGTATTTGATTGAAGTTTATGAGATTACTACTAGATTAGATATAAAGGTAACTGAGATAAAGTGTCAATATGTAATAACTAATAACGCATGAAGACGGGGACAGAAATATAAAAGTGTAATACACACATGTTTCTATAAGAAAGACAAAAGGTGTTTTAGAATGTTAGGAAAGCTTCTTCATTGGTTTCTTTTGATTGGTGTTTGCTTTTACTTTCATTGAATAATTATTATTTTAAATCAAACCTTATCAGAAATCATTTTTCTTTAAGATTAAGACTATAAGGAGTGGTGGGGAAAGAGTGGGATGAAGCGTCATGTGGCACTTGTGGGACCCCTGTGGGGGAGGGGGAATTGTGGAGAGTGGAAGGGGGGAAGAGGGGGGGGGGGGGGGAGTGACATGTGGCATTTCTTTTTTCTTTTTTTTTTTTATAAAAAAACTTTCATATATTAAAAACATAATAATAATAATAATAATAATAATACAAACCGAAAATATTAAAGTAATAAAAAAATAATTAATATTAAAAAAAATATAAAAAATTCTAAATTTTTCCCACCCAAACGTTTAAATTTGAAATTCCATAGGTTACTGCTCTAAACAGTACAAACATCAATTTTTCCCATCCAAACGTTTAAATTTGAAATTTTAAATTTGAAACTTTGAATTTCAAAGTTCCCCCCCCCCCCCCCCTCTGCTTCATATTTCTAACCCTATAAATACAACACATAACCCAATTCTCAGCCACACCTATTCCTCCTCCTCAAAGCAATGAATAACATGGGTGACGGTTTTCAATCAGGAGCTGCTGGACCGTCTAATATCCGGCAGTACTCTCGCCGGGTCCGGGGACGGGGCCGCCCCCGGAGACTACCATTCACCTCCTCTACTCCTCCTACTGCTGCACAACCTCCTCTTTCTCCTCCTCCTCCTTCACAACATTGGTTATATCCCCCTCCTCCTGCTGCTGCACAACCAACATTTCCTCCTCCTCAAGCCGATGATGACTGGACGGATGAGGAAATGGTCTGGGCCATGGATTATGTCTTGGCCCAGCAAGAAATGGAGCGACTAAGGTTGTCGGCCCCTACCCCCTGGGCTGCTTCAGCCCCCACCCCCACCCCCACCCCTACTACCATCCCCCAACACCAGACTACCCCCATCCCCATCCCCCAACACCAGGCTACCCCCATCCCCTACCACGAGAATTTCCCAACTGAGGGGGACTTGGAAGCCCTCAGGGAGATTGAGGAGGAGGAACTCTACTGGAGCCGACCTACCCCTCCTCGTGAGTACTACTATTTCCCCTCGGATGCGAGATCCGATGTACGGGATAGCTCACGTTCCGTCTCACCCGAGTACATCACCCTCCCCGAGGAATGGGACAACTACTCTCCATAGTGAAGAAAATTAGGATTAAATAAGTAATTTAGGATTTATTTATGTTTAAATAAGTAATTTAGGAATTATTAGGATTATGTAATGGTTGTTTAAGTATGTAATGGTTATTAAGTAATTTAATTATGTAATGTTTATTTATTTATTTTTTTTATTTAATTTCTTTTTTTTAAAAAAAACAATAATTGTTTTTTTTTAATAAATAAAAGACCTCATCCAATAAAAACATGCCAAGTGTCCACATCTTTCCCCCCCACGCCGGTGAACCCACCCCCCCCACCCGCCCCTCTCCCGCCCCTACCGGCGGCGGTGCCCGCCCCTCTCCCGCCCCCACTCCGCTTAGTCTAAAGTAAATAAAGAATCTAATGTACTTTTTTATGTTAAATCTATTGTTAGATTACAAGTTTTTTTAAAGTTAAATTTCAATAAAAACACACTGTCAGAACCACGAAATGGGCCGACACAAGAACAACACTCACGTAATTACAAAGTTACACCAACTCAACTAAGTGAGTGATTTACAAGCGAGCGATTTACATTTAGATCTATGTTTAGCCCAAAAGAAACCAACCGATTTCACCTCCACTATAACCTCTTCCATCCTCATCGTCTTGTTTTCAAACTTGGGCCGACTCCTAGCACGCCAAATACTCCAACACCCAACTAAGATAATACCTTGAAGCAAATCCTTTCTAGCCGATTAAGGGTTGAGGTGCATTGGACTTCCATCAAGTCTCGGAAAGAACACAACACAAAATGTTGGACCTGACACCAAGAATTAATGTGTTGCCATAAGACGGTAGCAACGATGCAGGAAGTAAAGAGGTGCTCCACGGTGTCGTCAACCTTCTTGCAAAACGGACACTCTTTGTCATTCACAATAATGTTTCGCCTTGACAACACATTCGCCATGGGGAGTCTACCTTGAACCGCCCTCCAAGCCAACACATTACACTTAATTGGCACCCATTTATACCACTGCAAGACTAAATCGATACCTGGAAAACAAGGATGTTGCAGAGTTTTTCTCATCAAGAAAAACAACAATGGGGAAAGATGTTCTGTAAACTTGAAATTTTGGGAGGAGGATTAGATCATTGAGTTTACCTGATGGGCTTGCTTAAAAATTCAAGGCGTTCCACCTCAATTGTGAGATAATGAGGTGTTTAATCAGATTGCTGCGGAGTATGGGAAGATTATCCATGGTTCGGAGGCTGATTTGTCAGACATGGACCTTTCACGTGATCCTGTTGTAGTCTTGGTTAGACATGGTAATAGGTTGAATGAATATGCTTAGTTTAATCAGAATGAATCTTGTTTTACCATATGGATTTCACAAGACCAGAAAGGCTGGACTCCAACCTTTCTTGACACGGGTTGGCATCAATTGTGGGTCACCCTAAATTCTCCTCGAATGAGGGTGGTTCATTCATTAGAGGCAAAAACCTGATGACTATTTTCCCTTTCAAGAATTGGAATCAGAATCGTTAGGTGGAAGATGAAAAGTCTAGTGATCACGTTGGGATGGATGAGAATTTATCTTCAGAATTCTTAATGGGGGACACTGCCCTATGGAGAGCGCGCATGGTTCCTCGAAACATGCAAACCGCCATTTGGGATGCCCTCATGATGATAAAAATGTTGTGCCTAAACTGGTGGATCACGACTCGGGTAGGCCCTACCCTTTAGGCCATGCAAACACAATGTTTTGTAAGTGCAATCTGGCCCAAAAAAGTGGACATTAGGAGATTGGATAATCTTGATGAGGGGGATCACAAAAACAATTTGGAGCCACTGAAAACTTATCACATAGGCCCAATGGAAAAGACATGGGCGGTAACAAGAAAGATATGTCGAAGACTGTCAAGGTTTCTTCGAGATCCAAACTCCATGAGCTAAACGTTGGTCTGTTCGATGATATCCATATGCGCCCATTAGGAGATTTTTTTTTTCTCTTAACAGTGGTGCTAGAAGGAATAGACGAGATCCAAGAAGGGCTCCAAAGGCCTTACGATGCAGTCTATTGACGAAATTTTGGATTCAGGGGAGGCAATTGAATATGACTCCTCAGACGGAGTGGATGACAGCTTCGACCAGGTAGTTTCTAAAGAAAATGAGATGGGTGAGGTTAATCAAATGGACGTGGAAGCCGAGATTCATGAAACGGTCAGATTTGCTCAGAAATTGGTGGTTCAAATAAAGACTTCAATGACTGTATCAGAGCTGAATATGGGAGATAAGGAGGTAAATCTTATTACCTATTTGACGTTATTTCATTGATTTATAATATTTAACGACTTAAGTGCAAATTTCCCATCACCACTGCACCAACCCACTTTCACAAACCCATCCTTCTTTGAAACAAACCGATTGAGATCTGACCACCACCACCACCACCACCACTACCATCGTCATCATTCACTAACACTCCAACACGTCGACGTCATCCCAATACAAGCTATAACCGTCAAAAAGATCTGAATACAATACCACCATTGTTGTTAATACCTCCGATTCACACAACATATTTCTTTAATCCTTTTATATGTCAGATGCCTTCAACCCAATCCAAATTCCTCATTTCCTCCGTCCTATTCCTCAATCTTTATCATGATGAATTGAGGTCTACAACAACAATAAATGGCCAAAATAGCCCGTTGACCGAGTGATTTGCAAGAATAACCCTCTCTCATCCCGAGGCTGTGCCGTCTCTCTCCAGACGGGTCAGAATTCAACCGTCTCTCTCCCAGACGGTTCACATTTCCCCATGCCGGCTGGCCTTCGGTTCAACCGTCTCTCCAGACGGGTCACATTTACCCATGCCGGCTGGCCTTCGGTTCAACCGTCTCTCCAGACGGGTCACATTTCCCCATGAGTCCGGTGAGTCCCAATGATTAGTCCGACGCTTCGGTTGTCCAGCTCAGCCCTATAAATACCTTTCTCAGTCACAAACTCCGTCCCATTCCCGTCAGACTGTCACCCCACCACCGTCTAACCCTATCACCAACACCACCCCACCACCACCGTCCACCACCACAGTCTAATTCATCCAAATGGCACCGCAACGATGGACCGAAGAACAGGAAATTGCACTGATTGCAGCATGGCGCCATGTCGAAAAAAGCACCCACCAAACCAACAAATGGTTCCGTACATTGCACGAGTACAATCAGCTGGTTGGAGGGTCAGACCGAACAACCGAGTCCCTTAGCCGGAAGTTGACCGATTTGACCACGAAGTGTCAAATCTTCAACGGGTACCACAACCGGACACTTCAGGAGGTACCCTCTGACATGCCCGAAGACGTGTCAATTAGACACTCAAAACGACAGTATAAAAACAGGGAGCGCAAAGAATTTAAACATGTGTCTGCCTGGCAAATGATGAGGGATCGTCTTAATTTGTAGTTTATAAAACCTTTGTAGTAATCGAAGTAATTTTATTAATGCAATGAATGTTTATTTTTTTTTATATTAAAGTAAATATTTCATTAAACAAACTATACTATTACAACAACAATAAACAAACTATACTATTACAACAACAATAAACAAACTATACTATTACAACAACAATAAACAAACTATACTATTACAACAAACTTCCTAAATTTACTTGCTAAGAACTAAGAACTTTGTTTGAAGTAATCGAAGTGTTGTAATACTAAATGTCTAACCAACTATTGAAGACTACATCCTAATGTTAGATGTTTCCTCCATAGCGGTGGTAGTAGCAGTGGTCTACATAGACGTAGGGTTGATAGGATATTCCAAGGTTTACTTGCTTTGAACCATTGTTTCGAATGGTGTATGTGGTCTACATAGACAAGTCCGAGACGTTTCCTCGTTTTATGTAACAATAGTTCTCAGTGTGCACACGTCGACCACCGAGACATAAATTTGGGAGGCGAACGAACTTTCCAATAATGTAGACCACCACATCATCGATCCATTCTACACGGGTTAACCCACGCGCAGATGGAACAACAATCCAAGTAGCCGTACGCAGATGAAACAACAATCCAAGTAATCGGACAATATTTTCGTAAGCCGGTAGGCTTCGGTTGGGAAAGCAAAAAATGTCATTGGTTTGGAAGATGAAAGGTTTGAGGGCGGTGGGTGCAAATTTTGTTAAGTGAATTGGGGTATTTGATGGACGGGGTCAATCATGGTGTTTAAGACGCTTAATTGTGTGCTTTTAATGTTGGTTGAGTGATTATATGCCTTGAATAAGATAACTACGCTACATTGTATGATTGCAGATGAAGCGGCTAAAATAGATGGATTTAAGATGGAATTGTGTAGCGTGTGTGAGCCGAAGGAAAATGATCAAGTCGTGTACACTTGAAAGAGAGCATGGATGCTGAAGCGTTGAAGAGGAACTTTGAATAAGCCAAGAACACGCGAGTCGGGGGCTAGTACTACTAAATAATAATAATAATAATAATATAATAAACTAATAATAATAATAATACAAATAAAAATAAAAGAAAGTGTTTGGTGTAAAAAGAGACCATGTCTCGTTCATAAAAAAAAAAGAGAAAATAAAATTACCAGCCCAATGCTTGCTAATGGGCTCAACTAGACAGTAGGTCGAAAAGGTGGAAGATTATTTGAGGAGGAATTTTGACGGCTACAGGGGGTCGAAAAAAAGGGAACAGAAGGTCAGCTTCTTGGCTGTCTAGGAAGTTACGCAAGAGGGCATAAGGAAAAAAAAAAAGATGGAGGCTTCTACCCTAGCCATGAGCGGCTAATCACCCGTGATTCTCTCCGGGTGAATGGTTAGTTACTAGAATAAGGTTTCATGTTTGTCAAACAATTGAATTGAGATTTGAATGTTTAAACTTTCAGTTTCGATTGTGGTTTATTTTTAATATTGATGTTGAACGTTTTTTGAATGATATGCTTGTTTTAGATTTCATCAACCAACACGGTTTCTTATCGAGGATCATTGAATATTTACAAGTTGTGTCTTTCAATACTGCGAGTCATTAAGATATTGTTAGGTGATAATCAACCGAGCCAACAGTCGTGGTCTAGTTATTGGCTGTCAGCAAAGTCATTAATCAACCTTCTTTATCAATCATATTAATCCACATATCATGTCTATGTGATATCAATTGGCACACTAAATAAACCTTGTCTAAAGTGATTAACCGGGATCCTGGAGAGGTCACCATTTTTTATATTGTTTACAAATCATTTTCTTTTAAGTCGTTTTTATTATTTGCAAATCAATCAACCAATCAATTTTACATTTCCGTCTAGTTTAATTTAATTGTTAGAAATAACACTTTCCACAATACTCCTCGTGGTTCGACACCCGACTTACCCTAACTAGTAAGGTAGTTGGTCTTTTCTTAAAATCTTATTTTTGGCCGGTCCTTCGACACCGATCAGTATTTATATACACTCGTGAGACGGTTCAGACGGTTCAGACGGTAGCCCAAAACGGCTTGAGACGACTTGGGGGTTCTGGCCCGTCTGGAGAGACGGTTGAACCAAAGGCCAGCCGGCATGGGGAAATGTGAACCGTCTGGAGAGAGACGGTACAGCCTCGGGATGAGAGACGCCACGTGTTGGTTGGCCATTGGATCTAAAACCAAACGCTCTCGGAGACGGTTCAGGCTCGTTGGGAGCCGTGTCCCGTCTCTCCAAAGAGGGGGGAGAGGGTTATTCATGCAAATCACACGGTCAACGAGCTATTTTGGCCATTTTCCCATAATATTATTAGTCATAAACAGCAATTTGATCATCACAATAATGGCTGTTGTACGACCGCTTCTCCAAGACTTTAATCAATGAGGTGCATAAATGCGGCTCAATGAAACAACATTTAACAAATAAACCTCCGGTGGAAGACAAGACAAGAGAATCTTAAAAGGTGCGTTTGAAATTGTTGGGTTTTGATGAGTGCGTCTAAATTTTCAATGAGTGCGTCTAAACTTTTTTAATGAGTGCTTCTAAATGTTCGGTGAGTGCTTTCAAACTTTTTAATGAGTGCTTCTAAATTTTCAATGAGTGCTTCCAAACTTTTTTAATGAGTGCTTCTAAATGTTCAGTGAGTGCTTCCAAACATTTTAATGAGTGCTTCTAAATTTTCTATGAGTGCTTTCAAACTTTTTAATGACTGCTTCCAAACTTTTTAATGACTGCTTCTAAATTTTCTCTGAGTGCTTCCAAACTTTTTAATGAGTGCTTCTAAATGTTCAGTGAATGCTTCCAACCTTTTTAATGAGTGCTTCTAAATTTTCTATGAGTGCTTTCAAACTTTTTAATGAGAGCTTCTAAATGTTCAGTGAGTGATTCCAAACTTTTTAATGAGTATTTCTAAATTTTCAATGAGTTTCCAAACTTTTTAATAAGTGCTTCTAAATTTTTAATGAGTGCTTCTAAATTTCAATGAGTGCGTCTGTCATTTTGATAAGTGCGTCTGAAATTTTGATGAGTGCGTCTGAAAATTTTGATGAGTGCGTCTGAAAATTTGATGAGTGCATCTGAGATTTTAAAAGCTTCTGTTTTTCACCAACTTCATCTTCTTCCTCTGCAACTTTTGTTTAAACCTAATTTTTATGTTTAATCATACTTATTGAAACAAAATCGAAAGTATTCGACACTATTACAAGCGTTTATTCATAATTGTTCATATGATTATTTTAATCCTCTGTTTTTTATTATTTTTAGATTCAAATACTGATCCTAGATTTTCATTCATTGTAATCGTTTTTTTTTTTTTTTTTGAATTGTGTAATCATTCTGAACGTGAATCGATCTGAAACGATGTAAAATTAGGGTTCAAATTAGTTCTGTTGTTACGATTTGAAAAAAAAATTAGACGGTTTTTCCTATTTTACCCATGGTTAGTTTAACCCAAGTATGATTAGGGTTTTTAATCTGCATCCAGCCATCTTGTTAATCTAATGGCTGAGATTGCTTCTTACGCTTTCTTACGTTAAGAAGCTTTGTACGTTAAGCTCTCCCTTGAATTCTTACGCATCCATAAAATGTAGATTTCTCTCGTCCGAACTGACGTGAAGTACATGAGGAGAAGAGAGCTTGTGTCACCTGTATAAGATATGATTAGACCTGTTAACTGAAAAATATACTATGTCATTTTTTATTTTTTTAAAATAATTAGAATTAAGAGACAAAAATCCATCATTTCTCTTTTTTGGTACATAAAATGTATAACTGTGTTATAAACATGAGATATAAAATAGTTAAACGAGTTATGTTTATGTTTAGACCTTTTGTTGTTTGCGTTGTCAGAGACCTGTTAAACCTGCTAAGACACGATTTGCTAGCCCTATCTGGAATTATGGACGGAAAATGAGTCTTCCATATCGGTTTTGCAAAAGAGAGAAGAGAGACATGGACGAAGACTAGGACTAGGGAGAGAAAGGTAAGGTGACGTCTGGATCTCCTATCACCATTGTAGATGATCCTATAAAGTTCCGCCCTTTGTTAGAGCCACGTTATCTATGTGATAATAATGTGACGTTTTAATGCCATCTTCCATTTCAAACCACGACCCTTAGCCTTGTTATAAAACTATAATGAAAAACATAAGTGACAATGTTTTGTTTTTGTGTTCATTTTTTATTATTAATTATTATTTTTTTTTTCTTTTTTTGGTGTTTATGGTGGACTGAAATGGTACAAGAAGAAAAGCAAAGTAGAGTTGCAGGGAAATCATCATGATAAGGAGGCAGTAGGCAGGAGTTGTGTAGTCTTATCCCACCCACATGATCTTATATCACATCTTCTTCAATCACATTCTTACAAATCCATGATTTGTAATTTGCAAAACAACTGTAAATTCATTGTATATAAATTTTTTAACTAGCATTTTTGTAACAAAAATGCATATTTTATGCAAGTATAAAAGATCTTAAATGATAAAACTAAAATTGATTAATAAGATAACGCCTAGTGGTATCAACGTGTTGAATAAAACTTAGCTTTTTAAGTGGTGAAGGGATCAAATCTTAACAAAAATAGCCATTCAAAAAAATTGATCATTAACAAGATCAAGAAATTGACTATTATTTCTCGTATATTTATCAGTGAAAAGATATGGTATCAAAACATTACAAATAGCATATCAGCGCCTAGCTAAAACATACATTGCCCATTTTACGTCGCCGGAATGTCCAACGTCCTTCAGAGAACGGACGCAGACTCACCCGCCCGTTTTACGTCGGCGATATACCTGGCGTCCAACTGACGCCAGACGCAGGCTCACCCGCCCGTTTTACGTCGGCGGGCCCGATACACTTCAAAGCTTCTCAAACAAGTTAGATGAAGCTTCGTCAGCACGACTAGAAGATGCTTTCTGGGGCAGCCTCAAGGCACACACCCCTGCCCTAGGCAACTGTTCCTGGCGCTACAGACGGCCCGTCAGAGTTCTAGACCAATCACAGACTGCTCCCAGTCTGACACTCAGAAAGGACGATGACGTGGCGGCCCCCCAGCCAAGATATCTTCCTGACATAAGGCTTTCTCAACTTGTCTCGGGTTTCAAGAAAGAAGATGACTACCCACCGCCCTGGGTCAACCAGTAGGCGGATGCTACGTGTCCGCCGCCTACTAGCTCCACTCAACGGATGCCACGAGTACTATCATCAGGACGGTAGCATCCCCCCGTTTACTCTCTCCTTTTACCAAACCCACTTGCACCATTTGGGCTTAGGAACTTAGGCCGGAAACTTAGAGACACCTCTACCTGGGTCGGGCCCCATCAAGGGTAGAGGATGGGCTGAGAAAGTATGACGTCGAGGTATTATAAAAAGAGGAGCTCCTTCTCCTTTTGTTGGCATCCGATATTCACCAATACTTTCACTCAAAAAAACTACGAACTCCTTCGTACCTGTTTAAACCCCTTATTTATTATACTAACGTTTAGAGGCTCGGCTCTTCTGACCGGTAGTCTCTAAAACTCCTTGGTCTTGTCCTTAGACCCACACGATTTTATAAATACACCTTTTTATAAAATACAGTAGAATCGCTATTAGGATTAGCGTCTATACGGTAATCCGGGATTCGTGTTTCTTCAATTAGAAAAATATATAAAGATGTATGAACACTCAACCACATTTTACATTTTTTCGAAAAACATATTATAAAACGTTTTTTTTATCGGCGAATAACTGTGTGGCAACCACCCTTACGGGGCGTTGTGCCCAAGAATCGACTACTCGACCTCCAGCAGCCCCCGCCTTCTCCCGATGCGCGGAAACCCGAGCCCCACCCGCCCGAAGGCACGACAATGTTATAGAACTCGGTAAAACCTCGTCGCCCGTCAGATTCGAACAGGCGCCACCCATATTCGATCTTCACCCGGATACCAAACCATAAATGATGGAAGTGGGAATTGAACCTTTGATCACATAGGTGAAACAAAAGCCACTCCACCACTATGGAAAATGTATATTATAAAACGTTTAGAATTAACCCACTTTTTACATTATCGCCTTTGAGGAAGTGGTTGGTTTTTTGTATAATCGTGCCACAAGTTTGTTTGAATAACTTCATAGTCATTTTTGTGAGGCTTTTTTCATGGGGTTCTAGGATTCATACACCCTGTGGTATGTGGCAGCCTGTTATTGGCATGTGATGTGAGCCACGGTGTATAAATCCTAAATAGGGGGTGCATGAATCCTAATTACCTTTTCCATGTTGTAAAGATGCATACATAGGAAAGGAACCCTACTATTGCTTTGTTCTCAGTGGAGGGTGTTCTCGTAAATCTATACGCCGTTAATCAAGTATATCTAGGGATGGCAACGGGTCAGGTATGGGTCGGGTTTGGCTAATACCATATCCATACCCGGTTATAAAATCTCATACCATACCCGTCCCATTATCTGTCGGGTTTTACCCGTCGGGTATAGAGCATACCCGCGGGTATCGGGTATACCCGTTGGTATTTGCATGTATATATATATATATATATATATATTTTATTTTCTTTTATAGTCTTACGTTTTAAAAAATCTAAAATATATGAAATTGTAATAAGTAACATATACATTATCATCACCATAATAGTCTTTGAAACATTTAATATGTAAATATATATTGTAGTATGAATTTTAAAAACTATTTATATATTTCATAGCATATAAATATAAATAATAATGTTATTAGAATATATATATTTTAGACGAAAAGTTTATTCTTTAGATAATGAATCTATTAGAACGAAACATTACTAAAAAATAGTTAAGAAAAAATATATATAAAATTTAAAAGTCTTTGGGTATATATTTCGGGTAGACGGGTATTTAGCTTCGGGTAGTCAGGTCAGGTATCACCTAATACCATACCCGTCCCATACCCGCGAAATATTTTTTTTCCAATACCAAACCCGTCCCATACCCGTCGGGTATCGGGTATACCCGTCTCAAATGCTTCGAGTTTCAGGTATACCCGTTAAGCTCGGGTTTTTTTGCCATCCCTAAGTATATCAGATCACATTTGACATCTATAGCTAGGTGAATAGGTGATAATTCCAATAATTTTACGTATCAAATTCATATTTATATATTATTAGAAAGGGATATAATTAAATGCATAGTGAAAAAAAACCAGTCAATTGTAGGAAGGTGCAGGAACGAGTGTAACTACCAATAGAAGCAGTACTTAATGTTGTAACTCGTAGTTGTTGCAAGATATAATCATTTGCTAACACTCGGGACATTGAACAACCTACAAGAAAAGAACGGTGGTCGTATAAAGGGAGGCGACTGGTAGGATGCTACGAATAGCTCTAACGTACAGACATAAAAAAAAGTGTTGGCTTACTTAGGGCCTGTTTGATAGCCTCTTAATGATACTCTGAATCATTCAGCTCTGAATGGTTCAACATTCAGACTGTTTGTTTCAACCTAAAAAATATTCTGAATAAAATGGTTAAGAGCTGAACCATTCAGACTTGGTGCATAGCTGAACCATTCAGCACTTAATCATTCAGACATTTTAATGATTTAGCGTTTAATCAACCAAACAACCCTTAATGACCTGTCCCATGAAGGAAGGGTGCTCCTTTTTATATAGGACATGCATGAGCCAAACATCACTAACACTTTAACCCAATATGGGCCCAGGCCCAGGTTAAGTGGTGCCTCCACTTTTGGCCCATGCATTAGTACTTTATGAACGTGACAATAAATGCTCACAGGGGAGTAGGAGAGAGTACCACCATTTCTGGATCCACATGGCGTGATAGGAGTGGCCATATGTCTATCCTTTCTGATGGGCGGAATGGTTTTGATCATTGGTGGCGCTGACATGATGTTCGACAATGTGAATGGCGACGTGTGTAAGTACAATACACTGACAGTCTTGTACACAACAAGGTCCCAGCATGGAAGTTGTCATGTCGCTGTACATAATTGTACTCGTATACGATGTTGCTTGTTTGTCTCTCGCGCGTGTGACCACGCACATTAATTCTCTTGGGTTGCTGACAGTCTCCTACGCTGCCAAGGAGGTTGCACAAGTTTATGTTCTCACGCATGGATTACTCCGTGGGTGTAGAAAGTTGTTTCTTTTTATGGGTTATGGATGATCTCGTTTGCGTGAAGATTTGGGGCCATATCCTTTCAAGCCCCAAGTCTAGTGCTTATCCTGACCTTGCAGAAAGAGTGGGTGGAGCGCTAGACTTAAGAGCATTCACATTTGGTTCTCAATTTTTTTGTGAGTGAAGTCTCCATATTTTGACACTAGTAAGAAAAGTCGCACGATGTTGTAGGGCTAATGCTTTGCAACATGGTATTTGGTTCCATTACTTTATCAATCCTCTTGTAATAGATTGTATTGTATTTCAGGCTCAACTGATCCATCCAACCGCAAGTATGTAACATTATTTGTATTGGTGCACAAGAATATATTACGGCTCGAAAAACAATAAACGATAAATAAGAAGTAGAGGTGGCAATTAATCCGTATAAGTTAGAAGCTCAAAAATCTTTTTACCAAAGAAATTAAGTTATTACTAAAATAAAATAAATTTTGATCATATGACACTATTTAATCATAATTCTTATAGTAAAATTGGATTGAAAGTTGTTTATGTCCCAACCCAACCCACATTTTGTCACCTCTACCCATGGAAGATATAGTTTAAAACAAAAGAAGTATTGTAAAAGCTCACTTTTTCTTATGGACCTGAAACAAGTCTTTCTCAATGATGTCCAACAATGCCTACAAAGATTATCAAAATTGCAACATACAGTAAAACATGGATAATAAACTAATAAAAGATGTCAGACCACAAGATATAAGGATACCTTATGTTGTGCTCATTCAGAACCCTGTGTTACCCAATGCTAACGCCTAACAAAACCATCACAAGCATTGTATGTTCTTCTTTTGAAGTGTAGAAGGATTAAATAAAAAGCATGGGTTTTATTGAAATTGATAGGGTTTAATTGGGTGTTATGAATTGGAGTTACATGTTGAGATGAATATGAAGTGTGCATTACACACATATACAATGAGCATTATAGGTTGTACACAAGAGGCATAAAAGGGAACAAAATGACCAAAGATCGAAAATTTGTGAAGGGACCCTTCAACTCCCATCTTAAAAGTTGTGTAAAATTACATTCTTACCCACATTTCCTCCTTAATAAGGTAATAGAGATTAATAAGGTAATAGAGATGTGGTAGTAAATGGTTGTGAGTGGAGGAGAGAGAAAAGTTATTGTTCTAATACGGAACTGTTCATTCTCTATAATTTCCTAATCCTTTTTGAAAGTGGTTGTGAGTGAAGAAAAGATAAAAAGTAATGATAAAAGCATAAAAAAATATTATGTAAACGAAAAGGAGAGAGAAATAACTAATAAGGTAATTTTTAGTGTAATATGTGATAGTGAGTGGATGAGGATGGAGAACCTAATGTGAATGCTCTAACTAAGAGAGTAGAATGTGAGTGACAACTCATGGGGGCCTTGGGATATCTCTTTGTTACTTACACTAATGTATTATGCGGGTGATGTCTTCGTGTTTTATGTCAACCCAACGCTTGGAAACAATGTGGCAAGCATGATCCTGGCTGAAGTATCATGCAGGTGATGTCTTTACGTTTTGCTTCATCTCAAAGTATGTTGATGATGTGGCAAGCATGATCCACGTTGGGGTATCATGTTGGTGACGTCTTTACATTTTACATCATCCCAACACATATTGATGATGTGGCAAACATGATCCTGGATGAGGTATCATGCGGGTGACGTCTTTACGTTTTACTTCATCTCAACGCATATTGATGACATGGCAAGCATGATCCTGGATGGGGTATCATGCGGGTGACGTTTTTACGTCTTTGCATTCGCAAGGCGCAAACAACGCTGATGACCCAACCCGCTCACCGTTCAGAAAAAAACCCACCCTTGAAAAGCTACCCCAGTAAAACCTCTAGTCTGGTTGCATCCGGTTGAACTCGAGTACATCTAACATATTATAAAGGGAAAATCACGAAACTAGCCCTTTGACCGAGGGACTTACGAGAGTAGCCCCCTCCCATCTCGTTGGAGAGACGGTTCACATATCCCAACCCGCCTTATGCGTATCCCGAGATGACTTGGTTCCCAACCAATAAAACAACAACACGTCTCCAATGATGTCTCCGGAGATGACTTTTGTGTCGTCTCATGATTCCCGAGACGTCTTTGGTGTCTTCTTCGTCGTTTCAGTTCCCCACGTCCCCTGTCTTCTTCGTCGTTTCAGTTTCCCACGTCCCCCCCGGAGACGTCTCGTGATTCCTGAGACGTCTCCTCCTCTACCACCGCCCTATATATACCATGTACCTTCATACCATCTCCGTCCCTAATTTCGTCCGAACTTTGTGACCGTCCGAAACTCCTTTTCTACCACCACCCTAAAACTGTTTCCTTCTTACACAAGAAAATGGCACCAAGTCGTTGGACGGAAGAACAAGAAATAGCCCTAGTAGCAGCCTGGCAATTTGTCGAAGAAAGCCCACACCCGACTAACAAGTGGTACCGAATTCTACATGAGTACCATCGGTTGGTAGGAGGCTCTAACCGAAGCATCGATTCACTAAACCGTAAGTGGAATGACTTAAACACCAAGTGTCAACTCTTCAACGGGTACCACTATCGAACACTTCGAGCGATACCTTCCAATATGCTCGAAGACGGTTTTCGGGGCATTGGATTCTCACCAATGTTTGCGTTACTTAAGCCGACATTCTCGCTTCCGCTTCGTCCACTATCGCTCGCTCTTATTAAAAATTTCAACTTCATTTGAATTTCTGAACATTCTTTTCTATTTCTATAATTCATTTTTTTGGAAAGGGAGTGTGTGCGAGTTGTTTATTTCAAGAATAGGCTGGATCCAACCAAATGTACTTTTTCTGTTATAAATAGGAAAGTTATATCTAAGAAAGAAGAGTACATGATCTCGCGAATTACTTCTGAATAAATTCAGAAATCATATGTAAGAAATATAGCATTTCGTAATTTATTGGAAAATTCACTTTGATTCTCTATCAGAGCGGTACCTTCCGATATGTCCGAAGACGCGGCCATCGGAATAATCCAAATCGAGTATGAATCCAAGCAAGGCAAAGAATTCAAACACGCCTCTGCTTGGCAAATGATGAGGGATAGGCTTAACGCGTAGCCTATGTTTATTTTATTTTTATTTACTCTGTAATGTTTATGTATTTATTTTATCTTTTTTAATCGAATGACTACGTTACTTCGAATTTTATTTAAGTTGACAATTAATCGAATGAATAGTTAGTTTACTTACAATTTTATTTAAATAAATTTTATATCATAATAAGTTTATATAATAAAATCATAATAAAGTTATAACATAAAGTTATGACACAAAATAAAATCATAATAAGGTTATAACATAAAATAATTTTATTTTAAATAAATTTTAAATAAAATAAAATCAATCGGAGACGTCAGCGGAGACGTTTTCAAAACCTGGAAAATACGTCTCCGGAGACGTGTTGTTGTTTTATTGGTTGGAAACCAAGTTGTCTCGAAAGACGCCTCAGACGGGTTTAGAAACGTGAACTGTCTCTCTTTAAAATGACGGAAGGGGGTTATTCTCGTAAGTCTCTCGATCAAAGGGCTAGTTTCGTGATTTTCCCTATTACTTCCTCCGTCCCAATTTAAATGTCATTCTTTTCTTTTTTTGGTTGTCTCAAATTAAATTTCGCTTTTCAAAAATAGAAATGCAATTTCCAGTTTTGCTCATAAAAGACAAAACACAATCACCAATTTTGAGGATATTATTGTCATTTTACCACATACAAATAAAAGATTTTTAAAATGTGTTTTTTTAGAACTAGGACATTTAAGGGTATGTTTGGCAAAACTAGCTGGAGGCTGTTAGCTATTAGCTACAAGCTGGTAGCTGGAAACTGATACCTGAAAGCTTTTTAAATATATTTTGGTGTTTGGTAGAGTAGCTGGAGCTTTTAATAAAATGACCAAAATAAGCATAATTAAAAGCTTGTAAAGAAGGTTTTTATTTTATTTTTAAAATCGAATGGGTATTTATGTCATTTACTAATTAAAAGCTTATAGCTAATAGAGTTTTTTCTTAAAAGCTACTACTAGTAGCTTTTTACGAGTTTTTTCTCTAACCTAAAAGCTTTCAGCCCATTAACTAAATAAAGATTTTTCTTAAGTATTTTTCTTAAAATCTTGAAAGTTGAAGCTCCTAGAAAGAAAAAGAAAGTTAAATGCATACTAAAAACTTGCATATTATAATATTATATGTCTCTTCTTTGCCGTGCTTCATCTACGTAAAGCCATCACACCAACAGTGAAAAGAAAAAGAAACAGACTGATTTAATGAAAGAAAGAAAAAAGAATAAGCGCATTTTAGCCAAACCTGCGCACGTTAACCATTAAAGCATCTTTAAGAAAGAAAGTCCCATAATTTACACTTTACACCCCTCTCTCTCACTGTCACTGACACTACCGTATATCATCCCCACCCACCTGATTCTCTCTCTCTCTCTCTCTCTCTCTCTATCTATCTATATATATATATATATATATACACACACAGGCACATATACATATACAAATAACATTTGCAATTACAAATGTTGTGACTGACCCAAAATTACAGACCAAAATGTCCCACACAAAATCAAAACTTTTATTAACATAGCTTCATTGATTTCATGTTTTAATGTTTTCCCACCTCCATTTCTTCAAACTTTAATGGTTTTCACTTACATTCAACAAAAACATGCTGCAAAGTTTCATATTATTCGTACTCTGTTTTCTTCCCCTGTTTTTTCCTACTCCTGCTCTGTCATATGAAGCTCGGAATCCTGAAGGTTGTGGTCCATTTTTTTAATATTCCTTTCTGGGTTATGTTATTTAGCTAATAATCTTGATGGGTTTTTATTTTCTTGATCTGAAACTGTGTGTGCAGTTGTAGCTTTGATTGCTATTAGGAATGGTTTGAATGATCCTCATGGAGCTTTTAGTAACTGGGATGAGGATTCTGTTGATCCTTGTAGCTGGGCTATGATTACTTGCTCACCTGATAATCTTGTTACTGGCCTGTATGTTGTTTCTTCATATATATGTACATAATGTTTATATTTTATATAATATGTTGTTTCTTTACATATATATGTTATATACACATAATATGTGTTGTTCACTGTTTTATTCATTATAGTGGAGCACCTAGCCAAGGGTTATCAGGAACGTTGCCAGGGGTTATAGCTAATCTCACAAACCTTCGTCAAGTGTAAGTTCTTGATAATATATATTATTTTTCTTTAGGGTGTAAATAGGACAGGCCGTTGGCTCGAGCTCGCCGGTTTAACTTATGATTGCTTGAGCTTGACTCGTTTATTATTTTTATTGAAAAAGAGCTAGCGGCGCAGCTTGTTGTCTGTTTTCCTTTTATTAGGATGTATTAGTTTTAAGTGAGAAATGAAATGGAAAGCTTAAAGGAGTCAAAGAAGAAAAAAGAAAGTGGTTAACTTGCTAAATTATATATTTTTGTAATTTTGTAATTATTTTTAAGTATGTGTATTTATAATTTTTATATAACATAATATATGTTATTTAGTTATTTTTATTTATTTATAATATATATAATAATAATAGTTTTATAAAATATAAGTTCAATATATTAAATAAAAGTATATAAATATAAATAACAGACTCGTTTAATGACCTTTAAAAGTGAAGCTTAGGCTAGAGCTTGTTTATGCTGACGAGCCAGTTCGAGCTCAATAAGTAAAGTTTGGGCTATGTACTATTTCAAACTCGTCTTGATTCGAGTTTTTAGCGAACCAATCTTGATAAGTGAAGTTTTGGGCTGACTGGTTTACAATCCTAATTTTCTTGTAAACATTCTTGAATATCTAATGGAAAGTGGCCAATTTTTTGATGATCATTGATCACAACAGGTTGTTGCAGAATAATAATATCTCCGGCCATATTCCGGCTGGGATAGGCCACCTTCCAAAGCTGCAAACACTGGATCTCTCAAACAACAAACTAACTGGACATGTGCCTGGGTCACTTAGTCATTTGACCAACCTGCAATACCTGTGAGTAATCCATTAATCAGTAGTAATCAACCTTTCTCTCTCTAAAACTCCTTATTTGAAACATAATCTTTGATGGGTCAATTTTAGTTTACTTTTATAACAAATTGACCGTTGAATTGCTTGATCTTGTTTCTTGATATGATATTATTTGACCCATTCTCTTTTTATTTTGTCATGTAATGAGTAGAAGGTTGAATAATAACACCTTGTCTGGAGCTATACCTTTGTCTTTAGCTTCCCTGCCTCAACTAGCACTCTTGTGAGTTTTATTTATTATTTTATTATTTATTTATATTTATTTGTGTTTGTATAGTCTTTGTCTATGGCTTGTGAAGTCTTAACTCATTGACAAAATTTGTTCATTTCAGAGATTTGTCAAACAATAATCTCAGTGGCCCTGTTCCCAAGTTTTCAGCAAGAACATTCAAGTATGTATTGTTGAATATTATTGTATACATTAATTTGTATTTTATTGATTGTGTTTTGTTCTTTTTTTTATATAAATATTATAAAAATTCAATCTTTATCTGTTTCTTGAACAGTATTGTGGGAAATCCTATGATATGTGGGAGCCATGCTAATGAAGGTTGTTATGGGTCAACTTTGCCTGAGCCACTTTCTTTTGAGCTTAATCCATCATCAGGTTTTAACTTTTGAACAGTTTGATTCTCTTTTTCTCTCTAAATTATGTTTCTCTTTCTAATAATTGCACATTGTCAGGAAAAAGTAAGTCGAAAAGAGTAGCGATCGCTCTTGGAATCAGTCTCGGTTGTCTCGTGCTTCTCCTTGCGTCGCTTGGAGTTCTCTTGTGGAAGAGAGGCCGAAACCAGAAGCAAAGCATTCTTGATATTAATGGTATTATTGAACTCCTTTTGTTATATTTGACTTTCAAGGTCAAAGGATATCGGTTTTGGTTACATATTTGAGAGGATATATAATATGTTTTAACAACAATTTGATAGTTATGTTTAAGTTTGCAACACTCGATACGAATTGAGGTTTCGATATGCTAAATCTTTGAAGTGTGCATACTAAATATTTAGCTAGAAAAAATGCAGGATTGACCTCAAAAGTCAAACGTGCAAATAATCGACTCTTAAGATCGATAACTCAACATAAGTGCACTTAAATCTTCATATGATCTATAATAACTTTGCTAAACTAATGATAGCAGATATACCAGAAGAGGGTCTAATGAACTTAGGCAACTTAAGAAGCTTCACATTCAAAGAGCTTCAATACGCAACCGACAATTTCAACTTAAAAAACATCCTTGGAGCCGGAGGATTTGGTAACGTGTACAAAGGAAAGCTAGGAGATGGGACTATGGTTGCAGTCAAACGTTTAAAAGACGTCAATGGGACTGCCGGAGAATCACAATTCCGAACGGAATTGGAGCTCATAAGCCTAGCGGTTCACCGGAATTTGCTCCGGCTGATAGGGTACTGCGCCACACCCGTCGAACGGCTCCTTGTTTACCCTTTTATGGCTAATGGCAGTGTAGCATCAAGGCTCAGAGGTTGGTACTTTTTAACCTTATCTACTGTTAATGGTACAGTTCAGTATTTGACCATGTATTATCTGAAAGTCAACATAAGTCAAACGTTGACTTTCTATAAAAGGAAAGTTCATGACATGTATGGGTCCCAATTGACAATTTCAAAAATAAATGTTTGATGGGTTATGGGTACAATGCCAAAGTGGTTAAGAGTTGGTACAATATTTTGGTGTTTATGTTTATTGTGTCCTGCAACAAAATCTTGATACATATGATCAAACATATGTTATTTGTCTGTTTCCTTTTCGGTTTAAAAAATATTAATGTTTAAAAATTTCAGGTCAACCACCATTGGATTGGAATGCTAGAAAAAGAATTGCGATTGGAGCTGCACGCGGGCTATTATATCTACACGAGCAATGTGACCCTAAAATTATCCACCGAGACGTCAAGGCGGCTAATGTTCTTTTAGACGAGTTCAACGAGGCTGTTGTGGGTGACTTTGGGTTGGCTAAACTCCTTGACCATGCTGACTCACATGTCACCACTGAGGTTCGTGGTACTGTGGGCCACATTGCACCAGAATATCTCTCTACCGGCCAATCATCAGAGAAGACTGATGTTTTCGGTTTTGGGATTTTGTTGATGGAACTGATAACGGGAATGAGAGCTTTTGAGTTTGGGAAAACGGCTAATCAGAAAGGCGCAATGCTCGAATGGGTAAGTTCTTTGATTATGCATTAAAAACTTGTTCTTTTGTATATGCATTACCTAGTTGTACTATTCGTAGACATGCATTGGTAAGTTGTACATTTTGTACCGTATGGCCTGCTATTTTGTACACCACGGCATAGTAGTAGTGATCTTAGACATGGTACATTAAGTTGTAGACATGCATCGTTAACTTGTACATATGTACGGACGTACGGTCGCGAAGTTTAAACTTTTGGATAGTGGGTCCGAAAGTCATGAGACCCATTTTTTTTTTCTTTCAGATTGGTAGGGGTCGGACTAAAAAAATACATTTTTTTTTGGATAAAAACGGAGAAATTACACTACTGAGAAAAAAAAAATTGGGGGGGGGGGGGGGGGGGGGGGGGGTAAGGGCACCCCCTGACCCTCACTAAGCTTTGCCATTGTGCATCACCTATCATACTGAGGCCTATTAGTGTTCCCAAGCACGTAAGTTAATAAATCATACTAGTCGTAG
Organism: Ambrosia trifida; assembly: GCA_028751855.1. NCBI lineage: Eukaryota > Viridiplantae > Streptophyta > Magnoliopsida > Asterales > Asteraceae > Ambrosia > Ambrosia trifida. The sequence goes on from CM054132.1 coordinate 71,500,291, forward strand.
ACATGCATGAAAACTTGTACATGTGAACGCTAATTCGTCTTCATGCATTACCTACTTGTACTCTTTGGCCTAGTTGTTAGAAGAGTTGGTACACCAAGCCCTTGACATGCATCATGCATGGACTACTATGTGAACTTTTAAAATGTATTACCTACTGTACTATATGGGCACATGGCCTACACATGCATTATGCATAGACAACTTTTACCATTGGAAGGTACCAAGTCTTTGATGCACAAGGTAGTCTAATAACAAGTCGCCAATGCGCAATTTACAAGTGCACCAAGCATCGGAATATTATGCACCTTACAAGTCATCAATGCATAACGTCCAAGTGTACTAAACATCAAAAACATTTCATTCCAGGTGAAGAAAGCACACCAAGAGAAGAAGGTAGAACTTTTAGCAGACAAGGAGCTCGGAACCAACTATGACCAAATAGACGTGCGCGAAATGCTACAAGTGGCAGTACTTTGTACTCAGTACACTCCGGCCCACCGACCAAGGATGTCGGAGGTGGTTAGGATGCTAGAGGGGGACGGTTTAGCTGAAAAATGGGCCGCGACACATAACAATATAAATCCTAACACAATGAGAAAGAATGGGATGGTCCAAAAACTTGATGACAATGATGATGACTATACATCAAGCATGCTTGGAGTGATGTTGATGGATGATGACCATGATCCCCATGCCATGGAGCTCTCGGGTCCTAGATGATCATCAAATGTTACATACCTAAATAGGAATGTTAAGAAAAAGAAGTGCTATATTTGGTGATTTTTTATTTTTATTTTTAGTTTTATTTTAGTAAGTAAAGGGTTATGCAAAGAATTGGATGTATATTTGGTAAATAGGCTTGATAGTTTTTAATATATGTTATTAATGTCTAATTGTTAGGGTTTAATTTATTGTTCAAAATATTAGATGTAGAAAAAGGTACTTGTGAAGTTTCTTTATTTCATGTTTTAGTATATTTGCCAATCATCTTCGGGTGGAGTGGCAGCTTCATGACCTTTTAATGTGGAGTTTATGAGTTGGAGTGTCACCTAATTTTCTATGTTGAACTAGAGGTTTTATCACAGTGAACTTTTGGACGGTGGGATTCTTCTGGAATGATGGCAGACCGGGTCACCAACGCCGTATACGTATCATTGCATGTGTTTTGTTGGATATTTTTTTTTTTATTATTTTATGTAGTTCTTCTAGTGGGGAGACGTTACAAATAATGATGTGTAGTGTGTAGTGTCCCAAAGCAAGCGAGAAGTATTTGACCAAAAGTTGGTCGAGACAATGTTTGCTTTTCCTGTCATGCCCATCTTGTTCTCACTACTTTTAACTAAAGAGTGTTCTTTTTTTTTTTTTTATGTATGTGTTCAAAAAAGCAAATATGTTTAATATGTATTTTTATATTTTATTTATACTCATATGTGTCTATGTACATTTATTTGTAACTTATCTGATCTAATTGTTCTTTTATTTATCCTTTATACATATTCAAAAGAAAATCTCCAAATATTGCTTTTCAAAACATGCAACTTAAACAATAAAAAATTATTAAATTACATTTTAAATTTTAAAGGCTATTTATAACTTTATTCTCACCACTTCCACTAATAAAATAAAACCAAACTAAAGTAAAAGATGGAACAATAATATAATTGGCAAATATTCCAATCCTAGCCTCATCCTATAAAACAATGATAGCTTATTATATATTATTATCTCCAAAATATTTCACTTGTGATGTTTGAGTCATAAAGGTTGCTTCACCAATTTAAGCAGGGCTTATTCTTTTTATTTTCTTCTCTATGGTATTAAATATTAAATTCATAACACCTAAAATATATGTGAAATAACAAATAAGTTATGATTGTATTTTAGACCGTCTTTTGAAACATGTTTATTCACAACTAGTATCTGATTCTAAACATTTAGGGGGTGTTTGGGATTGATTATTTAAAATAGATTATGCGTTTTGGAAAAGCAGGGGTGGAGCTGCTTATGGATTATTGCGTTTTGGCTGCCTAAAAAGCTGATTATCTGTGTTTTCAAAACGCAATCCAAACACTAAAAACTGATTATCTGTGTTTTCAAAACGCAATAATCTAAAAATCAGATTCAAAACGCAATCCCAAACCCCAAAGGGATGAGCTTGGAGCAACAGTAATGTTACGCCTAGGCCCTAGGTGAGGCCTATGTGCCTAGAGCCTATGACTATGCACGAAAGTAGAAATGACTGTTTTAGAACAAGATTTGGAATATATGCAAACATGCAATGAATCAAACAACTTCATATAGAATTAGACGTGAGCAAATCGTTTTTTTTTTTTTTTTGCCGAATCGGTTTCGGTTCCAAACCGGTTCGCTACAGTACCGGTTTCTGGTTGAACCGGTTTCGGTTTCAAACCGGTTCGGTTTTGGACCGGTTTTGTCGATTCGTAAGACCGGTTTCGGTTCGGTTTCGGTTTCAGTTCTTAATCGGTTCTTTCGCGCACAATTTAAAAAAATTAGGGCGATAAGAAAAAAATATAAACATAAAAATTCGAATTTTATTATTTTTTTTCGGTTTTCGACTAACAATGGTGGGTTGGTTTGAGGAACCGGTTTGGGATGGGTTTGATGAAGCCATGGAAGATGTAACAAAGAAGCAAAGCGGAAAAAACGGGAGAATACGGTTGCGTTTTTTGGTTTTTCGGGTTCGTTTTTTACGTTTTTGAGTGTTGTGATCAACCCAAAACATCTAAAAAACCTATTTATACTAAGTTGGGATGGCAAATGGTGATTTAGAAGCAAAGTTAACGGTCAAAAACATCAAAAACGAGCCAACGGCTAGTTTCTAAAATTCAAAACGTTCAAACGGTTCGAACCGGTTTTTGGGTTCGATTCACGAACCGGTTCGTGTAGAAACCGGTTCGGTTCGATTTCTCGTGAAAAAATGGGGAATCGATGCTCGAACCTACGATTCGTATATGAAACCGCACCGGTTCGTGTAGGAACCTGTTTGAAAACGAACCGGTTCGGTTCGGTTCGTGCGGTTCCGGTCCCCAAACCGGTTTTTTTTGCTCACGTCATATAGAATCATGTGAAGTGTGGGCTAAACAGGTTCTAATAATTTCAATAAAACTAAGTACTCGATCAATAGTCAAAAAAGTCTACAAATTCTAAACTGTCGACATTTTGCTTTAACAAACTTTCCTCTAGAGGCTTCCGTCTCCATCTTCTATCTTTTCTTTCAGTCTTTTTATCCTCTTCTGCTCTTCAATTCCCTGTAAATTATCTATATATATTAATTCATAACTGACGGTGGAATAGTATATGAACGCATGGCACGATCGTAATTTCATATGTGAACAAAGGGTAAAACGGTAGTTTTGCCTATCCCTTCTAGTTGGTATAAAGTTATAAACCGGTGAAAATCATACACGTCAAGACACTTTCATAATGATGGCCAAATGAGTCAGTTAAGCAACATGTCTAAATGGGTCAGTTGGGTTGGATTGAAACGTATTTTTTTTCCCAAAAGTTACTCCTAATAAATAAACAGCGTCTCAAATATGAAATCCAATATAAACTATTTTTTATTAAAATGATTGAGGGCGTTTTACGCAGTAAAATGCACTCTACACCTTGGTTTAAAAACGCGCGAGGCGCTCCGAGGCGTTTTGGGTCCAAAATCCGAAGCGCGGGGCTTAAAGCGCGAGGCGAGAGCTTCACGTATAGCATTAAAAAAATTATAAAAAAATATTTATATATGTCAATATGACATTTTCTACATGTTAATCAATCATGAGCACAAAAACATGATTATAAAACACACTTGAACACTTAAAAAGCATATTCAAAACATAAAAACGACGAGGCACTACTGTAGCGGGCCAAATAAAGCACTTTAAAAGGTTTTTTTGGCTGAGGCGCTACTGTAGCGCTACTGTAGCGCGCGCCTCAAGCGCCCGAGGCGGCGCTTCATGTAGTTCAGCGCTTTTTGGCAAAAAAAGCGTTTTTCTTGGAGCCTCGCGCCTCAAACGCTTAAAGCGCGCCTGAGGCGCGCTTTTTTAAACCAAGCTCTACACAACTTTTAACCAGTTAGAGACGGAAAGAAACCCGAATATGCAGTTGTAGTTTTATTTGTCCTGAAATTGATACAGACTCCATAATGACAACATGGTGGAAGCATATGGGCCATTTAGTACTTTAAATTATGTCATATTAGTCATGGAAAGAGACGGTTTCATATTTCCGCTAAAGCAATATCCTACCATCGTCGATAAAGTAGCATAAAAAACGAATACAAAACAAAGGATCTTATTATAGCATATATCCACCAAAACTTCCCACATATGATTGATATGAGTTGAACAAAGCATGTAATGTAGATAACATCATGAAGGTATCTACACATAAAAACATATACACTAAAAGGTACCAAAATAAAATAAAAATAAAAATAAAAGATACACACCCACACGCTCCACCGGTACTCATATCAAATCCACCATCTAAAAGGTCCCCATAATCAGTATAAGTAGGTTTTGCCATTGATGCCAGTTGATTATAGCATCAATAGTATGCACTAGACGTAATTACTAGGCCGATCCAATGTAGCCATGTAAAAGTGGAATAGAAGAACCCTGCTCTTAACAAGAGATAAATGACCTGCATAGCATCAACAGGAAAATATTATAAGCACAAAGCACCTCAACAATATATATAAGACCTCATATATGTATAAAATGGACATGGGCGAGGTAGGTCGTATTCAATCAAATAAATGTACAAGATTAGAGGGTGTATGATTCCTAAATACCTAAAAAAATTCCTACATAGGCCGTATGACTTTGTCAGTGGTCACATCAGTCATTTCTTTGTCAGTCAAAACATCATACATGCCATATGATTTGGCTCTCACACGAACTGTTTGACCAATTTTTGCCACAATCATATGGCCCATGTGACCACTTTTTGACCCTAGCATACGCCCGTATGACACGTTACTATTGTCACCACATCATGTTTAAGAATTAACATTAACTATGGCAATATGATACAACATTTGATTTTTTTTTAATCTAACCAATTAAAAAAAACAATAGAACACTCGTCAATGTGGATTGGGGAGATACGATGACCTTGAACTAGGGACCAACTCGATACCGTACTGTACCAGTATTAAAAGTATATATGTGATCACTACGATACGATATTCGAAGGTAAAAAATCAACCCAAAATACTGGTATTGTGCCAAACCGAAAGTACTGATCCAGGAAAACGCAAAAGGTGAAAATGGTACTGATCAGTACCGAAAGTACTGAATTGGTAGCGAAAATGGCACGGTACAGTACGTTTCGGCTTCGGATTCGTCGTTGCTGGTACGATTTGCCCATCGCTTTAAGCACTTTTGCTGGTTGCATTGAATCTCTCGATATGATCAGTGATCCAATGCTAAAACCCGACCCGACCGTATTTTCCTTACTATTCGGATATATATATATGAACTGTGGTTGTGATTTTGATATTATTATGATACTTATGGAAGAGACTAAGGCTCTAGGGAAGAATCTTCTAATCCTATTATGCTCTCATCGAGCAAGATCTCAATTTATTAGCGGGTGACATAAATCTCAATGATAGGTTAACCACCTATGCTCACTTTATACAGACGTCTCACCCTTTTACCTCAGCCAGCTCTAGCCGTCCGCTGTAATAGCTTGCTTCTCAGGTGGCTCGCAACCTTGGTGGTGCGGCTGATCCAGTTTCTAATATGTGCTCGACTAGGACTAGGACTAGATCAAGCCCTGCCAACAAAGGCTAATCATCGGCTACAAGTCACTATATCCTATTAGTGACAATCTTTACCAACGCAGACCAAACCTAGATGCATCACATAGCGAAGAAAATTGGTCCAACCACATAGAGAAGCTAGCGAACCATCCTAATTGTGAGTGCAGGGTTGAGCATGTTGGTTCCCAACAAAGTGACAACCAAGTTTACAACTTTACATACATCTAAAACACGGATAAATCACAACACTTAAAACAGTCAAAAACACAAAATTTCCATTTCTCCAGACAGATGTGTCAAGGCAAAATAGGCACTTGCAATATAAATTTCAATATCTTTAAACATAAAAGTCTGCTAAAACCAAAATATGAATAGTAGCTGCAAGCCTGCAACAAATCGCTTAGAAAAGTGAAGTTCCCTTGCCCTTCTTGTCTCCGCCGATTTCAAAATGCTTGCATCTCTGCACAAAACGCGCACCATCGTAACATAAGTAATCAATCAACCACACAAAATCAAGAAAACATAAAAGATACGAGAATTCAAGGCCGACCTTGATTGGGTGCTGAGACATATGCTTGCAACTTTGGCATTGCAGCCTTAGCACGATCTTCTTGGTAGTTTTTGCCTAAAATCGTATAGCATAAATCATAAATAACGGTTTTAAATATTGAAGACGATAACTTTAGAAAAAAATACTTGGAACATGTAAATTCACCTTCTTGTGAAACACGGGTTTTGTTTGACCACCATAACCAGATTGTTTCCTGTCATAACGACGCTTTCCTTGTGCAGCCAAACTATCTTTTCCCTTCTTGTATTGGGTCACCTTATGCAATGTATGCTTTCTGCATTCCTTGTTCTTGCAGTAAGTCTTCTTCGTCTTGGGAACGTTCACCTATAAACAAAAAAAACACACAATTTATAAATGCATAATAATTCCATATTTCAATGAAGAGAAAGCACTGTGATCAGGCATAAAAAAAAAAAAGACGAATTAAAACCATGATAAAATGCATATTATACATGCATATGCTAATAATAATGGTTTGCCTTCTTGGATCTAAGACCATTTGTTACGGGGACCGAAGGGCAACGCCCCCTTTCCAGATGGATGTGAAGGGTGTTAAACACCTCTCGATGTGGCGTGAAGGAGGGTGAAAAAGTGGAGGGGCGTGGGTGGACTCACGGCATGAGGAAGACGATGGTAGTGGCCCCCCCTCCTTTTCAACCAATCATACATTTTTTTTCCTTTTTTGATTTATTTTCTTCAAATACTATTTTGGGGTAATGAGTAGTGAAAACTTACGAAACCATTACATATGAAAGGTTAAAAAAGGTGAGTGGGAGGTCTTTATTACGTGACACTGATATGGCATGAACTTTATGATGTGGGAGTGACGTGGAACGAAAAAAAATGTAAACCATAATAAATAGCCTAATTAACAAATCAATAGTATAAACAAGAAACATTTACTTCAACATTTGTGGTTTGACTGATGCAAAGATTTTAGCTTTTACATTCAGAAATGACCAAAATGTTATATTCCGTTTCCCGTCGACTCATGTTTAAAACGTTGCAAACCGCCTAGAACTAGCTGTGTTTACCAAATCCTGTTGGTAACGTGTTCTAACGGCTACCAAAAACTTACTTTTTTTGTTCTTTCACTGTTAAAAAAATGAAAGCTTTACACAAGACATCAAAAACTAACTTGCAGACTCGCAATGTTTTTCAACAAGCATCAAGAATTTAAAAAAAAAACGTCTGCATCCAATAACATCTTCTTCAAACCTTGGTTTTAAAAAGCGCCCCTGAGGCGCGAGGCACAACAAGGCACAATGCCTGGCGGCTCAGGGATCTGCGCCTCGGCAGTTTCCAGGACGCACCAAAAAAACACATTTTTTGAATTTTTTTTGGTCCTGAGCGCGCCTCTCGTACCCCATGAGTTTTTATGTAGAACCATGTTGTACCTTAGGTTTTTTGGCTTGTACATATAGGTAAAATCATATAAAAACCTTACCTATAGCTCTATTTTGGGTAAATGAAGCTAAAAACTAATGGGATATATAAAAAAATTATATAATTAGTGCACAAAAAAAAAAAAAAAAAAAAAAAAAAAAAAAAAAAAAAAACAGCTACTACAATTATAACCCCTAAGTGATTACACAAACATCTAACATGCAAAACCCAAATAAAAAAATCACTACTTTACAGATCCAAAAGCACCAAACACAGATTACAACAAAACATTATAGTTCCATCAGCTACAAAATTAATAAATAACAAAAACCCAGATGAAAGATGAAATAATAAAGAGATTGGATATCATACCATGGCTGAAAAGCTTCCTGAAAGTGACCCAATAGAAAGATGAGAGGAACAACCGCAGTAAGGTTAGGGTTCTTCCTAATTATGCCTTATGTTTGCTTTAAGGCTCTTTGGGTTAGGGTTTCATTTCTATTCTATTCACTCAGCCCATTTTTAAAACTTGACTGGGCCAAATTGAATACAACCGGCCCATTTTGTTTATCCATATGTTTTTTAGGGCCCAATCTGAAATTTATGTTTACTGTGATCTATATCTATATCTATACTATATTATAAAGCATTTGACAAAGACTTCTTAAAATTTAAGAGGTACAAGTTAATTTGCTTATGATACAACATACAATGCACACAATAACTACATTTTAAGGGCAAATTAGTCTTTAAAGCATCATATTTAATAATCTAAATGAAATCAAGAGTCATATTTATGATAGGTCATGACATTTATTTCTACAAAACATATTAGATACAAAACATGTAAAAAAGAATTTTCATAATGCTACATGTTTTATTATAATCTTTTATATACAATTAGTTACTTTATAAAAAGTTAGTTAATCTATTATTATTCATAACAATGTTACTAAACTTTTAGGTATTTGAGTTGTTTAAGAAATATCTACTGCATGAATAACTTGGCATATTGAGAGCAAAATCGAGCTTATCCTACTAAACAACGTAAAGTTTATCTTGTGTTAGAAGAAAGTGAAAGGAGAAGTTCCTTTATTGGTGCTATTTTTATATACGTTTCAATGTAAGCTTCAAATTAAAACAAAATTGCGTGTGATAATGTACAAGTCATCTAAGCAGAGGCGGACAAGTCTTTAAAGTGTTTTTTTAGTTTTTTATTTCTCTTTTTATGTGAATTTGTTACGGTTTCGACTTAGTAGCTTTTTCTATGATGATTTTTAACTTCTTTTTTTTTAATATGGCAAGTTAACTCGCCGCCATGCATGTGCGTGATTTAACATTTTTTCATCTATTTTTTGTTCAGTTTAACTGTCCCGCCGCAACGCGCGAGACTTCTTAAAATATAAGAGGTACATGTTTAATTCCATATGGATTTAACATTTTTTCATCTATTTTTTGTTCAGTTTAACTGTCCCGCCGCAACGCGCGAGACTTCTTAAAATATAAGAGGTACATGTTTAATTCCATATGGTACAACACACAATGCATATAACAACAACTTTTTGAGGGTAAAATTGTCTTTTAAACACCATATTTAATCAAAAGGTAATCAAGAGTCATGAGATGTTTATGAAACCTAATGACATTCAATTCTACATAAGTTTAAACACATTAAATAGAACACATATAAAAAATAATTCATAATGCTACATGTTTTGTTATACTCTTTTATATATAATTAGGTACTTTATAAAAGTTAAAGTTTCATAAACCTGGAAATACTATATAGAAATCGAGAAATCAATAATGAAAGTCGTGTTTTTAATCATGACGTAACGATTTGAAATTTTGAAATTACTACGTATGGCTAATCTGATCTAAACTATATGGTCACCGGATTCTATGATCAGAGAAGGAAGATTATGTTTATAATGAATTTTGAACAAAGATATTAAGAAAATATTCATATAAAAGGAGTGGACAACAACAAAAAAAAAAAAAAAAATTAATTATTAATAATGAGTTCTTCTTCTTGAGTACTTAAACTTAAGTTTACATTTCCAGCTCAAGTAAATTTTTCGGTTATTTATCGAAACCAGTTGGACCGATGTTCGTAATCGATTGACCAAACTGGAACAAATGAATAATTGAAACCTTTATTATTTTATCTCTCGTGTTTCCTCCCATAACTTTTAGACTTTAATATCTTTTACATACAAGATTTTTTAAAGAAAAAAATTACACCAAATTGACGAGCGTTTTATTATCTTTCCAACGAGTACCATAGTGCTATATAAAAATCGGAAAAAAATGACTATTTTTTGTAACCCGACATGTATTGTGTCGGGTTTGGGATTAGTTTAAAAAAAGTTGTGGATTTGGGTCGGGTCTGGGATTAGGTGATACCCGACCCGATTACCCGAAACAACATACCCAAATACCCGAACTACATACCCGATCATATACCCATGAATTTTTTAACGCATCATATAACCCTTAGACTAACGCGTTCGATATTTCAATAATTAACTTTTTTTTTCTTATTTCATGTTAGTTCTTTTTATAATGATCGATTAAAACTTCCGAATTCATTTGTAATGGCACTAGATTTATACCCCGGCGCAGATATTCGTTTTTTTTATATTTGAATATGATAACTTATGGCAGAGATGTGTGTAAAATAATAATAATAATAATAATAATAATAATAATAATAATAATAATAATAATAATAATATATTTTATTATGCTATATTAGATATTTCAACCCGAGACGTTCGGGATAAAAACTGATAAATAATAAATAACTGAACTATAATCATAACAATTTATAGAAGTCTACCCACATTTTCTTATAATGATACACGTGACGGGCCAAATCAAAAACTGGATCAAAGTAACACGTCACATGTAAATTATTTTCGAAATAGAAAGGCTTAAGAAAAAGGACTTCTTTTTTAAACACAAAGAATATTTATGTCCTTGGCACCCCTACGTATCCAAAGAATGAGAAAGTGAAACATGGGTAACTAACACATTCATTGATGACCACAAACGTCTTCAATCAAGAATGATAAATTCTTGCACATCTACTTTTCAGTAGATTAAATTGAAGTTTCACAAATTCATTCAAGATTAATCGGAAAAAAAATGGAAACATGCAAGAGTTAAATGTTTTCACAATCAGATCGGGCAACGAATCAGGCGTCATTGGAACAGTTGGACTGTATTCAAAACCATAAGATATCGCAATGATTTTTTTAGCGGTGGAAATTCTATGATTATAAAAAAGGGACAGCTAAACACACAACAAAACGAAAACAAAAAACACAATTAATTGAGATTAGTCTGTGAGAACTCTCAAATACATAAATATTATAAGATCCATGTTTCTTCACAAATCCTCAATTCCCATAAACTGAAAATATATATATTTTTTTTGTATAGCACATCACTCACTTAGAAACCAAAGTAAGGATATACAAGCTTACAAAAGAGGTGCCATACAAAAGCTAAAGGAAGCTCAATGTGCATGCTTAAAGGGGACGGGGCACATCTAGGCTCTAGGCAAGAGGCGTGCGGCTTGAATGCTGTTAGACAACACCATCGTCACCCTAGGCAAGGTTTTAGGTTTGACTTTCACGGTAACATGTTGTCGAGTAAATTCCTCTCTTCCCAGGGCGTTGACTTGTGTTTGTGTGAGAGAAAAAGGTAATTGTTAACTTATGCTTAATTTTCTTTTAAATTGAAAAGAAAATAAAAGGTTCAAAGGTACATGAGAGTAGGTTATGTTAGTTTTTTGGTGGTTCTAGGCTGGTTAGGGGTAGATTTGACATAAGTTAACAATTATGAAAGTGACCAATTCAGTCTGGTACATAGAAAGTCCATGTCCAGACTTGGAATGGGGTATTTGAAGGAGTTTTCAAGTGCAGAAACTTGGATGGTAACTTGTGTAGTGATTAATTTGTGTCTGTTTTATGTTGTTTGTATTTGGTGTATTGTAAACATGGTGTTTGGCTAGCGTCCCACTAGCCGTTTGGTAAAAAAAAATTTCGTTGGGCGTTAAAAAAAAACATAGAAAGTCACCTTAAAAAAAAGGTGAATTTAATATGAGAGTGTAGGATTGCATGAGGCTAGAATACTATCCTCGAAATAGACTTATTGAATTTTGTTTTTCTCACTATTACATCCTTCTTCAAGTTATATAGAATTAGATTTATAACTTACAAATAATCAATATGGCAATATTCATATATGTTTCGTTTATCTCATTTAAATGAAAAAAAAACATTTTTTTTAAAAAAAAATATGTATTTATGAAATATCTAAGACTATGTGTTATGAAATGCGAGCAAGCAGGCACGAGCGGCCAGCTGATCCACGTGGCTCGCGAACACCACAACATAGACTATGTATTGTTGACTAGTTTTGGACTTTTATATATAAAAAAACATTTTTTTAACTTTTAACCATCCAAATCATTTACAAACTCAAAAAATAAGAAATACCGTGGAGATGACGGCGCAAGCGAAAGCGTCTAAAATAAGCTCGAGGAACATTGACTTTCTTACGAAAGACTTTAGCAACCTCCACATTAGTTATCGAACGATACTTGAACGAGAACAGGAGCGTATCACAAAGGAATTCAAAGACGAGCAAAACAATAACGAGTAGTTTTTTATGTTTTTTTTTTATTAATGATGTGTAATTTTTTTTATTAATTAATATTTTATGTCTTATTATTTAATTTGTCTTTCAATTATAAGTTAAATTACATTTTAAATAATAAAAATGTAAAAAAATTGATAAAGTCACTGCTCACCTTAAGCTGCAACAAGGTCAGGTAAGTGAGCTGCACCTTTCATTTCAGCGCCCAATTGCCTTAATATGATAGGATAAAGTGTGTACTCATCTTGAACCAGAACACATAGTCTAATGAAAGTTGAGTTACTTATAGAAATAAAACATTTACTTATACTATATAATAAGCAAGTGTATTTGAATAGTGATTTTATTATTATTTTATTCTTTTTGTTATGTTAAATACTTATATTTTCAAATAGTTTTAACATCTTTAGTAGTGATGTGGTGGTTGTGTTTGTTGGTTTATATGGTGAATACCTAAGTTCAATTCTTGGAACCATTCCTCTTTTTGCCTTTTATTTATTTATTTTTTTTGTTTGCATTTTTTACAATTGGGTGTAGAGATATAGAAAATTCAATATATTTCTTTAAGTATTAGATTGGTAATACAATTAAGTTTGTATAGTAAATTGACTAAATTATTTCTTTTCCTATGTTTTACTCGGGTTAAATTTTACGCCTACAAACTTAAAAATGACGCAATTATTAGGGATGTTTACCATAGAAATTTCACGAGCATACGCAATAATTTAGGTGGAAAGTTTATGTATGATAAACTAATATCACGAACACAATGACAATTGATTTAGGTTTGATTTGAAATTTGAAATGTCGCAACGCTATGTCATTACTTAATTATTTTGTAAATCATATTGACGCCGCCGAAACGCGCGGCTGGATAAAAACCTAGTTATATTAATGCAAGACTTAGTTAGTAGTCGATAAAGTTTTTATTGTCCTTACCATTTGGTTGAGAATAAGTTAGTGACTTCCAGTTTAGCCGAAGGGATGTGGCGTCAAAACAATGACACCATATCAAATAAAAAGCAATCAATTCTTTCTTACTGCAAAAAGTCAAGACATAAGACAGAAGAACGATTGATCATACACCAACAATAGGACGCGTCCATAAAAGTGTGACACTTTTTCTCCCTCCCGTTGTACATCGACGGACGAAGACCACGTCAGACACACTGACGCTGACCCTTCTGCCCGTTTTACATAAGCGGAGCAACCTGCGTCTGCGACCATTCAGATACCCTGACATTGTTCCCTCCGCCCGTTTTACGTCAGTGGAGCAACATGCGTCTGCAACTCTGACACCAGCCAACCCTCATGTTCTACGTCAGCGCCAAGCCTGACACAAAACGAAGCTTCCTCGATACGAGACATCGTCGACACGACTGAAAGATACCTTTCAAGACAACATCGAGACACACATCCCAGGGCAGACATGCCCTGGGCAACCGTTCCTGATGCAACAGGCTGCCCGTCAGAGTCTGCAACCAATCAAAGGTTGCGCCTGGTCTAACTACCCGAAAGGACGACGACTTGGCAGCTCCCTAGCCAAGATATCTCTGACAGATGACTTTATCAACCCCCACTTGTCTCCAGGTTCTAGAAGAAGTGATGATTACTCACCGCCTCAATAAGCCAACCGACGGACGCCACGTGTCCGCCGACCTTCTGCGTCCACTCAATGGACGCCACGTGGATTTTTGACAGGACGGTAATATCTCCCTTTCCCTTTTTTCACACAGACCACTTGCACCAAATTGGGCTTACGAATTTAGGCCGGAGACTTAGAGACTCCTCTACCTGGGCTGGACCCCATCAAGGGTAGATGGCGGGTTGAGAGAGTTGGAAGTCTAAGTGCTATTATAAACTTTATGGTTCAACTTCTTTGTTTCATTTCTATACAAGACTATATATACACATACAAACACAACAATGATGGAGATAAAAGCTCCTCTAGACTTTAACTCAATAATTATAGTTTGAGAGATAGGATTTTGACTTAAGAACAAAGTAAAGCGGGAATAGTCGTCGATAAAAATAGCATAATATCGATAACCATCCTTGGAGGTCACTGGTGTGGGTACCCAAAGGTCACAATGAATTAAATCTAGTACATGTTCCGCGCGTTTAGGATTTTCAATAAACGGTAAGTGTTTTGCTTTTGATAATTCACAAGATTCACATAACCCTGGTTTGGGTAATATGGAGATAAAAGCTCCTCTAGACTTTGACTCAATAATTATAGTTTGACTCAATAATTACACATAATTCTTTGACTCAAGACTTTGACTCCAAGAATTATGTTGTCAAGACTTTGACTCTTGACTCCAAGAATTATGTTGTTTCCTTATAGCTATAAAAGGAGAAGTCTCTTCTCCTTTTATCCGGTATCTTTTCTCCCCCGATAACTTCCACTGAAAAGCCTACGAGCACATCGTACTTTTCCGACCCTTGTTTTTATTTCCAACGTTTAGAGATTCGGCTATTCTAATTGGTTATCTCTTAAGTCTTAACTTTCTTGGTCTTATTCGTAGACCCTTATTTTCAAATACACTCTTTCTAAAATAAACCATTTATTTTGTGGATATACTACTTGGATCGACCCTAACCCGATGATTTAGAATCCGTGTTTCTTTGTGAGTATTTCTTATTTCGTATATGTTACAAGTAGTTTGAATTTTTTTTAAAACAATTTAACAGGTTGTCTTCTTGTTTGAATCGGTTCAGCCGGTTTTCAAATAATTATGTGGTTTATATATGTCCAACCCACAAGTTGCATGTAACCGAATTATTGACACCCGCATTTCTTGGCCAGGCATGCAGTTCAGTTTTAGAAACGTTGGAAGGGTCGATTATAACCTAATCAGTGTGACACATGCAGTTCCTGGTTGAACCACTAAGTCTAGTTCCAAAATATTATTGGAAGGACTGATTATGACTGAATTATACCTGGTTAAGTTGCATATGTGGTAAAAAAAAAGTTGCATTTCCTGGTTAAATGTTTATTCTTCTATTTTGACAATAAAACTATATGAATTAAATTGGTTAATTTTGACAACCTACACATTTGCAAATTTTATGTAGAAACATTACCTATACATACTCCAACCCATGTGTAAGAAAAAGTTTAAACATACAAAAAAATAAATAAATAAATACATGACCAAGCTATTTAATTTAATGGGTTTTTTTTTGTACATCTAATATATACAATTGTATATGAAAAGCAAAAATTTCAAAATATATGAACCATTTATAAAAACAAGAAATGAATTAGATTTAGACTTCTTCTTGCATTAAAAGTCTCCTCCAAAATGAAGTGACTCTATACACACATGTGTGTGTGACAGGACATGTGACATATATACCGATTACGTTGATGAGGGAAAACTGATC
This sequence comes from Ambrosia trifida, assembly GCA_028751855.1. NCBI lineage: Eukaryota > Viridiplantae > Streptophyta > Magnoliopsida > Asterales > Asteraceae > Ambrosia > Ambrosia trifida. The sequence goes on from CM054132.1 coordinate 71,516,088, forward strand.
AAAATTTGAAATGACATGAAACAACGAGGGTAATTAATGCTTGGAATATGTAGCACATATGAGTGTACAAGGGTGTCATATTGTAGGTAAACCATCCCCATCAACATATATTGTAAGATCTTTGGCAGTGGTGTGGTTTATTATATCAGTGGCAACTGTATCATTCTAATATTTCATACGATGCATTTAATTTGTAAGAAAACCAATTTATACAACATGTGCAAACATTATGGCTCGTATTAATCAATAAAACGTTTTATTTTCTATTTAAACATGTACGTTTATATGCAACACATAGAAAGATACGATCGTTTAGTTTGAGGTCACGATACATGAATGGTTGGTTAGCTCATGATGATCATAATGTTTGAAAACACAATTAACCATACTATATTATAAAAGAAAACACCATCTTACAAGCATTAAAACACGTTTTAAAACATGAAATTTGTTACAATTACAACTTAAAACAATGACATTTATTTCCATTTTTGGAGAACATTAAACAGTAGCAAAGGTTGCATATATAATCAATCACCTTGGTTGCATAATTAGCAAATTATTTGAGGATAACACACACTAATCATGTGGACCAAAGAGATCATAAACACTTTGAAGAACCTTTACACGAGACTCAAGTAGAAATATATAAACAGCAATCCTCTGAAACAAGGCCTCCGTGTCCACAACTCGTTCGGCAGCTCCTCGGCCGCCCGGGATGATATTCTGCAGTCTCCGGAGCTTCCTTTCCACTGACTTGCCATGGCGGTTATCGGTCGACAAAGGCGTTGTCACCGGCTTCTTCAGTCTCTTCCTTCCAACCACCACACCTCTTTTCCATACTCCCATTCTATCTCTCTCTCTTTGTCACTCTTGTTTTTGTTTTGTAATTAGGGGATTCACAAGGTGGGGGTATTTATAAAGAAAAATAATTGAGAAACGTACAAAATTATATTATGTGCATGATTGATTGGTTGTATGAAGGAAAATGATCGTACGTAGGCCGTGAAAATCCAACTTTACAAATTTAGATTTTAGAGTTATTATAGATGACATATAATTTTAGAGTATCTAACAAATTTAATTTGCACGGTCTAGATGTATGCATATTGTATGGATTATATTATTTATTGTCTAATATATATACTTCTATACTATATTATAAAGAGCTAAATTATAAAGAGCTAAAGATGATTACAATAATGATTTCCTATGATTTTTAAGATGGCAAATAAAAAGTTCATTGTTTCACACCCAAAATGTCATGAAATTTTTTTCAATACTACCTCCTATTTGCAAAAGTAACTTGTACATTTTTTGTGATATTGAATGAAATGGTTGAGTGTATCTTGCTAGGAACGTAGACTATAAAAGTTACCTACACATTGCTATTTATGTAAATCATTATTCGATGTTAAAGAAATTATTAATAAGGTTAAATACATTTTATTAGATAACAAATATAAAGGTTGCCTACAAATTGCATAAAGTAGTTTTTCCAAAGTATAATAGTTGAAAATTATTTAAGAGTTACAATGTCATATTTAAGATAATAATAATATAGTAAATAAAATAAGTTTTATCATTATTATTGCCTTTTTCTTTTTCTAATGTTGTAACTTAAATATGCATTACATTATTTTGATTCAACTATTTTGTTTCGATAATAAGCACGATCCATTCAAAGTATAAAAATATGATGATAATGAATAATCATATAAGCAAAAAGCCAAAAAGCATTAATATAACAATAATTATTTAGAGTTTCACTTTTAATTGTTGAACACCTTTCACTAATCCATAACGTTTCCGTTCAAGCTTTTCACTCACCTATTTTGAAATTTGAAGCGTTTCGAAGTAACCTATGGAAGCTTTATGGATTACCATCAAGCATTATAAATATTTGTGACCTCAATAAACCTTCCTTCATGGCCGCTAAATTCAATATCCTATTTCAACTTGCGCCAACAACGGTAACACTGAAAGCCCCCACTATTGGTACGAACTACAATCGGCGCTGCAGTGTTTCTTCCTGTCATTAACAACCTCGGTTACGAACCCGTAGCATTCTGCCATGACCACCTTTGTTCTGCTTGGACCGCACCATCGCATAACTCTTGATTTCATCCAATACGATCAGTCGTCGGTGGATAGCCACCGCAACCGATGTATTTCTTTCGGTTTGTTTCCGCGCATGGGTTAAGGTAAGAGCTCATGCTCTTTGCGAATCACTTAATTTCTTAATTATATCAAAGTTCTGATTACCCGAGCACAACTTCGATGATTGTTGATCTTCCTGTAATTTGAAACAATTATGAGTTGAATGTGTAATGCCATAAATTCAAGTTTGTATTTAAATATATGATATCGAAGTCAATCATTCGTCATTGTGTTTTTGTTTTGTTGAAGATGATGATTTTCATAAGCGGGCTAATAATCTGTTAATGTTTTTGTTGGGTCTGCTGACGTGGAGAAGAACAGATGATTGACAAGCCAAAACATGCTACATATGATCCAGAATAAAATCAGCATTTTCAAGTTACTTCTCCCAATAGACTGTTGACTCTAACATCTGATGTACCCCAACAACTGCTGAACAACTTCTGTTTACAAAGGACTAATGAAGAAACAACTGCTGATCAAAGTACTGAAGACTCAAGGTCTGTTGGAGCTAACAACACTTAGGCTCCAACAGATGATTCAAGACTATCAAAGGTTTACCTATCAGCTGTTTAGATATCAGAGGTTTCCTATGTAACAGTGTTTATTTTATCAGATGTTTTATGTTGTTATTCTGTTAGATGTCACTGTCTTAGGTAACGTCAGCCATAGGTCATCAGTGGTTTAGATTGTCTATAAATAGAATAGTGCATGTACTTTTCTATTCATCACTCAAAAGTCAAAACATTCTCTTAGACAAACTTACACAGAGTGATCAGGCTGAGGGGGGGGGGGGGGTACTTGTATAATCATTGTAATCATTTGATATATGAAAGCATTCGATTGAAAAACATTTATTCTCTTTGTTTTGATTCATAGTTTATTATTCCGCTGCACTTTCCATTTATAGATTAACTTCTTTCATCTTTCATTAGTTAAACAATCAAAACAAATCAAACTCAGATCCTAACAGTTTTTATACACCTAATTGATTAATTTCAATAGTAATACATAATTTTCAAATTTGTTTCACTTTACTGGGCAATTTTTGTTTCATTCGTATCTTTCTTTTGTTTTTGCATTGTTTTATGCGACATGTTCATTTAGGGATTATGGAACGTGTGATGAGATTCACCAACAAGTTAGAATGTAGATGACGAAAGAGGTTTTTAAAGACTTAGTTTGATATTATAATTAATCATTTAATTATGTTAAATATTTTACTTTGTCAATTTGGTTTTTTAATGAATTTTAGAATTATTCTTTGGTTTGATTATTGTGATGTTAACTTGATTAGGTTCGTTTAAGAGGTTTATAATTGTTAACTATGCTTGATATAATTATTGAAACTGGGGTTGAGTAAGGTGCCGCTTAGAGAGGCTACTGGCTCTAAGAAACAAGCTAATTTTATATGTTGTTAGTATTTTCTTTATTTTGAATAGCTAATATATATGGATTTTATTGATCTTGTACCAACCTCTTCAACTGGGGTGTCCCATATGAAGACACCTGGTTTTTGATTGATTCAGGTTAGTATTTTACTATTTTTTGACGTTTTAAATCATCTTGGTAATGTATTAAAACTTGATGGATCCGGGTGAACCAGTAAAACCTGATACTTAAACTTGGATGATTTTAGAACTTGTGATTAAATCGAGTGCAATGGACTCTCAGCTTTAATAGTAGCATTTTAAATTTTGTTTTGGCTTGTTGAGATTTGAGAAGGATTATTTGTTTTCTTAAAAGATTGCATGATTAGTTATTATTTGTGATAGTTTATGATAAAATGTCAAGAGGAATAACAACATTTATTGAATATTAGTGTGATATTTGATTTCAAAATCATTTGCATGTTCAAATCTATGACAATGTTACTTCAAAGTGTTTATCTAGGTGTGTAAAGTTTTTGATATCCAAAGTGTATTAACATTATTAGTTTTCCTATCTAAAAGTAATTAAGTTTTCGGAGTGTTTCATTCAATTCGATCATATTCCTTTTGGTATAAAAGAACCACCAAACTTTCAATATGTGCTCCAATATATGTTGTCCTCAATAGATGATATATTTATAGATGTAATTTGTTATTAATATTGTTTCCTAATTATTTGTAATCATCCAAAAAAATACGAGATTGTAATTTTCTATATAATATGAAACCCGAAGAAGGAAGGATCAAGGATCCATTCGTTTCATGGTATCATGAGTACCAAGAACCCTAACTACCCTTTAAACCTCCGGCGGCCGATTCTTTTCTTCTCGGCAGTCGTTTCTTCTTCGATCCCAATCCCTTATAATTCTTCCCTCTAATTTCTCCTAATCACTGTAACATCCGCCACTTTTATTTTAACAATGTTACAATCTTAGTCCTTCGTATATTCAAATATTTCTATTTTAGTCCCTGAAAGTTCCGTTTTCAAACTTAATAAAAGACCAAACCCATTACTTTTATTTATTTTTCAATTTAATGCAACGTTAATCATATGATAAAGTTACTAACCAAATTCTTTTTCCATTGGTTTTCTTATTCTGTTTTAGAAAAATATATAATAATAATAATAATAATAATAATAATAATAATTAATGCTCATCTTTTCTACCTTCATTATGAGAAACATGAAACGGTCGAATCTTTATAGCTTCTTGCGTAAACGTCGATGTAATCAACACTAATAATTCAACATCTTAATCACAATTAAATCCTATAATTACACACCTTTGAGTTGCTAAATCAAAACTAATAGTAGCAAAATTGTTATAAAACCCATGAACCGCACAACCTCTTGACACCCCAATTCTCCAACCAAAGTTTAGGCAAATAAAAGCAACTAACCTTTGACGGCCGCAACACTCACCGTCGCCGCGAATCCTCCGGTCAAACCAGGGCCATCAACCGAACACCATCTGAGGTATTAGTTTTACTTGTTTTCTGATCAAATGCCTCATGAACCAATGCTTTTGTAAAACATAATTGAATAAATGAAATTCCTAGTCATGTGTTGGTCTGTATGACGAAGAAGGTGATTTTGAATAATGAACATATACAAATGAAGTTACTTGAAAACAAAGTGGGGTATATACACTTGGTTAATTTGTGTTAAAAAGATTTTATATAATTTTAAATAGAATTAAAATTTATATGTTGCTTTCGTTTGTTTAATCAATTTTATGGAAGTCATTTTCTCTAGATTCCAACATATATAGTGATAAAGTTTCTTTGAGATGAAAGTCCTTAACGTCAACATTTTTTTTACCTTATCATTTGATTCGATTTTGTTTTAGAAGCAGATGAGTTATAAACTTATTCAAAAATTGGAAAATCATATTTTATTTCTTCCTTCTAAATGATAGTAGTTAGACACTAATCTTAAATTCATTTTTTTTATGGATCTCTCAATAGAATTTTGCTTATATTATAAAATGTAGTTTTATAATGTAAATATCAAAGTATTAATGTTAAAATAATTATCTCCTCGTATATATAAATATGGTTTATATTTTAAAATTTAGGCATTTCACCGAAATGGTACACGCCATGGTCAAACTCAAATTATTTTCTTATATATATATAAGAATCATATGCATTTTTTTTTCAAATTAATATAGAGAAAACTTTTGGTGTAAATAAAACGATTAGTGAAATATTAACAATGATAATAACATAAATCAAAAGTTATATATTTTACACGAACACTACATTAATGGACTCTAAATCACATTCTTAATTTATTAGGGTGCAAGCATAATTATTCTTATCAATTCTTTACAAGTTCACCGTCATAATCAAGGTGAGTATACTTATCCCCTTTTTGGTTTTTTTACACTTTTGGGGTGAAACATGTACACCTATGAAACTTACACTTATACATATTCATAACCGTTTTACATACAATTCATACACGTGCTATGCTTTGAATTCTTGTGCTTTGTGCTTAAACGTAAACGTAGTATACTTGCAATCATTACAAAATCATTAACTTAGCTAGCCAACTTTAACAATGGATAGCACTATTTGAATTGACAACTCGCCTAGTGGAAAGTACCTATGGTGGTGGGAAGTCCTAGGTCATTGTTAATGTATTAAACTTTGTCGCATAAGAGGTTTGATTTTGACCCGTATTGTGTACTTATGTGTTTTCCATATTTGCCTTGAATGAATCATGACACATGAATTGTAAATCATTTTCTTTAAACTTATATTATACGTATACAGAGTATGCTCACCAACATTATTTATGTTGACAAAATATTTTCGTACATGTTTCAGGTTGATTCTTGAGATATGTCATGTAGGACATGTGGACTTAGTAAAGACTTAATCAAGACAACATATGGAATAGTATTTGTACTTGATGATATCTATAATTGTAACTTGAAGCGTTGAATAAAAGATTTACACTTTTGTACCATGAGCTTTTGAACAATCGTCACTACGTGACACCTTGATGTTTCCGCCATCGGTTGGGTGTTACAATCACCCTCAAACCTTCTGTTTTCAATCTCCCCCTATTATTGTTTCATTATTTCTGTCGAACCAGCCCTCCACCTCACCGATCCCATGGCAGAAAAATTACACCCGACTGTAACAGTCTCGAACATCACAAACTTCATTCCGAACAATCTGGAAATCGATACCGCTCACTGGCCGTACTGGTCCAAGTTATTTAAGATACACTGCAAAGCATATCAAGTCTATGACCATCTCCTCCCTCGTCAACCACCCGCCGCCCCTGCCACCACCACCGACAAAGACAAAGCCCCTGCTTCATCCTCCACAACCGATGACAACTGGGAGAAGCTCAATTCCATTGTCCTTCAATGGATTTTGGGAACGATCTCTGAAGACCTTGACCATACCATTATTGAGCCTGGCCAAAACAAAACCACATACGAGGTATGGATCACTCTTGAAAACCTTTTTTAGGATAACAAGAGTGTCCGTGCTCTCCATTTCCGTCACTGTTACCAACACCCGCCTTGAAAACTTTCCCTCCGCCTGCGCCTATTCCCAAGAACTCAAAACTTTATCGGACCAACTCGCGAGTGTCGGTCACCCCATTGACAACGACGGCCTGGTGTTACAACGGATCGAGGAACTCACTGAATAGTATGAAAGTTTCGGGACCCTTCTTCAAGGGCAGGACCCTTTGCCACCATTCTACACGGCTCGATCCAAATTGTGTATGGTCGAATCGCGAAAAACGGGTTAAGCTCTTCGTGCTTAAAAAACGGTCGGTACAACTTTGATCACCAACACCCGAACATCCTTTTCTCCGGTCAACACTAAACCCACCTACGACCGTTCCCAGGGCCGTGGTCGATCTCGTGGCCGCAGACGTGGGAATTCCTCTTGGGGCCGAGGTAGAGGACAAAACAACACTACCTATTGGTCAGCTCCTTATCCTAACAACTACCCTTATTGGCCACCTCCCCCATACGGACCTTGGGCCGGCCCACCTCCACAATAACAATTTTATCAATCAACTTTGGCCTCACCACCCTGCCCCTACCCCACTACATCAAACTGGCTTAACACTAATAACACTGGAGTAGGCTTGCTCGGGTCCAAACCTAACCAGGCGCATCATATCGCTTATCAACCGACCGATATTGATCAGGCCCTTGCTGCTATGTCCCTGAATCACACTCGTCCTTAAAATTGTCCTTTATGCACCGAGATTAATTAAAAACTTAATCTAAGTTCGCCGGTTCACAACTAACAACTCTGTCTCTGTCGAATTTGACCCTTTTGGTTTTCTTGTGAAGGATTACAAGAGTCAGATCCCTATCCTCCGGTGCAACAGCAGCGGTGATCTCTATCCCTTTGTGCTTGGGCCCGGAACCACCACCTTTCCCTCAACCTTTGCTGATGTCACCTCCACTTTATGGCACCAACGTCTTGGACATCCTGGACGTGCTCCCCTTCAGTCCTTAAAGTCTTCTAGTTTTATTAATTTTTCTAGTTCGAATAATAAACTTTGTCAATCTTGTGTACTTGGAAAAAGTATTAGGCTACCCTTTGCTACCTCTAATACTCGTATTCTTTTTTATCCTTTTGACTTGATTCATAGTGATTTATGTACATCCCCTATTTTGAATTCTAATGGTCACATGTATTATATACTATTTATTGATGTTTCTAACTTTCTTTGGACATATCCACTGCCAAATAAATCACAAGTATACACTACCTTTTGTCATTTTCAAAAACAAATAACCACTCAATTTGAACGACCAATAAAAACTTTCCAATGTGACAATGGCACCGAATACATAAACTCATCTTTCCATACCTTTTTCTCCACCCATGGAATACATTTTAGACGACCGTGTCCCCACACATCGTCTTAAAATGGCAAAGCGGAACATATGATTCGAACAATTAATAATATGATCTGCACCATTCTCACACATGCCTCCCTCCCTAACACCTTTTGGCATCATGCCCTTGAAACTGTTACATATCTCCTTAACATCATACCCATTAAACACCTTGATAACAAAATACCCACCGAACTTTTATACCACCGAACACCCTCATATGACCACCTACGAGTTTTCGGTTGCCTTTGTTACCCATTGACACCCACTACCACCATCTACAACTTGACCAACGTTCCACCCCTTGCGTATTTTTGGGCTATCCTACCACTCACCGCGGATATAAGTGCTTTAACCTCAAAACCAAGCAACTTATAATCTCCCGTCACGTGGCCTTCGATGAGACCACTTTTCCCTTTGCCAACACCATAACCCCTCCTGTAACATCCGCTCCTTATATTTTTGCCAAGATTACAAATTTAGTCCGTATATTATCACATTTACAAATCCAGTCCATGTACTTTTGTTTATTCTCAAATTAATAAAAGCTTTAGTTTCTTTTTATCATTACATATTTGCTGATGGATCTACGTTTTAATCAAATACGTATATTGAAACGTTTTTCAAACTTATTATAATTTGACTTTTATAGGATACCAAGTCAGGAGGTTAGTTATGCCAAAAATCATTTTTTGTATAATATATTTTAACCACAATTAAACAATATTTACCAATTTCTTTTAAACTTTATGACTAATTATATTACCTCAAAAATAAGTTTCATGAGTTTTCTAGTCAACTAATTACTAGTATTACTCACAAAATTGATTATTATATTAAACACCATTCATTATATTTTTAATTACTCATTCTTTTCCTCAATATTCCAACATGAGTTTCACACACAAACACTCTCACTTCTCTCATCTTGTATCATCTTTTGAGTTCATATCATCATCATCCTCAAGAATTTTGGAGATTTTTGCTTTGGTTTTCATATATTCTTATTTTTCTTAATCGAACAAGCAAAACCGTAAGTATTTTCAATCAACTTTCACTATTTTTCCTTTTCATATATATTTCTTCAATAGATATTTCTTTGATGATTCATACACTTTAGGGTTTCAATTGCTAGTTAGGGCTTTAAGGTGTTTATGAGCAATTTGGGATTTTTGAGTTAAAAATATAATTAACTTGTAAAATTCATAACTAATTCATATGTGATCTAAAAAATCATGAAATTCTAACCTTAGCTTATAGATGATATTTATGACCTAAAAATAGTTTCTATTCTGATTTTGTGGCCATTGCAATAGTTTTAATAATTTTATTTTGATTAAATCATGCTTATTTCATTAAAAATCATATATAATGTATTTTAATGTAAATATTTGTGGAAAACCTATTTATTATGTTAGAATACTGATTATGATTTTTGCTACCTGATTTGTATTAGTTTTGTACTTTTATAGAATTTAATTCTTTATTTAAGTTTTAAACAATAAATATAATATAAAATCATTTTGGTTAAAAAAATTATCTAAAAATGATTTTTGACCATTTTGGTTCATAATACATTATTTTCATTAAAATTCTTGATATTTTGATTAACTTTAAATTTTTATGTGAATTTATGATAATTATGCGTTTATATATTCATTAAGTCATTTAAAAATATTTATGAAATATTTAGATCATTTTATGACTTCATAAATCTATTATTGTATAAACTTAAATTATTTATCTTATTTAAAATTTCTTTGACTAACCTAATTAATTGGTTTTGGTTGTATTTTAAATTAATAAATACAAATAATTAATGTTTCAAAGTTGTTCCAATTTTTTTGAACAAGCCAAAGTTGTTACATAATTTAACATTTATGTGACTTCCAATTATGAACTTATAATATTATTATTCATATTTATTCCTTAGTTCATATGTCATATTATTTCAAGCAAGTATATATATTTACTTACGTCACATTTTCAACATATATCGTATTTACAAGTTAAACCCCAAATTAGACTAGACATCCTAAGTGTCTTAGACTAGAAACCGTAGACTTACTTTAAGTCCAAGCACTTATACATATACCATACTTTTAGGTTGAGGCTTCGGGATTCGCCAATTCACGCTCACGACGATTTAGTGACATAACTATTTAGTGAATGTGAGTATATCTTTTCCCCTTTTTACTGTTTTACTATTTTGGGGTGACTTATGTATCTACTATCAAGTTTCTATTTCCTTTTACTAAAATAGCAATTCTTATGTGTGTTTGCTTGTGTCATTTTGTGTATATATGACTTGTCAAATCATTAACCGTTGCGGCCTAGCATTTCAATGAATAGAACTATGGTATATACCCTTGTGACTCTGTTGAGAGTCCTTGTCATTACTATGTATTTCATTACTACTAGCGCATACTATATATATTTCCTTTCATTTCATAGGGTTGATTTTGAACGGATATTACTTATTACATAATTGCAAACAGTATACAACACGTGAATTGCGAAACACTTTTCTACTATATGTATTCAACAGGGTATGCTCACCAATACATTTTTGTATTGACCAAATTATTTTCGTACATGTTTCAGGTTCTTATGAGATCACTTCTAAGCTTTTGGAACTTAGGCTTAGATTGAGATTTACAGTATTTTAGTTTAGATTGCTAGTTTTAATTGTTTTATTTCTTTCAATGTAATAAATTATTCAATTCAATGTATCAAAATTTACATGTCTAGTCCATGAGCTATTGAACAATCGTCACTACGTGACACCTCGATGCTTCCGCCATCGGTTGGGGTGTTACACCTCCCCCGGCCTATGATTTCCAAGACGTTTTCCTACCTATATTATGGCCACATGTCGGCTCATTCCCCAACCCACCTCACAACAACATTCCACCACCTCCCTCTCCCCTTGTTAACCTCGAAACAGACCCACCCACATCCAATTTACAAACTACCGCCCAACCCCAGGCACAAACTCCTCCTATATCCCCTATAGCCTAAAGCCCACCGCATCAACCAACATCACCTTCTCATTCATCGACCCATAATCCTACCCATCCTATCCCACCAATCGGCCCACATACTCAACCACACACACCACATACCTCGTCCCATCCCACTACTCATGCTCCGGCCCAACCACAACCCACTACCACTCGCACCATGCGTTCCCGTGCAATGGATGGCATCTCCAAATCACAAACCCATCTCAACCTTCATACTTCCACCATTGTACCGATACCCAAAAACCCGACTGACGTCTTGTCCATTCCGGTTTGGCACAAAGCTATGACCGAAGAATACCATGCCCTTATTAAGAATGAGACATGGGAATTAACGCCTAGGTTACCCGGCATGAATGTAATATGGAGCATGTGGTTGTTTAAACACAAGTTCAAATCAGATGGGTCATTTGAACGTTATAAGGCGCGCTTAGTTTGTGATGGTTACCTTCAATAGATTGGTATAGATTGTGGGGAAACTTTTAGTATTGTGGTAAAACCTGGAACCGTACACACTGTTTTGTCTATTGCTTTATCTCAGTCTTGGCAGATACACCAGCTTGATGTCACAAATGCCTTTTTACACGGTCACTTAAACAAGACCGTGTACATATATCAACCGATGGGTTTTCGTAGCTAGGATTTTCCAGATCATGTTTGCCATTTCAAGAAGTCGTTATATGGTTTAAAACAGGCGTCTCGAGCATGGTATCGACGGTTCACCGATTTTGTTCTTACTCTGGGGGTTGTGTAGAGTAAATGTGATGCTTCCTTGTTCACCTATCACCAGCACTCACAGGTTGCTTATTTACTTCTTTACGTTGATGACATCGTACTTGTCACCTCCTCAGACACTCTTCGCACAACACTAATATCTCACCTAACAACTGAATTTGCAATGAAAGACCTCGGGCCTCTTAGCTTCTTTCTTGGCCTCTCTGTTAAAAGACATATGAACACCATGTTTTTCTCGTAACAGGCTTATGCTCAGGAGATCATAGAACGAACATGCATGTCATCATGCAAACCTGTTTATACCCCAGTTGATACCAACTCGAAACTTGGCACTGATGTTGGCACAAAATTTCATGGCCCGTCCTTGTATCACAGTCTTACAGGTGCACTGCAGTATCTGACTTTCACATGACCGGACATCAGTTATGCAGTGCAACAAATGTGTATTCATATGCATGCGCCCAAAGCTGATCATTGGAACACTCTTAAGCGGATTATACGATATATCCAGGGCACTTCTAGTTTCGGTCTCACACTTGGCCCTGCACAAGACCCACGGTTGATTGCCTACACTGATGCTGATTGGGCAGGTTGCCCAGACACTTGTTGTTCCACTAGTGGTTTTTGCATGTATTATGGTGATAATCTTATATCTCGGTCTTCAAAACGGCAGGCAACAATCTCTCGTTCTAGTGCGGAGGCAGAATACAGAGGTGTTGACAACGTTGTTACTGAGGTCTGCTTGCTACGCAACCTCGTTCTTGAGCTAAACCGACCCCTCTCCTGTGCCACTCTGGTTTATTGTGACAATGTCAGTGCCATCTACCTATCCGGCAACCCGGTTCAACATCAACGCACAAAACATATCGAGCTAGACATTCACTTTGTTCGTGAAAAGGTGCAGAAGGGTCAAGTACGTGTTCTCAATGTTCCATCTTGTTATCAGATCGCTGATATCTTCACTAAAGGCTTACCCCGCGTATTATTTGAAGATTTTCGGTCCAGCCTAAGCCTTCGTTCTCCTCCGGCTTCGACTGCGGGGGTGTAATAGATAATATATTTATAGATGTAATTTGTAATTAATATTGTTTCCTAATTATTTGTAATCATCCCAAAAATACGGGATTGTAATTTTCTATATAATGAGAAACCCGAAGAGGGAAGGATCGAGGATCCATTCGTTTCAGTCCTACAGCAACATGCGGGCACCCCACTAATACTTAGGGGTGTGAATTTCTGACACAACCTGAACCTAACACGAAATTAGCGGGTTTGAGTTTAGTCTAAATAGGTTCGGGTTGAACCCCGCAAACCCGTTTAGCTAAATGGGTCGGGTTCGGGTCAACCCGGGCCGGTTGGCGGGTTGACCCGTTTAACCTATTTATACTAAATATTGTTTTTTTTACAATATGGTTTATGTTACAAATTAAATTGGTTAGATATTTTATGCTACACTTATAACTTAAAATAGAAATTGGTATGAGATTTTATAAATAAAACATAAATGTTTTATATATGTTTGTGTTTTTTGTAGTAAAATCTTAATTTTAATACATTAAATTGCGAAAAAATAAAAAAAAAATCAGGTTGAGCGGGTCGGGTTAGGGTCAACCCGAGATTATTCAGGTAGGGTTCGGGTTCATATGTATCTCACAATTTTCAGGTTTAGATCAGGTTCAAGTTCATGTAAAATTTTCGGGTTCTGGTCGAGTTGGACCCGCCAACCCGTAAACCCGGCCCGTTAAGCACCCCTACTAATACTTAAAGGTGACTTGCAATGAAGTTACATTTAGTTGCATAATGAATGGACTGCAACTTCCACTCATCATGAAATTTAAATTTTGCGAGATAAGGAGAGAGGGTGTGGTGTTCCTATCCTCCTCGCGATGATGTGTCAGCCCCCCGCAAGCTCCTCTAATACCTACCTGCGAACATCCGATGGTGGTAAGTGCCAACCACCAATCATAGTTTATAGAGTTTTTTTCCATAATAGTGTTGATGGGAAAAATATTTACCAAAATGATGTTATTGGAAAAGTATTTACCAAAGTAGTTTTTTTGCTTAAATTACTTGTTTCTCTCTTTCTCTAAGTTTATTGGATAAAAACTAATGTATTAATGACTAGATAAAAAAGTGTGAAACTAAACATAGGGTTAGGATCAAATACACAGTGAAAGAAAAATAGGAAGTTGTAGGAAGAGTATCAAACGGACTCCGATTGAACTCATTCAAGCGGCATTAGAACCGTTTTATCGAACCCTACAACGTGAGTTTTTAGGTTTTCGTTTTTTTTGAGGTTTTAGCTTGTGGTTTTTAGAATATGCGTTATATCATTATGTCTTTCATGTACCATTGTGTCTTTTTCTTATTTTTATCATTGTGTCATTTTTTCAAATGATTGTGTCTTTTTTCTTCAGCATTGTGTTATATTTTTGGCACTGTGTTATATTTTGTGGCTCATTGTGTCATATTTCATGATTTATTGTGTTTTTTGTATCCTTCTCACCCTTCTCATTTTTATTACCTTGTGTAGAATAACTTGACCCACTAAACATATATTTTTAACTATTCATAAAAAGAATGTTCGTGTTGATATTTTAACTACAAAATTCATATTTAATTTATGACAATTAAATGACTTATCTGTAACCTTTTGTACAATTAGGGATACCGAATTCAGTTATCACTGTGCACAAAAATTAGTTTTTATTATCAGAGTATTAAGAATTATGAAACTAAATCATACTATCAAGCATAAAACATATAAAATTTAGTTTGCGTTTAAGGTGAAAAATATTATGGCAAACCAAATTATTCTTTCAGATGTTAGATTTAATAGAACAGTACAATAACGTTTAACTTAACAGGTTCAAGTTATTCTACATAATGTAATAAAAATGTGAAGGGTGAGAAGGACACAAAAAACACAATAGATCACGAAATATGACACAATGACCCACAAAATATAACACAATGCCAAAGAAAAAAGACAAAATGAATCACAAAAATGATATAACGATGAAAATAAGAAAAATACACAACGCTACATAAAAGACACAATGATATAACGTAAATTCTAAAAACTACAAGCTAAAATTAAAAAAAAAGTGAAAACCTAAAAATTAAGATAGTAGAGTTCGATGAGACGGTTCCAATGTCGCTTAAATGAGTTCAATCAGAGTCCGTTTGATACCCTTCCTACGACTTCCTATATTTCTTTCACTGTTTATTTGATCCTAACCCTACATTAACAACTCGATTGTTTTTAGAGGACACTTGCCTTTAAAATCAATTATTAGAATAAAACTAATGTAATAATGACTTAAGTATGAATTTTGTAGTAAAAACTGGCACATGAAATGATACGAAAAAAAGGGGAAAAAAATTAAAGACTGTAAGTCGATATACAACGAATTGATAATATAATTTCATGATACTTAAAAGGAAATAAAATACATTTACTTTTTCTTACACTTTTTTATTTAACTATTATTGTATTTAATCATTATCCAATGAAATTAGAGAGAAAAACAATTTGTTTTTCCAAAAACACTATTTTGGTAAATAATTTTTTCACAACACCATTTTGGTAAATATTTTCTCCACCAACACTAGTTTAGAAAAAAACACCTAAAACATAAATATAGAGTATTTAAAGAACATAAATATAGAGTATTTAAAAAAATGTGTTATATAGAGTATTTAAAAAAATAATATTAACTTCTTAAAGATTTCCAAAACATAAATATAGAGTATTTAACAAAATGTGTTATATGGATCACACCCGAGTCTATTATTCTGGTTTGACTTGTACGCGTACATATATAATCGTACTAGCTTGTAAAGTAGTTAATTGCTCGTAAACTATCCGAGATCGGCTTAATAAACGATTAAATCAAGTTGGGCTTAAATAACTCGAGTCTAAAAATAAACTTGTATAATAAACGAGTTTAAACCCGAGCTTTATTTACCGAGCTCGATCTGCCTCACAAGTCAAAATGAGCCTATTAATTACTTACATAACTTTTATTGAAATATTAAATATATATTTACATAATAATAATAATAATAATTATTATTATTATTATATATAAAAATATGATAAAAAAGTATATAAATGTATATAGTTTAATTAATTAAATAATAAAAGAGCTGAGTCGAGCTTGAAAAATACTTGCATTTGGAGTTGGAGCTTTAGAAATAGAGCTCGAAATGTGCCGAAGTCAAGTTCGAGTTATCATGAGTTAAACGAGCCCAGTCAGGCTCTAGCTCGGCTCAACTTTTTTACACTACTACGTCGAATGATGACAAGCACCCATCACAAACTCGCGTATCACTTATATTGGGATGAATGAGAGAATGTCTCGCTAAAAACAATTCGATTAACATGTGATTACTTTTATAAGCCACGAGCTGGCTTGAGCTTTTAACGACTAGTGCTCGAGCCTAGAAGTTCAGCTCGCTAAGATAAATGAATCGGCGCAGCTTTGCTCAATTTTTAAACGAGCCGATCACAATCCAAAATTCCAAAAAGATTTTCCGTTTTTGTTTTTCCTTTTATCTTATTTTTGAAGAACCGAGATTGGAAAAGCTTAACCATATGTTATCTTTCTTTCAAAAATGTTGGAGTCAGAAAACAACTGAGTGGAGTATTGATTCAATTAACTTGGTCAAAGTCAATGATTTATGCTTAAATTGATAAATTTGTCAAAAAAAATTTGAGGCCAAAATTAAGTGAAGTTTTTTATTCAATTAACTTGGTCAAAGTGAATAATTTTCACTAAAATTTGACCACCTAAAAGGTAATTTAATAGCAAAATATCTTTCTTTTTTTAAATCAACTTTCATTCAATCAAAAAACGGCTAACTATTCCAAGATGAAATAGTAAACCGAAAATGGACAACACTTACATTAGATTGAAATTACACCATCCATCCCAATCCACCGAGAATCTTTTCGCCCTATTACTATATCAAAGAAACCCCAAAGCCTTAATATCCGACGCTTTATCCACGACCTTTGGAATTTTATTCGAAAAAACCAACTCATCCTTGCTTTCCATAACCTCCAACATGTTATGATGATCACACCGTGAAGCGCTTTCCTCTTAATATCATGCAAATCCCACTGTTCGAATATTTGTATCAAATCATTGACCGAGATAGCGAAAACCGTGGGATGCGGCACCATGTCAAAATACAACTCCACACACCCGAAGCAATACCACAGCCGGTTAGAATATTTTCAATCGATTCCAGGCCCTCACGACAAAAAACATGTTCATCCTCTTGAATTTGAATATTCCTCCTCTTCAATACCGCCTTCGTAGGAACACTATCAAGAAATGCTCGCCACAAGAAAATGTTATATTTCGCCGGAAGCCAACGACACCATTTCAGTTCAAACGTTTCCGAGTTGTTATTGTGACCCGATAACCACTTTTTGTCCCTCGGCAACCGAAAACATCACATTGTTCTTATCATTCCATTCCCAATAATCTCTCCTTGTTATCAATGAACATTGTTGCAGCATGAACTCTAACTCCAACCTCTGATCTAACTCTAACGGTTCCGATGGAATCTTCTTCCATTGCCACTTCGAACTAAGATATAAAAGATAAAATTGTAAAACAAACCCATCAATCAATCTATCTATCAATCAATCAATGTTTGTGTCTATAGCGTAAAAACTAAGAAGACATAAACTTAATATAAAAGATAAAATTGTAAAAAAAGTATAAATTAATTGAGATATTATTAACGGGAAGATAAAACCATTCGATAATATCAACAAAAAAAAAATACTAAATAGTAAAACAAATCCATAAATCAATCAATGTTTGTGTCTTTGGGGAAAAAGATATAGTAATCAATCAATGGGAAGCGGCCTATAGTGGAAAATATTGTGGCGAGCGTAAAGTCTATAACGTTTTTATAGGCTAAAAGTAGATTAAAATGTAATGGGATTGCTTGGAAGGATTGGTGTCGTTTCCCATTGTATATCTTGTAATTATTGTGTGAGCCGTCGGTCTTCGTTTGAAGTCTGGTTTCGACGTTTTTTGTGAATGAAAGTATTTTCAAAAAAAAAAAAAAAAAACTCCATAGCATCGTTATTTCTTGCCCATTTGATTTGCATTTAGTATACCAATAACTTGGATAAGGAATGTTTTGTTAATTTAACATTAGGGTGTGGGATCGTATAAGGAATTTTTTGTTAATCCATGGGCAACGAAATCAAGATTGGGGTGTTTTGGGGGCAAAAAACACCCCATCTGATTTGCACACCGCCCCCCCAACACCTGAATTGGGGCGTTTTTGGGGCCACCAAAAAAAAAACACGGCGTTTTCTTTTTGGTTTGGGCCAATCACATTCAATCTAGCTTTATTAATTATTTGTTTTTATTTTCAAAAAAAATAAATAATTAATATTAAATGATTGATGCTCAATGAAAATTTTCAACTTACCACTACACCCTCATCCTAATTTAAATCCCTTAATGGTCCCACATGGAACGTGTCGATTAATGTCCCATGAGGCTTGAAATTTTTCACTTGCCGTTATACATGGTCTTAGGGTGATGGGAGGCGTACTGTGATTGGAATGCGTGATATGTGATTGGAATGTGTGATATACCATCATATGCATAAAAACAAAGTAACAATAACTTTGATCACACGCCTTGATGGGTCGAATGCGTGGTGGAGATCACGATCATGGTGGGCAAAGATGTTTGATTATTTGACCAATGCAAAGGTTATATTAAAAATACGCACTATATATATACACACACCTACATAGTTTTTTTTCTCCGCACTCTACACCATTTAAAATACCCTACAACGTTTTTGTATCAATTAAATTAAAACTTGGTTAGGGTTTTGAAGAAACACGAATCCAAGCTTAGCGGGTTAACGTCAATCTTGGTAGTGATTTCACGGGGTGTTTACAAAAAGGTGTGTTTATAAAATGTGATAGGTCTAAGGACAAGACCAGGGAGTTTAGGAGACTGTCAATTAGAAGAGCCGAGCCTCTAAAGGTTGGTATAATAAACAAGGGGTCGAAAAAGATACGAGAGAGTTCGTAGTCTTTTTGAGTGAAAGTCTATGTGAATGTCAGATGCCAACAAAAGGAGAATGAGCTCCTCCTTTTGTAGTACCTTGACTTCACACTTTCTCAGCCCATCCTCTACTCTTGATGGGGCCCGGCCCAGGTAGAGGCGTCTCCAAGTTTTCGGCCCAAGTCCTTAAGCCCAATTTGTAGTATAAACATTAGAACAACTTTCTTTAACATTAAAAGAGGTTGAGACTGTTTATTTCTTTTATCCTTTTTTATTAAGTAATATTAGATTTTTCAATTTCAAGACACTCACGGGTAATCAACTAGTATACTAATATTCTAAAATTTACAACCAAATTATGCAAATAATAAAATAAATGTGGACAAGAAGAATAAGAAAATTAAATGGTTGAGGTGGGGTTGGGTGGAGTGGCTACTAAATGATCCACGTGCATCATGCTCCCCCCGCCGTCTAACACACCCACGAATCCCACGATTTTAAGGTCCCACTTTTGACTTCCTTTCAAAAGACATTCAACACCTTTATTTACACAACCCATGCATTATGTGTCAATATATATATATATTTTTTTTAAAAGGACCAACAAGAGGCTGAGAGAACAAGAAAAAAAAAGGAAATCAGAAAGAAAACGGGACCCCGACATTATAGAGAGACCGAGACATCAAACTCTAACCCACTTGTGCGAACTCGGGCTTGGAACCTTAGCCCTATTATAGACCCAGACAGAACTGTCCTCCGTTATAAGCTCCACAACTCTGCAATGTTGAATGAACTTGCCTTCGAAGACCATGGCATTCCTAGCAAGCCACAATTGCCAAACAGTTGCACAAACGACAGTGGACAGCAGCCGCTTCCAATTCCTAGAGCCAGGATTATTACCTATTCTTCGCACGAAATCAACCAGATTGTCAATAGTGTACGGATAAGGGATCTTCATCCAAGCACAAATTTCCCACCAAATGCCTTTCGCAGTCAAACATTTAACGAACAAATGGTTCGTATATTCCAAACTACAACCACATCTGATGCATCGACAGTCATTTATAGGAACCCATCTCGCAACCAGCTTCGTTTTGACAGTAATTCTCACCAACGGCGACCTCCAGATTAGAATATTGCACTTGGGAGGAGCCCACGGCTCCCACCGAAGCGCTGCAGCAGGTGTAGGGCCAGATTTGACAACGTCTAACTCCTGTCTAACAAATCTGACCGAGAACTCCACCCCTTCATCATTATTCCAAAGCCAAACATCCCGATATTTAGAAACTTTCACTTGATTGAGAAGTCGT
Organism: Ambrosia trifida; assembly: GCA_028751855.1. Classification (NCBI taxonomy): domain Eukaryota; kingdom Viridiplantae; phylum Streptophyta; class Magnoliopsida; order Asterales; family Asteraceae; genus Ambrosia; species Ambrosia trifida. Next base: position 71,536,693 of record CM054132.1, read on the forward strand.
AGCGTCAGATGTGTCAGCTACTTCTTTTCTTTTTATTGAACATTAATATTGTTTTAGTTTTTAAATAATGTAATATTTTTATAATAATTTTACACTTATTAAACCAATAACTCATACTAAATAGCATCAATGTAAAGGGAAGAGATAACGCACAAAGCTTCTTAACGTAAGAAGCGTAAGAAGTAATCTCAGCCATTAGATTAACAAGATGTCTGGATGCAGATTAAAAACCCTAATCATACTTGGGTTAAACTAACCAAGGGTAAATTATGAAAAACCGTCTATTTTTTTCAAATCGTAACAACAAAAATCAATCGAAACAAAATTTTTCAACAATTGAAAATCATTTAAACCAATCTGAATGATTACACAATCAAAATAACAAAAAACATTCCATTACAATGAACAAAAACGAAAAAAATTATAAAAACAGAGATTTACACCGGAAAGATTTAATCATACGAAAAACCATACAAATTATGAATAAACGCTCGTAATAGTTGTCAAAAATTTTCGATTTTGTTTCAATAAGTATGATTAAACATAAAAATTAGGTTAAAAAAGTTGCAGAGGAAGAAGATGAAGTTGGTGAAAACAGAGAGTTTTAAATACATTAACAAATTTTAAACGCACTCATTGTATAAAATTTAAATGCACTTATCAAATTTAAACGCACTCATAAAAAAGTTTGGAAGCACTCACTGAATATTTAGAAGCACTCATTAAAAAGTTTGGAAACACCAACTGAACATTTAGAATCACCGATTAAAAAGTTTGGAAGCACTCATTGAAAATTTAGAAAATTTAGAAGCACTCATTAAAAAGTTTGGAAGCATTCATTGAAAATTTAGAAGCACTCATTAAAAAGTTTGGAAGCACTCACTGAACATTTAGAAACACTTATTGAAAATTTAGAAGCACTCATTAAAAAGTTTGGAAGCATTCATTGAAAATTTAGAAGCACTCATTAAAAGTTTTGAAGCACTCACTGAACATTTAGAAGCACTCATTAAAAAGTTTGGAAGCACTCATTGAAAATAATATACTTGCAGTACTTGTGAATAAGCTCTGAAAATTTGGACTCACCCATTAAAAAGTTTGGACGCACTCGTTGAAATTTTGGACGCACTCATTGAAAATTTGGACGCATTCGTTAAAAAATTTAAACCCACCTTTGAAGCTTCTGTACTTGTACGCTGCATCTCCTCTGTTTTTTAAGTACTCTCCGTCTTCTTCTATTGAATCCTCAGGCACCTTCTTCAAGTTTTCTAAAGATAGAGAAAGATGTAACTTAAATAATATACTTGCAGTACTTGTGAAGAAGCTCTAAAAACAACATATTTAACTCTTGATACCCGTAGGTATAGCACCCAACCAAACTTGCGTTCACGTGTACCAAACGAGTATACCATACCTATTGCCATCCCGAAAATTAAAAAGGTTGTAGAGAAAACATAGCTATGTATAATAATAATTTATTTAAAAGCCATAACAATGCCAATAGTTGTAGTTACATGGTTGAATTTTTCCTTAAAAGAAAATAAAATAAGCTTAGAAAACTAAGAGGAGAAGGAGCACACAAGTGGAAAACCATAAAAAGAGGGTCCTCGTGGTGGTGGTGGTCTCGATCAATGAACTTTAAAGGAGGATGGGGTAGGTTTATGTTCTGTGTTTAGATCAGGGAATGTTTAGATCAGTGAAGAAGATAATAGGTATAATCGTGGTTTAACTGTGGTTAGATTAAATTGACAGGTGGCAAGGTCTAGTGGCTTCTTACACTTCTTGTAACATCCTGAAAATCTGTTTCACTTAATTACGCTATTAGGCGTGAATAAGAAATGACAAAACGAATTAAATAGTATAACGAGTCTTTATGGATAATAAAATGGGATGAAAAGAATGTGGGTTATGTTATATTATGAAAATAACCTTGTTAGTGTTATTATCTATTTAAGTGAACACATACACTAGAAAACTAACTTGGTTAGTTAAGTTTTATAAAGAAATAAAATGACAAGAAAACACCAATTTTGGGTGAAAAACGTGATCAGCCCCAAAGGGGCTTTCTTGAGCAAAATTTAACCCCTAATCACACTAAAATGGAAGAATTCATGCAAGGGTTTGAGTATTGACATGATGGGGGTGCAAATTGAGGATTTTCTACGAAGTTTGGAGCTTATGGTAAGAACCCTAACCCCAATTTATGTAGATTTCGAAATCCATGAGTGGGTTTTGAGCAAATGATGTTAAATTCGTATTATTGCTTGATTGTAAGTGATATTGATCATCTCTAATGGTTTAGAGATGAGCTACTTACTAGAAGTTCACTACAAAAATGGGTTTTTAGTACGCACAAAAGCGTCCTAAAATGTTATTTTATAGGACCTTTTATTTAATAGGACCAACGGTAAAAGCGTTTCATGTAAGGAGGTCGTAATAAGTCACGAAACTTAAAAAGCGTCCTAATATCTCAAATAAGATTATGAAACCAAGTTTATGGTCGCATAATATGTCCCAAAAAAAACTCCTAATAAAACATATTAGGACACTTTTACAAGGTTTTAACACGTGCTTACCTAGTTTTAATCTTTTAATACACATACAAGAGTCCTAAAAAAATTAATTTATAGGACCCTTATGATGTAACATTATAGGAGCATTAATACCAAAAAAGGGGTCCTAATATCTCCAATAAGATTATGAAACCAATTTTATGGCCGCATAATATATCAATGAACAAACAATATAGCGTCCTAAGAAATACATATTCGGACACTTTTACAATGCTCTAACAAGTTAAATAGGACAAAATTTCAAAGTCCTAACAAGTCATATGATACAACGTTTTTTTAAACATTCACACACACAATTTTATGATATACTGTATATAACATCAACTAATGAAAGAAAAAAAACTTTATTATATTTCAAATAAGCATATTCATAACAAAAACACTAAACATAAATTTATCCAACATAAACTCTTGTAACATTTAACAAAGAAATTAAAAGCAATGAAAGAAACAAGCAACATAGAATCATGAGTCATCATGCGTCCTCAATCCTCACGGACTACCTACAAATAAACCATCCATGTATAAGCATTAAGTTCCAGATTATTAAAATTATTCGTATCACAAGATTAATAAATACATACCGAGATGAAAGGACAAGGCCATGCAATGGAGGCACCAATACAATCTTGAATTGTGGAAAATAACCCATATGGTCTCACCAACTTTTCATCTATTTTTATTGCTACTTGAACGTTTACCTCACACCATTCTGGTCCAATCTCTGTACCACCAACTAGCGCATTTGGGTCCAAGCTCTTCACCCATCCTCTTGCTACAATCTCGGTAGAGTTTAGAATGCTTTTGAGAACAACTTCATCTCCCACCTAGATTTTAGTTTTCAACAAACATATATCAAACTCTAGTCACAATAGTACAAGTAACATTTCACAAAAAATAATAATAAAGATTTAAATAGAAAAATACCCGTAAACTTGGAGGTCCATTGGTTGCAATAGGGAAATGTGGTGATGTAAGAGGTGGAACACTAGGACCATCCCTACACCCTTTAATCTCCGATACCTGGGCTTGTAGCCGGACCACGGTACTAGTAAGTTCTTCACATTTAGACTTCAATTGGATGTTTTCTCTACGACATGTTGAACGACTTGGTGTTACACCCCAAACATCAGAAGCACGAACACCCAGACCATACATTACTGCATCACCATTTCGATCTTTCCCCATTACCTTAGAAAAAACATCATCTGGTCTAGGCTTATAGATCGAACCATCAGGAAGATTAGAACTAAGTTGTTGCATCTGTGCCTGGTTTAAGGTTGATTCATACCGGTTATAACTGTTTTTGGCTTGTTTAGATAGGTTTAAGGTTGATTCATACCGTTTGAACTAGGCAACCGAGGGCCTAGGCGCAACTCATGCGCTTTTAACTAAATACATAAACCTTTTAATAACATAACACATATCAAACTTCACATACAAAGTTCTAAAACGCAGACATCAAAATCTACAAGTCAACCTGATACTTCCAAACTAACTGTCAAGGTGTTTCTACAGTGGCGGACCCATAAGTTTTTCTTATGGGGGGCGAAACTTTTTGGGTGTCACTTAGCTCTTGCTATATAATTCCCGGTCCGGTTCGGGTCAGGTCATAAAAATATAAAACAAGCAAACTATATTTTATATAATCACAAAACTACATCAAGCATAATTATAACTACATGAAATCTAATATATATCTAAGTTCTTTACGGGTTTTTATTTTTGAAATCTAACGGCAAGCAATTATTTATTTGAAGGGCCGAAACGGTTGTATAATTTTCACATTGCAAATTTATACCAAGTAAAATTTCTATCAATCAAATCAATATACAACAAGCTTAAGAATTAACTAATTTCACTTGTAAAACCAAGTTACTCGATACAATACACAGATGAATGTGTGCTAGAGTCGTATAAAAAATAAAGCAATAAATATGAGGCAAATTAAATGGTAAAATGCTCGGAATTGATTCGTTGGCCGTTCAAAAAAAGTTACTTTACCGCACACTAGACGGGGAATTCAGGTCGCATCTTGTCTTTGCCCTATATGGTTACCTGGACGGGTCTGTTGAACATCTATTCATGTCATGCGAGTTTGCTCAGTAGGTTTGGCAAATCATTACACAATGGTGTCGCATTCATTCTTTCTTTGCTTTCAGTTTTGAAATGTGATCAGCGTCCATAGACACACGGGAGGATCCGAAAATTACAATAAGGTTGATTCATTCTTCTATCTTTGTGTTCTTGTGATGTAACGCAAATAGACAAGAATTGACAGGAGAATTCACTATCACCATCTCATATTATTATCAAAGAAAGAGGGTTTATTGAGGTTTTACCTTAAATACAGTAGTGCGGCAACACGGTGGTGGAGACGGTGTCGCCGCGTGCACCACCAACTTCCTCCTCTTCTCCGGTGTCTCTCTCCTCTCGCCGCTTCTTTCTCTCTCTTGGCCCTTTTTCTCTCTATTCCTCTCTCACTATTCAGTAAAGCGTGTCTTGGTTTGGAAAGAACGAGAGAAAATGAGAGGGTGACGATGAATAGGAGAGATGGTATCAATCATAGTCGGGGTGTTAAAAAAGCCCGCGATTCGAAACTCGTTCGAAAAAAATATTTATAACGAGATGGCTCGAGCCGGCTCGAGTTCGGCTTGAGCTCGACTCGAGCTATATTTGTAAAAAAACAAAATTAAATTAAAAAAAATTAAAAATAATGAGATGGCTCGAGCCGGCTCGAGCTCGGCTCGAGCTATATTTGTAAAAAATAAAATTAAATTAAAAAAATTTAAAAATAACGAGATGGCTCGAGCCGAGCTCGAGCTCGACTTTCAGCTCGACCAGTAAAACGTGCCAAGCTGAGCTGGCTCGTTTTGTAATCGAGCTCGAGCTCAGCCTGGCTTGGCTCGGCTCGACTGGTGTACAGCCCTAAATCATAGTTATGAGACCACCCATAAGAAAGCATTTAATTACAAGCATGCCACATGTACTGTTGTTTAGATGCTATGGCTTTTGTTATTTTATAGAACTAGGACTCTATTACCCCGCGTTTTGCGACGGGAGCTCCTGTTGCGTTCAGGGTTCGGTGAATGTTAAAGATCGCATGTCGCTGTGGGAGCTCCTGTTGCGTGGAGGGTTTCGTAGACATAAAAGATAATATTAAGTGACTGTATTCTCGCGTGGGCTTCAAAAAAATACTCGCAGCTAAAAGCTAAAAGTTTGGTGGTCTAAGTTTGATGGTCAAATTGGAAGAAAAGAAAGTACATAAGTTAATAAGAAAGTTAGTGGCCAAAGTTGGGTGGTCAAAGTTTGAAATCCTAAAAGCTAAAAGTTTGGCGGTCAAAGTTTGATGGTCAAATTGGAAGAAAAGAAAGTACATTAAGTCATTAAGATCGATGACTAGTAGGAAAGCCCGCATGTTATAATGTAGTATAGATATTATATGCAATAGATAAGTTTTCTACATGATTTATTTTATTATGACTCAAATATCAAGTGTCCTATTACGGTGTATTATAATAACACCACCATGATTAAACGTCCTATAAAGGTTAAAGTTATAAGACCCAAATGTTAAGTATACTATTAAGTTATGTTATAATAAAACTCTAGTGAAAAAGCGTCCTATAAAATTGATGTTTTATGACTCAAATATCATGTGTCCTATTACGGTGTATTATAATAACATCACAATGATTAAGCGTCCTATAAAGGTTAAAGTTATAAGACCCATGTGTCAAGTGTCCTATTAAGTTATGTTCTAATATGACTTCGACTAGAAACGGTCATATAACATCAAACATTTATGACTTAACTACAAAGTGTCGTATTAAGTTATGTTATAATAGGACCCCTAGTGATCAAGTGTCCTATTACATTACCACATAATAGGACACCAACAACTAAATGTCTTATAAATTACTTTATTAGGATCGACATTTTAAGGGTCTTATTAAGTTATATGATAATAGGACCCCCAAAGAATCATCCATCCTATTAAATAGCTTTTTAGGACACTGGTTTAGTAGCGTATATTATAAAAGGACCCCAAAAGTTCATTCGTCCTATTAAATAGTTTTTTAGGACCCAATTTTCCAAGCGTCCCACACAAAAGGTCCTTAAAAGCCCTTTTTGTTGTAGTGGTTGCTTGTTTGCAAAAGATGATGATTTTGGGTTTTCATTAGAGCTTTGATGTTGCTAAAGTTAGTTGTAAATCCATGTAATTGTAGGAAAAATGTGTAGTTGATGATATTTATGTGGAAATTGGTCATGATTGAAGGTGATTATGTGTTTTGGTGGAATGTGTGTATTAGGAGCTTGTACAATGTGCTTAAAATATGGTATGCATATCAAGTGTTTGATGAAATATCTAGATGAACTTGCATGCAAGTAATTGATGAATATGAATGGAATATGATGATTGTTAGTAAATTAACATAAATGATGTGTTTTGATGGAAACCATGTGTGAATTAGAATGGATTATATGTAGGTATGTATGTATGCACGTAAGTGATCTTATGGTTGTATGTGTCCTACAATATGTGAATATGATGTTTGTGGTGAAATTTGGTGGTGTTAGTTGATTTGGTACACAATAGTGTGAAATTAGTCACTTTTGACAGCCCTAGATAGTCATCTTGCAAAGGGCATATCTCATTCGTTATTAGGAGTTAGAAGACTATGCGATTCGGAAGCGATAGATGTAAGAGTAACAAGATTGGTAATCAAATACACCTTTATTGATTACAAGGAAGAGTAATACAAGAGCTTTACAATGCTTTTACAAGGTGAATGCCTTAGTGTTTTTGGAGGTGATTAGCAAATGAGCCACTATCACCTATTTATACTAGTCCCCTATGTTATAGATTGTTCTAGATCTTTCTAGAATCCTAACCCTTTGGATATTTTGTTGGACTCTTCTAGGCCCTTCTTGATCTTTTCCATGATTCTATGCTGGTCTAGTGCAACCTAGAAAAGCTTGTTGCACATATTACATTTCATATTTAGTCATAAGAAGCTGATTCTAAGTTGCAGTGGGTCAAAACAGCATCTAAAGTTAACATTTCAGTTTTGACAGCAAAGTTGTTTGGTCAAAATTATGTTTCTGACCTGATCTTAAAATATTCATATAATATCATAGAAAAATCGTTAGGAGGTGTTCTTTATATTCTTGGAAAGGTCTTTGGATGAGGCACATTTTGTATTTGATAGTCAAGATCTGATTCCGAGGTTTAGAAAGGAAAAAACGACCTTGAACAGCAGCTGCGCAAAAAATCACTTCACATTTATAATGTAATCTTTAATAAGAAAATGTGTAAGAATGTACACGCTTGTAGTAGTATTGGAATACGGATTGTAGGGAAAGAATAGCGTATTATGTGGCATTCAAAAAGTGTCTAAAAACGCTTACCAACTAGTTCATGCAAGTATTTTCACTAACAGGTTGAACGGGTAGTATATGGAAAGACTTATTGAATAGAACTAGTTGTTGAATGTATTGATGTCATGTTTTAATGATGTAGAATGAATACTAATGTTTGAATTGGTAAGTTCAAAATTAGTATTCTAACACGGCATGTTGACTTGAATGTATGCTAGGTACAAGAAGCTTAAAAGTCAACGGGTCAAGAGGATATGATCTCGAGCTAGGTAAAAAGCTTGGGACTATAACTCAAACGCGTATAAGGCGAAAACACTCCTACGGGCAAAGGTAAGTGACTTATGATGCAAACTCTTGGTTTAGTAATTGTATGCTTATGTATAAATAGAGAATGGGAAACAAGTATGAAATGGTAATTTATAATAAGGTTAGCGAATTGATGTTGTTGGTGAACGGGTGTAGTTCACCATATAACAATGAAAGTAGTTGGGATAAATGGGCAGCAAAGATAAATGAAGTGAGGATAATTAAGCATGAAATAAATCCAAAATTAACAACTATGTCATAAGAATGAATGATAAAATGTATGTATTGATATGTGTGTGTATATATAGATGGATACATTTAATCATGGGTGTAACTATTTAGATTGAATTGTATAGTTATCCAAGGTCACACAAATGGTAAACCGTTTGGTAAGTGGAATTATCACGTGTTGGATGCTAGTGAAATAGAATGTGCGCATATTTGCTTATGCCTGGGAATGTGTTAAAGTGTTTTGTATGTAAAGGTTGGTCGTTATGTGTAGATTGAGTATAGGTTCGAAAACGTCATGTTTGTCCTTGAGAATACATGAAGGAAAAATAGTATGACAGGTCAAGATAGCTTGTACATGGGATTTGTACGTGCGCGTATATTGTAGTGTTATTAATCTTTTTGTTATGACGATGGTAATAAAGATGCAGGTATATAAGTATGAATGCGTGGAAATTGGAGGATAGGATCCGGAGACCGGATCCGAACTTATAAAAAGGCGTTTAGTTATGATCATTGAGTATTGTTGATATTATTTCCATATTGTGAATATTTGCATGAAGTCACTTAATGAACTAACGAAATGGTTGTGGTAGTTGCAGGTTGTCTAGTCAAGCTCACAAAGCAAGAAATGGTTGGAGGTCGAGTGAGGACACGAATTGTATGGGGTCACGGTCACGGTCACGAACTAATAACATGAGTTGTATTTGATGTAATAACAAACGATAAAAGATGAAAGTATGAAACAACTATAATATTTAGTAGATATGGGTTCAAAACATACAAGAATGTTTTATCAAACAAGAAATTTTATGGTTCGTATTTCCGCTGCGTATTTTCAGTTAAAAAGGCTTAGGGTGTTTCACTTCTTATGTTAAGGGACTTTGTACCCAATATTTTCTTCAATGTCAAAATACGGAAAATGATCACCAACACCGGAAAAGTTTGCATAAAAAAATAAAAATAAAACTGAACGAAAAGAAAGTGGACATAAAAATGTTGAACCACACATGTGAAATGTAAAACATAGAAAACAACGTTGTTGTAGGACCATCGCGTTGTGAAGATGCCGCTAAATGTGAAAAAATAGGCATAGAAATGTTGAACCATACATGCAAGTTGCGACGTGTTAACTTGCAAAATTTATACCAAAACGTAAATTGAAAACTTGTTGAGGGTTAAAACGTAAAAGGTGTAAAAGTAAAAAATATATTAGAAAAAAAAGTTGGATATACCACACCAACCATAAGAATACAGAACCTTATGTATAATACACTTGCTAAGCATAAGATAGAACATTACAATGCACAAATAACTCGTAAATTAATACTACATAAATAACTAAATTCACCCTTATGTATAATACACTTGCTAAGCATAAAATACAACACTATAATACACGAATAACTTGTAAATTAATACTATATAAATAAATAAATTAAACATATTGGAAATCAAACCTTATAACATGAATATGAAATTTGACATCTACCAACACCGATTCTTTATGTTTTTTTTTATAAAACTTAACATATATTTTAATGCAGTTTCGGAAGTAATCAATTACTCAATAAGCAAATGATATTGTGGTCGCGTTTTCCAATCTTGGAGCCTTTTATGATACGAGATCATAAAAGAAATCTGAAAATTTAAATTCTAGTAGTATTTGTTAATTGTCTTTACTTTTATTTTTGAATTTCCTTATTATTTTATTTAGTTTTCAAGTTATTATGATTTTTATCTTATAAATAGGATCTTTAGGTTTATTATTTTTCATTTTATGGTTGATTTATATAATTGAAGAACATTGTTTTTTTTAGCCTTTTGGTTCCCTTTGAGACGTGTGATCATCATTTGCTTATTGAGCCTTTTGATTAACCTTAGCTATGATACCAACTAATGCATCAAATCAATTGGAACCAAAAGGTTAAAAAAAACAATGTTAAAACATACACCACGAATTTCGCATGTATATGCTATGTGGTCGTTAGAGTTACAATCATTAATAGTTATTTGGAAAGGATATACTAAGATTTATGTATGAGATATATATATATGGAATTTGTGTTTTATGATGGCTCGAGCTATAATCATTAACAGTTATTTGGAAATGATATATTACAATGTATGTATAGGATATATTTAGGGGTGTACAAAAAGCTCGCAACTCGAAGCTCGCTCGAAACTTGCTCAAAAAAAGCTCAGCTAGAAAAGAGCTCGAAAAAACGAGCCAGCTCGGCTTGGCTCGATTGTAAACGAGCTCGAGATCGAGCTAGGCCTGTCTCGGCCCGTGAGCTCGCGAGCTGGCTCGAATTATTTTATTTATATGTATTAATTTTATTTTTAAGTGTTTAAATTCAAAAATATGTCAGAGGAGGTTGAAGTATTAACATTTTAAGTTTAATTAATCAATAAAATATGAAAATTAAAAGAAAAAAAACATAAATTATACATATAGTACTTTTAGGGGCTGTTTGGTAGCCTCTTAATCAGCCTCTTAACTATTCAGGTCTGATTCATTCAGCATTCAGACTGTTTGTTTCAGCATCTGAATAGAATGATTAAGTGCTGAACCATTAAGCTAATAAGGGATGCTGAATGATTTAGCTCTTAACCATCCAGAGCCTCTTAACCATTCAGACCATCTTAATGATTCAACACTTAGGGGCTGTTTGGTTGATTAAGTGCTGAATCATTAAGATGGTCTGAATGGTTAAGAGGCTCTGAATGGTTAAGAGCTGAATCATTCAGCATCCTTTATTAGCTTAATGGTTCAGCACTTAATCATTCCATTCAGATGTTGAAACAAACAGTCTGAATGCTGAATGATTCAGACCTGAATGGTTAAGAGGCTGATTAAGAGGCTACCAAACAGCCCCTTAATCAACCAAACAACCCCTTAGTATGCCTTCCATTTTTTAAAATATTAGAAAAATAAAAAAAATATACATGTATGTGTGCAATTTTACTTTTCTGTCAATTATTTTACTGGCAGTTTATTTATTTATTTTTTTTATTTAATAAAGATGTGTAAAAAAATAATAACAAAAATAACGAGCTGGCTCGAGCGAGCTCGAGCTCGGCTTTTTAGCTCGACCAGAAAAACGAGCCGAGCCGAGCTGGCTCGTTTATGTTCGAGCTCGAGCTTAGCCTGGCTCGACTCGATTCGGCTCATGTACAACCCTATACATTTGTATGAAATTTCTGTTTTAACATGTTTGTATAAGAAATAATTGAGTTTAAATATGAAATTTGGTGTTTATCATTTTGCCTTGCACCCAAATATATTTATTTCATTTTCTCTCACCATAAGCCAAGTTATAAATCACACAAATTGTTTAGTATCATCTAAAATTTTACCTTTATGCTATTATACACTCATTGAAATAAAGACTAGCATATTTTAGAGTTATTGTTTTTTTAAAGTTATGACAAATTTTAAAAGTTCTATTTGATTAGGCTATATGAGACATTTTAGCTACCTAGATAACATACTTCGCGCACAGTAAAACGCGTAAATTGTTACCCACTTACCAACCGTTTATTTATAACGTGTTGATTTTAATTTAATGATAAAAAAAAAGAAAAAAATATCAACTCTAAAATCTAATGTGAATTCACGTCATGATCTCTAAACATTATTTTTCAAATTAAAAACAATCATACTAAACATTATTTGTTCAAATTAAAAACAATCATATTATTTCCGAATCGCCCTTTAACTTCCACGTTCTTCCAAACCAACCCCTCCTTTTCGTATAATCACGATTAACTCCTTTAGAACTCTCGATGTTCTCTCAATTTCCATCACCTGTAACATCCAACCTTAAGATTATTGTCACTTTTTTTCCCACATGGAGGGCGTTCGATTATTGCCATCTTTTCTAGAGCATGAATTATCTTAGCTTTGTTGCCAAAGTAATAGCTTTCGGGTATTTAACTTTCACACTAGCATATTTAACTTTCACATTTGATGCCCAGGGGGCGATGTAGCCAAGTGAAATGGGGCTCCAAATCCTCTTTTCACGCCCATTTGGGTAATAAAAACATGTATTAAAAAGCACGCCTCACAAACACAAACATGGGCACACATCATGCGTACATGGATGAGCGTATGTACATATGCGTGAACACATACACATCAATACTACGCATGAAAACACAAACATGTAGTAAGGTATAGTGGGTGTTAAACCATTTCCTTAAATTGATGTAGTGTGAAAGAGAAAAAGTGAAGGATGTGTATTTTCCCGGTTTTGTCTGAAAATTTTATATATATTGAGTCCGGCTCTCACCGAATTGAAAAAAAAATTAGGTCACGTGATTTTCGGCCCCCACTTTATAAGAGTTGAAGCTCCGCCACTGTATGTAAAGTCATGAATAATTAATAACTAGCTAATTTATTATAAAAAAGCTCATCATATTGGCACACCTATAACTTGTATCTACACAACCTCCTCTCCTATATGTCGCGTATAGGGTCATACGCGGAGTCAGGGGCACAACTTCTTTAGGGTTTTGATTTTTGGCGCAGTGATGGAATTCTACTATTTTCGTAGGTAAATTGAGTTCGGGTTGAGTCTAGACCCCACCGATTTGATCTTCCGACCACTAGCTATCGGAAAGAATTGAGTCAAACCCCCACCGATTCGAGAACCAAGCTTCGCCACCGCACGGAGTATAGACCCCACCGATTTGATCTTCCGACCAATTTGATCTTCCGACCACTAGCTATCGGAAAGAATTGGGGCCCCTGTACTTCACTTGTCAGACTTATACGCCGCGTATGACCCTATGCGCGGCTTATAGGATTGACAAGACACGTGACTAATGGACATTAATGACGAGTGTGAGTTTGTGCACCCACCTATATATCATGTATAGCCCTATAACGTATATGGGTGTGTAAATAATTTTGAGGGTGTAGCACATGACTCTCATAAGAACACACAATTTTAAGATGAAAATCTTTTTCACAATTTTCCCTACTTTTGTTGAACAAAACGTGTATTAACCAATATCCAATGTACAACGTACAATGATAGACAGTTGTGAAGCATGGGGTGTTCCGTGAAATGAGTGAAAATTGTTGATGTATCGTATGTAGACCCCACTTACATTTGTACTTTTTTTAATCTTTTTATAATTTAAATATATACAAATAAAAAGCAGTATGGAAAATATTAAATAATACATAAAGCTGCTTGTCCGGAAAACAAACATGTTTTTGTGCCATTCGCTTTTGACACATTTGAGGGCCTTGCTCTCGAAGCAATCCGGTTCGAGTGCAAAGGGTGGTGCAGAGTAACTCTCCTGCGGCCAAGGACACAAGCTTTATTTTTAATAGAGTAGGCTTTATTATCAATAAAGTGGTAGCGGCACAGCTTGTTGCTCGTTTAGCCGCCACTCACTTGTAATTGTTAGTTGGTTTTTAATGAAAATCATTACTTAAAAAGAAAATTTGGCTGAGTAAAGAAAATAATAACGAAAACGATCAAGCATTATTAGTTATGGGTTTGATAAAGGTTGGGTTGCCGCTGAGAGTTGGCTATATTTTTTTTTTCTATTCCTAGATAATAATACTATCGGATTTCCGACATATAGTCTGTGGTATTGGGCTCTACTCCGACAAGTCTGAAAACCCTGGGTGTGGAGATGTTTTTAGAAATCTATCTTCGATTTCCAAAGGGATGGCGGCATATTACTGACGGAATCCTCGGCCGACACTGATAATCGCTTGAAAAGAAATATTAATGAGAATTGAGAATCTCATCAAAAATCCAATCCTATAGATGATAGATAACAAAGGGATTCTACATCAATGATACTCATTTGTTTTAGTATATAACATGAATTAATTCACGAGAAATATACGAAATAATAAAAAAAATTGTATCATTTAAAAGTATAAACAAGTTGGTTCCATGATTGGAAAAGTTGCGATAATGATCCGTAGGATAGGAGTTTAATGAAGCACACGTGCATAGAATGATAGGCATAACAGCTTGCATGCATGGGCGCGCTGAAACTTATTCTCCATGTCTATCATGTCTCACTCATTTACTACTTATTTTTTAATGCATACAAATTTGAGATAATAGTCGGGCAGTGTAACAAAAATGAGAAATGTGAGAAGGATACAAAATATATAATAGATCATGAAATATGACACATTGAGCCCCAAAATATAACACAGTGCCAAAAAATATAACACAATGCTGAAGAAACAAGACACAACGAATTGCAAAAATGACACAATGATGAAAATAAGAAAAATACACAATGCTATATAATTAAAAGACACAATGATATAGCGTATATTTTAAAAACTCAAAAAAGCGAAGACCAAAAAAACTAACATCGTAGGATTCGATGAGACGGTTTCAATTAGTTCAATCGAAGTTCGTTTGATACCCTTCCTACGACTTCCTATTTTTCTTTCGCTGTGTATTTGATCCTAACCCATAATAGCCATTATATATTTTTAATTTCCGTTCAAAAAAAATATTTTTAATTATATCATTTACCGGCAGTAACGGGCTTGAAAAAAAGTTTCGCGATAGCCAAAGATTATGATACCCTTAAAACAAGAGGGGTCGGACTCAATACGTAAATTTTTTTTGGCCGATATTGAGCAAAGAATAAATACAGAAATAAAGAACAGTGAGAGTCGGGGCACCCCTCTATCGCTTAATAAACTCAGCCCATGTTTACCGGTAAATAATTATATTTACTCGAAACCATCCATAGTGGTGGAGTGGTTTTTGTTTCACCTATGTGATCAAAGGTTCGATCCCCACTTTCATCATTTATGGTTTGGTATCCGGGTGAAGATCGAATACGGGTGGTGCCGGTTCGAATCTGACGGGCGGCGAGGTTTTACCGAGTTCTATAACACTGTCGTGCCTTCGGGCGGGTGGGGCTCGGGTTTCCGCGCATCGGGAGAAGGTGGGGGCTGCTGGAGATCGAGTAGTCGATTCTTTGACATGGCGCCCTGCAAGGGTGGTTACCACACACTTATTCGCCGATAAAAAAAAATTATATTTACTCGAAAACATGTCTTTATTGAGTATTTCAGAATAATATTGTATCATTGATGAAATCTATAAATGTGTGTGTATATATATATATATAATATTTGTTATATACATAAGTTATGTAGATATCACACATTTAAACACCATACAATATTTTCAATATTTATTTATGTAATAATTAATTAGATTGTTAAAGTTAGTTTGATTAAGAAGTTAACCAATTGACTCCATGGAGAGGAAGGAGTCAAATAGTTAAATTCTTTATTTTCAGTTGTATTTTCAAATCTAATCAAATGCTAGAGTAGTGGAGGAGTAGTGTTATAGTGTGTATAAAAACAAAGGTGACGCCCAGTGTTGTGGGAATTACAGAGGTATTAAGTTGTTAAGTCATACTATGAAAATATGGGAAAGGATTATTGAGGCTTGAATTAGAAGAGAAACTCGGGTTACGGTAAACCAATTTGGTTTTATGCCAGAGCAGTCAACTATGGAAGCAATACACATTTTGAGGAGGTTGATGGAAAAGTATTGGGAGAAAAAGCGGGATCTTCATATGGCCTTTATAAATCTTGAAAAGGCATATGACAGTGTGCCACGTATACTGATTTGGGATAGCCTGGAAAGTAGAGGGGTCCCTGAGAGGTATATAGACTTGATTTAAGGATATGTATAATAGGACTGAAACTAGTGTCCGCGCACTTGTGGGAGATACCGATCCCTTCCCTGTGGGGGTAGGACTCCACCAAGGATCTGCGTTGAGTACGTTCCTTTTTGCAGTTGTCTTGGATGAGTTGTCCAAGTCGATTCAAGAGGCAGTGCAGTGGTGTATGCTTTTTGCAGATGATATTATGTTAGTTGCAGAGTCTAAACATAGTCTGAATGAGAAGCTCGAGGGTTGGCGTGCGGCTTTAGAGGGAAAGGTTTAAGGATAAGCCATTCTAAAACTGAGTACATGTATTGTGGTTTCAGTGGTGCAAGTCACGATGAAAATATTCAAGTTATGATTGA
This sequence comes from Ambrosia trifida, assembly GCA_028751855.1. Taxonomy (NCBI): domain Eukaryota; kingdom Viridiplantae; phylum Streptophyta; class Magnoliopsida; order Asterales; family Asteraceae; genus Ambrosia; species Ambrosia trifida. Next base: position 71,553,227 of record CM054132.1, read on the forward strand.
AGGTCAAGTTGTCCTGCGAGTAACTAAGTTCAAGTACTTATGATCATTTATTCAGAGGGATGGGGAGCTAGATAGTGATATCACCCATCACATACAAGCTGGTTGGTGTAGGTGGAGGGCCGCTAGTGGGGTTTTATGTGACAAAAGTTTCCCAACTAAATTAAAGGAAAAATTCTATAGGGTTGTAGTGAGACCTGCTATGTTATATGGGACAGATTGTTGGGCCATCAAAAAGTCACAAGCTCGCAAGGTGGAGGTTGCGGAAATGAGGATGCAAAGGTGGATGTGCGGGCACACTAGGGTAGACCGAATAAAAAATGAGGTTATTAGGGGTAGCTTGTATATCAGACAAAATAAAGGAGGGAAGATTAAGATGGTATGGTCATGTGAAGAGGAGGCAAATGACGACCCGAATTAGAGTAGTGGAAACCCTTACCGTAGAGGGTAAGAGGTGTAGAGGAAGACCCGAAATGACTTGGGATGAGCGGATTAGGCATGATTTAGTAGAGATGCACCTCTCTAAGGACATGGCCGAGGTTAGGGGTTCGTGGAGGCACAAGATTACGGTTAAGGATTATTAGGGAGGGTTGGGTTGTATCATAGCGAAATTCTAGGAGCTTAGACCTTTATTTTCATTGGTAGGAGGTCGGTATGGGTGACTTGTTTTGGGTGTTAATGGGTTATGTTGTTTTTTTGATGGCATATATACCTTTGTTTTACTACGCGACACTTTCAATGTTATTATTATTATTATTATTATTATTTTTAAATTCAATAGCTCTTTATTAGTTTTTAGTGTTGTTTACTTGTGTATTGTCGAGGTGGGGGTCTTTCTGGAAACAACCTCTCGATCCGTAAGGATAGGGGTAAGGTTTGCCTACATCTCATCCTCCCAAGACTTTACTCTTAGCATTGCTAATTGTGGGCTTTACTGGGTAAGTTTGTTGTTGTTGTTGTTATTGTTATTGTTTAATCCGTATTCGGTATTCCAACGAACGTCGAATACGACATACATACAATGATGATATACGTATATACATTATATAATAATTACTGTGTCACTGTGTAAACGTATATACAAATTCTGGCCAAAACCAATAAATTCCGGCAAGTTTCCAATCAAACGATGCAGATTCTTGCGATTAGTCATGTATACTTGAAAAATGAGTCAAAGAGGGGTTAAAACATGTTTATTTATTATAGTTGCCCAAATTCGATTAATCCTGATTAATCCCTATTAATCGCTATTTCCCACCACACCAGCCGACTAGCACCTAACGAGTTCAACAACACTGACTATAAGTATATACATAAATAAATGTAAAGAAATTATAATTGTTATGGATATGTACTATGTTAAGTGTTTTGACATTATTATTACTAATTAATAACATTAATGAATGTGAAAAGAAATGATTAGTTTGTTGTAACCCGACTAAAATAGTTAAATAAATGAAACTCATATATCATGGTTAAAATATATTCTTCCAACAAACCTAATAACCGTGAAGGATAATTACTCGTTTTCGACCATAATTGCATAAATTCGGTACTTAACCGCTTTATATTGTTATTGCAGGTCTTAAACGACGCCCCAAAGACAAACTAAAAGAAAACATACGAAATCTGGACTGAACGGACAGTTGCTGCACAATCAGACGAATGTGGACCATTTGCACGGCCGTGCAAGGTTTCTGCACGACCGTGCAGACTCACTTGACTCGGACACAAAGAGCTGCACTGCCAGTGCACCTGCTCGTGCACACAAAGTTCCCGGGCACCCTGATCAGCACTCCCGTGCAACTGACCGTGCGACTCCCTTTCCTCGGCTGCACCGCCAGTGCACCAGGCAGTGCAGCCAATGTTCTCGGAAACCCTTGATCAGCACGACCGTGCAGTATTCACGCACGACCGTGCGAGACCCAAGATATTTTCAGGAACCAATACCCACTTGCCTGTCACATCACAAAGCAAAAGTGCATGGCCGTGCGCCACGTGTCCACGACCGTGCACAAAATCGAAACTTGTATAAAAACAGAGCATAACTTACTGATCAAATATTAGGTATTTTCTGGACGATTTGGGGCGATTTCTGGAGATAGAGAGCTGCTGTGAAGGCGAGGAACAAGCTCGGGAAGCCGTCCGATTCATCTATCATCATCCGATCCATTACATTTGCATTTTTATGGTTTGAGCTTATAATCTATTTCTGATTCAAAACTGATTTTGTTTGTTTAATGTGATGTTTATGTTATAGATTGTACGCCTACGGGTAAAAACACTAGTATTTAGTATGTAAAAACAATCGTTTGTATAGTTTAATCATGTCTTGTATGATATTGGCGTTTTTCGTGTTTAATCTTAATGATCATAATGCAACCTTGTTTCATTGTTAATGGATTTGTAGTTATGTTGGATTGACTTTAATGATTATCGTTTGTAATTAGTCGGATACATGTTGAAAAACCGTCCGTTTAATCGATCGGTAGTAAACTAGTTAACTTGTTAATAAGTTTACACCATGAAACTGCAACTGGGTATTGGTTTGTTTAAAGTTAGTCGAATATGATTGGAAATGCTTATCGGCACGTAAAAGGGTTTTAAAAGATAAATGGTGTTGTTATTGATCTTTGACACGGTTGATCATCTTTGCTAGTTATTTTGGTGAAAATAGCGATCTTAGTAGATCTGTGCTTAAAGTTGGTAAAATGGAATAGGTTGTGAAATGCTCTATTTTATGCTAGTCTAGGTGGTTGTATTGTGTATTCGGTATTGATTTCCTTGATTAGTGAGGTTAGAAAACTCTTAACAGATGACTAACTTATCTTTAGAAGATTTGCATGAGATCATATCAGTTGCTCGCTAATAAACAACTTGAGGTGGTTAACGTGTGTATTCGTGTTAGATTTCTGTATAGTTGTCATGTTAGGATTCCCGAAAGGGATACTAATTGTCGGAAAATGGGAATGTTGATCGCACGCCTTATTATCATATGATATGTAGATGACATGCTAGGGTTGATACTATATTATTTTTATAGTTATATTTTGTATTTAGAGTCTTACATATGTTAATTTGATGTCTTAGAATTAATTTAGTTAAACAAACTTCTAATTATCTTTTACTGGTAAATCGGGGATAGAGTTTTAGTACTATTGCATCCGCTCGCGTCCATGGATCGATATCTGGTTCTTATCTGTACTTACTACATATATGACAGGGTACACTTGCCTATTTGTGTGTGTTTTAATGTTAATGTCTAAACCATTTTTATAAATATTAAAACCAAACGTGTGTTTATTCATTATAAAATTATGTGTACTGCCGCACACGTCATGTAGGATATATGTAAGATAATTTTAAATATGTGTAGGATTAACATATGATAATCTCGATATGTGTATGATAAACATATGATAATTTCGATATATTTATGATGCATTTTGATATGTGTAGGAAAAAATTTGATAATGTGTAGGACAAAGTCTTTCTAACCAATTAGTTAGAGAGATAATATTTAATGTAAAAAGAATTAAAGTATTTAATGTTTTACTAATATGTTATTTCTTTTTTATGTTCCCACATTAAGTTTCTTCTCATTTGATCCTCCACACACACACACACACACACACACATATATATATATATATATATATATATATATATATATATATATATATATATACAGAGAGAGAGAGAGAGAGAGAGAGAGAGAGGGGTTCAGGTGTACAAATGTCTCTTTTTGTGAGAAAAGTAAGAAGGCTTGTGAAAGTGACACGTTGCAGGGATTTAGTTTAGTCTTAGGGCATCATGGTAATGATATACCTATTCAAGATTTATGAAAATTTAAATATTTAATCAATGTGAGAGATTATAGTGATATTTATCCAAAATCATTAACAAATCAACATATTGTTTTCTGAGAAAGTAATCGTCCAGATATACATGATTTTTTTTAAACTCACTATTCTTTTTTTGAAGATAAAACACACTAATTAAAACGATATACAATACACCCATATTCTATCGTGTTTTAAGCATCAAACCCATTTGAGAATCAAAGCAACATAAACAAATAAAACTATAACCTTGTGTGTTTTATGTTCAACCAACTAACGCATCAATAAAAAAAACACATTTAACAGAATGTGTTATATGTTCAACAAACTAACCGAGTAATTTAGAAACACTGTAACAATCAGATTGTGTTTTATGTTCATTAGACTAACTCATTAGAACATAAAACACGCAAACTACCATATTGTGTTGGATGTTCCATAAAATAACTCATTAGAACACAAAGCACACTAAACAACCAGAATGTGTTTTATATTCAACAAACTTATTAGAACACAAAAATGCTAACAAGCAGAATGTTAGACTTTGAATAAAATTAACATGTCACATGACTACCGAGATATCTGTTTTTTCGTCACCTCATCCTATAAACCTGTGTAACAATCATGAAAACTTGTGTAACATCTTAGTAAACACTAAATAATACATATTTAATTATGTAAAAACCATTGTTGACGTAAAATATATATCGCACATGTCAACAATATGGTTAAAAATAGTTACATATGTGTTACATAGTATTTACTAGAATGATACTAGAGTTTTCACGGTTATTAGGGGGAAGGGGTGTAACCCTAATTTTTTTTTCACTTAACTGATTTTAACCAATCCTTCACTGCCACATTATTTCACTATTTACATTTGAAACACTTTTTTGGAGGCAACACTCCACTGATTCTTTTATTTATTTTCATTTAAATATATAGCTATTTTTTTTAATTTACCACTATTTCAAATATTAATACGGTCAAATAATAACTCAAATTAGCATTAAAACCGTCAACTAAACCGTTCAAAAAATTTAATATCTTCATAACCGTCCAGTAAAATTTAATTTTTACATGGAAACCATGACAAAAATTAAATTTTATAAACCTAACCGTCCCAAAATGTTTATATAAATACCCACAACCGTGGGGTTAAAACTCATACTTTTACCACGGTTTAAACAAACAAACACCCACACAAAGATGACTCGATGGAACGAGGAAGAAGAGATGGTGTTGGTTGTGTGATATAGAGACGCCGAAAGAGACCCAACCCTACAACAACGCAGTAGGGGGGGGGGGGGGTGCTCAGGGGTAGGGAACATGCCCCGAGGGGTTTTGGGACCGCGTGTTGGCCGACTTTAATCAACAAGTCGGCATCAATAACCGGACCATCAAGAGCTTGCAGAGAAAGTGGACCAATCTCAACAATAAGTGTGATCGGTGGACCACCCTCCACTCCCGCACGTTGAGGGAGAACCCGGGCATCGACTCGGAGTTGGCTATCGAGTTCACCCATGTGAACTATGTGGCTCGGTACAACAATAGTTTTGACCATGTCTCAGCATGACAACTGTTACGCCAACAACAGTTTTGTCCCCCTTATATGAGTTTTCAAGGTTGTCTGTATGTATTTTACGGTTTTCGATTTTACGTAGTTTTATTTCTAACCAAATAAATAATTTTATTAATAAAGTTTGATTGCATACAAGTCCCTCTTTTAGTCCTACTAATCAATCAAGGGACATAAGTCCTCTTAAGTCGTACCACCTTTACAATTAGGTCACAATGAAGCGACATGTGTGGGTCTTCATTGACTTTCGAACTTTTATATAATCAATCGATATTGTAAATTTAGGTGCATTTAAATTTCAAAATATGTTACTAAAATATCAATTTACTTTAAATCAGAAAACATATCCAAGGTTGTGTATTAACACAAATCCCATAACTTAAAACGGTATGCCACATGCCCCAGCCATGTGGTGGGGTGACATGAAAAGTGAAGGTTAGAGCTTATGACTGAAATGTTTCAAGTTCGAATTTGATCATACCCAGGTTTTAATGTATCGTGCCTTCTGGCGGGTGGGTTTTCCCCGGTTTGGAAACTGCGGGCTTAGATTACCCAGTACTATTGGTAAATCGGAGCGTATGCGGAGCTTTCACTCAAGGGACGGACGTCCCCAAATAGTTGGGCACTAGTTTCGTTGACCGTTAAAAAAAACCTGTCTGCCACATTTAAGGCGTAAATATTTAATCATTTAATGTGCTCATTGATCGGCTCAAATCTTTTCTGGCATGAGACTTAAAGTCTTTTGTTATGAATATTGAATAGCTTGAAGGATGTACAATCAAAACTGATATCGGTGATCGGTTTTTGGTTATATAAAACTAATCAATTAAAACCGAGGCCCTGATTTGCATACAAAGGGGTACTAATTATTCTATTTGTACAATTCATCAAGTAATTAGTCCACTACAAATCAAGAAGACCCAATCGAGGAACCTAGATTATATGTATTATGTATTCGGAAGATGAAACCTGTTCAATCTGCCGTAAAGCTTGTATGGATAAATTTGGGGAGCACACACTTCATTGTAAGGAGCTCGTAGGTTTCAAATATAGGCACAACTGGGTGAGAGATATTTTGTAGGACATCTTGAGACAAACTGGGATTTCTGATAAAATGGAGGCCCCTGTTAATTTTCTTACGAACATTACGGAAGGGAGATCCACTCTACGACCAACGGATTTACTCGTCTTTGGTTGGGCTCTAGGGGGGATGCTTATGTGACCTCACGGGGGTATCTCATTTGGCTGGTTTAAGGGAAAAACAGTTTTATGGCTGGGCAAGCTTCGAGAAAAGCAGAATCAAAGAAAGTGGATAAGCACGCTAAGTCCTACGCAGAGAACCAACATGTCTTTGTCCCATTGGCCTTTGATACCTTTGGCTCACTAGCACCAGAAGCTATTGAGCCAAAGTGGATAAGCACGCTAAGGCCTACATAGAGAACCAACATGTCTTTGTCCCATTGGCCTTTGATACCTTTGGCTCACTAGCACCAGAAGCTATTCGTTTCTTATCCATGGTCCAACAGATTATCCACAATAACAGATCATCTCCATGGGGGCATGGGTTTGTATTTGGTAGACTAGGGTTCGCAATTCAGAAAGGGGTGGCAGCACAGCTTGTTGCCCGTCTACCTTCTATTTTGATGTAACTTGAAAAAGTTTAAGTAATATAAAGGTATTGTTATAAAAAAAATTAAACACTTTACCCATTCCATATCGAGGAAACCTGACCATGAAACCCTAAATCCAAATTAATGAACACACGTCTTATTAAAATTCGATTTGAAACTAGGGGTGTTCAGAATTCGATTCAAATTCGAAAATTTAAAATTTAACTTAATTAGATTCGATTATCAAGAATTCGATTCGATGATCAAGAATTCGATTTCGATTCAATTCGAGTTCAGTAAATTGAATACGAATCAAATATGAATTTTTGATTTTAAATTCGATTCGAAATTCGAATAAAAATATTACATATTATACACACACAACACACACGCCCCTCTAAATTTAGAATATGGGCTAATCTATGAATTTGACCTAAGTCATAAATTAGTCCATTAAAAAGTCCAAGCATAACTATAGCCCATAACTTAAGTCTTAACCTTAAACGAATTTATTTGAATTCGATTCCAATTCGAGTTTCTAATACGAATTCGAATTGAGTTTTTTATTCGAATACGAATTTGAATTGGTCAGCTTTTAATCGAATTCGAATAGAATACGAATTCAGTAAAAAAATAAATTATTTGAAAAATTCGATTTGAAGAATTCGAAAAATCGTTATTCGATTCGATGAACACCCCTATTTGAAACCAAAACCAAACCAAACCAAACCAGATTCAAATTTGTTTTTTAGTTCAGTTTTGCCAACTTTGTATTTATCGGTTCGGTTTTGCCAGCTTGTATTCAATTCATCGGTTAATTTCAATCTCCACCAAAAAAACGAGTTAATGGCCAAAATAATCCCTGAGGTTTGGCCAGTTTTGCTACATCAGTCCAAAATCGAAGCTTTTTTACATCTGGGTCCTTCTGTTTTACATTTTGTTGCCAAATTCTTCACTGACACTAAACCCAGTTAACTATTGTCGTTAACTACGGGGGTGTTTTTTTTCTTTTTGGTTGCCTCATTTTTAAAACCCAATTTAAACAGAGTTATTTATACCGCAGAAAACAAAAATACACATATATAAAAAGGGGTAGCTAAAAACACAAAAATACTCCAGAGTTAACGACAATAGTTAACTAGGTTTAGTGTCAGGGACGAATTTAGCAACAAAATGTAAAACAAAAAGACCCAGATGTAAAAAGTTTTAATTTTAAACTGATATAGTAAAACTGGCCAAATCTTAAACACGATTTTAGGTATTAACTCCCCAAAAAATATTAAAACCAAGGAAACCAACTCCAAAACCAATGAACACTCCTACTTCATAATATCAAATTTCTTATATTTCAGTTACTCTTGTAATATTTGACAAGTTTTTGGTTAATGTTACTTTAATGAACTTGCCATTAAACCTTTTGATTTTTTTATCATATTAAATTATCATCAATATTCTTTTTGACAGTATATATATATATGAAAAAGTTAATTTGAAAACACCTATATTTCTTACGAACCGTGAGAACGGCATCTAAAACCATTCAAATTCAAAATTTCTTTTTACACTTGTCTTTATTACTAAAATACAATCTCAAAAACACAATTTACGCGTAAAAATTCAAACGTATACGAAAATAATTTGTTTTTACACATGTGTAAATTTACTGTTTATACATGTGTAAACTGTTTCATTTACACATGTGTAAAAAGATAATTTGAAAGTGTTTTTGCAAGAAAAGATGAATTATTTGGAAAGAAAATTCATTTATTAATGTTGTATTTTGATTATAATGAGGTTTGTATTAAAAAAAATTGATTTTGACTGATTTTTTTACTTGTTCTCACGGTTCTCACAATATTTAGCGTTCTCAAGATAACCCTCCCATATATATATATATATATATATATATATATATATATAGGGTCAAGATCGTGTACAAAGTGTTTTTTTTGTGAGAAGTGTGAAAAGTATTAAAAATTGATACTTAGGCATCATTTTTGAACTTAGTCGTGATGTTTTGGATTGTTTTGCCTATAAAAACACCAAACATAACAATTAAAAATCGAAAACAATGTATTTTAGGCTTAAAACTTAAAACACCATGCTAAGAACATTAGCGGTGTGTTTTAAGCGTTAAGTAGTGTGTTTTAGCTGTTTTTTAAATTTAATGACTATAATACATTGTATTGTGTTTTAAATTATTGTGTTTGGTGTTTTTCAAGTTAAAACAACCTAAAACATCATTCCTAAATCCAAAACATGATGTCTACATTTCAATTCTTAGTCCTTCTCACACTTCTCACGAAAAATGTACTTTGTACAGGATCCTAAACCTATATATATATATATACACGGGAGAGAATTATTTGAGAAGAATTTCAATTTGAGAAGAAAAAGAAGAAATAACATTAAATACTTTAACTCATTTCACATTAATTATTTAATTAATTACTTTTAATATTTTATTTTACACACATCAAAAATTGTCCTACACATATCAAAATTCATCTTACACACATCAAAATTGTCATACTTTTATCCAGGACCGGCCCTTAAGGGGTGCGGGGAGAACTCCCGGCCCGGGCCCAATTTCTCAGGGGCACATTTGTGATACCCCGAAAATTCAGGTTCTCACTTTAACTAAACTCTAGTTACATTTCCTTGCATTATACTTAACTAGGGTTAGTTAGATAAGACATACGTGCATGGTTGTGAGTCAATGTGTGATTGCATGATTAGTGAACCTCGGACGTTGGTGAAAAACAAACTTATGTGAAAACCATACGTGATTATGTGAACCTAAACCGAACACGTTAATAGAAATCATTAAAAGTGGAGCATGAGGTTGATTAGGGTCTTAATGCATGGGGTTACACTTGTTACGGTCCGAAATAACGAAAACGTCGAAGGATAACGCGTCGGGAGACGAAACGAGGCAAGAGCGCGCCACCCGGTCCTGTGAGCGGCCGCTCACAGGCACCGAGCGGCCGCTCAATGAGATCTGACGGGTCTTAACCGCCTCAAACCTATATTTAAGCATCCTAAACTCCCATGCAACCCCCATACTCAACCCTAATCGCCCCCTTACTGCCCCACACGAATATTTCACTCAAACAACCTCTGCTAAGGCTCAAGATCATCAATTGGGAGGCTCCAAGGCGCGTGATTGATCGATTGAGAGAGCTAAGGGTATATCTTACGATTTCTTATGCTTCTATCTTGTGTTTTCATTAATAAAAATCATATAATAAGTTTGTCCAGGTCTGAATGAGTTTATAAAACATTAAAGCATGAATCTTTTTGAAGATTAAATGGATTAAACATACTCATAAACGCTTAGTAACATCGTAGGATACTTGTTGCGCAAGTAATGGGTGTTTTGATTCTTAAAGATTTGATCTTGACATGTTTAATCATAGAATCTGATGAAATAGGTATTAGGAATGTTTTGGGTTGATGATTGATGAATGTTAATAGTTTTTGTGCACTTGGTAGGCGATTAAAGTATGATTTAGGCGAAACTAAAATCTGGACATAATGGTTATTCAAATTTGTAGGAGCTGTAACACGGCTCTAACATAATAATTTTAGTGTTTTCTTGGCATGGTTAGGTCACACCTGGTCTTAGCTTTTCATAATGGGTAAAATCATGTGTTTTGGACGTCGGATGAGTCGTTTTTGGAATTTTAATTGATTAGGGGTCATATCAGATTTTCGGATTTGTAAATTGGGCTAACTTTAAATGGTCATAACTTGAGATTTACAAGGAGTTAGGTTATGAAATTTTTACAGTAGGTCAATACTGGAAAAATAGAGCTTTTCCAAGTGGACTCATCTCGTTTGGATGAATACACAATTTTTAAGAATTTTCCTACTAAACTGACCTGTTGTGGAAATTTTCTGAACACTGCTGTGTTGTACGAATTTTTATAATTTTTGTGTTTGGAATTTAGACAAAATAAAAATAGGTATTGCCAAGTGAATCCCAAAGATAATTCAGTAAAAATTTGGGAGGATAACTCACTGGTCTACTATTTTAAATAAATTCGTTTTGATGGCGCACAATCTGTCCTGAAAACACAGATTGTGTATTATGTGCTTATGTGATTACTTGAGGTCTTAGGTGGTCTAAAATTGACATATAACGGAAGTACACATGTTTACGACACATACGGACTGTAGAAACTAATTATAACCAACTCATTCACCAACGAGTCCGTAGGGTTTACTATTGCATGTAGAATCACTAGGCGTCGCATACACACTTTTGAATATTTAAAACGCCTTGGACAAACGAGTTATATGGTGTAATGATGTTACGCCTATACTCACGTAGTGACACTGTTATTAGGGTGTCGGTAGCATATAATATTTGCTGTTCGGATTCTTTGCTTACGCGATAAGGTGAGTTTCACTACTTTTTCTCAAAGCATGCGTCTCGGGTTGAGACCACATTGGTAACGTTTTCTAGTCTATCTTGAGATAACTTTCTTTTACACATCCCGGGTTTGGGGTGCATGGTTCACGTGGTGAATCTATTTTTACTAATTCATGTATATGTCCTTGATGAACTAAACCAAACACATCTTTTAAGTCCTTCAAAATACCGAATCAATTGCCGGTTGGGCAAGCGGGTTAATTAGTTGATAGCGCTATTAGGTCTAACAAACCTCACATCGTGCTGGGAGTACGGATGTGAACTATTAGCTTCAAACATAATCATTGTCGGTGGACAATGATGCAAGGCAACTTTATCCCGGTTATGGGAACTTGTTCATTAGTAGTTCGGTATTCGCCGGTTTTAGTTATCATGAGTGGGCTAGCTACCCCTGACATTTGAATTAGCTATTGTTTACAGGGTCTGAGGGACCAACGTTGTACACTTGACTTTTGGGGTTTTGAGAACCTACGTTATTATTTACATCGCTTACTTATATAGTGAACTCACCGACTTTATGTTGACACATTTTAGCATGCTTTGCAGGTCCTTAGGTACGGAGCACGTTTTAGGGCATGCATCATTCGTGTCTTGGGTTATGGATATTTATTATTTCGTACTTATTAACTTTGGTGTTGGGCGCGTTGTCTTGCGCAGACTTTTGCAAATGTTTTACTTTGTTTTACGCTTCCGCATTACTTTAAATTGCTTGGTTAAACTTTGAAACTTTTTCTTAAAAACGAACTAAATGGTTTGGGCATTTAGAGTCGTTCATGATACTTATGGCTATGGGTCCTGGTTTGTCATGCACCTCGCGGTAAAACTCCGCAGTGGAAATTTGAGGGTGTGACAGATTGGTATCAGAGCCATTGGTTATAGTGAACTAGGAATTGCATTGCATTCTAGACTATAATCATTATAGCATAAGTATTAGTACACTCATTGTCTTCAGTGCACGCTTATTATTCTCGACTTCGAACACTAACCTAACATATTGCAGGTAATTATGGTTAACCCCGCTCACCGAAATTACTCTTACCGTGCTCATGACGGGCAACGACGCCCCATGTATGACCCTTATGAGGCCCCATCTTCGTCACTCGAGCCGAGTGAAGCCACTAACCGTTGGCGTTGGTTCACGGACATCTTGCACTCGTGGGTCGTAAGTTATGGGGTGCCAGCTACAGTACCTCCCATTGTGGACTCGTGGGAGAGGACACTTGCAGGAATGGTGAGGCATGTACACACTGAGTTGGATAATGCTTACACTGGTATTAAGGAGTTCCAGTACTGGAGAAGAAATGCTGACGAGACATTGACACATGTGGCGGGACAGATTGACTACTTACTCAGCGAACTAAGGAAAGTTAAGAAAGAGGCTGAGGAAGCAAAACAGGATGCTACTGCTACCAAACAAGAGTTGGCGCATACTCGAGAGGAGTTAGCCATGGTTCGCAACCAGCTTATGGAAGCTTTGGAACCAATTGGGGAAGAGGACCCCGAGGAGGAACCCATGGAGGATGAGTTTGATGATTTGGGAGCGGCACTTGATGCAGCTCTTATAGAAGAGGAAGAGGAGGAAGAACCTGAGGAGTTACCGGAGGAAAGTGAGGATGAAGGATCAGTCATCTCTACGGACGACGATTGATTTTATTTATTATTATTTATTTAGTTATTTATTTTGTTCCTAGTATATTATGACTTTTATTTAATCTCGTGTGACTGGGTGATCTTTTGGATTGTTTTAGAACGTTGGTATTTTATTATTGATTTAACTTTTATTTTATTATTTATACGTGCGTGATTTACTAGTACACTGTGATGTACAAACGATTGTATTCTCATGGGTATAGTATATTTGTAGAACTACGATGGCGGGAAGAGGTCATGGACGTGGACACATCAACCTAACACAAGCTGAGCTGACTGCACTTGTCAATGACAGGGTGGTTGCAGCCCTCGCAGCTATCCAAGCTGGTAACACCTATTTCGTCTTATTTTACTCCTTCTACGAACTCCAGCGTTAAACTCTATTACTCATATGACTCCCGTGTTTGCACGTAGGTCAACCTCCACACCACCCTCCAGCCTGCACCTACAAAACCTTCATGGACTGCAAGCCTCAAAACTTTGGGGGATCTGAAGGTGCAGTTGGACTACTTAGGTGGTTCGAAAGGGTGGAGTCATGCTTTGCTATGTGCAACTGTCCACCAGCTGACCGGGTCAAATATGCCGCTGGTACACTTGAGAATGCGGCGTTATCTTGGTGGAACTCTCAGAAGCAAATACTGGGTGTGGATGTGGCAAATGCTACGCCTTGGGATGCTTTCAAGGAGATGATGAGGGAGGAGTACTGCCCTCGGGATGAAATCCAGAAGCTGGAAACTGAGTACCTGAATCTGAAAATGGTGGGGTCGGATATCGAAGCCTACACCACTAGGTCACATGAGCTAGCCACTATGTGCCCTAACTACTCAACCCCGCTCTACAAGCGAATTGAACTGTACATCAAGGGTTTGGTGCCGCAGATCAAGGGCATGGTTACTGCTGCCAACTTCAACAATCTTCAGCAGGTGATTCGTATGGCACACCAGCTGACTGACCAGAAAGTAGAGGAGGGACTACTGCCCCCTCGAGGTGCTTCATCCTCTGGCACTAACGAAAATAAGAGAAAGTGGGAGAGTGCGTCTGGCAAACCCCCGGGTAATGGTAATCAACAGCAGCAGCACCCGAACAAGAAACACGACAACCACAACAACAACAACAGCAACCGTACTCAGACTCAAGGTGGATATCACGGAAATCGGCCCAAGTGCGCTAAGTGCAACTATCACCACTCTGGGCCATGTAACAGGATTAAGTGCGATCGTTGTGGTAAGCTGGGGCATGTGCAGAAAGACTGTAGAGTCAACCTTCAGGGTAACCCACCCCCGCAGGGTCAGCAACAGAAGGGTGGAAAGGTGTGTTACCAGTGTGGTAGCGAGAACCATTTTAAAAAGAATTGTCCCCAGCTGAACGGTAATGGAAACAATGGGGGAAATAACAACACCAACACTGGTAATAACAACAACAACAACGGAAACAACTATGGGGCGCGTGGTAGAGCATTTGTGATTGGCTCTGGGGAAGCGAGGAATGATAACAACGTCGTGACGGGTACGTGTTCCTTGAACGACACTCTCGCTTCTGTTTTATATGATACTGGTGCAGACTATAGTTTTGTGTCATCAAAACTTAGCAGACAACTAGGGATAGTTCCTACATTACTCGAGACCCCGTACTCTATAGAACTGGCTGATGGGAAGCCTGTTGAGGTAACCCACATTCTTCGTGACTGTAGGCTCGAACTAGATGGACATTTGTTTGCCATCGACCTTTTACCTATCACCCTAGGAAGCTTCGATCTTGTGGTTGGCATGGACTGGTTGTCCAAGCACCACGCCGAAATTCTCTGCAAGGAGAAAGTTGTTCGTATTCCCCTCCCCAGTGGGGAACTATTGTCTGTCCAGGGTGATCGCGGTGGTGCCATGGTGGGCATCATCTCTTACTTGAAGGCCCAGAAGTGCATACGGAAGGGCTATCCAGCCATATTGGCTAACATTTCTGACACTCGAGCCGAAGTCGAAACAAAAATCGAGGACATCCCGGTGGTTCGAGATTTTCCAGATGTATTCCCAGAGGAGCTGCCAGGACTTCCACCGGTTCGCCAAGTGGAGTTCCAAATTGACCTTGCACCAGGCGCCGCCCCAGTTGCGCGTGCACCATACCGCCTTGCACCAGGCGAACTTCAAGAACTATCTACCCAACTCCAAGAGCTATTGGATAGGGGTTTCATCCGACCTAGCTCTTCACCGTGGGGAGCCCCAGTCTTATTCGTGAAGAAGAAGGATGGGAGTTTCCGTATGTGCATCGATTACCGGGAATTAAATAAGGTGACAATTAAAAATCGCTACCCTTTACCTCGCATAGATGATCTATTCGACCAACTTCAGGGGTCGAGTTTTTATTCCAAGATTGACTTAAGGTCGGGGTATCACCAACTGAGAGTCCGAGAGGAGGATGTGCCAAAGACAGCTTTTCGAACTCGTTATGGGCACTATGAATTTTTGGTAATGCCCTTCGGGCTGACCAATGCACCAGCTGTGTTCATGGACCTCATGAACCGGGTGTGCAAACCCTATCTAGACAAATTTGTCATAGTGTTCATAGACGATATTCTGATCTATTCCAAGAGTAGGGAAGAGCACGAGCAACACCTACGACTGATCTTGGAACTTCTGAAAAGTGAGCAGCTATATGCAAAATTCTCCAAGTGCGACTTCTGGATTCGTGAGGTCCAATTCTTGGGTCATGTGGTGAACGAGGCAGGAATACAGGTCGATCCCGCTAAGATTGATGCGATTAAAAGATGGGAGGCCCCTAAGACTCCCACGGAGGTTCGACAATTCCTTGGCCTTGCAGGTTATTATCGCAGATTCATACAGGGATTCTCAAAAATCGCTCAACCCCTAACTGCTTTGACACAGAAGGGGATTATCTACAAGTGGGAAGATGCCCAAGAAGCTGCTTTTCAATTACTAAAAACTAAACTTTGCAGTGCTCCAATATTATCACTACCTGAGGGTACGGAGGACTTTGTGGTGTACTGTGATGCATCTATCCAAGGGCTAGGGTGTGTCTTGATGCAACGCGAGAAGGTGATCGCTTATGCTTCACGACAACTAAAAGTTCACGAGAAGAATTATCCCACTCACGACTTGGAACTGGGAGCGGTTGTCTTCGCTCTCAAAATTTGGAGACACTACCTCTACGGAACGAAGTGCACAATCTTCACAGATCATAAGAGTCTTCAGCACATATTTGATCAGAAGGTCCTAAACATACGGCAACGACGATGGGTCGAACTCTTGAATGATTATGACTGTGCTATCAAGTACCATCCAGGGAAAGCTAACGTAGTAGCTGATGCCCTGAGCCGTAAGGAAACGAAACCCAAACGTGTGCGAGCCTTACAACTTACCATACACTCTAATTTGCCTGATAAAATACGTGAAGCCCAAGGCGAGGCCTTGAAAAAGGAAAACATCGGGTTGGAAACATTGCATGGTGCTGACAAACTCCTGGAACTGAAGTCGGATGGGCTTCAGTACTTTATGGATCGAGTCTGGATTCCACGTTCAGGGGATCTTAGACAACTAGTGCTCGATGAGGCTCACACATCTCGTTATTCGGTACATCCCGGTTCGGACAAAATGTACCAGGACCTCAAAACTCTCTACTGGTGGCCAAACATGAAAGCAGAGATAGCCACTTATGTTAGTAAGTGCTTGACTTGTGCGAAGGTTAAGATTGAATATCAGAAACCTTCAGGCCTACTTCAACAACCAGAGATTCCGATGTGGAAATGGGATGGGATTTCCATGGACTTCATTACGAAGCTTCCGAGAACAACAGCGGGCCATAACATGATTTGGGTTATCGTGGACCGCTTAACCAAATCGGCCCACTTCCTGGCAATAAAAGAAACGGACTCGTTAGAGAAGCTGGCGAACCTATATATCAAGGAGATAGTCTCTAGGCATGGGGTGCCTACTTCCATTAGATTGAATATCAGAAACCTTCAGGCCTACTTCAACAACCAGAGATTCCGATGTGGAAATGGGATGGGATTTCCATGGACTTCATTACGAAGCTTCCGAGAACAACAGCGGGCCATAACATGATTTGGGTTATCGTGGACCGCTTAACCAAATCGGCCCACTTCCTGGCAATAAAAGAAACGGACTCGTTAGAGAAGCTGGCGAACCTATATATCAAGGAGATAGTCTCTAGGCATGGGGTGCCTACTTCCATTATATCTGATCGCGATGGGCGATTCACTTCTCGATTCTGGACTACTCTCCAAGATGCTCTAGGTACTCGTCTCGATATGAGCACAGCCTATCACCCACAGACGGATGGACAAAGTGAACGTACCATCCAAACATTAGAGGATCTGCTACGAGCATGCGTGGTGGACTTTGGTAATAACTGGGACAAGCACTTGCCCTTAATCGAGTTCTCTTATAACAATAGTTACCACACCTCGATTCAGTGTGCGCCTTTTGAGGCACTTTATGGGCGCAAGTGTAGGTCTCCTATCTGTTGGACTGAGGTTGGGGATAGCCAACTAACAGGTCCCGAACTCGTGCACGAAACCTCTGAGAAGATAGTGCAAATCAGAAACAGAATGGCTGCTGCTCGTGATCGACAGAAAAGCTACGCGGACAAACGTAGAAAACCTTTGGAGTTCCAGGTTGGGGACAAGGTTTTGTTAAAGGTGTCACCTTGGAAAGGAGTGATACGCTTTGGGAAACGAGGGAAGTTGAATCCCCGTTATGTTGGACCTTTCGAGATTGTTAAAAGGATTGGTCCGGTAGCTTATCAGCTGAATTTACCAGACGAACTCAGTGGAGTGCATAATGTATTCCACGTCTCAAACTTGAAGAAATGCTTATCCGATACGACACTGGTAGTGCCGCTGGAGGAGATCCAGGTGGACGACCAGCTACGGTTCGTGGAAGAACCAATGGAGATTCTTGAGCAGGGCGTCAAGAAACTCAGGCAAAGCACTATACCTATCGTGAAGGTACGGTGGAATTCCCGTCTAGGACCGGAATACACGTGGGAGCGCAGAGATCAGATGCGGCTCAAATATCCACACCTCTTTTCTGAACCTGAACCTGTGCATAGATCAAATGCCGAACATAAAGCAGCTCGCTCAAAGTGAATTTCGGGGCGAAATTCCTTTCAACTTGGGGATGATGTGACATCCGGAAACCAAGCATACATTTTTAGCTGGCTTTACTGTTTACTTGCTGAATTTCGGGACGAAATTCTTTTCAACTTGGGGATGATGTGATACCCCGAAAATTCAGGTTCTCACTTTAACTAAACTCTAGTTACATTTCCTTGCATTATACTTAACTAGGGTTAGTTAGATAAGACATATGTGCATGGTTGTGAGTCAATGTGTGATTGCATGATTAGTGAACCTCGGACGTTGGTGAAAAACAAACTTATGTGAAAACCATACGTGATTATGTGAACCTAAACCGAACACGTTAATAGAAATCATTAAAAGTGGAGCATGAGGTTGATTAGGGTCTTAATGCATGGGGTTACACTTGTTACGGTCCGAAATAACGAAAACGTCGAAGGATAACGCGTCGGGAGACGAAACGAGGCAAGAGCGCGCCACCCGGTCCTGTGAGCGGCCGCTCACAGGCACCGAGCGGCCGCTCAATGAGATCTGACGGGTCTTAACCGCCTCAAACCTATATTTAAGCATCCTAAACTCCCATGCAACCCCCATACTCAACCCTAATCGCCCCCTTACTGCCCTACACGAATATTTCACTCAAACAACCTCTGCTAAGGCTCAAGATCATCAATTGGGAGGCTCCAAGGCGCGTGATTGATCGATTGAGAGAGCTAAGGGTATATCTTACGATTTCTTATGCTTCTATCTTGTGTTTTCATTAATAAAAATCATATAATAAGTTTGTCCAGGTCTGAATGAGTTTATAAAACATTAAAGCATGAATCTTTTTGAAGATTAAATGGATTAAACATACTCATAAACGCTTAGTAACATCGTAGGATACTTGTTGCGCAAGTAATGGGTGTTTTGATTCTTAAAGATTTGATCTTGACATGTTTAATCATAGAATCTGATGAAATAGGTATTAGGAATGTTTTGGGTTGATGATTGATGAATGTTAATAGTTTTTGTGCACTTGGTAGGCGATTAAAGTATGATTTAGGCGAAACTAAAATCTGGACATAATGGTTATTCAAATTTGTAGGAGCTGTAACACGGCTCTAACATAATAATTTTAGTGTTTTCTTGGCATGGTTAGGTCACACCTGGTCTTAGCTTTTCATAATGGGTAAAATCATGTGTTTTGGACGTCGGATGAGTCGTTTTTGGAATTTTAATTGATTAGGGGTCATATCAGATTTTCGGATTTGTAAATTGGGCTAACTTTAAATGGTCATAACTTGAGATTTACAAGGAGTTAGGTTATGAAATTTTTACAGTAGGTCAATACTGGAAAAATAGAGCTTTTCCAAGTGGACTCATCTCGTTTGGATGAATACACAATTTTTAAGAATTTTCCTACTAAACTGACCTGTTGTGGAAATTTTCTGAACACTGCTGTGTTGTACGAATTTTTATAATTTTTGTGTTTGGAATTTAGACAAAATAAAAATAGGTATTGCCAAGTGAATCCCAAAGATAATTCAGTAAAAATTTGGGAGGATAACTCACTGGTCTACTATTTTAAATAAATTCGTTTTGATGGCGCACAATCTGTCCTGAAAACACAGATTGTGTATTATGTGCTTATGTGATTACTTGAGGTCTTAGGTGGTCTAAAATTGACATATAACGGAAGTACACATGTTTACGACACATACGGACTGTAGAAACTAATTATAACCAACTCATTCACCAACGAGTCCGTAGGGTTTACTATTGCATGTAGAATCACTAGGCGTCGCATACACACTTTTGAATATTTAAAACGCCTTGGACAAACGAGTTATATGGTGTAATGATGTTACGCCTATACTCACGTAGTGACACTGTTATTAGGGTGTCGGTAGCATATAATATTTGCTGTTCGGATTCTTTGCTTACGCGATAAGGTGAGTTTCACTACTTTTTCTCAAAGCATGCGTCTCGGGTTGAGACCACATTGGTAACGTTTTCTAGTCTATCTTGAGATAACTTTCTTTTACACATCCCGGGTTTGGGGTGCATGGTTCACGTGGTGAATCTATTTTTACTAATTCATGTATATGTCCTTGATGAACTAAACCAAACACATCTTTTAAGTCCTTCAAAATACCGAATCAATTGCCGGTTGGGCAAGCGGGTTAATTAGTTGATAGCGCTATTAGGTCTAACAAACCTCACATCGTGCTGGGAGTACGGATGTGAACTATTAGCTTCAAACATAATCATTGTCGGTGGACAATGATGCAAGGCAACTTTATCCCGGTTATGGGAACTTGTTCATTAGTAGTTCGGTATTCGCCGGTTTTAGTTATCATGAGTGGGCTAGCTACCCCTGACATTTGAATTAGCTATTGTTTACAGGGTCTGAGGGACCAACGTTGTACACTTGACTTTTGGGGTTTTGAGAACCTACGTTATTATTTACATCGCTTACTTATATAGTGAACTCACCGACTTTATGTTGACACATTTTAGCATGCTTTGCAGGTCCTTAGGTACGGAGCACGTTTTAGGGCATGCATCATTCGTGTCTTGGGTTATGGATATTTATTATTTCGTACTTATTAACTTTGGTGTTGGGCGCGTTGTCTTGCGCAGACTTTTGCAAATGTTTTACTTTGTTTTACGCTTCCGCATTACTTTAAATTGCTTGGTTAAACTTTGAAACTTTTTCTTAAAAACGAACTAAATGGTTTGGGCATTTAGAGTCGTTCATGATACTTATGGCTATGGGTCCTGGTTTGTCATGCACCTCGCGGTAAAACTCCGCAGTGGAAATTTGAGGGTGTGACAACATTGACCCTCTGGCAATCAAAGTTTTCTTAACAGTGATGTCCTTAATTCGATGGATCTTTGTATGTTTGAGCCCCAAAATTGTTAATCAAGTATTAATCAAAGTGAATGGTAGTTTATATAAAACAGCAAGTAAAGAAATGTTGAGAGGGGTTAAGAATTAAAGAAGAAAATAAAATGGTTTGAGAAAAAAAATTGCAGGTTTATTAATGATTGTAGGAGTAAAGATGATGAAAAAGATGAAATGAAGAGACTCACACTTAGTTGTTTTTTACTGGTTGGTTTTGACTTCCTTTTTAATTTTTATTTTTGTTATGAAACAATTTTTTTTATTTACCAAACTTTCACCCATTTATATTTTCACCCTTTATGAGATTCGAACTCCCAACCTCCCTAGGAGGGTTTGTTCCCTTTACCGTTAGACTACAACCTAAGTGAGAAATAAAATGTAATCAATCAATTTGATATTACTTTAATCGTAGCTTAAAAAATAGTTTACATTATTTATTTCATTAACACCTAAAGCTAAGGCTAAGGGGCACAATTTTTGCAGCTTGGTCTGGGCACCTGAATTTTTAGGGTCGGCTCTGCTTTTATCCTACACATATCGAAAATATCATTAGGTTCATCCTACACATGTAGAAATTCATCCTACACATAACAAAATTTATCGTTCACAATAAATTATCTTTGTTTTAAAGATATATATTTAAAAAAGAATTATGATTTAATTTATTTAACTAGTTTATGAGAGTTAAAAAAACTTAAAAATTTATTTAACATTAAATACAACTATTAAATGAAAGATTTCTTTTGGTTTAATTTTTTTTTTCAGATAATATATATATAAATGGAAACCCATAAATTTGGAAGCACAAATTATTAATTATTTATTAAATTATTGAATCATAGAAAAGATGTCGATTAATATGCAAAAAAACGAGGGATTAAATAGTTGAAAATGATTGAAAGATAGAGATATGAAAATGGTACTTGATATGTGTATTAGATCAACTACCGTCGGCAATGGAAAAATCAACACATTATTCTTCACCTTCTCACGTACGAACATTTAAAGTTTTGTGGTGTCCACTAACTGACATTCGGATCATGCTGACATGATTAGAAATGAGTACAATCTAATCATGATTATGATCAGAGCGAATATTTAAATGTCTTGGCTGAATAAAAAAAAAGCCCTTACGCCGTGGATTATATAAACTTTTTTTTTAAACGATCAACAAAATTTCATTCCACCAAGCTAGCGGATACTAGCATTACACCTTACAATATGTTATACAATCACCCAATACAATAGGAATTACATACACAATACATTACCAGCCTATGTATGAGAGATTGAACCTACACCAAACACTTGTAGCTTAGTTGGTTGAGGGCCTAAAGTTTTCTATGGATTATATAAACTAAATGAATTTTTATGCGCCGACTAATGTTATAGCAAACATGAGTAAAGATCAAATACAAAGTGTTTTTCGTTAAGAACTGTGAGAATCAAAGGGGATAAAAAAAAATTTAATTTTTTTTTTAGAATTTTTTTCCCATGTGCTTAAACATTCTTTCTAGATTAATAATACAAAAAAAAAATTAAATTTTTTTAGTGTAATTACGTCATTAAAGTAAATACATTAGTTTACACTAGAGTAATTATGTAATTACTCTACACGTAATTACTGTACACCAATTTTTTTTTTACTTTTCAATACTATAATACATGTTTAACAATATGGGAAAAAAATTGAAAAAAAAAAATAAAAAAAAAATACCCTCCTTTGATTCTCACAGTTCTTACCGAAAAAACACTTTGTACCGGATCTTTCCCCTAGCAAACATATAGTATCAGAATGACAGGGTTATGATCAAATACACAGTGAAAGAAAAATAGGAAGTCGTAGGAATGTTATCAAACGGACTTCGATTGTGTTCATTCAAGCGGCATTGGAACCGTCTTATCGAACCTTAAAATCTTAGTTTTTAGGTTTTCGCTTTTTTGGATTTTTAGCTCGTAGTTTTTAGAATTTAGGTTATGTCATTGTGTCTTTTATGTAGCATTGTGTCTTTTTCTTCTTTTCATCATTGTGTCTTTTATGTAGCATTGTGTCTTTTTCTTCTTTTCATCATTGTGTCATTTTTACGATTCATTGTGTCTTTTTTCTTCAACATTGTGTTATATTTTTTTGTATTGCGTTATATTTTGTGGCTTATTGTGTCATATTTCGTGATCTATTGTGTTTTTTATATCATTCTCACTTTTCTCATTTTTGTTACACTGTGTAGAATAACTTGACCCTAGAATGACATACCATAATGGCTTACCGATGATTCGTGAAGCTTTCCTAGCATTTTTCAAACAACAATTAACGGTACAAATATATTTTTAAAGTTTTTATTGTTATATTATTATTTAGATTAGTTCATTAGGTTATTGAATATTTAGAATATCAACTATAAATCAAATTAAACCCAATATAAGTTATAAGGTTTTAGATAAATCATATATGACAACACATTTTAACGTTCTAATTTTTAGAAAGGAACCTATATGTTTTTAATTTTTATATTTTATACAATATTGGAACTTAAACATTTAAATTTGGGGCCAAAAATATTAGATTATGTGCAAGCAAATCACATGAGAACGTTACCAGATTTTTAATACTACTTTAATTGTTAATTAAAAGATTTACAAATAATATTAAGTTATTAAATAAAATATCTTCAAAAAAAAAAAAAAGAGCTGAACATTATTAATCAATAAAGTAATTTACTACCTTTTTTTTATCGACAAAGGACATCACCTCGGTACCCTGTTTCGAATCCCCTCCGCATCGTCCCTGAGGGCATATGCCCTTTCAACGCCAAGGGGTGTATTTTTGCTAGCCATAGGATTCGAACCGTGCATCTCTTCTAGGCGGGAACTTCCCTAAAAAGTAAATCCTCCCACCTCTCCCGAACTAAGCTAAAAGTCATTGGCAAGTAATCTACTATCTAATCTAAAACTTATTAAAAAGGTAAACAAAATGTAGTATTAAAATAAATAAAACCAATGGCAATGTGTAATAATTTAAATAAATTCTAATTAAATTCATTAGTCAAATTATTAAGTGGAGTGTGACTATTTTGTAGATAGTCATAAAGGTGACTAGAGACTTTTTTTTTCATATTTTCCAAAGCCTCATTTTTAAACAGTTCCCGATGCTTCTTTTTTGAGCAAGTCTTCTCATTTATAAACCTCTGCAACATTTTCCGATAACCAGAAATTTTCTAAGTTTCTCCCGTCATCACCATAATCTATTTATCCATCGACAAAATGGGTCTCCACTTAATAACTCACATTCGCTACCGACTATATATATATGCGGCTCGCCCACCCCAGGGCCGGCGCTGATTATCATGTTTAACTAACCTATGTGTGGTATCATTTATGGGACTATGGTCTATAACATGTTTCACAAACTTCAGAATGAGTGAGTACTCACACAATGACAATGCTATAGAAACACATATATATATACGGAGTAACAATACAACATTTGAAGCTATTACCAAAATATCAAGTGATAAACTTTTAAAGCTATATCTGGAATCTTTCTCGGGAACTTTATTTATAAATTGAACTAGTGGGTTTCATTGTCGAGCGTTGCGCGACTGGTGTAACTGGTTTGCGTGTTGGTTGCACTATGTGTTTATGCAGTTCCACAATATTAATAACTTCTTCATAGATTTCTCGCGTCACATGTTTTGAGATTAATCTCTCTAGGACAGCAAAGTGAAAAAGTTTAGGCATGCCAAAGTCACCCGCCACGGCCTCATTAAACTCGTCTAAGAGAATATTAGCTGCCTTCACGTCTCGGTGGATAATTTTTTGTCACATGGGTCGTGTAAATATCATATAATAGACAGGGTGCAGCTCCATTCACAATTATTTTTTCGAGCATTCCAATCCAATGGCGGCTTACCTGAAATTTAATCAGTAATGTTTGAAAACTACAAAGGAAATAAAGAAAAACACATGTTTGACCCTATATCAAAATTTTCTTGAAGGACACAATGAACAGAAACACAAAAATAATGTACCAACTCTTAGACTTAAACAATTTGGCATTGTACCCATAACCCATCCAACATCTATTTTTAAAATTGTGATTAGGAACCCACACATGTCAGTAGGTTTGAGATGATGGAATGATTGGGCCAGTGTTGGTTATATAAAATCTTTAAGTATGAATCAAATACAATGATTTTTAAGAACATGGCAAGAACAGTGAGAATAGAATTAAATTTGGATTCAGTGAACTGTATATGGACCAAAAAAATATGCCTTTAATATTGCAACGCATTAGTCAAACTGCATAGTGCCACATCTAATCTTTATATAACATAAAAACTGACCTGATGATCCCATGATAAAATAGGATGATGAACGCTTGTGAGAGGCCCAGTACAAACATGGGCAGAAGCTCCCCACTGTAAACACCGAAATCTGCAGCAACATTTTGACCATTCTCAACCCCTTTGCGGATTTGGTTAACCTTTAATGCAACTGTTCATTTTGCTTTTCCATATTCGATAATAGTCAACGTTCTCGTCATGTCTTCCCTACTATGTCATTCAGCATCAATGTGATATTAACTAGTAAAACCATTTTAGAAAATAAAGGGATTCTAGATCGAATATTACCTTTTAATTCTTTCTTGTCCACAGTTATTGCAACCGATGCGTCATAGCTAAAAATTCTACCATTTATTGGCACGACCTGCTACTACTTCCAACTACAAATAAATCCATGACAGGGAAAAAATAAGTATTCATCCACCAAATATAAGATCTAGAGTTTATAACCTTGTAGGCACAAAAGAAGCCGATGTGCGAGGCGAAGGTATAGATGGCGTCACAACTGAAATTAATTATAAATGAAATTGGATCCTTACAGTGCATTGAAAGTCAAATTACCATTGTGATTTGATTGTATCATAAGAAGTAGCTTTAACAAATGTAGAATATGTCCCTTCTACAGCTAAGTCACTGGTGATTATGCACTAATATAGCTTGAACAACTTCAACGATAGTCTACCTGCCAATTTATGGTTCGAAGTCAATTAGGCGTAGACCTTCAAACCCAAAACACAAACGTCATTATTGTCTTGTCTCTTTCTTATACAATCTCTCCTTTTTCTCTCTTTAGTCTGAGTAGTAGAAGAATGCTCAATTTTAATACCTCTTTGTTTCAAAGCGATGACCAGTGGCGGAGCTACATACACGATAACGGTGCGCCCGACACAATTCAAATTTTGGTATTATATGTAACGTGTAGTAGAAAATATTCGACACATTTGAAGCTATTACCAAAATATCAAGTGATAAACTTTTAAAGCTTTATCTAGAATCTTTCTCGGGAACTTTATTTATAAATTGAACTAGTGGGTTTCATTGTCGAGCGTTGCGCGACTGGTGTAACTGGTTTGCGTATTGGTTGCAGTATGTGTTTATGCAGTTCCACAATATTAATAACTTCTTCCTAGATTTCTCACGTCACATGTTTTGAGATTAATCTCTCTAGGACAGCAAAGTGAAAAAGTTTAGGCATGCCAAAGTCACCCGCCACGGCCTTATTAAACTCGTCTAAGAGAATATTAGCTGCCTTCACGTCTCGGTGGATAATTTTTTGTCACATGGGTCGTGTAAATATCATATAATAGACAGGGTGCAGCTCCATACACAATTATTTTTTCGAGCATTGAAATTTAAACAGTAATGTTTGAAAACTACAAAGGAAATAAAGAAAAAACACATGTTTGACCGGTTGACCCTGTATCAAAATTTTCTTGAAGGACACAATGAACAGAAACACAAAAATAATGTACCAACTCTTAGACTTAAACAATTTGGCATTGTACCCATAACCCATCCAACATCTATTTTTAAAATTGTAATTAGGAACCCACACATGTCAGTAGGTTTGAGATGATGGAATGATTGGGCCAGTGTTGGTTATATAAAATCTTTAATTATGAATCAAATACAATGATTTTTAAGAACATGGCAAGAACAGTGAGAATAGAATTAAATTTGGATCCAGTGAACTGTATATGGACCAAAAAAATATGCCTTTAATATTGCAACGCATTAGTCAAACTGCATAGTGCCACATCTAATCTTTATATAACATAAAAACTGACCTGATGATCCCATGATAAAATAGGATGATGAACGCTTGTGAGAGGCCCAGTACAAACTACAAACATGGGCAGGAGCTCCCCACTGTAAACACCGAAATCTGCAGCAACATTTTGATCATTCTCAAACCCCTTTGCGGATTTAGTTAACCTTTAATGCAACTGTTCATTTTGCTTTTCCATATTCGATAATAGTCAACGTTCTCGTCATGTCTTCCCTACTATGTCATTCAGCATCAATGTGATATTAACTAGTAAAACCATTTTAGAAAATAAAGGGATTCTAGATCGAATATTACCTTTTGATTCTTTCTTGTCCACAGTTATTGCAACCGATGCGTCATAGCTAAAAATTCTACCATTTATTGGCACGACATGCTACTACTTCCAACTACAAAGAAATCCATGACAGGGAAAAAATAAGTATTCATCCACCAAATATAAGATCTAGAGTTTATAACCTTGTAGGCACAAAAGAAGCCGATGTGCGAGGTGAAGGTATAGATGGTGTCACAACTGAAATTAATTATAAATGAAATTGGATCCCTACAGTGCATTGAAAGTCAAATTACCATTGTGATTTGATTGTATCATAAGAAGTAGCTTTAACAAATGTAGAATATGTCCCTTCTACAGCTAAGTCACTGGCGATTATGAACTAATATAGCGTAGACCTTCAAACGATAGTCTACCTGCCAATTTATGGTTCGAAGTCAATTAGGCGTAGACCTTCAAACCCAAAACACAAACGTCATTATTGTCTTGTCTCTTTCTTATACAATCTCTGCTTTTTCTCTCTTTAGTCTGAGTAGTAGAAGAATGCTCAATTTTAATACCTCTTTGTTTCAAAGCGATGACCAGTAGCGGAGCTACATACACGATAACGGTGCGCCCGACACCATTCAAATTTTGGTATTATATGTAACGTGTAGTAGAAAATATTCGAGCGACACCATAGATTTTTTACAAGCGACATCATTGTTTTTTACGAGCGAACCGTTATTATTTTTTCTAAACATTTTAAATAATAAAAAAACTAATAGTTTAAAAATGGTAATCCCAATTACATAATTTTGAATGATAGACTTGAAAGCATTGAGAGGCCCATATTTTTTAGGTTTTGTTTTTAACCCAACAAGCCAATAAACAATATAGGCATCCATTAAAAATATAAAATTGATTAACCTAAATTAAAAGTACATGACTATCTTTGTCAGCCACCAACAGGTTTTTAGGCTTTGAAGAGCAGATGACCAATTATAAGTTTGGAATTATAATGTTTGATTGTTGTAAGTTCTAGTGAGTTTTGTATAGATTTTGTTGAAATTAATTCATGACTTAGTAGATTAGGTGTTTTTACAGGTCCTCATTTATATTTGTCAAGGACTCAAGAACTACGATAAGTTGTAAGTAAACGTTTATCAAAGAATCAATAACAATATAACATGAGTAGTAGATTAGATGTTTTTCTTCTATGAAGCATTTGAAGAGACGGATTTGCATAATAGGATGGGTAATGATTATTTGAATGATGCTCTGCATTTGTTATACTGAAAAAGAGTTTTTGGCGAAAGTTACTGTTGAAGACATTATGAATCGTTATCAAAACATGAAAACTCGTAGGGAGCAACTTCAAAATGTATTTTTTTATATATTTTAATTGAATTTGTATTTATTTTGTGTGTTATCTCAATGATATTGTACTTTTATTATGACATCGATTTTTATTGTGTGGATCAGGCCCATGAAAGTATAAATACCTTGCAAGGGGTGTAGGCTACGGTATATTGTTCAGTTAGTTGCCAGTGTGTCTCCAGCCACTTGTTCATGTGTGTTGTCTTGCATTGATTGTAATATGTTTTTAATAAATAGAAGACGTGTTTATAAGTAATCTCGTGTTCATTGTCGTTTGATTGATTCATAGTTTGCATAAGCATCTATCAAGGGATTCTGCACCTTCATAGATCTGATCTAGCTTGTTATCGATCCATTCAAGGGACCTAAAATTGGTATCAGAGCATATTACGCTCGATTGTACGGTCAAGCTTGATTGTTGCAAATATTGAATTGATTGGAAGGTGTTTTTACGTTTAAATCTTATGTTTTCATAGCTTAAAATTATTCTCGGCCATTATTAGTGATTTTATGGAAGTTTTAAGCGATTCAAAACTGTTTTCGATCGAAAAAAAATTGTTCAGATCTGAACTGGTTCAATCCACGAAGATAGGGATTCAAGGCGAAGATAACATCTTCGTTAATAGGTCTTGTTCATTTATATTTTATTACGTTATTGGTCTTCTTCGTTCTTTGGTCATATTCGTTATACTGTCAACTTCGCTTAAGGATCATCTTCTTTGAACTGCTTTACATTAGCTAAGGGTCATCTATGTTAACAGGCCATCTTCATGAACTAGTCCATCATCGTTGAACTGGTTTGATAAATCAGATTTGAACTGTTACAATTGGACTTGAATCCTGGACCATATTCAGACAATTAACGTTTTGGACCATAGAGGATTATCGGAGTTGAACTAGACCAATTGGAGTGAACGGTTGAAATCGTCTAATCTCTAGGACAAATTTTGTGAAAAATATTTTTGGTGATTAAGAATTCGAAAATAATACTCAGAGAAAAATTTGGTGAAAAATATTTTTTGAAATTTTTCGAGCGATTTTACGGTCCGGAACGTTAATATTGAATGAACAGAGGGACTTTAGATAAGTTGGATTTAGATTTTGACTCAGGTATACCAAAATATATTTGAAACTTTCGGCTGCGTACTTTAAAAGAATTAAAATGGACTTTAGACATGCAATTAAAACTGCTCTCAAACTGGTAAAAATTGAGGATTTTGAGGATTGGCGAACCAAATTTGAATCATTTATCAAATGTGAGGATGAAGGAATGTGGGACTGTGTATATCAAACCTACCTATGAAGGAATTGACGGCATCAAGTGTGTACCAACGTACAACGAAATGCACGAGTCTGATAAACAGGTGTATGGTGCTGAAGGCAAAGCTTTAGCAACAATTTACATGTCTTTGCCAGATGGGATTCAAAGTCACTTTAGGCGTTATTACTATTCACAAGACATGTGGAAGGCTTTGAAGAGATGTTTTACAGTGAATAGTCACCATCATCTAAGTATTTCAAGACAGAGCTCAAGTAGTCATTCTTCAGAAAGCAGTCAGAGCCCAAAGGTGTCAGTGACGGATCAACAAGATAAATGAAGTGAGGTAGCAAGTGACCAGGCTTCAATGGCAGAAAGTGATGAGGACAAGAAAAAGGAAACAGAGGAAGCTGTTGATGCAGATGAGGTAAATGATGAGACTGAAGTTAAGACTGACATCATTGATCTCGAGGAAACGGAAGGCATGTCTACCAAGGAGTTCATAGCATACATGTCTGAATTAGACTCCACCAACATTAAGGTACACATTTCTCTCTCTCTTCTGTTGTTAATGCATGTAAAAAGTGTGTGGGTTATGCAGAGAGAGATGAGGACAAGAAAAAGGAAACAGAGGAAGCTGTTGATACGGATGAGGTAAATGATGAGAGTGAAGTTAAGACTGACATCATTGATTTCGAGGAAACGGAAGGCATGTCTACCGAGGAGTTCATAGCATACATGTCTGAATTAGACTCCACCAACATTAAGGTACACAATTCTCTCTCTTCTGTTGTTAATGCATGTAAAAAGTGTGTGGGTTATGCAGAGAGAATTGCCTTATTGGTTGCTGAAAATGATAAAGTAGCTAAACATAACACTGACTTAGTTGTGCTACTAGATCAAGAAAAAGAGTTTAATTTGGGCAATAAGATTAGAGAGGACAACCTTAAGACGAAGCTTAAAGCTAAAGAAAAGGACCTTAATGCGTTAGACCTTGTAGTTAAGGAAAAGATTTGTTATCTAGATCTAGCCCATCTAGCCATAGCTGACAAACAAAAGGTCATTGCTAAGAAAAACAAGGAGATAGATGAGCAAAAGATTAAGATAGCCGAACTTAATAGGCAGGTTGAACAATGTTGTAGTACTAAGTACCTTCATAACATCATCATAGATTCCCAAAAGGATAAGAATGAGTCAGCAGGGTTAGGATACAAAGATGTCCCTCCTCCCTTTAATGGGAACTATTCATTCTTGCCTACTAAGGAAGAGTTCATTGATGCGGTAAATGGAAAAACAACCTGTTGTCAAATATAAGGATATCGACTTGCCTAAGAGTCCTAGTTCTGCAGGAAAGGATTCTGTTGGATCTAACGATAGTAAAGAAAAGGTGAATGAGGTTGTAGAAGTTAAGAAGAGTGCTATTAGGAAATCAAATCAGAAAACAGCTGTTAACAAGTTGTATAAACTTAAGGGTAATGACAAGATATTTTTCTGATACTGAATTCCCAATGTCGTCTATTACTCATGGTAAAATTGAAACTGTTTTTACTGAAGTAGTTTCCAATGTGATTCATGACTCTAGACCCTCTTCTTCATAGTCTACTCCTCAATCTAAGCTTATGAAAATATCGTGCTTTAACTGTCGTATTCGAGGGCATGTTGCTAGTTGTTGCCCATTTAAGATAATAGAGAAATCTGGTGAGAGTAAGTCGAATAAGAAGTTTATTCAAAAGCAACAAAAAGGCGTTGCAAAGAATAGGATTCGGGTTAATAAGGGTAAAAATGAAGTACCATGTCCTAAAAATCAATCAAAAACTCATCCTGAGACTTCATGTTCCAGACAATTTGATGGACCAAGAAATCAGTCACCAAGATACAACAATTACAATGGTCAATCAAATAGGTACCAACATTAAAATCGATACCAGAATGATGGTTATCAAAATTTTCATAAAAGAAATTATCAAAAACAACATGTAAACTCTCGAGGAGATGATTATAGGAGTTTCCATACCTCAAATAATCAACCAAGAATTTTTAGAAAATCATGGTATGATAATCGGAATCAATATTATTCAAGTAATCACTATCAAAATGTTTCCAATTATCAGTCTCAAAAATCAATGAGCAACAGATCCAAGTCACCTGAAAGGTGTAATGGACATTTAAATGAGTGTACTTATGTGAATGAATGAGGTCAAACCAAGACTACTAGAGTCTGGGTTCCTCGTACTAACTGAATTGTTGAGTGAGTGCAGGACGACCGTGGAGGACTGTTGATTCGGTTGACAGTGGTTGTTCCTGAAAATTATTTGAGGTGAATTATAGGTTACCAATTGTAACGAATGGTTTACTTCGGTGAAGATATTATTCCCACACTTTAAAGTTATACATATTATTCTTCTTTTCACATTGAAAACCTTTTGTCAGTTTAAGGGGGAGACTGTTTGTTTTTATTTTCAGAAAAACAAAAATTTAGGGGTAGAAATTTCCCTAAGCCAAAAGGATCTAGAAAAATACAAAAACATCAAAAAATTCAGAAAATGAGAAATCATGGTGTGAAAGAAAAGAAATGATAGTAAATCAGCAGTTGGACTGTCACACTGGAAAATAAACTTAGATGTGCTAAATGTGATAACAGCTCCATCATATGATGTACCGGTAGGCAAGAGACATGAATAAATCAGCTTACTATGTGATATAAACATATAGGATGGGCACCAAGTGGGTAACATATTAGTGGCATATGATTTTATGATCTTAATTCTTGCGTTGATAGATTGTCAAAATAAGAGGTTTCGGGTCTTCATATTGTTGATATATCCGGGGATAACCTAGCTGACCTTCTGCTGCATACAGTAACAAGTTGACCTAGGCACAACCAGGATATCTTAAAAGAGCAAACAGAAAAAGGAAAATGCCAAAACCCTTATATGCTGATGGCAAACTCAAAAATGCCTCAAGCTAATATGCATACCAAAATAAAATGGTATTTGTCCAAACCCTGGTTGAGTTCACATTGGTCACTTTGCTGCATCCAGATATATGCTGACCTGTACACCGATATGACCTGTACCTTGTAAATAATACGGATGACAACGATATACTCACCCGTTACGAAGAAGCTTTGTGCATACCTTGATCGCGGGGATATGTCATGTTGTGGGACACACTGGTATAACGGTATAAATCAATTAATCATATCACAAGGTAAAAGCCTTGAAACTTTCGTGTAGCTTGTTTAAGTGGATAAACAATATTGGTAATCGTCTTGGACTGTTACTCACAAAATTAAATTAAGAAAATCAACTGAAAGTGTGAAACAGTTTAACAAAGCTGATATGATCTTCTTGCACATGATTCTCACAAAAAGATGCATTGTAAATATTTTCAGTTTGTGTTATCAAATTCTTAAACCAAAATACCAAAAATACTTTCCTTTTAAGGCCTTCCATTTTGAACTGATAAATTATGTTTTTGCATATGCATTGGCATATCGGGATAAAATATTGGTTTATCTTTAATGTGAATTAGACTAATGTGTCTTTCGAGGTGTTGTTTGTAATAGTGCACAGATTGATGCTGTTATGAAAGTGAAGTGTAGAAATCAAGATGCATAGAATGATGTTGTTATCAAAGTGAAGTGCAGAAGTCAAGTTTTCTTGCTAAGATCCTCCATCTCCATCTACATTAATGCTCACTCATATAAGTAAGGATTTGCTTACCAGATGAAGAATATGAAGGTCATGATGAACAGATGACTTAAAGTGGTTAAGAAACTCGAAGATTGGATTCATCAGCTTAGGGGGAGTCTGTTAGTACATTGAAGCTGAAGCAATTCAAAGACTTAGAGTCATTGAGTTGCATAAAGACGAAGACATCTAGAAGCTATTGTCAAGGGGGAGTTTGTTGGTGCATTTCTGTGTGACAACAGCTTACTAGATAGAATAGCTAGTAGATAGTCATTTGTATAACGTGTAACTATCTTTATTGTAACATGCTTGACGTTGTTATAAGTCAAGCATGATAGTCTTGTGTGTTTTACCCTAGCAAACAAAGAAGATAGGAAACAAAGAAGATAATCAAGGGAGAAGATGTAAAACAAAGATGATAGTCATCTTCTTTGTTAAACAAAGAAGATAGTCATCTTCTTTGTTTGTGGATCAGGCCCATGCAAGTTTAAATACCTTGCAAGGGGTGTAGGCTAGGGTAGATCGTTCAGTTAGTTGTCAGTGTGTCTGCAACCACTTGTTCGTGTGTGTTGTCTTGAATTGATTGTAATCTGTTTATAATCAATAGAAGACGTGTTTATAAGTAATCTTGTGTTCATTATCATTTGATTGATTCATAGTGTTGGGTCAAAGAGGATTGACAAAGCCAGATTTGAACCTTAGTCTGAATCACCTTCTGCATATTTTGCTAAGTATAGAATCTACTGAAGAAGAAGACAAAGTACTGAAGACTGATACTATGAACCAAGTGCTGAAGAGTTAAAGTTCTGAAGATGAACTAGACAAACATCTAAAGAACAACTACTAAAGAAATACTCATCAGTAGTTTGTTACTCATCAGCAGTTCTGATAGAAGCTTCCTACCGCCTTGAACTTTAGTAGTTTTAGTATTATATTAGTATTTTTTTTACTTTATGTACAAGTTCCAATACTACAGCCTGTTGTAGTATTATTATTATAATTTTTCCAATGCTTCCCTTATACGTATTATTCAGTCTATAAATAGATGGGTTCGTCCCTTCTATTTTAGACAGCTTTTGCAGTAAACATTTCTAATATATTGAGAATAATTTGAAGCAACTTATTACTGTTTTATTCATTAACTATTTGATTATCATTAACTGCTTTAGTTCTACATTCAAGGAGGTCTTTCATGTATGGACCCCATAAACCAGTAACAACAGATCTAGAAACTAAAGCAGAAAAGGAAAAAGAACAAAAAGACTACACTGATGAAGATTTCCTAAAACTTGAGCTAGATGCTAAGGCTTTTTCAATGTTAGCAATGGCTCTTTCAAATGAAATATATGTTGGGCTCTTACATTGTGAGAGTGCCAAAGAGTTGTGGGATTGCCTCAAATAACAGTTTGGAGGAACTGATGAGGTGATTGCCAACATAAGAGAAATTTTGGCTCAACAATATGAAACATTTACTCATGTTAGTGGAGAAACTTTGACACAACAATTTGAAAGATTTTCTATATTACTATCTGAGTTAAAATGAAATGGTTAGACCTATACAAACTCATCTATGTTACATAGATTTTTAAGGTCTTTACCTGAAAAATGGGAAACTTATTCTATAGTCCTCAGATCAGGACTAGACTTTGACTCCCTTTCACTCACAAAATTACATGGGAGATTACTAACTTTTGAGAGAGAAATCAATCAAAAGAAAAAGTTGTAAAACTCTAGAAAACTGCTGATGACTATATTCTAGGTAATACAACACTTTTAGGACAAGACTCACCAACTTGTTCTAATGATTTTGGATTTTTTGATCACATTGACATAACTACTGAGATCTCATTAGAAAGATCATATCCAGCTTATGACAAAGAAGAAAATAGTCAAACTACTGATAACATGTGTTTCATTCTTGATGATTTAAAAATTTTCAGTAGTGATGACTTAGAAGAAATGGACAAATTGCACCAACTGGCCATGTTAAGTATAAAAACAAACAAATTTTACTAAAGGTCAGGTAGGAAATTTCCTGGACTGAACAACCAAACAAAAGTTGGGTTTGACAAATCTAAATTGAGATGTCACAAGTGTCAGAAGTTGGGACACTTTGCTAGAGAGTGTAGAAGCTCTAGCTATAACCAACCACAGTCTGGAAATCAAGCTAACTCCAGTTACAATAGGAATTTAGGAACACAAGGAAGTGCACATTTTGTACAGGCACAAGCTCCACAAATCCAATATGTGCCTCAAATACAATATGTACAGATGCCAGCTCAATAACAGGGCCAACAACAAATACCTTCATTCCTGCTGCTCAGCCTCCACAACCTGAACAACCCACTCAACAAAGTCTATTCACTTCTAGGTATGTTGACTGGAACAGTCTTCCCTATGACACATCTGAATGCAATCTAGATGCAAACAATAAAGTCTTTGATATTAACTGGGGAAAACCTGATAATGGTAGAAAGAACTTTTCCTTGATGGCTTTTGAGGGATGCTCCTCTAATTCTGCCTTATCTCAGGTATCACAAGAATCTCTTTTAAAGTTATGCTCAAAATCTTGCAAAAAAGCTTTTGCTTTAATAAGAGAAACTATTGTGCATCTACAAGGCAAAGACAATGACTCTGAAAGAAAATTGACCCAAATGAAATGTGATTTAGAAAGAAAACTTGCTTCAAAGACAAAAGAGATTCCTAAATTGACAAATAATGCTATTGAAACCCAAGCACAAATTAAAATCATGAAAGAAAACCTAGGAAATGTCAGAAAGGAGCTTGCTGACACCAAGATTGATTGTGAAAATTGGGTAGAGTCATGTAGAGGTTACCAAATGCTGCTTAACAAATAAACTACATCAAATGTTAAGTTTGGCATAGGGTATAACCACACAGAATCTCCAACTGATTTTTCTCGCAAAACTGCTGGTGATGAGAGTAAAATAGTTCAAAATCAAACTTCTGATATAAAAGAATGCACATCTTTTCATCAGAACTTTCTTAAAAATGAAAAAAGAAAGTTCTGCAGAAGTTAAAACAACTGACATTAAGCTATCAATAGTTTCATCTATATCAGGAGTTGAGAACCTGAAAACTGCTGATAACCTAATTCAAAATACTGAAATTGTCAGTACTTTACCTTCCAAAACTATTGAAAATTTAAAAATGAAAGGAAAGGAAAAACCATGTTAAGTATGTGGTCTGTTTAACCACATAACAGAATTTTGTAGATACGGGAAAGGAAATTAGTACAACAAGAAAATTTTACAACTGGTTCTAGGAAAATAAATCAAACAAGATTTTGAAAACAATTTCTATCCCAACAAACAACAACCAAGTAAAAACTTTCCTCAGAAAAAGACTAGATCTCAACAACCTTTTTTTCAAAATTCTACTTCAGAAGTTAGACCAAAACCATCAGCAGTTTCACAAACTGTTGAGGTTAAAGACTTGATGAATATGGTCAAACTTATGATGACCAAAGTTAATGGTGGACCTCAACGGGATTCCACCATTAATCTCAAAAGCAAATCCATGGCTAAATTGACATAGATTTCTAAAAATGGTCCACAACAAACTGTTACTCTTCTAGTTCTCAAGAGTAAACCCGAATCCAAAATGGTTTGTGTTCCCAAAACTGACTAATCTACTCTTTATGCAGAAGGTCTCCAGAGGTCTAAACAAAATTTGGTACGTTGATAGTGGAGTCTCTAACCCGACTTTAATTAAGACCCATGACCCGACACCCTTAACGAACCCGTATCTGGCCTGGCACCCATAATAAGACATCACCGAGCAACACCACCGTGCGCCACCAAACCCGTCAGAAACCTTTGACCTAAACAACCACCATCGGCCATCAACAACAACAACCATGAACCATCCCCGACACCACCTGAGCCGCTTTAGTATCTGACCACCGCAATCGGGTCGTGACCAAACCGAAACCTACCATCAACCATAACACTAACCCGAGTTCAGAAGCCACCCGATATGTAACCACCACTGACCTAGCCACTCAAATCCAGTCTACCACCATACAAGTACAACACCATCTCCTTCGAACTCCAACAACTACCCACCATCCCTCCATCGTCGCCTACAGAACCCTTTTCAGGCATGATAACCACCGCGCCGCCACCACCAAGTTGTGGTGGTAGCCGACCGTTCTTGAAACAACGGAGGAGAGGGATCCAGGTGTGGGTGTGATGGAGAGAAAGAGAGAGACGGGTTAGGGTTCGGGGGGGGGGGGGGTTGCGGCTGCCCCAAATGAGGGAGGAGGAAGAGAAGTGTGCCCTTTTATACCTAGGGTTTGGGTTAGGTAGGAGTGCACCACATGTCGAACCCGTTTAAACGTATCATTCATCGGTTTTATTTCCAGTTCAAAAGTATTAAATAAAATGAGTCGGAAATGTTCATAATATAAAACACAACTAAATCGAGTGAAAACAAAATTATTTTCATCATCCGACGCGTTCTTTCAGAACACGAGTTAAATACACGTTAGTTACTTCGGTCGCGGTTTCCTTCCTTTTATCGATTTGTTCACTTTTTAAACTTAATAAACAACATTATTTATGATAAATAATTATTCTTAAGGTACGATTATGGTTAAAACTACGCATTCTGATGTATGATTCCCACGTCAGTTACTTTCCACGTTTCTAAAACGTTGCGTTTTTTTGTCGTTTACCGCGCCGATTTCACATTCGAGCGCTTCAATAGCAAATATGTGTTTTATTTAAATAGAATGACCGCATGGTAGTCTAGTTTGACAAATTTTTACTCTTGTCAATTCGTTAACGTTAAATACGCGAAGTCCTTCCTTATAGGTATCAAGGCGTCCACGAACTTTGAGAAGGACATCGTAGGACTCGTAACGACTCAATTAAACATAATTAACCTCAAACCATGTTAATTACTTCAAAAGTACGATTAAACTCATGTTAAACGTTGTTCAGAATTTGACGTTTGTCATAATTACTTATCTCCTTTTTCGTTTTCACACTTTTGGGGTGATTCATGCACACTTATTTAACTTGCACATTCACATACACATACTTTTGATCAATTACAATTCATATACGTGTTCTGTTTATCTTCATGCTTGTATTTGAACGTGAACATAACTTACATGCTTATACTTAAACTCAAAATATGGTTGTTGTACCCTAACCCCACCATATATATATAAATATGGTAGGGATCCTAGAGTAACCAAAAGATAATTGAAAATCGTGAGAATCATTCTAGACCACTAATTTTTCTAAGACCTTTTTTACGCTTAACCGACCATTTAAATGGCTTTATATATATGTATGTATATTATCATTTTTTTAATACTCATGTGTGTATATTGTCAAACATATGTGTATGATAGTTTTTCAAATTTAAACACGTATGTACATTAGAAAACTATATTCACACGTAATCTTCCTTTATAAACATGTATATGCAATTATTTCTAAACATTTGCACACACACATACATAAATGAAAAAAAAAACTAATTAACAGGAAAATATGTGATTTAGTAAAATGAGCGTTGGGTGGTTTATAAAACCGAACACTTTACAAACCTTTGAAACAACATGTCATTTTAAAAACAACATTATGAAAATTCACAAAAAGAAAAAAAACATGTCGCGATGGTCTATTCAGAGATGAGCGTCAAACGGTTTAAAAAAGATGTCTAAAACAAACGGTCAATAAGAAACAACATTACAAAAATTCACGTTGAAATGTAGATAAAAATAACTCGCGTGGAGCTTTGATAAATAATATGAAATTTATAAAAAGATAAGGTAATAGGAAATTTATTAAAAACTACAAATGAGAACTTGATTAATTTTTATGGGTCGCACTGTAAATCAGTTAAGAAGAGTGAAAAAAACGAAAACTATAATTTTATTAAAGTTGAGGGAAAACTGTGAAACTTATTAAGGCGTGAACAAAACCTATGCATCAAAAAACAAAAATTACTAATAAATTCTGAGGCCTCGTTTCTTGGAAACCTCACGTATTGGATTACTTGTGAATATGCAATTTTTAAACTTCAGACATAACCATGAATTACGTAGCGGAAATTAAAACTTCCTAATTTACAAAGTTTGTCTTAAAAATATCAATACAAATTGAGTAAATAGTGTTCAAACGTAGATGCCAATTCATATCCGAGTGCCTTCCAATCTTAGCAAGCTTCCACCATCCTCCTCGTGCTTGTGCATACAAAAGTCAGCTACGTTGAGTAAATTATAGTTTTATTTATGAAAGTGAACCATTAAACAAAACCCAATCACATCATCATGGTAAAAAAAACACTTTAGAACAAAATCCTTTACTTCACAACTTTCATCAAGAAAACTTCCCATTTTCTTCTACACCATCATAAATAAATATATGTAATAATCTCAAGCCGTTCCTAATGGAACCATCCCGTAACCACTGTCACCCACAATACTCGTCACCATGTTCTTTATTCGGCTGCCCGAAGGCACCACATCATTCCTGAACGAACCAGATGCCCGAAGATGCCACTTCGTTCTTGATAGAATCAGCTATCTGAAGACATCACATTGCCTCCGAAAGGACCGGCTGCCTGAAGACACCAAGCATATAGATAAAGAGTCACGTTTAACTATCCTAAAGGCATTGTTAAAAACTTTTATCTTTTGTTAAAATGTCTCCTAATCTCTTATTCCTACTTAGTTAATATACCTTGTGACATTAACTCTCTAGCGTCAACATATCTTGTGATGTTAACCTTAACATCACTTTATCAACATAATAGATTTTCATAACCATGTCTAAAACATCTTTCAGTCAATCAAGAATGTGCATTAGCCCAAAAGTAAGCTTTAAAAGGGTCCATAATTCACCGGTTTTGTTTAACTTTCCATACTACGTTTTTTCAACCAAAATTTTCAGTCACTAACTCCGCTAAATAGTTAACACGTGAAATTGTCATCTTCTAAATTAACTAGGGATAGAGTCGCACGCATTGTGTTACCAGACAAAGTAAATATTTATGCTTTATTTTTTCTAAACTTTTGGACCGAGGGGGTGGGGCATGGCAGCCCTAAAACGCTACGCACATCACCCCCTCCCTCAAAATACCCATCGTTGCCCCCTTGCCACATGGAGAATCACATATCCACGGGACAATTTGTCCATTGATTTTTTTCGCTTTTTTTGAATAGTGTATTTTGATTGTGTTTTTCTCTTGTCATTGCCTCATTTCTTTTCACCGCTCTTTTTTTATTTCCTATGTGAAGGGAAAAGCCACTTGTTTTTACCCACTACTCCCTTTAGTTTTAAGGTGTTTCTTTTATGTTGATGTAACATAAGAAGTTTATGCACTAAAAAATCTAGTATATTAGTTTAATTACATTCACATAGTTAAGTATTAAGATTTTCTTAAAGCATCCCAATTGTGTTCCTACTCTTCCAAGAAACTTGTTCGACTTGTAGCACATAAGATTAGTGCATAGCTTCTTCCATAAAATTACATGAAACTTCATCGAGATACTAAAACATGTTAAAGAACACTGTTACCATATTAACAAAGACCAATTAACTTATTATAACACATTGATCAAATATTATTGCTCTCATTTCACATGTTCTACATTGTATGTTTTTCATGCTTATTGTGATGAAATAGAAATAATAAATAGATAACAAATCTCATATTCAATAAAATAAAATAGATCGATACATAAGAGAATAGGTTGCCCCTATGAAAATTCTAGCTTTATAGTGGAAGAAATGTGAATGGCTCCCACCCATGTGTGCACCTGCACCCATCCAACTATGCTACGTACATGAATATTAATAATGCTCATGAATACTTATGTTATGTCCACTCTTTCTTTCGTAATCAAGCTATGAGTGCATGAGTAATTATAAGCCTTTATATGCCCCACTTACTTTCCCCATATAACATGCGACTTCCACGGTTTCCGTAGCTTTGTCTCCCTAGCTTACCTACTATTTTTTTCTTATTTCTAACATATTCACTTTCTAGCGAATTAAAGATTCCACTCGAAGTGAAAATATAAAATGAGTTTGTTTAGTTAATAGAACAATTTAGGAGTACATGAGCCGGATGACTATGGAAGATGCAGGATGTGTCGATAATCTATCAATGATACTCTATTGGAAAACTTCGTGTGGGTAATGGGTTTACCGATGTGTTACCAAGGCATGACAGACAAATCACTGGTGGAACATACATGTGGTTCACATGTAATATCACCTACTAATCTGTTAAAAGTATATATACTTATATTCATATTTCATATTGTTCTAAGCATATGTTATTTATTTTGTGTTACATGTTGGTCACTTAACTAAATGGAGCATTGGACTCGACCCCAGCTGCTTATTAGCATTGGACTATTGAGAGCATCGGACTGGGTCAGCGAATGGGCTTATGGAGATGGAGTAAGATGTTGGTGATGGGCTAAGGAGTTATAATTGAAGACAGGTCAATTACATGGCCCATTATCCATATTTGAGTCGGTGTACCTTGGAAGCTTTGAGAGCTGAATATAAAAGCCTTTTGGCTTTCTATCTATCAGTTTAGATAAGATATTTTCTTTGTGTGTTCTTTGATGGGCTAAGGAGTTATAATTGAAGACAGGTCCATTACATGGCCCATTATCCATATTTGAGTCGGTGTACCTTGGAAGCTTCGAGAGCTGAATATAAAAGCCTTTTGGCTTTCTATCTATTAGTTTAGATAAGATATTTTCTTTGTGTGTTCTTTGATGGGCTAAGGAGTTATAATTGAAGACAGGTCCATTACATGGCCCATTATTCATATTTGAGTCGGTTTACCTTGGAAGCTTCGAGAGCTGAATATAAAAGCCTTTTGGCTTTCTATCTATCAGTTTAGATAAGATAATTTCTTTGTTCTCTCTCTCTCTCTCTCTCTCTCTCTCATAACTAAAGGTGATTAGGGTTTTCTGTTAATCAGCACTTATTCATCTCAAATAAGTTCTTAGGTTATTTATAATCCAGTCTAGTCTTCTATAGATTGTTGTTATAATCTTGTAGTTGTTAAGAGAATATTGTTCAGGATTGATTCATGTTTTTGTAATAACTTTCTGTTGAAGTTCTTTATGAAATCTTTTGTTTTCGTTTAAGATCTGTTAGATCTACTAATTTCATACCATTTGACATGGTATCATAGTCTTATTAAAAACTACATTAACTTTATTATGTGACTATAGTTGTTAAAATCCTTTGAGGCATCACATGTACAGGAAGGCATTTGTAGAATCTAATCTAATTGTCTCCACATTACATTTAATTTGTGGTAATAATGAACCACAGTTAATCCATTTTGTTTAAATGAATTAATTTTCATATGTAAGTAAAAAACAACTGCCCCATCTACTTTATTATATGTTTCCTTTAGATCTTTTTAAACATCGGAAGCTAACTTAGAATAGACATGTCCTAAGTACAATTCCTCTGATATTGAATTCAAGATCCAAGTTAAAACTACTGAGTTACACCTATCCCATTGTCTCATTAACACAGAATCACCAGTTGGTTTTACACAGTCACCATTAATAAAACCTAGTTTATT
Source organism: Ambrosia trifida (assembly GCA_028751855.1). Taxonomy (NCBI): domain Eukaryota; kingdom Viridiplantae; phylum Streptophyta; class Magnoliopsida; order Asterales; family Asteraceae; genus Ambrosia; species Ambrosia trifida. The sequence continues at coordinate 71,596,658 of CM054132.1, forward strand.
ATTAACTTGTAAAGATAAGATCATAGCATTTGCCTAAACATTATAATTTTCAGTGCTTTCAATTTAATACTCACAAAAGTCAAGTTAGTAGAATCACTGGCATGAAGATACAAAAGGTCACTGGCATGTTTACTAATCAAGGTAACTATTTAGTATCACTACTACTATCATTATTAGACATGGTTAACAACCAACAAACAAATAAACTAACACAATTTTAAATATTCCACAATAAAAAAATATTCACACATAAGCACTCAACAGACGAAGCCACATCAATGTCAAGATTCCAGGTTCGTCACTCTAGGGTGCCTAGACATGCCTTAACGTAGGAGAAACTCCATATGAGTTAATGTTTGGTTTTGAACCTTTCCTAGATTATCTTAAGATATTTGGATGCCCGTGTTTTTGTACCATTTTAAATGAATCAAATAAGTTAGAAAATAAAGATGAAAAGTGTGTTTTTTAGGATACTCTTATGAGAAACAGGGTCACATAGTTTTTAGTTTAGACAGCAAAACAGTTTTTTTCTCTAGAGATGTCTAATTTTATAAAAAAAAAATTCCATTTAATGAAAAGATAAATTTTGACAAGTTTGATTCAAATTCTGAAAAACAAGTTACAAACTTAAATTGTTTTTTTTTTTAGTACTATGAAAACACAAGTTCAGATGACTTGGAAGTAAGTGAGCCCAATGACGAGCGAAAGGTTATATCTGAACATGAATCAAATTTAGATTTAGGAACACATTGGACTCAGCAATCGGGTTCTATAGACCAATCCACTAAGGGTGTGGCTACTGAACATCAACCCAGTAGGAATATTTAAGAACTTGATAGGGTAGAGAATGTGATTACTGAAAACGAAAGTGAAATTAATTCTGAGGGTGATACTTCTGATGTATCTGAATCAGGTGTTAGAAATTCTCAGTTTCCTAATAAATTCAATGATTACATAGTAGAAAGGAAAGTGAAATATGGGTTAGAAAAAGTAATAACTACATAAATCTATCTGTTGAAAATAAGTGTTTTACTTCAATGCTAAATAAAAGTATTGAACCTAAAACTTGTTTTTAAGCTTCTAAGGATCCAAATTGAATAAAGCTATGACAGAAGAATTAGAAGCTTTACATAGAAACAACACATGAGATATTGTTGACCTACCAAACGGTAGGAGTAAAATTGGTTGTAAATGGATTTTCAAAATCAAATATAAGGCTACAGGAGAAATTGAAAGATACAAATCTAGGTGATGTGCGTTGGTTTTAATGACTTAAGATCCAAATAACAAGTTCCTGGTGAATGCACCAAAAACTTGGTAACAGAGAGATTTAAACCAAAAACTTTGGTATGAGGTACTTTCAAGTTTTAAATTTATAAAATAAAACGATAGTTGGTTAATGTTCTAAAACCCCACACAATAGGCAAGTGTACATATCGAGCGTAGTATAGAAATGAGCAAGTACCAAGTATTGAATCCAAGAACATGATATTTACTGCTCAGCTTCCTAAAAAATAACTAAAAGATATAAAAGACTAAAAGAAAGTAGAAAAGAGATGTAAGTCGTGAGAGAAATCAATATCAAAACAGAGGTGTTGCTTCGGGATCTGATTTTACCGAGTATGAGATAAAAGTAAATCTTTATTTAAGTGGTGTGTTTAAAAACTAGGCATAACCACACTAGACTCTAAACGATTCATGTTGAGGGTCTCCCGACCTCGGTGAGCTCACCTCTCAACCATGAGTAATGTATTACCCAAGACTGTGTTAACCCAACCCTGAAAATCACATCTCCTATTGTTGCGATATTGACATTCAGTTACTCATTTCTTTTGTGAATAGTTTGCTAACGGCTGGAGTGGCTAACGAAACGACCACTTGACATGGGTAAAGGGGCCATGGAAACCTTCCTATACCTTACCTTTACTTGAAATACTTAGTTTTTCAAAAAGTGATTGGCCTATTATTAATTGTGCGGAAATATAATAATAGAAAAAATATAGACCATTCGCTTCTTGTTAGTACACCCTTCGGATATGTCCCCAGCGTAGATATTAGGTTAGGATCATGTTTTGCTCGTCGTATAGTCGTTTGGGTAGCATTAGGGGTATTTTGGGAATTCTGTAATGTGTAACAGGAGTATGAATAATGGACAAGTATGAAGTCACACGTATGATACAGGACAAGTATGAAGTACACATATGACCAGGAAGGCATATGAGGGGACAAGTATGATGGACATGTATAACCACGTGATGGTTATGAACTAATACGTATGGATTTGAGATGGTTATAAAGGGTGATATGTGGGAACAGTCGATGGTTATGGTTTGATACGTATGGAGGAGGCACGTGTATGACTTGATACGGGTCAAGGATGCAGGCGTATGACACCAGACACACAAGTGTGAGTGCTCTTTATGGTTCAATCGAAAAATTTAATGAAATTGGATGTTTGGATGATCAGATGACTAGGTTATGTGCGAGGAATGATTCCTAACAAGATTCTTATGCCCAAATTGATCAAAAAAATACAATTATAATCCAAAATTATGAAAAACTATGAAGAACACCAAACTTATGGGTTTTATCAAAAATATCAGATCTGAACCAAATTAACATTGTTTAACACCTGATTTTGATTCAATAAGTTTCCAAAACACTTTTGTAAGATTAAACAACGATCAGATTATAAAAAACAATCCATGTTAATGATTTCAAGCCAAAAACTATGATGAACATAAACTTGAAATTTTTCTCAAAAATCCTAAATCTGATCCATTTTGGTTAAAATTTGATTTGGTTTTGATCAAAAACAGTTTATAAACATGAATCCACAATCAAATCAATGATCAAAACATCAAACACATCCCAAAATCAATAAAAACCATGTTTATGCACAAAAACGGGTCAAAATAAGTTTTCTTTGAACAATTGCACAAAAACCCTTCAAATATGATGCAAACCACTATAACAACACGCGTGATATGAGCCTTAGCTCTAATACCACTTGTAGGATCAGATTCAGACAAGATATTAGTTTCACGCATGTAATATATCGAGGGCTGAATCAATGATCCGGTTAGTTGTTATAGGTGTATGTTTGGAAGATAATAATAATATGAGAGCACACACACAAATTGGGTAGCACCTTATTAGAGAATAATGAAAAAGTTACAAGGCATGGGGTATTTATAGGATAGGCTTCATACGCCTAAGCTTGCAGGCGTATGAGCCTTCATACGCATCCCATGACAGGCGTATGAGGCTTCAAAGGCCTATTACACATTACAGAATTCCCAAAATAACCCTAACCTATATAATGCTACCCAAATGACTATACAACGAGCAAAACATGATCCTAACCGATATCTATGCTAGGGACATATCCGAAGGGTGTACTAACACTTCTAACATGGGGTTCACCAATCCTTGGGTTTCAACAAAGCTAACACATAGACCTTGAAGCTAAGTCACCCAACCAAGTCTTGGCTTATCACAAGGATCAAGTATAAAGAACGTACCGACCCTAAGTGAAGTTTTGATTGTTAAGGATCAATCACAAAGTGTGAATGTTTCCAAACACAAATGGGCTAATCACTTCACGTGGAGTTAGGTTAGCTTATAAGTGCGCGGGTTTTTACACGCCACAGGTACACTCATAAGTCCCTCCACTTCCTACCAAAACACTCACAAGACCAAATACTAAGTTGATTAATCTAATTAATTCATCAAACAAAGAAAGAGTAGAAAGAAATTATAAGAACACAAAACACCACTATAAGTAAAAATAAACTATTTATTTCATACTAAGTTTGATCATCACCCTAGTAACACCATGAGAAATCTAGCCTTGCATGGATGATATAACAAGCTCACAAGGGTTGATTTGGATAGAAATCATGGTGAAGGTTGTATGGATATTTCTTGGTGATTTAAGTGATTTCGGTGGTTTCTCTCTTGAATGTGGTGTTTATGGAATGATCACAAGCTCCAAATGACACCTACAAGTCCCTAATATAGCAGAAACTTCGTGAAGAAGGGAGATAATGAGATGGAATGGGATGCCAAAGTGAGAAGTGAAGGTCTCTATTTATAGGCAATCCAGCAGGCTGAGCACGGCCATGCAGCAAGTGTGGCACGCTCATGCACAAAATCCGGAGAAGTTGCAGAGTCCTTGTGTGCAGGTTCTGTCGTGGCGGTTGATGAGCACGTCCGTGCTCACTAGTGAGTACGTCCGTGCTTGCATACGTGGATAACCGTCTCGTCAGTTTTTTTCGGTTTTGAAACATTCTTGAGACGCGTTGACTTGAGCATCGTCGTGCCAGGTGGTGGGCACGCCCGTGATTGCCCGTGCATGTTGACTTTTGCTTCCAGCTGACTTGGAAATATTGACTTCTTAACCTGGGGCAGGTGCACGGTTGTTGCATGGTCGTGATGCATTTGCTGCAAATCTCTAAGGCTTCAATTCCTTACCTTTTGTGCCGTTTTTTTGCCCCTTTTCACTTTTAAGCCTCAAAACTTGCAATTATCAACAAAGAAGGATAAATCGTGGTAGACTCGTGATAAATGCATGGTTTTGGTGCAAAAAGAGGTGTAACTGGACATGTAAAATATGTGCAATTCTCGGCACATCACTAGGTTAGTAGCTAAAGGTTTCATTCAAAAGGAGGGAATTGATTTTGATGAAACATTCTCACTAGTAGTTAAGTTGATTACTGTTAGATGTGTTATATCTCTTACTGTTGAGCATGACAGGAAAATTTTCCAGTTAAACATTAATAATGCATTTCTTTATGGTGATTTAAAGGAAGATGTGTATATGTCTATTTCTAATGGTTTTTTCTGATAGCACTGATAGTTCTAAAGTGTGTACACTTAGAAAATCACTATATGGTTTAAAGGAGGCTCCCAAAATATGGAATGCCAAATTAGTGATTGCTTTATTTGAGTTTGGTTTTACTCAAAGTAAATGTGATATTTCTATGTTTATTAAAAGTAAAGTTTCTGTGTTTTTAGTTTTATTAGTGTATGTAGATAACATTCTATAATTGGTAATTAAAACAGTTGAAATTTTAGAATGTTGAATGGAATTTAATTGCTATTTAGTTATTAAGAAGACTCTTGAGTTGAGTCCTTTATTTCACTTTATTAGAATTTTATGACACTAATGAAGATTAAACTCTTATTAAATGTTGATAAATGAGATACTTTATGTCTCTAATTATCATGACAATTATTATTTAATAATTGTTGAATTAATTTAGTCTCTTCATATGTCTACATTTCTTGCATAAAAAGATGAGGTTTGTGTGCCTCTTTTTTGTTATGAGAAGTCTTGGTACAAAAAAGAGAAGAGAGTTGAACAAGAGAAACACTTTGTGTATTACTTAAAATAACATCAAACAAAGAAACCTTTGTATATTTCTTTGTCTCACTAAATAAAGAGAGGAGTACTCTCTAAACATCATCTTCACTTCTCAATGTTTCAACACACTAATTTATCCGGAGTAACCTCGGGCGTGTGGCCTTTTCCGGCAGTACAGACTACTTCGGCTGTTGTACCCTGGGAAACAGACGCGTTGTCTTTAGTAGAGACGTGATATCTATTTTAAGGGAAGCGTGTTGAACACGTGCCTCAGCCATAACTGCCAACATTATTTTGTTAATTCTTGCAGCCAAGAAGGATCATACAAAAGGAAGCGGTTCAGGTCCTCTTTAAAGACGAAGCAGAAATCATATAAGAAAACGTGGTTCATGCACTTGATGAAAACTTCGGTTTGAATAATTTTATGTTGTATTTTATGATATTTTCGTTTGGATTTGTACACGGTACGGGTACTACAATTTCCCATAATTATATATGGAATAATGGAAATAAATAATCCCAACTATTGACTATTTGCCAATAACAGTTCCAACTACGAAAATTACCAATAGTGGTCCCAACTTTCGACATATTGGAATATAATGGACCCAAACTAACGGCGTTAGTGTGGTGCTGACGTGGCATGCCACGTAGGATGCCACGTCGGATGCCACGTAGGATCATTTTGCCACCTAGGATGCCACGTCAGCATCACACTAACGGCGTTAGACCTCCGTTAGTTTGGGTCCATTATATTCCAATATGTCGAAAGTTTGGACCACTATTGGTAATTTTCGTAGTTGGAACTGTTATTGGCCAATAGTCAATAGTTGGAATTATTTATTTCCATTATTCTATTATATAAAGAGTATAATTTTTATTAATAATATTTTAATAAAATCGTGACGCATGTTCTGCAAAAACTAAGGTTTTTTTTTATTTTTATTTTTTATTAAGATCTTGATGAACTCAAGTAATTTTTAGGTATAGAGGGTGTTTGGGATTGCGTTTTGAATCTGATTTTTAGATTATTACGTTTTGAAAACTCATATAATCAGTTTTTAGTGTTTGGATTGCATTTTGAAAACGCAGATAATCAGTTTTTTAAGCTATTAAAACGCAATAATCTATAAGCAGCTCCACCTTGCTTTTCTAAAACGCATAATCTGTTTTGGATAATCAATCCTAAACACCTCATAGAAGTTATAAGAGAGGGATTATGTCTAATACAAAGAAAGAAGTAAAAAAGGTAGGTTAACGTATAAACATAACCTATTTTTTCGGCGCTATGTTACCTCATCTATACATATAATAAACCAAAGCCATTTTAATGACATGGCACTCAAAGAGGCATTCTCTTTCTTGAGTGTGCCATGTGTCATCCCATGTGGCATTGAGATATTTTAGGAAAAAAATAATTTAAAAACAAAATTGGATTTTTCACCCTCATGTTTCTCCCATAATTTTTAAACGTTAATATCTTTAATATACGAGATTTTTTAAAGAAAAAAATTACACCAAATTAACGAGCGTTTTATTATCTTTCCAACGAGTACCATAGTGCTATATAAAAAACGGAGAAATTTTTTTGTGGGGTTTTGTTCATACAGGAAAAAAAACACAAAGTGTTCAGGTAAATCATTAATCATGTATAGACAAGTCACTAATTATGTTTAAATCAGTAAATGTGAATTTTTTTTCATCCAGAGACGAATAAGTTAATAGAGTTATACATTGTTTTAAGTTAGGTATCAATATTAGTATGTTAGAGTTGTACATTTGTTTAGTGTTTAGGATAGGTGTTAATATTAGAGTTACATTAAAGTTCTACATTCTTTTAGGTTAGGTGTTAGCATTGGAATTGTACATTGTTAATTTTTTTTAGGTTAGATATTAATATTAGAGTTATACATCAGTCTATTTCATATGTAAAATTGATGTATCATATTAAATTTCTCAACCCGGGACGCTCCCGGGGTATAATCTAGTATTTTCATATTTAGAAGGATACTTTACAAAAGTCCGTGATTTATGTACACGCGCAACAAAAATCTTTTTCTATCTATACATATAATAAACTAAAGCCATTTTAATGACATGTCGCTTAAAGAAGCATTCTCTTCCTTTGAGTGTGACATGTGTCATCCCATGTGGCATTGAGATATTTTAGGAAAAAATAATTTAAAAACAAAATTGGATTTTTCACCCTCATGTTTCCTCCCATAATTTTTAAACGTTAATATCTTTAATAAACGAGATTTTTTAAAGAAAAAATTACACCAAATTAACGAGCGTTTTATTATCTTTCCAACGAGTATCATAGTGCTATATAAAAAACGGAGAAATTTTTTTGTGGGATTTTCTTCATACAGGAAAAAAAACACAAAGTGTTCACGTAAATCATTAATTATGTATAGACAAGTCATTAATTATGTTTAAATCAGTAAATATGAATTTTTTTTTCAACCAGAGCCGAATAGGTTAATAGAGTTATATGTTGTTTTAAGTTAGGTATCAATGTTAGTATGTTAGAGTTGTACATTTGTTTAGTCTTTAGGATATGTGTTAATATTATAGTTACATTAAAGTTCTACATTCTTTTAGGTTAGGTGTTAGCATTGGAGTTGTACATTGTTAATTTGTTTTAGGTTAGATATTAATATTAGAGTTATACATCAGTCTATTTCATATGTAAAATTGATGTATCATATTAAATTTCTCAACCCGGGACGCTCCCGGGGTATAATCTAGTTTTTCATATATTATTGTGCTACAAAGATGGAATGTATAATTAAAAGTTTGTTTAATATATTTATCAAAACATTTAATACCGATCATAGTTTATTTTGTTTATTTAAAGCTAAACTTTATTGGTAAATTGCAATATTATGGAGAATTCATGAGTATTCCTTCGTAGGGTTTTAATGAGCAGTGTAGGCCATAGTTATCCATGTGATTGCATGTGCAATGTCTTCTCCTAGTAGCCCCCCTTTTCATTTAATAAAACATTGCTTAAAACTCTATATTTGTTCTTGGAGATTTCTTCACCTTCTGCTACACTTTTGTTAGCAAGAATTCTGCAAACAATCAGTTCGTTCGTCAGTAGAATCTCAACTTTAAGGTACACGTACATACATTTAATTTTTTATAATTATTATTATTGTTAATATTTGATTGTTTGTAACTAAACTTCATATTTTTTTTAACAACAAACTATTTATTCATCATCAAGATTATGTACATCGCACGCACTAGCAAGATTGTAGATAATACATTCACACTTTATATCTACTATTACAATGTTACAATTACGTATCCAAAAACTTCATATAGTATATATGCGATATATAGAATTTCAAAAGGAATTCATGTATTATTTTGCATGGATTAACTTTTTGTACTCAAGTCATTCATCTTTATTACTTTTGTGCAATTCATTTTTTTATAGTGTTTTTGCTAATGAAGTTCATGTATATCTGCTGTGAAGCAAGAAATATCACGAGTATATTTATTTGTTCATGAATTTTAAATTGATAACACACACACACACATATTCTTAGAATATTTGAATTTTTTTTTAGTTGCTTATTTATAGTGCTCTTAATACTTGTTCTACCATTCATATATTTAGTTTCATAACAAAACTTTATGTATTATGCTGCATGATATATTCTTAGAATATTTGAATTTTTTTTTTTTTTTTTTTTATGAAAGATGAATTATTACAAGGATGAGAACTTACATAATTAAACTGTTATATTATATTATATTATATGATCTTTAAAATGTTCGTGATTGTAATATTTAGGAAACAAAAAATGCACAAATATTCAAGCCAGCTCAAGAATGAGTTCATCAAGAAATGGGTTCAGGGTCTTCAAATATATTGTTCTTCAAAAAATCAAATGAATCTCTTAGAAAGAACAAAGAAAATAAAACTTTCTGCTGACATTGCCTTAGCTTCTGCTAAAAATTCAGCAACTGGTTGGAGTAAAGCTATAATCTCCGAAGCCAAAAAAGACGAACGAAACACTAATCTTCTCAATAGTTTATCAGAACCTGAATCAAAGTTCAAGCGCGCACACCAAAAGTTCACTTGCCGCACGAAGAGAATCAGAAGCAAGAAAATCTTGAAAAAGAGTTGTGGTGTTGGTATAAAAAGAAAGAAAATGAAGCCTTGTCACAGATCGAATTTCGCTACTTGCATTGCTAAAAGATTGGTGAAGAAGAGAACTCAAGTGCTGAAAAGACTTGTACCAGGTGGCGAATCGATGGATGAATACTCCATCATCAAAGAAGCATTAGATTATATACTTTCTCTTAAGGTACAAGTTGATGTAATGAAGAATCTTGTGAATGCCACCACTAATTTGGATGAATAAATTAATTTGTAGTAATTTTTTAAAACGTATATGTTCAAAAGTGTACACGAAGATCTTATCATGCATGTACATGTTTTTACATTAAACCAAAGCACAATAGTTTTACAATAAGAACACTAGCCTATAGTGATTGTACATAAAAGCCCAACAACCTTTTTAGGTGTGTGATTATAACACCTAGCTAATTACCTTTTCCACCTAACAAAGAACCCATCAATTTTAAAGCCATTAAAGATCCTAACTGGCAAGATTCTATTGTTCTTGAGCTTAAAGCTCTTTTTGGGCAATCGCACGTGGGGACTAGTCGTTTTGGGCATGCAACGTTTGTGGTGCTAGACCTACTGGTTGGGTTTAATTGTGTGAGTCGATGTGTCAGTGTGTCACATGATAACATGTTATGTATAGTTGGACAGTTATTTAAGTTATTTTTGGTAATACTTTGAAGGCTATGAGTTTAAATTCATGTGCCTCTTGTCTTTTTGTAACATGTACGATGATACACTTACTGTTTGAGTGACAAATGATATTCTTTTGCATTGCTTGGCTACAATACAAAATTGAAATAACCCTCCTTCAGTTTGTATCATATTGAGATCATAGTCTCAACTCAAATTAATTGATTGTAGGTGTAGGTGTATGGCTAAGTAGGAGTATCCGGGATATGAAATCACATGGTAATGTGATTCTTCATTCTTACTCAATGTAGTTGAAAAGTGGAATGGTTACTTGGTTAATATTTTCTTTCTTAAGTGGTTGAAGCTATGAAGATATATAAATTTCATTAGTACTAAAATACTAGAGAAAATGTAATGAACGTGTGACAAAAGTGACATTATAAATCTCATGCTTGTAAATATTTTAGTGATTAGGGATGTCTTGGTAGATGATTTAAGATTTATTATTATTATTATTATTATTATTATTATTATTATTATTATTATTATTATTATTATTATTATTATTATGGGAATATAATTCAACCGTTTATGGATTCTATTATTTCGGAGTCCCGGAGCGCTTTTATTCCTGGGAGGGCTATTACTGATAATACTTTGATTGATTTTGAAGTGGGGCATTATGTTAAAAGAAAGCGTCTAGGTATTTCGGATACTACTTCTCTTAAAGTTGATATGTCAAAAGCCTAAGAAAGAGTGGAATGGAATTTTATTTTGGCGATGATGATTAAAATTGGTTTTCCTTCGTCTCTTGTTGAGACTATCATGTTATCCATATACTCTGTCACGGATACTATTACTCATAGAGATAGGATCTTTCAAAAGTTTTATCCACGTCGTGGCTTACGGCAAGGGGATCCTATTTCTCCTTATCTTTTTTAGATTTGTACGGAAGGGCTTTCAGCATTGATCAAGGATAGAGTGGTAGCAGGTAGTTTACATGGTTGTAAAATTTGCCCTGCGACTCCGGTGATTTCACATTTATTCTTCGCTGATGATAGTTTATTCTTCTTTAAGGCAACTACTGAGGAGGCTACGGTTTTTGTTAGTACATGATGTCCCTAGGCTAGTATATCAGTTGTTTGGACGAGTTTCGGGGTGTTTGGAGACGTTTGTAAGCGATTTGGGTGTGTTTGGGCAGATCAGGCGATTAGGATGGGCATTCACGTGAGTAGCAGCTAATCGCATGTACTGACATGCGATTAGACCCTAAATGCTAATAACTCACACGCGATTGAGGCCCAATCGTGTAACATGACTGCCTAATCGCCAGTTCACTGCTGTACGTACCCGGGAGGTATAAATAGGCCCAATCATTGCCCTAATCATTAGTTCTTACCTCACACACTCTCCAAACACCCTCCCATGGTCTGTAAGGTCTGATTTGATCTCTGTAAACACTCGTGCTCTGTTTTTAGCGATTAATCGATAATCTTTTGACCCGTGTGTGTGTTGTGATTACTCGTTTGTCTTAGTTTCATTATCGTATCTGTTGTTAAAGCATATTAGAGGGATTCCGCACCTCTAGTATAAACCCCGTGATTGTTGGATTTAGCGTTATTCGATCCTACAGTTTTGAAGGATGTTTTTGCTATTTATGCGGCAGCCTCGGGTCAGCAGATTAACTTTGGTAAGTCTTCTATTGTCTTTAGCCCGAATGTGAGTGTGGATCAAAAGATCGCTATTGCTGGTTGCTTGGAAGTTCAAATGGTTGATTGTCATGGTACGTATTTGGGGCTTCCGTCTATTATTGGGAGTTCAAAACAGGGTGTATTTAATTATATCGTTGAAAAAGCACACAAGAAGGTTCAGAGTTGGAAGAGTAAGAAGCTTTCTCAGAGTGGTAAGGAAATTATGCTGAAGTCGGTAGCTCAGGCTCTCCCGAATTACGCGATGCAAGTCTTTCTCCTTCCGACACACACGATTGCGTGTTTAGAGAAATTGTTTTCTAACTTTTGGTGGAACAGCTCGATTCATTGGATGAGATAGGAAAGACTTTGTCTTCCTAAGGAGAAAGGGGGTTAAACTTCCGTCACTTAGCCGAGTTCAACTTAGCATTGCTTGCTAAACAAGTATGGAGAATACTAACGGTTCCCCAGTCTCTTGTCGGGAGACTTTTAAAAAAAAAATATTTTCCTCACTGCTCTTTTTTCGAGGCTGGATTGCGAAATAATTCAAGTTGTGTTTGGAAGGGGTTCTTTGCCACGAAGGATTCTTTACGAAAAGGTGTAGTGAGACGTGTAGGGGATGGATTGAGCACTAACATTTGGGGAGAGGGTTGGCTCCCGTCGAATGCTTCTTTGACGATTCAAACGTCGGTCGTACAAGGTTGGGAGATGGCTCGGGTTATTGACCTGATACGTCCGGATACGCAGGACTGGGATATAGAGATGCTGCAACATTTATTCTTGGTAGCTGAAGTGGATTTAATTACTCGGGTGCAATTGCCAAGAACGTCATGCAAGGATGGGTTTTATTGGATGTTTGAGCAGTCAGGTATGTTCTCGGTAAATCTTGCTATTATGATGTTATCAAGCATTCTTCGTCTTCTATTTTGCGCTCTAATTTTACATCGGAGATTTGGAACAATATTTGGGACATCAAAGTACCCCCGAGAGTGCTTAATTTTTTTATGGAAGCTAGCTACAAGATCGTTACCGAGTTTGACTCGCCTTAGAGAAAGGTATGTGGATGTTGATTTATTGTGTCCTATTTGTCTTGATTGTGGTGAAGATGATTTTCATACGATGCTTGGGGGTGCTCTTTTGTGTTCCCTATATGGGATGAGATTTTGGAGAAGGATGGCCCGTTGCTATTACCTCTTTCGATGCTTGGTGGACTTGGATTAGTGGTAAGGATGAATGTTTGAAAGCTAAAGTTTCATGTGTCTTATGGGCTATTTGGGCGAAACGGAATAATTTCGTGTGGAATCAGAAATTCAGGCCTTCGAGTCAGGTGCTTAATCACGGGCTGGGATTTTTGAATGAATGGATGGCTGCTAATGGAGACACAATTGAAGCGAATCGAGCTCGGAAGGTGGTAAGGTCGTGGTCTCCGCCTCCGACTGACTGGCTCAAATGTAACATTGATGCCGGGGTATTTGATTCGGGCAGATCCTTAGGACACGGATGCATTATAAGGGACTCTATTGGGAGAGTAGTAGTAGCCCGATCGGTCCTTCTTGATGGTGGTGGTAACCCTTTTATAGCGGAGGCACTGAGCTGCAGGGAGGCATTGAGTTGGTTAAAGAACAATTACCTTGATAGGGTGATTGTTGAGTCTGATGCTCTTAATGTCGTTAATGTTTTTAACAATAATGCAGCTTTTGTTTCGCCAGTTGGCTTAGTTCTAAACGATTGTAGAGAACTTATGGCTCAGTTTTCGAATGTTAAGTTGTGCTTCGTTAATAGGTCTGTGAATTCTGCTGCCCATACGCTAGCTAAGAGAGCGAATTCTTCGACGCATAGGGGGACATGGGTCAAATGTTGTCCACCTTATTTAAAGTTGTAATGAGTTCTCATTAAAAAAAACAAAAACAAAACACAAAATTGATGGAAAGGCCATAGCACACAAAAGGTATATAAAGATTTATATAACTTTAACACAAAAAACCATACAAAGATCTAAACCATACAAAAAGAAACAAATGTAGATTTATTAAAGAACAAATTTTTTTCAGTTTCAACCTTATGCAATTTTCATTTCATAATCAGTATAATAATAAATCATTGAGTGGCGGTATTCGATAGATTTAAGGAAGTTAAAGGGTCGAATTTTGTAGAGCCAAGTTTGAACAACATTTTCCTTACCCTCCATGGTAATAAAAAGTAAACGTGAGCAATGGCGGATCTTCATACGGGTCCGACCGGGCCCCGGCTCACCTAGCATTTTCGCTTCGTTGTATAAATTTTACTGAAAATTTTTGAAAAATTTTATTTGTATTGAGTCCGGTCCTACCAGGTTTTACGTTCAAGATCCATCATTAAACATGAGGTTGAAAGGAGTTTTGAATACATTAACTCTCTTTCAAATACATAATTAATCTGATAAAAGTTCTATTGCTTATGTATATTGGTCATGTTTTTAAATTGCTAGACGATTTTTCCCTACAGGCTGTAAAATAAACTGTTCACTACGGTTTCAAAATTTCTAAACCGGCTGACGGATTATTATTATATTTTTTTTATAAAACCAATCATAAGACAAAATCAATGAACGGTTGGATCTTTAGATGTTTTTAAACTAATCCATGAACAACCCAACATTGGCTAATATTAGTGATAGCAAGTAAAATACCATTATCGACAACAACTATTTTCCAGACCATGGTACAGAGTGGAACTGTGAACCATCAATAAAATACTTGAGCCTAAACAAAGGAAACTTTGTTGGGCCTAAGAAACGACTTAGAGTCTATGTGCTGGTCCAATTTCAGGTTTTAAACTACGCAAAGTTTAATCGAAATGAATTCCCATAAAGTTAATAAAATTTTTGGGAACAATATGTCGAACATTTTGTTACTTGCCATCATATACGGATTCACTTTATACCGAAGAATTTACCCTTTGTTACAATTCAAAAGCATGGTTCTGAAAATCCCGTCTAGCCTCCGATTAATCGCTAGTCGGAGCTTCATCAAGTAAACACCACCGATTAATCGTTAGTCGGTAGCTGTCTAATAGTTTCAGCCAAATTCCGGCCAAAATCTGTAAATTTCCGTCAGATTCCGACCAAAGCCTGTTCTGACGATTTAATCCTATATACTTAAATATATAAGTCGAGGAAATGGTTAGAACATGTCTATTAAAATATACTAAATATAAAATGTGTGTATGTATAAAACTGAAAATTACATATAAAATCACAATCCAATTAAACTCTACTAATCATGATTAATCGCTAGTCAGTACCTCACCGACCGACTAGCGCCTACCGATTTTTACAACACTGCTCAAAAGAGATGCGTCGTCATCAGTATAAGTCTTATGTAACTATTAATTGTAAGTTTTAAGAATAAATGTTAATGTATGATTGGGTTATCCACTTTTAGTTACTTAGGCTGTAGGGTGTGGAGATGGGGTGCCACCCCGTTCCAACTTTTTGCCCCTGTCCGAGACACCAACACCGGCCCCTTCCCCCGTCCCCCGTCCCTCCCGTCTCTCTCATAACATATGGGATGGACCAATGGCATTATTTCTTTTATTTATTTATTTATTTATTGAACGTTTCCAACAGCCACTTTTTTAAACAAACGGCAATATATATATATATATATATATATATATATATATATATATATATATATAGGGATCCATAGAAAACCCTTGTTATATGATAAACTCTGGAAACTCTAACTTCCCGACTTTTTTTTTATATGAAAATTTTAAGGTATGTAATATACATGATTTTAAGCATTTTTGGCCAAAAAAATGGAAAAAGCGCCGACCCATTTTTTTTTAAAAAAATAAAAAACCGTCTTCGGGTAACAAATGATTTTAAGCATTTTACATTACGGTACGATGCTAGAGGCAAACGGGGGTTCACAATTTATCAAAAATGCATGGCAGCATTACGCCAACTAGCTTACGGGACGGCATCCGACTCGTTGGATGAGTATTTACAGATGTCCAAAAGAACGTCATGTGAATGCTTGTATAAGTTTTGCAAGCGTGTTGTCAAGATCTACAGCAAAAAATATTTGCGAAAACCAAACTCCAATAATATCCAGAAATTGTATAAGTTCAATCACGAAAAGCATGGTTTTCCAGGGATGCTCGGAAGCATCGATTGCATGCATTAGCCGTGGTCGAATTGCCCTAATGCATGGCGTGGCATGTTTTATCGAGGCGATCACGGCCATCAAACAATAATCTTAGAGGCTGCCGTGTCACAAGACTTATGGATTTGGCATGCATTTTTTGGTGTTCCCGGATCGAATAACGACCTTAATGTCCTTAATCAATCATTGGTTTTTGAGGATGTTAGAAAAGGAACCGGTCCGGATTCAAAATTTACAGTTTCGGGGGTTGAGTACAAGCACGGGTATTTTCTTGCGGATTTAATATACCCAACCTACTCTACACTCGTTAAAACTCTTAAGCACCCTCCCAACGAAAAAAGAAAAAAAATTGATAAGTATCAAGAAGCGGCGCGAAAGGATATTGAAAGAACATTTGGGGTTCTACAAGCAAAATGGCACATCATTGCAAACCCGGCACGTGCTTTCACACCAAAAAAAACTACGTTATTGTATGTATGCTTGTATCTTGCTGCATAACATGATCATCCAAGACGAAAGCCGAGCTATTTGTGAGTTTGATGAAAACGCGGTGGAAGAAAATACTATTCCGGATGGCCCAGAGCAACAAGAGTTAAATGAATTCTCGTTACGTAACGAACATATCCATCATCATCTTCAAACCGACTTGATCGAATATATTTGGAACAATGGACACGACGACTAGTATTTTACTTTGGAAAGTTTATGTAATTTTAGGATGGTTTGTAATTTTTTTTATTTTTAGGATGGTTTGTAATTTTTTTTTTATTTTTAGGATGGTTTGTAATTTTTTTTTATTTTAGGATGGTTTGTAATTTTTATATTAAATGTAGTATTTATTTGAACATTATTTTGTTTATTTGTTACTTTTATAAAACTAATTAAAATTAATATTAGAAAAAAAAGTAATAATAAATGCTTGAGACATGAAGTGTTGATGCTTGAGACACCAACATGTTGAGGTGGCATCCTACGTGGCATGAAAACATCACCTTTTTGGTGTCTCCACACCCTATAGCCTTATACATTACATTAGTACTCATCCTAAAAAATCAAAACATTGACAAAAATAAGCATGTGTTCACTAAAAATCCTAAAATGTATAGAATGTCATATTTTATAGGTCGTAAGAGTAAAAATAAAATTGTTATAAAAATGAAACCTTCGAGCATATTTGATGACTTGTATGTTTGTGCTCCGATCATTATCACGTGGAATCGGATTTGACTAAAATTTACACTGAAGCATAGATAGAAGTAAAGGCGTCGCAACAATATATTTAGAATTTTATACAAAACATCATAATTTAAAAGTTCTAAAAAAGAAAAACATCAATATCAAAATCGCCACCAGATTGCCGCCATTAAAGGATTAATATTGTGTTGTTCAAGTGAGCACCTTCTCCTCCCTCTAATATTGGTTTGCGCAACAGGAAAAAAAATTATTTGGTTCATGCCCAACAACTATTATTGATTGGCATCAAGGTTGTAAAAAACTTGATTAATCGGTGATTTATCGTTAATCCTCATTTTACTAATTAATTTTGGGCTAATCACTCAATTAATCAGTGTCACGATTAATCGGACCAAATTGTCCTAGTCAGACCTAAAAAACTCAAAATTAGGTAAAAAAAACTTAATTCAAACGGGTCAAAACTGAAGCAAATCGATCAAATAAAACAAGTTCTTTCCTCAAAATTGGATGATAATCCATGATTTAAAAACAAAATCGATGAAACTCCAGGAACCCTGGTTGCGTATGATGATTCCTTACGATGAAAGAAGGAATGGGAAGGGAAAAAGGGACACGGTGAACGATGGAAGTAATTAGGGTTATTTAAGTTTAGGTATTTTAATATTTAACCCCCTCCATATTCAATAGTTTATATTTGGCCCCTAAACTTCTAAATTTATACATATAAGGCATAAAACTAGCATTATATATGTATAAATTTGGAAAAAAAATGTATATAAAAATCCAATCTGATTAATCCTGATTAATTCCGATTAATCTCTAGTCGGTACCCCACCGTCCGACTAACGCCTAATAAGTTTACAACACTGATTGGCATAAAATTAATTTGATTTTTTTTTGGTCACTTCAAAGTAGAATCAACATGTTTCCTCATTCACGCCTAAACAATTTTTGGCTTTTGTTTTGCAATTTTAAGGTCTTAACCATGGTTGGTTCATGGTTTGCAATAACACTATTGTTGGAAAAATGGTAGTGGAAATTGATTTTTCCCTAATTTTGGACTCAAATAAATGTATTTAAATATGTGTTATATAAATATTTATTTATGGGTTTGTGTACTATATTGTGAGAGCATCACAACGAATCAAACCATGTCCAAAATAGAGCTAAGATGAATGAGATATCGAAGCTTGAAAGTTGTAGGTTGGAACAACCAAAGATGAGAAAATGGATTAAGTGGAGGAGCACTCCTTGTATATTGTTTAGCTTGAGCCAAACACTAGTGGGGACCCTAAAGGGTGCGAAGCACTCTTAACTCGCAACTCACACTCACGCGCGCGTGGCGTGGGCGATGGGCGAAATGTGGCACTTTGATGGCGCACTTCGCACACTCGCATTGCCGCGAGCCGCTTGAGAGCCGCCTTTGTATTTTTAACCTTGGGTGCATGGTCAGGTACATGGCGGAAGGTTGACGTAAACCGTCAACTACGAGTGGCGTCCGTGCGCGGGTGGTCATCCGCGGATGACTTGGCGATTCGCGTGCGACATGTGCGCGCAAGATCAGGTAGCGTCCTGATCTGCGTTGGTAGGGCGCGCGAGCACATTTAGCTGTTAACGTGGCGCGCGAACTAGTGAGCTAGTATGGTTACATAGACCTAGTCCAAATGACTGTTTCAACTCAGTCATTATGACTAATTATGTGACTACTTAAAATCCATTAAGCATTTTATTAATTACAAGTTTAATGACTTGTTAATGATAATAATAAGATGCCATAATGTTTTAATTATTGTGAATTGACAAGAAAGTTGGTTCATGTGCTCTATAAATAGAGTTTGGGACAACTCTTGAAAGAACATTCACATTTTTGATTGTTCCAGTAACGAGAAGATGAATTCTCTAAATGTTGACAACTTCTTTTTGATAAACACACTTAACACCCGGTGTTATCTCGGGCTCAAGACCATCTCCGGCAGTACGACTACTGTTCCGGTTGTTGTACCCTGGGAGACAGACCGTCTGAGAGGAGGCGCGGAATCTGTTTTAAGGGCCCCGTGTCAAACACGATCCTCAACCAAAAATCGTCTACAACAAGTTTGTTATTCTTGCAGCGGAGTGCTACATAAGATGGTTCGGTTGAAGTTTACTAAAGTATTCGACTTGGATCAAGATTCGGTATATGTATTTGTTTTTATTTTCATTTACATTTAGTTTTGTAATCGGTATTGTACTATGTTATTTCCTACGAATAACGAGAGTATCGTTATTATTTCTTTTTATTATTAATTTAATAAAATTGTGAACCCTATTTCCTACAATCTTAAAACAGACTTTCGTGTAGATTGTTGATACAATCTAAAAACCTTCTTATTAAAGGATTTTTGGGTTCACGAAAGTATAAAAATGTTAATTGGGATTTTTGTTAAAATCTAATAAATATTTTTTGGAAATATATATGTAGTACAACTCGGATTAATATGTATGATTGGAGTACATTCTTTAATCCGAAATACCGTGTTTACAAAACGAAAAGTTTTAATTCAAGTTTTCGGTTTCATGGGTTTTTTAGTGTCGGGTTTCGATAATCCGAAGTGTTACGAAATATTAACATGTATTTAGACGTGTTCAAATACTATTTTCTAATGAGCGTATTAGAAAAGACGTAATATTTGTTAACCCATGAAAAATATTTGCTAGAGATTATCTCTAACGAGCGTGTTAGAGATTAATCTTAGTAAAATATTTTCTAATGAGCGTATTAGAAAATATTTTGGCAACCCATATCGAAACGTTTGGTGTACGTTTTCGATCTAACGAGCGTGTTAGAGATCATTATTAGGAGAAATAGTGATTGTTATCCAATGTGTTGAAACATGTTTATTTCTAATGAGCGTGTTAGAAATAATAATTATTTTTTTTGTAAAATAATAAGTTTCAAAACATGTATAATTTCTAACAAGCATGTTAGATATTAAAATTATTCTAAAATAATAAGTTTTATAACCTTTATTTTCCTAACGAGCGAGTTGGAAAATATTATTTCCGTAAATAATAATGTTTAAAACATGCGTATTTTCTAACGAGCGTGTTAGAAAGTAATTATTTTAGTAAAATGTAATTAGTTTCAAAATTTTGAGAACATTTAGATTTCTAATGGGCGTATTAGAATTAGTAATGTAAACAACAAGTTTTGAAACATGTATATCTAACGAGTGTGTTAGAATTGACGACATTAAAAGAATAATGTGTCATCAAACATTTCTAATGAGCGTATTAGAAATAAGTATTTACAAAATAATAAGTTATTTTTAAACTTATAATTTTTTTTTTCTAACGAGAGTGTTAGAAATTGGTGCTTTCGTAAAAATGAACAAGCTAGACGTTTATTTTTTTCTAACGAGCGTGTTAGAAACGGCTTATTATATTTATATATGAGCCAATAAATTTTAAACGATCTTGTTTATTATATTTCTAATGGGCGTGTTAGAAATGGTTGTATATATACAAACCAATAAGTTTGAAATGATTTTGGTAATCGTTTATTTCTAACGAGCGTGTTAGAAACGGTTTAGTTATATAACCAAAACACCACATAACGATGCGCGTACTCGGTTGTATTCTAATAAGTATGTTAGAAATGGTTAGTTATTGAAACCGAATATTTTCAATATTTGGTATACGTATAGTTTCTAATGAGCGAATTAGAAAAGATTTATCATAAAAACCATATGCACGATTTATAATCGTTTATTTTCTAGCGAGCGGGTTAGAATCGGGTTCACTGTGATAAACTATTAAAGATGATTTGTAATCATTTTATTTGTCTAACGAGCGAGTTAGACACGGTTTTAAATAACAAACTATTTTCAAGTTTAGGTCTTGATTTGAAATCAAAGCATAAACATATATAGTTTAATTTTTAAAACAGATGAAAGACGAGAAATGTTTTAAACGGATAAAACATGTCTTTGCAATGGTTCGATACTCGTATGGCAAGTATCATGTCTTGAACCATATAATGATAGTCTTGAGAGACTATTTAAAGGAAAACAACCCGATGTTGTTTTAACATATTTACTTGTTCGACTACTTGTGAGTAGTTAATTATAAACAACCTTGTTGTTTTGAACAATGTATTGAGGGAGTACCTCGAAACATGCCACAAGACGATATAATTGTGATTATTTCATTGAAATATAAAGTGTTGAATAGAATAACACTTTGAGATTTGATGTTTATATATCCTTATGAATCCGTTAAAATATTTTTGTAATATATTATATATATTTTGGATTATCGTTTATATTTTTTTTAATAATCAGGTGATTTAAAATATAATAAACGATAAACGTAAAAGGAAATTAATGATGGTATTTTTTTTCTTTGACGATTTACCTTCGACGAGTTTAATAAGGATATTTATTTAACGGGTTATGCAAGGAGTGTCTTGCAAGAACACAATGAGCGGGTTGTAATCATGACTTATGCAATAAGTCACATACCAAACATCAAACGTACAACATGATGAGCGAATCATAAAGAACGTGGCAAGTGTATTGAGATTAAATACACGAAAACGAGGTATGTCATCTTATGTTGAGAGCATCAACATGGAAATACACACGTGTGAATTTTCGATGACTATAACATATGAAAGAAATATATGTCAAGACTGTAAATTCTTTAATAAATTTTGCTAAATTTATTGTAAGACATTACAATAGTAATGGATGTGTAGATGTTTCTACAACCATCAATGTTGTTTGACCTATGTGGAGGATTTGTCCTTAGTTTTGGAAGACTTTCCCAATACATGGTTTTAACAAAACAACATGGAAATGTATATATCACTTTAGGCGCATATGTGAATGCTATGTCTTTGAGTGTCAATCTAATTGACTTTGTCTCAAGACTTTAGTGATTTTATACTAGGATTGTTCATCTTGTTGATGATGAATATGTTCATCAAAGTGACTTAGACTTATGTTTAAGTTCTTAAGAGTCAATGGTGAAGCCTTGGAGATTAAAGGCAAAATGAGTTTTGATCTTAATAGATGAAATTAACTATGGTTTTGAGACATTCCTAAAACAGAGGTTTTGGAGTTATAAAACAAAATTTCATTATTGTGTCAAACTAAGATGTGAATGTTTGAAAGAGATATTGCGTTATCTCTTAAGGCTGTGAAGAATCAGAATGATGCATCTTCTGTTCACATGCTAGAGTATTGGAGTCTAAAGCATGCTAGACTAATACTTGTTAATGAAACATTCAAAGTGCAAGCAATGTGGGGGGAAGAGCCATTTAAGAAACACCCGTAGGGGTGGAAAATGGTATTTGAGAAGTTTTCTCAAACTTCATACGAAAGGGAGAACCTTTCACCACCCCATTGGAGGTTATCCAATAACACTTAAATGTGGGGGTGGCTTGCATTTGAAAATGGAGTGAATCAATCGAGTTGATTGGACTCAAATGCCAATTGGTAAGATTCAAAGTCTAGCTAACTTTGAATCACATCACCAAAGGCATTGAAACGTGTTTAGCCATGAATTGAGTTTCATGTCATTCTAAAGACGAAAAGGAAGGTTCAAAGGGTAACACCTACCTATCCTACTAGATCTATGTTTAGATCCCATGTTATAAGTCTTACGAATTGACAAGATGGCAAATTGACCAGCGAGTCAAGAACACGTTAGAACAACTTATCTTAATGCAAGATGGATCCAACAACCTGATGGTTGATAAGAGATGAAGTTGTATGGAATGAGACTAAAGCCCGTGATAGAAAAGGGACATGAGGGAAACCTAACCTAGTTGACTGGAGATCCCAAGATCTAGGTTCAATAGGACAACTTAATCATGAACCGACGAGCAGTCACTGTGGGGGCATAGCTAAGATATATGTTTATATATAAGCTAGTATATATATGGTTATATACATATCCCCCTAAACTACAAAAGGGTGTTTAAATACGTCCTAGTCCATTCCTATAATATCCAGTGACATTGTTGAGAGGTTAAGCATAATATATGGTTTGATGATCAGTGTAAATCATAGTACACCATAATGCTTTTAATGATTTAAGATCACCTATGTTGGAGAGAAGTGTGGTCGCTTCGAATGAAATTGTGGGGCACAATTTCTAGAGCTCTCGCAGAACCAGGAAAGTGTTCCATGACCATTATTGGACACGATAATGAGGGGATGGCCAGGCTAGGGGGAGTTTTGTGTGAACGTATATTGTCGTTTACACAAACAGCCGTCAATTCAAAGACATCAAGTTCATATTGACAGCTAGTAAGCTAAGTATGCTTCACAAGGGAAGGTTCAAAGGCTTACACCCACCTATCCTATGCAAGACTCAACCGTCGAGGTTACATCGGAAATTTGTGTGTTTTTAATCGATCTCCATTCATGTGGGGGATTGTTGGAAAAATGGTAGTGGAAATTGATTTTTCCCTAATTTTGGACTCAAATAAATGTATTTAAATATGTGTTATATAAATATTTATTTATGGGTTTGTGTACTATATTGTGAGAGCATCACAACGAATCAAACCATGTCCAAAATAGAGCTAAGATGAATGAGATATCGAAGCTTGAAAGTTGTAGGTTGGAACAACCAAAGATGAGAAAATGGATTAAGTGGAGGAGCACTCCTTGTATATTGTTTAGCTTGAGCCAAACACTAGTGGGGACCCTAAAGGGTGCGAAGCACTCTTAACTCGCAACTCACACTCACGCGCGCGTGGCGTGGGCGATGGGCGAAATGTGGCACTTTGATGGCGCACTTCGCACACTCGCATTGCCGCGAGCCGCTTGAGAGCCGCCTTTGTATTTTTAACCTTGGGTGCATGGTCAGGTACATGGCGGAAGGTTGACGTAAACCGTCAACTACGAGTGGCGTCCGTGCGCGGGTGGTCATCCGCGGATGACTTGGCGATTCGCGTGCGACATGTGCGCGCAAGATCAGGTAGCGTCCTGATCTGCGTTGGTAGGGCGCGCGAGCACATTTAGCTGTTAACGTGGCGCGCGAACTAGTGAGCTAGTATGGTTACATAGACCTAGTCCAAATGACTGTTTCAACTCAGTCATTATGACTAATTATGTGACTACTTAAAATCCATTAAGCATTTTATTAATTACAAGTTTAATGACTTGTTAATGATAATAATAAGATGCCATAATGTTTTAATTATTGTGAATTGACAAGAACGTTGGTTCATGTGCTCTATAAATAGAGTTTGGGACAACTCTTGAAAGAACATTCACATTTTTGATTGTTCCAGTAACGAGAAGATGAATTCTCTAAATGTTGACAACTTCTTTTTGATAAACACACTTAACACCCGGTGTTATCTCGGGCTCAAGACCATCTCCGGCAGTACGACTACTGTTCCGGTTGTTGTACCCTGGGAGACAGACCGTCTGAGAGGAGGCGCGGAATCTGTTTTAAGGGCCCCGTGTCAAACACGATCCTCAACCAAAAATCGTCTACAACAAGTTTGTTATTCTTGCAGCGGAGTGCTACATAAGATGGTTCGGTTGAAGTTTACTAAAGTATTCGACTTGGATCAAGATTCGGTATATGTATTTGTTTTTATTTTCATTTACATTTAGTTTTGTAATCGGTATTGTACTATGTTATTTCCTACGAATAACGAGAGTATCGTTATTATTTCTTTTTATTATTAATTTAATAAAATTGTGAACCCTATTTCCTACAACTATCTCAGTCGTTATGAGACTCACCTATCGTACTCCTTAAGCCGTTCTTTGTCGCTGTGCGACCATCGTTTTTTTTGTTTTTATTTATTGCAACCGCTTCGGTCCGGTGCTTATTGGGCTACGGTCCTTACTATTGCCACCGACTTCGGTCCGCTGCTCATTGGCCTTCGGTTCTCCACCGCGCCGCTTGCAAAACTACGGTCTGCCACCATGCTGCTAGTTAGTCAGACTTCTACCAGCCACCGCCGCCCTGCCTCATTGCACGCCTCTTGCAGGACTACGGGATTTGTCATTGAAGACTATGGGTGGGAAAATCAAGCAAAAAATGGATTTGTTGGCAAACGTTTGGAGTTCTTAGTCGATCGAAGCAAGTTTATCTGATTATCTTTTTATGTTTTTGTTTTCCGGTCTGGGCTTCTGTTTTTCTTCCGCCCTGACTGCGAGGGAGTATTAGATGTTGTAACTCAATTCCTCAATAATAATCAATCAAGTATTCTATTATCTTTACACTATAATCTACCTGTGTACTTTTAGCCCATGCACTCTACAAATTTACATTTCATACACACAAATAAAATTCGTTGATGAAAAAAAAAACAACTATTAACCTACTTATGTACTTCTAGTTAAAATATAGTTTACACTTTACAACTTACATTTCATACAGTCAAATATAGTTTACACTTACAACCCTGTATTCTTTAAGTATGACAATCTGACCCTATTGCACATGCATTCCTTTGACAAAAGCAATTAACCACATGATTTCAATGATTAACCCCTTCAACTAGAAGAAGATGAGATCAGAAAGAAAAAAAGGTTACTCAACTTAAAAGAAAAGCTCATAAAGTAGCCAGTATAAAATCATTTTATCAAAAGATAATCTTTGATCATGGGACATGAGTATAATTACTTGTTAATTATTAAGTTTTTATTGTAATCATAAGCATAACTTCAATTATAATCACCTATCTTTCCTGCCGGTTTCCTCTAGCACGCTTCATCTCATAGTTCATCATTACGATTACGCGAATGATCAGTACAAGAGATCAAATACAAATTATGTTAGGAACAAAATAATGCAAAATGTGAAAGATTTTAGATGAGGTATTTGTCAAGGTGTCACAATGAATCAAACCATCTTTGGATATTATTATAAATATCTAGAAATTGATCTTCTTTTTATCAAGAATAAATGGTATGAATTCAAAGTTAGAAAAGGAGAGAACACTTATAGCTTTACTTTGTTGGATTTTATCTTACTATCAATCTGTGCTTCCATAGTGGTTAGCATGTGTATACCCTCAATATGTCCCTAACTTTCTTTCTAGTCCTTCACTCACTCATATATGCATCAAGTCACTTATCCACAAACCCCACCATAAGTCTTGTTGATGTTCCAAAATTAGACTTCACTTTACAACACGATAAATGGAATTCTAGAAGAAGACAAACTACTTGTGTTATCTTCTCAAATTTGCCTATGATAATATATAATCTTAGTAAACCTTGTAAATCTAAATGGATGATGATTAGGAGCGGACGAGAAGGGGGGGGGGTAGTAACGAATAATATATGGAGATTAAATATGAAATAAGGGTAAAAAAATATGCATTTAGTTATTAAATACTTGTTAACTTTAATTTAATATATATGGCAAGTGATCACAATGATGAAGAAAAAGGCATATATGTTGTTATTCAGTTGTACAAAAGTTTTTAAAAATATATGCATAAAGTTATATGCTAATCACTTCTCCAGATGGGGTATGGACCATATGTTGGCAATGGAGATTCTTGGTTAAGCATATTATTATTTGTATATATACATACATCCTATATTCCGAGATTGGTACGCCTTTGGTTACTCGAGAAGTTAAGCAAGTAATAGTTATAAACTTACCTGCCTTGTAGTAAACGTCCCTCCAAATGCAGATGGATTATGATAATATGCCAACACTTTCTGAAGCCCATCCTGAGACAATGGATCTTTTATCACGAGCATGGTGTGATTTTGCGGTTAAAGAAGCGTTACAACCCGAGTTTCAAAACCAAGCACTCATTCTCCATGAATACGCAATTAACAGTTTTGATGACGGGTCAATGTCCCCTAATTTCAAGGTACGTACGCGCAACAGCCCCAAGTATTAACACATTCGGTTATTTTTAATATGATGATGCATGTGATCTGATATTTGGATATATATTTGCAGCAATTGGAGAGCTTAAAGATGGATGATACAACAAAGTCCTTACCCCCATGGAGGACTAATGATGTGAAGGTAAACCATTTTTTTCCTTTTATAGAATCCAACTAATGAATTCATAATGTCAAAATCAAAGTCCTAGAATTTTTGCCTAGCAGTTGAGCCAATACAGTAACAACCGTACCCAGTAAATCCCCAAAATTAGCCACTGGTATGGTATGGGCCCGGATAGATCCCTAGGGATGGGAAAGCTGCTTCCGAAGAGACCCCTGACTTCAAAACAAAACAGATGGAATAAAAATATATAAATAGACAGCTACCAAATAGCTTTTAATCTTTACAAGATGGACACTCATAAGTGTTTTTTATGTCTTTGTTCAGTCTTGGATATGGATGCAACAAGCAATGCACCCTGAATTGAACTACAGCAGCTGCTTTAAAAAGAAATGGGTAAATATTATTCCTTTAAACATATCACAGTATATTAAACAGTGTGATTCCATCTATTTAAACTAAATATCTCCCAATTTCTGCAGCAATCATGGGATATGAATCCATTTAAATCATCACATCTATCAATTAAGAAATGGTTGAAAGAGATTAAACGAAAGAAAAAAGAAAACGAGAGGCTACAAAAGGCAGAAGTCCATGCAGCAATCTCAATGGCTGGCGTTGCTGCCGCTTTAGCAGCCATAGCTGCAGAGAACTCAAACCATGGTGGCTCAAATTCCCCCTCCACCACAAGGGAAGCTGCATTAGCGTCTGCAGCCGCCCTGGTGGCCGCTCACTGTGCAAAAAACGCTGAGGCATTGGGTGCAAAGAAGCAACAGATACGCACTGCAATGAGTTCCGCCATGAGTGCAACAAGCACAAGTGACATTCTAACTCTCACCGCTGCAGCATCTACATGTAACTCAATAATACTTTTTAAATCAGAATGCAAAATATAATGATAAAACTAACTGATGATGATAAAACCTTAACATGATTATCAACATAGTCTAATATCTAATCGTCTGATTATCTTTCGTTTTGATGTTCAGCATTACGAGGAGCTTCAACGCTCAAAACAAGATCTGCATGCAAGAATATGTTAAACTCGAACGCTCCAATACTGCCTATAGAAGAAAATACTAATCTTGAGTATGATTTTGAGCAATGTCAATCAATTTTAAGAAGAGGGACTGAACTCAGAATCAAGACATCAGATGGTAAACCATTTCCTCATCTTCTTTTTATTTAGATTTCATGATAATTATAGCGATCCTGACCTCCATTTGTTGAACAGGAAGATGCATGATAAGATCAGTGTCTATTGTAATGAATCATGAAGCCAAGGTATACAATTCATGACATCCTTTTTGTATAAACTTTAAACTCCAAAAGAACTGAAAAATTGTATTAATGGTTATGTATTATATAACTAAAAATAAGATATTTTATATATAAAAAGACTATGATGATAAATCTTATTAACTAAAGATAATGATAATATGCTAATAACTTTCCTAACAAACAAACTTAAGGAAAAATAACAAATCAAAAGATAATATTAATATTTGTAATAGATAATAAAATCGGTTAACACCTAAGTATCTTGGCGCTAACTTCTATATATTTTACGCTACAGGTTATTCTCAGAACAAGGAAGCCTAATCTAATGAATGCATTGGCTAGCAAGAAAGAAAGTATGTTTTGTTATGGTAAAACATATTATATATAGGAAAAATTACAAACACAGACAAAGTTGACTTCCACTTCTCCAAAATAGGCATCGACTTCTGATTACGGCTAACCCCTAAATTTGTTGGGTTAGCTGGTTTTTAGAAGTCGATGACTATTTTGGTGATTTACTTGGTCAACTGTCTATATTTGTAATTTTTGTATATACTAACCATTTATAGAACTAACTTGTTTTTTTTTTTTTTTTTTTTTTTTTTTGTATGAACCATTTCAATTACATGTTATTGATCTAATTCTTTATGTGTTTTGATAGGTGTCGTGTTAGATCAGCACGCGGAGCTCTACAAGAACCCCGAAAACGACAGGGAAACTTGTTTTCTCATTGTTTTAACAACGTCCCGAGGGATAATAAAACTAGATATGATGAATGACGATGAGTGTTACAAGATATGGACATGGACCATTAATCATATGCTATCACTTTCGACCCCTTCCTCAAAATATTCACTCCCATATCATAAAAACTAAAACGTCATTGTTGTGTTGGTTAATCGATCTATCATGTATTTCATCTTTAGTGTGTAATTATAGGTGTATTGTTTGCTCAAAATGTAATAATTTTACTATGTAATGGTTTGATCCATCACAAGTTTATATTCTGTTGGATTTGGGACCACCGTATGTCCTAAAATGTAACCTACATTGTTTCTGTATAACGTTTTACGCAGTGATTGCTAATATGTTTGTTTAATTGTTTCTTGATAATAAGTGATTGATTTACAACATTTGGGAATAGTATGATATGTGATACAAGTGATTAGGCACCACCCATCATTTGATAGAGTGGCATGGGGAAATGAAGATAAGAGTTTGAAGCCATTTGGTCTTAAGTTTAAATCCGATCCAGATGGGTTTTACCGCAGTGGGCGTTCAAGGCTTCAAGCGGGGAGTTTTTCCCCGAATTGGTGGCTTGGTGAACTTGGGCTGCCCAGTAGGTAGTCATTTGTCCAATGCTAACCTACTGACAGTTCAATTGATATTTAGTTGACCGTAAAAACAAGTGATTAGGCAATTTTGAGTTAACAACATTTTAAATGTTAATTAATCAACGTGATAGAAGTTATTATGAGGTAGGGGCAATTTTAGTAATTACTACCTAATTGATTGAAAGGATCGAATTCTCTTATTTCATTGGGCCAAGGACCTCTTAGCAACTACACTAGAAATAAGGAAGAATTAATATTTTAACTCTTTAATGTAATTTGTATGGTATTTAACAATACGATTTGGTCAAGTCACGTCGGGCAGCTGTGTAACATAAAAGTGTTACTTTGGCTCGATTTAAAAGGGGTTTGGATCACTAATTAGTTGCATTTAATATATTAATTTAAATTTCTTTTATTATTTTTCTTTTAATAATAAGTGTGGTATGTAATAATACATGTTGGTTGGGTCGGGAGTGACGAGCAGCATGTTGCGTCACAAGTGACATAAAAAAGTTATTATTAGTTTAATTTAATATTTTAATTTTAATTTTCATGTATTCATTTTTCTTTTAATAATGTGTTTGGTATTTAATAATACATATTGATCAGGTTAGGTCGAAAAGCATGTCGCATCAAAACAGATTATATAAAAAGTGTTATTTTGGTTTAAGTCAAAACAGGTTTGGGTCAAAATAGTGTTAATAGGCTGCTTGTCCAGGATGGTGTGGAGGGGCTTCACCCACCCCTCCCACCCCTCCCACGCCTCCGTACCGTGTACCCACCCTCATACATAAAAGCTAATAAACATGGTTAAAGTAGATTCACGACCAAAGATTCACACGTCTCAAATATATTCTTAAAAAATCAAAACATTTTCATTTAAAACATAAACTGATAAATACATCACCTTACATAAAATTTAGAGAGAATTACATAGGTTGTCCTTTAGTTATTAGTGAAATTGCACTTCCTGTCCTTTATGTTAATTTTCACTCCTTCTGTTCTTTATTTTCTAAATTTGATACATTCTTTGTCCTTTAGCCTAAATTCGTTAAAAAAACCTAGTTAACTTTGAAACTAAATTTACACTTTTAGCCCTTATAAAATAATAATATGTCATTTTACCTAGTTATAGTTTCTATTAAACTATTTATTTTATAAGGGCTAAAAATATAAATTTGTTATATATTATAATAAAACCAAATTCTTCTTCTTCATTTGAAACACCACCATCAACACCATCACCTTTGCCGCTCATCACCACCCTCAAGGTGAACCATGATGTGGGAATTGAGCACTTTCAAAGGGACCAAAATTTTTGAGATAAAATCATTGACTTTTTGGACTAATTTCTGCCATTGACAATGGCGACTAAAATCTTAAAAATGCTGCATTTTTGCGCTGGGGTTTTGAAACGAGTTAGGGTGGTGATGAGTGGCAGAGGTGATGGTGTTGAGGGTTGGTTTTAGTGGTGATTCAAATGAAGAAGATGATTGGGTTTTATTATAATATATAACTAATTTACACTTTTAGCCCTTATAAAATAATAACTTTGTTTAATAGAAACTATAACAAGGTAAAATGATATGTTATTATTTTATAAGGGCTAAAAGTGTAAATTTAGTTTCAAAGTTAACCCGTTTTTTTAACGGATTTAGACTAAAGGACAGAGAATGTAGCAAATTTAGAAAATAAAGGACAGAAAAAGTGAAAAATTAACATAAAGGACAGAGAGTGTAATTTCGCTAATAACTAAAGGACACTCTGTGTAATTCTCTCTAAGAATTAATTGTCAAATCAAATAATGCAAATAAACTTGTAAACTAAATTCAGACATATCAACAATTATCAATAAGAGCAATAACAAAAACATTAGAATCAAAATCAAAAATAAAAATTCATGTAAAGTATACACATTTCTTCTTTTTTTCTTTCTTTTTACACTTTCAGTAACCACCAGCAACAGCTTCCACTGATTGATTCAATGAACATAACCATGACCTTCTGCTATCCGAATGCGAATCCGACCTCCGAAAACTTGATCTTGAAAATCGGGCCCAGTCAACCGATGGTCTGCTCAAAGACGGGCCCGTGTCTGAAGCACCCATGCAAAGACCTGAGCTTAATTTCATTGATGGAAACTTTTGGCAGCTTAAAGAATATGGAAATTCAGGCTTGCATAAGGGAGTTGTATCGAGTGCAGTGTTATCAGTATCTTCAGTTAAAGAAGTACATGTGAAAAATGATAGCGGTAAGCTTGTCCGTGGCATTCCTAAGAGTGGTCTGGTGCCTGGAAGCTTCTTGAATGAAATTATTCCTTGGCGGCAAAGAGGGCAGGGGATCGAGCCTGGCGGCCCTTGGGAGGCATTCAAGGAGGTGCTTGTGGAACAAAGATATAACGCACAACGCGTGCAAAATTCATGATGACAACCTGTTGTACTTAAGTCTGGTCAAAATTCATTCTAAAGAAAGTTTACGCATTTTATTACCAAACACTCATATTGTAACCGAAATATTAGAATTTAAAGTATGCGTTTTATTACCATCTGCAGCAAGGGCGCACTTATTTTCCAAACAAACGGCACAAGGATCTGCACATGTGGAAATAGAATCGTTGCTCCATCCACACTCTCTGTACATCCAAGATAACAATAAAAAGATGAAGGTTGACTTTTGAGGTCAACTAGACAAAATCCAAAGTTCGCAATAAAATTAAACAGTTTTAAGCTTAATTACCGAGCAATCTTGACAACACTCATAAGAGGAAGACGCAAGTATGGAGAAGCAGTTGGTTCGTCGTCTTGTGGTTGTGCAATCAGGACTTCCTCAAGCCATTCTCTATGCCATAACCGAGCGACAGCTAAAGGGGTCCATCTATTAATAAAAAGTCAAAATGTTACAAATTAGACAAAAGGTTAATAAAACACAAATCGTAAAATGTAATAGGTACAATGCAGCCGATACCCTTTTGCATTTTCGGTAGTTATGCTTGCTCCCCTAGCTATCAGAATCTAAAATAACATACAAAAACACGTAACAATACATTAGTCAAAAGTCAAAGATCTTGACGCAACAAAAAAAAAAAAAAAACTCATTTCAATGGCCAAAATGCATACTTGACAACATTGTGCGTTTCCACCACACGCGGCATAATGAAGGGGTGTGCTTCCTGCACCTAAAACCAACATCTATTCTTCAGTGTTACAATAAATTCATCAAATCAAACAATAATATCCATATGTGAAACTTTGATGATGTACAAAGAATTAAAGAGGTACCAATCAAGTCAATTGTCGTGCCGTCTTCCACCGTGACTTTATTTACAGAAGCCCCCAAATCAACGAGTAACTGTAAACTATCAACATGACCGTTTAACGCAGCCATATGGAGAGCTGTCAAACCTCCATCGGCAGCTCTATTAATCGTATCTATAAGTGAGCTATGCATAAACAAAATTTCAAGATTAATGAAATCTTATTAAAATAAATTATAAAAAAACGTCTCGGCAAGATTTCTTGAACTATACCCTTCGTCAAATTCTAATCCAGATTCTTTGATTCTTGATCTTTCGACAACAAAATTATAAAAATTAGGAACGCTAGGGATGTAATCAGCAAGAAGGATCCGAATGCACCGCGTGTGTCCACTAAAAGCAGCCATATGCAATGCAGTACCTCCATTTAGATAATCTGCTTTGTGTATCTAAATTCAACAGTCCTTCATTAGCCTAAAATATGTTTCCAAATTAAAACATAAGGAACTAGAAATACCGAAAAACGAATGCATACGTTTGCTTTGTAAAGAACCAGCGTCAGAACAACCTCCCAATGACCATATTGACAAGCTTGCATCAAAGCAGTCTATTCACCAAGAAACATATGACATATAATTATAAATAGACCAATTGGATATATAATAATCGAAACTATGGACCCACTAGCTTATAACAATCCATACTAGCAATTTAACCAATGACACTCCTAGCATTCATTTCCGTTGCCATGGACAATCCCACTATAATGCATAGTTGTCAAAGCGCCTAGCCGCACTCAAGGCGCATAGGCCGAGCCCGGAGCCTAGGCCCAGGTGCATAAAAAACGAGGGCTTTTTATAATTAGGTGCATAGTATAAAATACATTTTTAGGGATTTTAGAGATGTTTTAGGCTTGTTTAGGGCTACTTAAGGATGTTTTAGGGTTGTTTAGGAGTTGTTAATAGCTCATTTAGGATGTTTTAGAGGTTTAGGCAACTGTTAGCCTTAATTTGGCC
The DNA here is from genome assembly GCA_028751855.1 of Ambrosia trifida. Classification (NCBI taxonomy): domain Eukaryota; kingdom Viridiplantae; phylum Streptophyta; class Magnoliopsida; order Asterales; family Asteraceae; genus Ambrosia; species Ambrosia trifida. The sequence continues at coordinate 71,630,707 of CM054132.1, forward strand.
GGAAAATCAGCTTGAAACAGCCCTGATAGTGCGCCTCAGCGCCTAACTGCGCACCTCACAGAGCGCAGCGCACTTGGTTCATCAGTCAACGAAAGTTAGAAGTGTCATTGGTCAAACCGGCCGGTATGGAATATGGGTCTATCAGTAAACTTATCCTAACCTGCCCGCGATAATTTCTAAGATTAATATCAACCCCGGACTGGATCAACAGCGAAACGATCTAAAAACAAACAACAATATCCAATCAAATGCCACTAATTTGCACAATCTGAATTAACATTAAAAGGTAAGAAAACATAACAATATATACCTCATGGTGACCTTGGGCTGCAGAGTAATGAAGGGGCGAGTTCCGAACACCGAAAGTCGAATAGCGAGCAAGTCTCGGGTTATATTCAAGTAAAGCCTTAGCTTCTTGAACATCACCATCTCTTGCAGCTGAAACAAGGCGTTCTCCAGTTGCAGAACACCCAAATGAGTTCCCCATAAGGCTAAAAAACCTCATTCTTTATTCTTATTAACAAAAGATTAATAAAAAGGATTTAAAGTTTAAACCCATTGACAGAATAAAGAAAACTAAACAACCCCAAATGAAAATTTGAATTAACAATAATATTAATGATCCAATTTTCTGAAAGGTTTCAAATTTTGCCTAAAGATGGAAAAAGATTGAATACCCACAATTATAAAGATCGGATTTGTGAATCTTTTGGGTTAACCGATTGATGTGACGATTATAACCAGAGAAGTGTTGGATTTGAGAATATGGGATCGGAATAACAGATGTGGGAGAATAGGGAACGATGGGTGATTACCTAATTTAATAAAATGACCGGAATACCCTTGTGAAGAGAAGAAAAGGAAATTACGATGTTACCCTTTTACTGATCAATTGATCACTTTGTTTAATATATAGAACGAGTTTTACGCTAACCCGCGCGTTGCGGTGGGGGGGGGGGGGGGGGGGGACTGTTTGGTTTTTTTAAACTGTCTAAAAAAGACATGATTCACAACTATAAACACCATTCACGCTCACATGCTACTACATGTACATATTTTAGACTCGAAGATTAAGCGTTATAAGGGTGGACGGCACAGTCATCACAGTGGGTTTTATCACACTCAATTAGACTATGTCGCCTCAATTTTTATCATTTCATCATACCATATACATGGGGTGGTGTGTCACACCATCACACCTCATCCCAAAACAAACACCCCCCTTTATTACTTCTCTCACAACCGTGACGGCTGTCACGAAATTGTGGCCTCGCGCCGTTATGGTTTGGTGAGGGCGATGGTCGTGATGGTTACGGCCATCACGGACCACCCTGCCCACCTTAAAGCCACAAAGATTTCGTGACCCGACTCGCACTTCCATGCCATAAAAGTTAACATGGATACAAATAATCGCCTAGTTTCACTATTTGTAAACCATGTGTATAAGCTAACATATAACAACTCGAAAAGTATTCAAATAAACTATTACAACATATCGTTCATATGCGTATTATATTACTTAAACGCAAAACAAAAGGCCTTAACAACAAAACTATACATTGATATCGTTCAAGGTTTTTTATTCTCTCTTTCAAAAAAATGTTCACATTTTCAATACATTTTTTTAGGCTGCAGAGTGACTTCCAGCCTATCTTCCCATATACAGACATAGTCATTATGTTGATATTTGTGTAAGGCTTATCCCAATGCATATTTTTAGTATACTTTTGACTGTCCTACACAACCATACGTTAGTTTTCAATCTCTCTGCCTCTCTCTCACACACACATACACAACCACCACAACCAAAACACCGCCACACCACCACAATACCACCAACACACAAACAAATCTAAAGACCCATCACACAATCAAATTAAACGTTTCCTTGCATTTGTTAGACACAACACACAAACAAATCTAAAGACCCATCTTCATCATATCATCACCATCTCATTCTCAACAACTCACACCCATACCTAAACTCTAAACCAAGATCCATTGTTTTTTTTTCTTCCTCCAGGATTCGCCCTTTATAAACCCTTCCATTCTTCTCAAAATAATCGCTGCCCCTTTTTCTTTTTGTTCAAAGTTCAAACCGTCTCAAGCAGATTGTTGGATTTCTCTTTTGCCTTTGTTGTTAGTGGTTGTTTCGTTCCGGCAGGCGGTGACATTGGGGCCGGAGGCAGCGACGATTGATGATTAAAGGGGTTTTGTTTTTTAAACGGTTTCATAATAACTACCATTGATGTCCAACATGATTAACGTTTTAAAACGGTTTCATGAGAACGGGATGTGGCGGTTACAAATTCCTATCATTATGTGGCGGATTTTAAACGTCATGACAGTGGCGATGCGTTGTTCGAAGAAACGACGATGGCGGAAGGCGTTAAAGGAAAGTTAAGTAGGCGGATTGAAAACGCCATGATGGTTGTTAAAATTATCGATATAATTTGTAGGGGCGATGATTGAAAATGCCATGACGGGTGTTAGAAATGTTAGAAATTATCGATATAATTTGTAGGGAAGAGTTAACGGCGTTAAGTGCATCGTTAAGTTGGTTTTTGTATTAATATATAATTAGTGATACTAAGTGGACCCGTAGTGTGCGTTTTGCACCTCCATACCGTTTGGCAGGAAGTTTGTTTGTGTCCGTTTATTTAATAAATGAACGAACACGAACAAATGTCTCGTTCGTTTGATTGCGTTCGTGAACGTTCGGCAATGTGTTTGTTTACGTTTGTTTATTTATATCCGTTCGTGTATGTTTGTTTGTTTATGTTCGATCACTGGTTAAAACTTAGGATAATTATGAACTTTTAAATTAGGAATATCATGTATTCATGTCTATGCCTAAGTAATTTTAGATAATTATGTCTAAGTTAGTACAATTTGACTTATCGACATTGTTTAGTAGATGTACTTTGTCTAACGGTTAATATTAATAATGTTTTTTTAGTTAGTTGCATATTAAATGTTCGTTTTTGTTTGTTTGTGTTCAAGACCCGTGTTCACGAACAGTTCGCAAACAACTGAATTTCTTAACAAACGAACACAAACATAGAATTATGTTCGTTAGTGTGTTCATGAACGATTCGTTTGTCCAAGAAACCTTAACAAACAAACACGAACAAAGCCTTGTTCATGTTCGTTTGGTTCGTTTACAGCCCTATACATGATTTAATGAATTACCTGAACACTTTGTGTTTTAGTCTTGTATGAACAAAACCCCACAAAAAATAGTCGTTTTTTTCTTCGTTTTTCTATATAGCACTATGGTATTCGTTGGAAATATAATAAAACGCTCGTTAAGTCCGGGTTTGATTGAGGGGAGGTAGTGGGCTGATTTGTAGGTGGGCCGTAGGAGTGGGCCTGAGTGGTGTCTGGGTTGGGGATTTGGGTATAGCTGGACGAAGGATGTTCATGAGGAACAGGACGGGGGTTATGAGGAGATGGGCCAGAAGAAGGGGGCTGGAGTGGTGAGTAATGCTAGTGTGATTTGGGTTGGGTGAGTGAGTTGGAGTAGGTTCAGTGGACGGTGAGTGGGGTTTAGAGGTGTTAGTGTTTTAAAGATAATCCCAAACCAAAGGATTAATGGTTGGGTTAAGAAAATCGTATGAGGGCGGTTTGGTTGGAGATTGAATGGCGTATGGAAAAATGGTTTCTTCGAAGTGCACATGTCAAGAAATGATAATTTGGTGAGAGGAAAGATCAAGACACTTGTAACCGTGATGATTGGTAGGGTAGCCAAGAAATACACAAGGGTGGGAACGGTAGTTGAGTTTGTGTATTTTGGTTGATGGAGTGAGTGGATAACAAAGGCATCCAAAAACACGAAGATGTTCGTACTCCGGAGTGCAATTGTAAAGAAGGGAGGTTGGTGATTTGAAGTAGTGAAGTTTGCTTGGTAGGATATTTAAGAGATATGTGGCGGTTTCAAGTGCATGATGCCACAAGTTGGGTGGTAGGGAGGCTTGGGCAAGAAGAGTATGAATCATGTTGTTAATGGTTCGGATTTTGCGCTCCGCTTTACCATTTTGGGATGAGGTGTAAGGACATGAAAAACGAAATTGCATGCCATTATGATTGCAAAAGTTGTAAAAATTTTGATTTGCATATTCTTTTCTATTGTCACATTGAAATTGTTTGATTTTACGTTCAAATTGGGTGTGGATTAGGTTGTGGAGTGTGGTGAAGGTTTGAAACACTTGTGCTTTATTTGATAAGGGAAAGGTCCACAAGAAGTTAGTAAAATCATCCAAAAATAAAATGTAATATTTATGACCACCCGTACTAAGTATGGGAGAGGTCCATAAATCAGTGTGAACAATGTCAAATGCAAAACAAGTGGAATTAACTGAATCATAAAAGGGCAGTCTAACACTTTTGCCAAAAACACATGACTGACAAAGCGTTTTATTAATTTTTCCATAATCAACAAACGAAGACAATTTCAAAGACTTTAGTAAATTGTCTCCAGGATGACCCAATCGTTGATGCCAGCGATCTTGAGAAACAGCAACAAAAGAAGCTGGTTGAGTGGTCTTGAGGGGAAGTGGTGCAGTCAAGGGATAGAGATCGCGTGTGCTATTTCATCGTAGGATAGGAGCCCGAGTTTTGAGATCCTTCACAAGAAAGCCAAAAAGGTCAAATTCAACAGATATTAAGTTGTCAGTAGTAAGGCGACAAACAGAGATAAGATTTTTTATTATATTAGGAGCAAAAACGACATTGTTAAGTTTGAGGGGAGGGTATGTGGGTGGAAGGACTTGGTTGCCTTGGGCCACTACATGTATGGTCATGCCATTGCCAATAACAATATTTTTATTAGTGCAAATATTAAAATTAGACGGGGAGTATATACTTTGTTCATTGGTAGAGTGAGAGGAGGCGCCAGTATCCATCAATCCATGGTCCGGTGGATTGAGAGCCAGTGAGTAAAGGGCATGTTCAATATCTGTTGGAGAGTAACCTGTGTGATGGGCTTGATCAGGTCGTGGGCCAAGAATCCCTTGAGAGGTTTGCGAGTTGGGCTTGGAGGGATATGGACAAGGAGGTTGGGCCGAGGTATTATTTTTAATCATGGAGGCCCACTGAGATGCAGTCCAGCTGCTGGGAAACACAATATACGGGTGACTCGGATTTGGTTGTGTTGGAGTATAGGATCGGTTTTGGGAAGTAGAGGACCGGCCGCGGCCACGACGGGGCCGATTTACGGGCCTGGTCTGAATGGTTGTATGGAGCAGGTTAGGAAGTAGGTGGCAGGTGAGTAGTGGTGGTGGTGTTTAAGGCGGTGGCAGCCGATTGAGAGTTTCGAGTCACCTGTCTCTTCTTTTTACTTTCCTCAAATGTAAGGCACGAGCGAACTTCACTGAACAGTGGTAGCGACTCTCGGTTTTGAAGGACCGTGGAGATGCTATCATATTGTTCAGTGAGCCCGGTCAACACCTTAAGAACCACCATCCGATTGTCCACAGGAGAACCCACACTTGCAAGTTGGCCCGCCAAGTGTTTGGCGTGTTCATAATAATCTGCCATAGAAGAAAAATTTTCAAGACATAGGTTAGCAAAATTCTTGGCCAAGAAATACCGCCCGAGTATTCTTATTGTCGTTGAACTCGCTTTCCACGGCATTCCAAGAATCGTAAGCTGTTTGTCCCGGCTGAAGAATGATCCGTAGGAGAGGTTGAGCGATCGTGGTATAGATCCATTGCTTCACAAGAGCATGTAAGCGATTCCAGAGTTGGTCTGCAGTAATGGTAGCCGCCTCTGCTTTGGCAGCCGTCGTAGGGTCAGAAGAAGAATGAGACGGGGCAGGCTCTGGTTTAGGGGACAGATGGTCAGCCACTTCATACGCCTGACAGTGTACTTGGAACATAGTTTTCCAAGTGGTGTAGTATGGTGAGTCTTTTTCGAGGAGGATAGGGATGTGTGTTTTGATATTTGTTACGGTGAGAGCAGGGTGAAGAGATTTGGATTTCATGATGGAACAGAGGGATGAAATAGATGAATGAAGGTGAGCGGAGGCGACCAGCGGCAGAGGAGTGCAGCGGCGGAAGGGTAACAATAGGGTTAGGACCGATGTGGAGGTGATACCATGAAAGCTATTGTAAACCTTGATTGATTTCATTGATAATTCACAATATATAATACATAACAAGATCTCCTATAATTTTGGAGTGATTTGCTACATTAAGTTACATTGCAACTTACTATATTTACACATATATTATTAGTTCGCACGAAATATATATGTTCTTAAATTATCTTTTCATGCGTGTGTGTGCGTGTATATATATATATATATTTGTATGTATAATGAAATTGTTGAGATGTGAAATATCTATACATATAATAAACCAAAGCCATTTTAATCACATGGCACTCAAAGAGGCATTCTCTTACTTGAATGTGTCATGTGTCATCCCATGTGGCATTGAGATATTTTAGGAAAAAAATAATTTAAAAACAAAATTGGATTTTTCACCCTCATGTTTACTCTCATAATTTTTAAACGTTAATATCTTTAATATATGAGATTTTTTAAAGAAAAAAATTACGCCAAATTAACGAGCGTTTTATTATCTTTCCAACGAGTACCATAGTGCTATATAAAAAGCGGAGAAATTTTTTTATGGGGTTTTGTTCATACAGGAAAAAAAACACAAAGCGTTCAGGTAAATCATTAATCATGTATAGACAAGTCACTAATTATGTTTAAATCAGTAAATATGATTTTTTTTTCAACTAGAGCCGATTAGGTTAATAGAGTTATACGTTGTTTTAAGTTAGGTATCAATATTAGTATGTTAGAGTTGTACATTTGTTTAGTCTTTAGGATATGTGTTAATATAAGAGTTACATTAAAGTTTTACATTATTTTAGGTTAGGTGTTAGCATTGGAGTTGTACATTGTTAATTTGTTTTAGGTTAGATATTAATATTAGAGTTATACATCAGTCTATTTCATATGTAAAATTAATTTATCATATTAAATTTCTCAACCCGGGACGCTCCCGGGGTATAATCTAGTACATACATATTCCTAACTAAAATAATGTTTGTCAAATGTCATTATGTCAATATCAACATTCACTAATATTACCTCACCTTAAATGTTTCACATGATTTACAACCACCACTTTAACTTTACCAAGACTTTAGTTTCATGTGTTCTATCTCTTTTGTGCTCGTGAATAGTGATGTAACCTTGGCTGCTTGGCATCGACTATTGACTTATCGAATGTGCAACACTTGTAGCATATAATCAAATTTGTCTAGTGACTAGAATACCTGTTCATGTTTCTTACCACATGTCGTGCAAGTTGAGGAAAACTTTTCTTTAGATTCCACCCAAATTAAAGGGGAATTCGATTTTAATAACCCAAACTATTTGAAATTGACCACTGGCACCCTTAACTAAAAAATTGGTCATATATAACCTGAACTATTGACTTATTAGAATCTAGCATACAATTAACTGACATCGTTAGTTGGTTTGCTGATGTGTCACAAGTTGCTGACGTGACACACTGATGTGTCAATCCACGTGTGTATTTTATAAAAAAAATTCCACCTCATCATCATCATCATCTCATCATCCAAGTGTGCATTTCATTAAAAAAAAAAAAAAAAAACAGATCTGATATATTTTTAACCCACTTCATCTTCATCATCATCATAAACCCAACAAATTAGGGTTCCATCATAATCCAACCTTCATTACAAACCCAAACCCATCTATTTATTATAATTTCATCTCACCATTCTATGCGTGTTCTCATGAAAGGTTGGTGGCGAAGGCAACTTTATTACTAATTGAACAATGCACGGGGTAAAATATACTCTCCAAGTCGAGCAAGGAACGCATACTCAAAACTTGGTCAAATACTTTTACAAATTTCTAACTATTAGGTAGCGCTCGTTTCATGTAATGTGATAGAATTGGAACTTCAGAGATAACTATAATTTAATTTGGAATTTAGGTGTGTTTATTTCACATAATGAAATGAAATCTGGATGAAATTAGAATGTAGATTTATTTCCGTATGTTGTTCAATTATATTTCTCTCTTTTGTTGAAACGTACAACATAAGTAATGGAATATATATATTCCTTTTTCATCCGGATTTCATTCCATTCAATGAACGTGTGCACACTGTATGCACATCCACTTTTTTCAATTGATTTCTATTATTTACTAGTGAGGAACTTGCGCGTTGCGGCGGAGTCAACAATACGGGACGTGAACATAATTTAAACCCTTAGAATGCTAAATAAAATCATATATGAGTTGTATATATGTATATAAAGGCAGCCGCACTTCGCGGCAGGATAAGTTTAATAGCTACATAAGAGAGTTAAATGATAGCATGTTATGTTCTAGTGGCAATTTGAGTAGTTTGACATTAAATAATCACAACTAGATTCTTAATTAAACATTTTTAGTTTGTCACTAACTATATAAAGGCAGCCGCACTTCGCGGCAGGATAAGTTTAATAGCTACATAAGAGAGTTAAATGATAGCATGTTATGTTCTAGTGGCAATTTGAGTAGTTTGACATTAAATAATCACAACTAGATTCTTAATTAAACATTTTTAGTTTGTCACTAACTATTTTCAAAACAACTAGTTTGAATGCCCGCGCGTTGCTGCGGGTACTTATGTTTTTTGTTACGCACGTTAACAAGCGGGATTCATGTAATTTATTTTTAAGCATTAAATTGTATCTATTCTCTTAGGTCAAGCGAGGTCATGTTCGGGTTGGGCATACATGAACTTGACTATGACTTAACAACTCATTTGAGAAGCTAACATAAAAACTTTTATTTTTAAGTTTAGCCTAAATGTCACGCATTTGTGACTCGTTTAACCCTTTCACAACTTGACCATAACTCAAAAACTCGTTTGACACCTAAAATACATGGATTACAAGAACATATTTATGATTATCTTATGGTATGAGCCTGCACGTTGCGAAGGATAGGTACTCTATCGGTTTTGATACAATCATTATAGCAATTGAAAGGCACGACCCAAAAAAAATGGTTTTTATATTGAATTTTAGTTTGATACGGTATAGAAAGATAACAAAAGGGTAAACCATTTTTAAAAATAATAAAATATTATACCTGCCAGTCCCACACATTCACCCCGTTGATTATCCTATCATTTTGCCCCAGCGCAAGCCGTAAATCCTCAATTAGAACCTGTCATGTTAAAATCATTTCTGTCAAATTCATTGATTGAATCATCATTAACTCACAATACATAAAAATCAACATATCTTCTTTTACTATTTGGTCGACCTTAATACATGGGTGTTGGCGTCCGTGTTGGGGACATATTTTCTAATCCGGTTCACTTTAACCATTACCTAGTTGTTTAGCTTATTACCCAACCCTACCCGTTTAAAACCATTACCCACCCCACTAACTTAAACATGACAAAAAAATACAAAAATAATTTTAGTAAAAAGCCACGTAAAACTCAACAGTTCCATACTCCCTCCAATATTTGTGTATTCAAGAGCCTCATTGGAAAAATGACTATGCTTCATACTGAGAAATTGATCCAAACAACATTGTTATAGTTCCGACCGCTGCCGTTGGTGAGAACTGGACTTTCGATTCTTGTTGCAAGTATACCTGTATCACATAAATAATAACATTAATCTCACATTTGCACCACATAACAAGTGATAAACATAACTATCATGAAAATTAAGTATATTTCATTATTCTCTCCTTTTCCTAATTAGGCTATCCTTGCTTTTTAGATAATATTGCCACTTCTTTATCTCCAACATCATTAATAAATACGTACAAAAACTCCGCTGAAAGAATACCACAAATATAAACATTATTAGTCACAACAAATAAAGTTAAATACATCAAAATGGCCGATTTCAAGCATTAATAATTATGGTATAAAAACTATTGGAGTGGAATGGCGGGTATGAAATATAATTATGGTATAAAAACTATTGGAATTGAGTAATTTATAGGAAGAGCTACCATATTGCATATCATATTTGATTTTTTGTTTTCGGTGGATATTGAGCTAGTTACAGATAACCAAAAAGGAACAAACATATCAGAAAAATGGAAAAAAAAATAAATTAAACCAGGTTATTAATTGTTCAGAAAAATAAGCTAGCAAACATATCAGCAAAATGGTTTAAGCATATTAGAAAAATGGTTTAACCACATAACCAAATGCCAAACAACAACAGTATATAACAGAGAACCAAAAAGGAACAAACATATTAGAAAAATGGTTTAAGCAAATAACCAAATATCAACCAACAACTGTATAACAGAGAACCAAAAAGGAGTTCAGAATTGGCACCTTAAAAGAACGAGGTCAGGTAACTGTTTGGCCTTGGTTATATGATTCCTAAAAAAACATATTGATCATCATAATAAAATGAAGATTAATCGAAATATATTGATCATCATAATAAAATGAAGCTTAATAAAAAATAAAGAACAAACCTGATTACAAAAAAATTTCAGAGATTTCGATGGAGTTAGGGAGTTTCCAAGGGATTAAAGGGCTAATTAAAAGGGATTGATTGGGGTTCATCATTGAAGGATTGAAGGTTACGAATTAAGAATTTGTAACTGATACCGTAAGACTGACTTCTGTGAAGAGTGGTGTGAAGGCAATTATAAGGGCAATTTGGGAACCAATTTTATATTCTTCACTAAAATGCCATGGTAGATTTACTATTTTACCCTTAGAAGTGTCTTAATTGTCCCCAATATCCTTATAATACCCTTATGAAATAAGCTTTATTCTCTTATACTTGTTGCTTTAAAAATTGTACCCATGTCAAAATTCCAATATGGTACATCACTCCTCCTTTATAATGTATTATAGATATTAAACATCATAAGAGAGAGTAATACAGAATTTTATACGTGCGTAAAAAAGGACCGGAATTCAAAATTTTTAAAAATAAGACCAAATAGTTATCACAAAATAGTTTTAACCTTGCGTGTGTTTGGATCAAAACAAAAATAAGATCCTCTCTTAGTGGTAGAACCACCCTCTATTGTACCTACAAGAAATCAAATGGGTCCAATGGATAAAACAAAAAAAAAAAAAAAAGTTCGGTTAACGCGTTAAAAGTCGCTCAAGCATACATGAACTATAATCTTGACACTTTCAGTTTTGACTGCAACAACAGAGAGGGGATTTTCGGCAATGAAAATATTCAAGAATCGCCTTCACAATAAGATGTCGGGTATCTAGCAAATAGTATGGTGATTAACATAGAAAAAGAAATCGCTAAGAATTTTGATTCGGAGTCCATAATTGAAGATTCAAAAATCTTAAAGGTCGACGAGTTGAACTATAATTCTAAAACATTTGTCTCATTTTTAATGTCTTAGTGTCTTTGTTCAATTGTTTATTAAACAATGCTTAGAACTTTGATAATTATTGTATTTAATGTTTAACTTGACCCGAATCGAATCATCGACCAGAACATATCACCCGAACCATAGCTATAGAAAAAAAATTAGGTCCCGTCCCCTAACTGGTGACTTCTGACCTCCCGATCTAAATTCTCAAGATAGTCTTTACCGGAAGGGCTATGTATAAAGGGTTTTGTTTTTTTTTAAGGAAGGAAAGGAAAGGAAGAGAAAGGAAAAGAAAGGATAAATATCCTTTCCTTCTGTTTCCTTCCAAATCGAAAGGAAAACTAAATTTAAAGATTTTGCCTAGTTTTCCTTTCATTTTCTTTCTTTTCCCTCCTTAAATGAAACTTGGGAACACACTATGTTTTGTTTTCATTTCTTTTCCCTCCTTAAATGAAACTCGTGAACACAATAAAAAAAAATTCTTTTCATTTCCTTTCTTTTCCCTCGTTAAGTTAACTCGGAAACACAGACTTCAATCTACATTCACTTCTATTGACTTCCATTTGAGCAAGGAACAATATTTGTTAACCTTCTTAAGCCATAGTAGACTTTTGTTCGACAACCTTTATCTTTGGGTTTCTAATAAGCCAGAATTGGGCTTTGGGCCTCATTTATCATATATGTTGATATACCTTTCTACCTAAAGCCCACCTTGAAACCAAACTTGTAATCTTGTATTAGGCTGGTAAATTATATCGTAAGGTCACCAGAGGTCCAAGAAAAGGTACTAAACCCTACTCGAAGAAAACCACAAAATGCAAGTATTATAAAATCGGTTAATTCGTATCCAGTTTCATACCCGACCCTGCCCGTTATTTATCAGTTCCATACCTTATGATTTGAAATCGGTTCCAACCCGGTTATACCTGACCCGAACCAACCAAAACACGAAGAAAAAAAAATCTTGGAACCAGAACCGAAAACCTGACCCTCTTGATCATACCCGTAACCAGTTTGGAGAAAACCCCGATTTGTGCAACTCTAAATTACCTCACAAATAAGGCGATGAATGATGTCATATTATGTCACACTAATGGGTCCCAGGTTTTAAATGGGCATGCACACATGTTTTAGATCTGGTCAAATTTTGCCACCTAAATGGTTTTTTAAGCCTTTCTTTGTCTTTTAGATTTTAGAATGTGACCCTTCTTTTTAAAGTCAAAGTGGTATTTTGTGTCATAACGTTTTCTAAATAGTAATACTCGTGAAAAACATATCATGTACAGTTGTTTGTAGCCAGGGGACTTTTTCGGTGATTTATGTGGTCTTTGATACATATGAAACACTCGTTTGTTGAAAAAACAAATAATTCGTGTTTACGTCGGTTTGACATTATGAACCTGACAGGCTCAAGAATTTTACATCAACCGGCTGAACATAATACGAACCGTAAATTTTTATTATGTGAAAATTTTACATGCCTAAATATAGACGTGTAAATGTTATTTATAGCTTACTAGGTTATATCCCGGGTAAAGGGATAGGGTACCTAATCCTGCTTAGGATTATGACACGTGTCAAGGGTGGCCCGACAACTCCTGACACGAGGACAACAACGTGACAGTTTCCATGCTCCCACCATGTTGTATGCACAGTACATGTCAGGACACTGTGCATGCATGTCCACCTGCTGCAGACGTCCTGTCAGACGCCACCGGCAGGTCAACCACGTCGTTGTCAGCACAAGCGTCGTCTGCGCCCAATCACATGCCGCCACGTGGAGATCTTGTAAGATGGAATCCACATTCTCTCACATCAGCATTAATGACACCTGATCTCTCGTCATTTTTATGGATCAAAGGCATCTCGGCCTGACCAAGGCCCATACCAATTACAAGACTTTATGGGCCATCTTCTATGGCCCATAATTCCTCCTATAAATAGAAGACTTCATCTCCTCGGCAATGGATCCAAAAAATTCTTATCTTCATGCAAGAGCTAGAATAGATACAACCTTTATACTACTTTGTAATCTTCTAAGTAATATAATTCGGCTCTTACAGTGGACATATGTCATTAAAGACCGAACCACTTACATCCTCGTGTTCTTACTTTCAACACACACACACACACTACTTATCATATTCTAGGGTTATGTTCTAACCATTGGAGTGAGCGAATGATTATTCCTGAGCTAACACGAGTATCTAACCCCCTCGACCGTTAACTCTAACAGTCGTTATACTTGTTGTTTCTTCACCGGGATCTTCCTGTGATAGACAAATCTAATATTAAGACAGAATATTTGCTACGATGTAGCATATAAATTACTGTACTATAATATGATAAAGTAACAATTTTAATCATGTGAATAAGAATTAAAATGTATTTTAAATATAAAATTTATGTTTGGATGGGGTGCAAAGACAGATGCAACCATTGCAGGACGTGATTGGAGCGGTAGTCTTGAATGTGTAGCTTTTTTTATCAATAAAATATTAAATGGTTTTAATAAGGGGAAATATAAAAAGAATTAGTTAAGAAAATAAATATTAAATAAATAAGAACTAAACGTAAAATTATGATTTAATAATATTATTTCGTATTAGAGAGAAATAAGATAATCATAAGATTTTTATTTATTATATAGTGAAGTAATAATAAAGATAAAAATATATAAATTAAAAAATATTGAGCTATTTAGGTTACTTGCAACCTAAAATTTTTGACAAGAAATTAAGGGTGCGGACGACCTCACCAAGTATCATGTGTCCCCACCTCAATCATTATATTATATATAGATAGATACAGATATACATTACATATAGAAACAAAATAAAGTTGTAATTTCGTTAGTAAATTAATATATTTTTATTTATTTGAGTAGATTAAAAGAATGATTATTTTTAATTGACTCATTTGTTCTCTTAAAATTTTTATCTCTATCTCTACTACCTTATTAAGAGCAGGGATGGGTAAGAAGGTAATTTCACCATCATTTTAAGATGGCATACAAAAGGTCTCATGCATAAATCTCTAATTTTTACCATTTTCTTCCATCTATGCCCTTATGTACAAGTCACTAATACAAATCAATTGCACCATTCAATACATTTAATTCATGTATTAACTTTTTGTTACCTAGAACCATTACCAAGAAATAGATTAATTCATGTAACTTTATTTTAATGGATTAACTTTTTGTTACCAATGGAATTTGAATTATCACCACAAGAAAAGGCTAAGCCTTATTTAACACTTTGTAACCAGTAGACTAAAGGCTCTTTGGTTCATGTGTGTAACTAAATGTTGCAAATAAAAATCAAGCACGGATCGGATTGGATAAATGACAGTATGATGCATAAAGTTTTGGCAATTTAAAATGTGAATAAAAATACATACCCGTGGCAACGCACGGACATTCCACTAGTAATAATATAAATTGGTAAAATGTTGTACCTAATCTCTTTAGAAGCAAAATCAGCCCTTAAAACGTCCTTAGACAGTCATTCCTCACCAGACATTGCTAAATGCTTCACTAGAATAAATATATATGATTATTGTTTCTCTTCATGTTTCGAAAAAAGGATTCATAAATTAATTAATTTGATTACTAGGTTTTCCGGGAGCTTCTTGGGATATATAAATCTAATACGAAGTGACAGAATGTATGTTATGATGTATCATATAATTTAATGTACTATAATATGAGAAAACAACAATTTTCATTATGTGAATAAGAATGAAAATGTATATTAAAGAGAAAATGTACGTTTGGATAAAGAGAAGAGGCAAAAGCAACTATTGTTGGCGTGATTGAGCCGGTGGTCTTGAAGGTATAGCTTTTTAGAAACGACTGGTTTTGACATATTTTGCTCTTGATGAAAACATAACTCTCATTTACAGTTTCATTTAATGTAAAAAAATCATTAGAAACTTGTGCGTCACACGGGTTGTAACATATTTTTGTTTTTTATTTGTTATTATTAAGTTAGAAATTTAATATTACATGAGGTTTGATCAATAAAATATTAAATTGTTTAATAAGCGGAAATATAAAAAGAAGTAGTTAAGAAAATAAAATTAAATAAATAAGAGATAAACGTGAAATTATGATTTAATAATATTATTTGATATGAGACGGAATTGAGATAATCATAAAATTTTATTTATTATACAGTAAAGTAAAGATAAAGATAAAGATAAAGATAAATATAGTAAAGTAAAGTAATGGCGGCGGCGGTGGGTGGCGGCGACGATGGTAGCGACGACGGTGGTAGCGACAGTGGAAGGTGGAGGTGGATGGTCGTGATGGTGGGTGGGCAACGACGGTGAGTAGTGGCGGTGGTGGTTGGTGGCGGTAGCATGTGGTGGATGGCGACGGTGATGGTGGGTGGGTGGTGGTGACGACGGTGGTGGGGGTGGCAACGATGGCGATGCATGGAGGTGGATGGAGGTGATGGTGGGTGGGTGACGATGGTGAGTAATGGCGGTGATGGGTGATGGGTGGTGGTGGGTGGCGGCGGTAGTGGTGGGTAAATGAAATTGTGGTGAGTGACGGTGGCAGGTGGTGGAGGCGATGGTGGGTGGGTGACGATGGTGGGCGACGTTAGGTGGTGTTGGATGGCGGCGGTGGTGGGTGATGGTACCGGGTGGGTGACGGTGGTAGGTGGTAGCGGGTGGTGGCGGTGGTTGGTGCGGCGACGACGATGACGGTGGTGGGTGGTGGCGGCAGCAGTGGTGGGCGACGGTGGTGGGTGGTGACGACGATGGTGGGTGGTGGCGGCGGCAGCGGTGGTGGTGGTGGTGATGGTGGTGGGTGGTGGTGTTGTTAGTAAAGGGTGAATGAGGGATGGAATGGAAAAAAAAACATGGGGGGTGGATGGAATGGTTTTAAGGGAATGGAATGCCTTGTGGAATGAGTGATTCAATTCATTTAACCAACTAAACACACTATTTTTCATTACCTCGTAATGATCCATTTCATTCCCCCTTCCATTCCATCATAACAAGCGCTACCCTAAAGTCAATTTTTTTACACTAAGATGGACGGTGATGAAAAATTAGACATTCCACCTGACAATTACGACGATATATTCTCCACCAGTAGTAGCTTCGAATTTCTCATGGATGAGGCCACCAAAGTCAAAGATGAAGACACAATAACATCTAGATCTAGAAAAAGACGTGTGTCGCGTGATCGCGAAAAAAAATTCACCATGTTCTAATGAAAGATTATTTTGTCGGCAACCCAAATATAGTGAAGCGACATTTCAAGCAGGGTATTGTATGACGAAATCTTCGTTTTTTAAAAAAAAATTAGGTGATATAGAAGCAACATATGAATGGTTTGTAGAGGGCCTTGATGGAAGGATGAAAAATAGTTTTATGGTGTTATAAATGTGTATCGGCCGTTAAACAACTCGCAACTGGTAATCCTTATAATAAATATGATGAGAATTTATGTATGTATGTCTGAAATGACTTTGCCTGAATGCCTGTAATATTTTGTAATACCCTTATTTAGTTACATGATAGAAAGGTTTTATGTAGACTGACAAGCCACAACATTTCGTGTTTGTACCAAGCACACAAATAAAAACATAACCTTCCTGGGATGACCAGTAGCATTGACTGTACACATCTCGTTTGGATAATCTATCCTGTTGATTTGTTAGGTAAATATATGAAAGGTGGTCATCAGTACCAAACGATCACGCTCAAAATGGTGGCTTCAAATGGTTTGTGGTTTTGGCATCCGTATTGTGGTCTACCCATTGAACACCGACACCAAAATTCACCAACAATCTTCAATATTTCTCACGACATAGAATGGAATTGTGCCTAAGTGTCCATTTCATATAAATAGACGAGAATCCAAATGTGGCTACTATCTTATTGATGAGATCTACCCTACTTGGTCAACGCTTGTGAAAGTGTTTCGATATCCCACGGATCCAAAGGAAAAAGAAATTCAAGAATGGGCAAGAGTCGGAAAGAAAAGATGTGAACTGAGCTTTCGGTGTTCTGTTAGGTTTGTTTTGAAATAGTATATTTTCAAAACGAGTTATAAGTTTCATTTAATTTAGCAAAGTTAGGGGATTACAAGAAATTAATCAGCTATGTGAATTTACCTCAGTGCCCTTACAATAACCTTAAATATAAACTAGTGGATTTATCCCCTACGCTTTGCGGCGAAAATTCAGTTGGTATCGGTTTGTTTGCACATCAAAACGTAGAGGAAAAAACACATTGTCACGACATAGGAATCCCGCTCTTCGTGGCGGGAATTCAGTCGGTATCAGCTCACTTGCTATCAAAACATATTCAGGTTTCACGGTAAAATTACATTGTTATTTAAAAATAAACTGTAGGATTGTTTAAAAGAATGACCAGATAATCTCCAAGGTAAATGATTAAAAATAGTTCGGTATTAACATAAAAATTAAAAAAAAAAAAAAAAACTAACTTAATCATGTTTATGTTTATATACCTATGGAACCATACATAATTACGAAAGGAAAAAACATATATATGTGCTACCGAAATGAAAACAAATATATATATATATATATATATATATATATACACACACACCTGTCATGTGTCATGTTTTAAATAGTTTTAACACTATTCATTACGTATGTAATATCAAATGAAACATTCTTATCAGAAGGACTTAAACATGTTTGAAAAGTTAATACGAAAGAATGAATAACAAAACTTATCATAGTATGTACTAATACACAACCAAACGGTATGTCATGCATTAATGAGTAAAGCATTAGGTAAAAAGTTGTTTTGTTTGACATTATCTTATATGATCTCTAAGCATGTCTAAAAAGGTGGTTCTTTAGATATAAACCGTTAATTCATATTATTCATCATGTATGATACCTGGAAATAAACTATAGGTATATAGGTGTACATCATTTAAGTTATATATATTTCAGTATTTCACTACCTGGTACCTTGTTTTTTCTTTTTGATTAAATAGAAAAGAACAAGATTATATACCTTGAAACATAAATGATAATTAAGATGAATAAGAGTCATTACTAAAGCCCCACAAAACAAACATTAATATATCTATTCCATAAAGTTGCAATTGAGCAAACAATGCTATCCACCCTTTGCTTTTTGATCATCTAATAATATTTTTAATGGTTGTAATATTGAAAATGAATATAAAAGACACCAAACTTTTTAAAATGCATAAAAAGGTGACCCTATCAATCAATATGCTCTTACCTTTTCAAGTCAATAATACCAATATTGACACATATGGGAGGAGGCCATGACATGTACAACACGTTTAGATTCCATCACTGTAAAAATAAGTGTTTTAATTTACATCAATAACTTTTTTGGAATGTACTATGGCCAATGCGGTCTTGAGAAGCGTTTTAATTTGAGACGTAACATATTTGTCTTCCTTCGAGTAGTTGCTTTCATCGGGTCTTAGAGATCGACTTGAAGCCAAAGGTGAAGATCATGATGGTTTTTCGCTAGAGGTTTTGCCCATTAATTAGTTGAAAATATTCTCTTTTTTTGTTGTTTAAAAAATATTATTTGTATCAAAAAGTTTGTAAGTAAAAAACTAGTGTGATTGGTGGTGAAGAAACACTGGTGTAAAGATTTTAGATACGAGCAAAGTAATGAGATATATTTATTGATAATAGACTGGACGATTACAAAGAGCTCGGATAGGCACAAATTAGAAGTATTTCGACTCAAATCTTCCTCACACAGTTTAAAGTGGTTATTCTAGTTGTTTCTAAGATAATCACCGACCCCTTCTCTCTAGTAGAGAAAGGTATTTATAACACTAGGAGCCACATTCTGATTGGTCAATTGAAGAATGACAACTGTCACGCGCGGGCCCCACGGTTGACAACCGTTAGGAAATATTGCGATGTCATTCTGTTATTAGTTGGGTGTCCTTTCGAATGTTCTTGTTGTCCTTTCTGCCTACTAGGAGATCATGGAGCTAAGAATTCTCCCATTTGATTGGTTAGACGTCCCTTTTGTTGTCTCCTCTTAGCTGAAATGTCCTAGGTGGCGCGCGAGGCTTTTAGATTTTCTATTGATTATTTACATTCTGACGTGTGTGATGTGGGCCCATGCACATGCGGGTACATATCTATTCACGTCCCCCCCAGTCCAGTGTGTTGCATGCTTCGCATACAGGACACTGGACTTAATGAGGTTGTCCTTGCCTTTGCTCTTTTCGCACGTGAGATAAATTACTTAGGATTGAAGTTTATTCTACTTACCATGCGCGTGCTTGTGTGGCTGGTGTTACAACACGCATTTGTGTTTAATGTTTCTAACCAAGCGCTCAAGTGTAGCAGGTGAAGAGACAGGTTGGTGAGGCGAAGCGTCTGTTGTTAGTCACTTTTTCGGAAAAATTACGTGTGCCTGCTTGTCGCTTTAGCCGTCAACCGTTTATCTCTCTTACATGGCGCCTTGGGAGTGGTTGGACGTGCAACATGCACGTTGCGGTTTTCGAAAGCATTATTTGCTCAACTATATAAGGCATGCTCCTCTCATACTTATCTTTTTACCATTTGAATTTGTACCTTTCCTCTCTCAAATTCTCCAAGAAAAATCATTATCTTCTCCTAGAAAAATCATTATCTTCGCAAGTAAGCCTATTATCAATATGTTAGAAGATATTAGAACATTCGTGATGCGTAAAATGTTTTTAATGGCGAAGGGATCGGAAAGCTGTAAACATGAAGTATGCCTGCAATCAGAAGGCAGACTAAGTAGTTTTGACCCGTGTGGACGTATTCAACCTGTTTTGTTGTATTATGGTGTATTTTGACCCATTTGGGCGTATTTGGTTTATGTAACCCATTTGGACATATGTCAATGTTGAACGTGGAGTATTTTGGTTTATTTTGACACTTTATGGTTTTTGGTATATTTTAATCCGTTTAGGCATTCTATTTATAATAGGCTAAGGACTAAAGATGAAATTTTATTATAATTATATGTATATATATTTTTTTATAACTGTATAACTTAATGGCTTTTGTTGTGAAAACAATTAATTTTTTATTTTGTTATTTTGCAATTTTATAAAAGTTAGGATAATTTTTTAAATATTTTGCACAAAATTTAAAACTTTTTTTTGCCATTTATAAAAAATCACAAATTTAAAAAACAATTTGGCTTTTTTTAAAATTTTAACAAATTACAATTTTTTAATCCATGTTAACAGTTATAAGCCAAGTCACTAGTTTAAAAAATATAACTAAATAAATGCTATGAAGGATGCATGGCCTTCTATATAGATAAAATATCTAGGATTAGGACATCAAAGTAACTTTAGTGGCCTAATTGTAACAAGAAAATTATGTTTTGACCTGATTGAAACACTCCTAAAATTGGGATACTATTTAACAAAGTTATCCTTAGATGGTTTTTATTAAAACATAGTATTTGGAAAGTTCTTCGCAATGTCCAGTAGAACTACTTCTACTGGATATTGCGAAGAACTTTCTAAATACTCGAATAAAATTTAGGTTGTTTAGATTACTCGAATTCGAATAAAATTAGCACAACCCGATTTGAGTAAGCTTATTCGAACCTGAATTTGAATTCGGGTCTATTGGAATGAACCAATTAGAAAATAAATTCAAACTATTCACAAACAACAATGGTAACTAATGCTGATGATAAACAACCCTGGAGTGTTGAATGTCGATGATGAACAACCCTAGAATGTTGAATGTCGATGATGGACACCCTTGGAATGTCAAAATCACTATCAGATGGTAGATAAGTGATGAAAGTATGTATTGATGAACCTTGATTAAATTGTTGGTGGTGAACAACCTAATCTATACTTATTATTATTACTATATAGTGAGTTCTGGACAGGCAAAGAAGTCATTTTATAATCACCTATATGGGCAAAATTGTAATTTTATTATATTAACAAGACAATTTTAATGCAACTATTAAATAACTTTGTAGTAATTAAAAACAATAATTAACTTATGCGTTTTATTTTAATTTATTTTATTTTATTATAACTTATATAAATTCATCTCCCTTGTGGTTAAAATAGTAACTTGATAACAAAACAAGTTTTAAACCTATATGTACAACCACTTACATCATCCCATGAGTAAGACGCGTCTCTTGGATTCTTTTAATACGCCAATTCTGATCACCCACATCTTTGTCTTTTCAATTTCCCTCACTCTCAAGACCAATTGATTGGGATTCAGAGCAAAATTCAAAGTGAGGCGAATCTCAATCGATCGCGAATTGAAAGAGTAATTACCCTCACATTAAAGACATGAATTTAATCGGCCCATTCGTTTTAATCGTTCATTCTTATTTTTTCAAAACCTGCACACTTCGATTTGATTGTCTTTCTTCCTCTTCTTCTTCCAAACTTATGAACTTCAATTCAATCGTTATTCGTGTGTAATCATTCAGAAAGTATTGAAGGAGGTCATGGGAGGATCGATTGGTACACAACAAGCTTGAATCAAGTTACAGGTTACTTACTTCCGTTGTTTTTTAATCAAGTTTTTATTTTAAGTTATTGTTAGGATTTTCAACTCGATCAATGTATAATCGTTATAACATTTGTTACACCCTGAAACAACATATTATGCATCCTCAATCTGACAACCAAATCAAAACACCCGCAAACCTAGCTAACCTCGCCGCAACGCGCGGGTTCCTGCTAATATAGTAATATGTCAATGTTGAATGTTGAATGTGGAATGTCGAATGTCGTCTCATTGTAACTGCTAGGTTAAATTGTTGAACTTATGGTATAGAAATTAAAGTTTGGTGTAGTGGACTTAATTTTGTGTAGCTCATAAAACCTTACACAAACTCCATAGTCCAGAAGTTCAAAAAAATTAATTTAGAAATTTAACAATTAAGTAGGTTATTTAAAAAAATGGAAAAGAGTTACTCGAATAAATATTCAAAAAAGTTACTCGAATCGAAAGTGGTTTGGGGTTTATGAATTTGCGCTTTTGAAAATCAAGTAAGGTAACTATATTGACTTATTTATGACAAACTAATGTATCCATGAAATACGTCTATCAAGTAAAAAAATTTGACAATTAACAATGATACAAGTGCCGAAATTTCCCAATGAGATGCTTTGCATTAACAAAAAATGAGATGATTTGTATGGAAACATGATAAGATAAGAGGGAACAAGCAATCATGGTGCTATAAAAAGCTTGCATATCTACAAAAAGATGAACAGGTTAAAAGGGCATCTTGTGATTTGTCATCCACTTGGAATAATACTTTGTAAATGATAATGTCCCCAATATATTACTTGTGTGGGGTTATATATATACATAAACTTTTTAAATTCAATTTAAACATTATGATGGAAGGTTTTAAAAATGTTTCAATAGTAGTGAAAAATGGAAAGATTAAAGACCGAAGAGAGAGCGTGTCAAAATACACTTACACACAAATAATCTTAAATCGAGAGATGGTATTTGCATAAACTTGATTGACGTAGTTTATATCTCTAAAAGGTTCTAAGAAGATTTTCTTTCTAAATAAACCATCTCTCACTTCATCATACTATTCATTAAGTATGTTATGTGCAAAACATATGTATAAAAGTCTACATCCTTTAAATTGTATATTTGTCACATGCGATATCTTAAACTTATAGTTATTTCTGTATCAATGAGAAAAATATAAGCTTATAAATCATGATACATAAATGTGTAAATGTGGATGTTGAGGGTTCGATTCTTGTCGGAGTTATATTTACCACATGTGGGGGTTTCACCAGGGAAGATCCTCAATCCATGTGAAATGGGTAATCAGTACAGGCTGGCCCAGGGTGCTAGCCGGAGCTCCACCAATTACACCACTTGCCGTTAAAAAAAATATCTCTATTCCATGGGAAAAAGTTGCAGTTAGTCCTCAGCCAATTACTTTTTGATCATCCAATAATATTCCTAATACCAATCATCAACTTTTTGCGAATTCATAAAAAGGTGACTCAATCATCAATATTCTCTCCATTTTCAAGTCAATAATACCAATATTTGCACATGTGGGAGGAGCCATGACGTGTACTACACTACAAACAGTAGTTTTGTATTCGATCATTGTAAATTGAAGACATATCTCATTATATCAATATAAATTAGAGATGAGCATATTGCTTGAATATTGATCCCGATCCTGTCTTGAACAGATCCCGTAATGAACGATACCGAATGGAGGGTGTTCAAGATTGGTATAGATTGGTATGGTACTGATCCCATTCCGAGCTCATCCCTATATAAATTAAGAAAAGTGAAAAACGTGTGACACTTGTTTATATCATCTCTTGTTCTATTCACTGAAGAATATGATTTTCAAGTTGGATCACTTAAAGTTGTAGGTTATATAGGATAATACTACATATACCTGAAAAATTGCCATTCAAAGTTAAGAGTAAAGTATACTGATGGATTGATGGTGTTTGTGGATTATCAAAAATATTGGATTTGGTCTCTAACTTTTCAAAAGTAAACGGATGATCTTTGTGTTTACATTTTGTAACACATTTAGCTCCTAATTTGGACATACTGAAATCTTTAGATTTGTTGAATGGGGACTAATTGTGTTACAAAGTATTGCAAACCCACGGACGATCCGTGTACTTTAAAAAGCTAGAGACCAAATTCAAAATTTTAGTAAACTACAATATATAACCATCCGTGTAATTTACTCTAAGGTAGCGTTTGGTTTTAATTTGTTGTCCATAGTGTTTTAGTTTACCGTCAATTGCATTTTAAGTTTGACACTCATATTGTGTTTTATGTTATGTCCATTGTGTTTTACGCAACTAGGTTTTCAAAAAAAATTTATAGTATAACAAGGTATATTCATATTAAAAATACAAGGCAGCTCGATTTTATAATATTATCTTTTATCAAAAAAAGAAAATATAAAAAATGTTAGTGATCATCAAAAAATTGAGGGTAAATCGCATGAGACTTGCATATGCATGTTTCTTGGTATGTGAGAAATATGTTTATATTCTATTTTTTTTTTCTCTTGAACAAAACTACTTTATCACTTGGTCCTTCCTTGGACATATTTTCCTCTATGGTGGCTTTCACGTTTTTCATTTATTTTACATTTTCTTAACAAAATGTTGTTATATGTTAGGTACTAGGTTAGTATCCGTACGATGCACGTGATTGCCTATATTATTATTCATAACGAATATAACTTATTATATAAATAAACTAGTTACGGTGTTAATTGAGTATTAACATATTCGAATTAACGAATATTCTAAATAACCTGACATGATTTCTAATCTATTCTACTAATGAGTGTTAATTACAAAACATATATAGAACTCTTAGCAACTTATATCGAGGATATTGACACAAAGTATTTTGTTTAAACTGCTTACTTTTGGGATTTAATTAACCTTGCTAAGACTTTTATCAATTTATTAACTGGATTCTTTGAAAGAACTGCAAGGTACACAAGCAACAATCAGGTGGATTTATACCGGTGATAAGATAATATAAACTCCAAAAGTAACTTGCATTCTGCAGTACCACCCAAGCAATCACTCAAGAAACGATGAAAAGACACCTTAGAACAAACAAAACTGCAAATGCCATAATATTATTCAAGGAACTGTTACAAACTAATAACGATTTTTAACGCATGCAGCCAGGGCCGGCCTTGAGGGGGTGCGGGGAGGACTCCCGGCCCGGGCCCAATTTTTAAAGGGGCACTTTGAGCGGCGACGAGTGTAGAGTGTATTTTTTCCGCAAGTATTTTCTTTCTGTTTTCAACCCAAAAAAAGATCTCATCTTAAACATCAATGGTTATAAAACGCAAGAAGGTGAAGAGTAGATAAGGAAAAAGATGAGTTATACATGAAAAACTATATTTGAAGGATACGACAAAATTAAAAAAAAAAAAAAGTTGAAGTGTGTTACTTGAGATTTGTATTGTGGTACAGTAATTGTGCAGCCTTTGCAGTAAATTTTAATATATAGTAGTACTACAAAATAGTAATTGTCTCACGCTTATGCACATGATTCAAGTCAAATTCATTTCATTATAAAACTTTTGAAATCTAGACATAAATAATGGCCAGATTATTATGGAATTTTAAGAAATGGTGATTTTTTTATGAGTCAATTAGCCAAACATATTAATTTTTATAATTATTACGACACTTTCAGTTCTATATCCAGTTCGACCGGTCCAACTAGGGAACCGGTAAGGACACCGGTTCAACGTCCACTTCGGTTATGAAAACATTGCTTAAAAGACATAAGACTAAGGGGCACATATTTCCCGGCTCAGCCCGGGCACCCGAATTTTCAGGGCCGGCCCTGCATGCAGCCACTGCTTTTGACCCAACAAAAGGAAATTCCATTCTAGAAACATGTATACAATCAGGCCATGATACACAAATGTACAAAATATAAACATTTCAATTAAACTACCAAAATTAATGGACTACATAAAGGCCCATTTAAAGGCAGATGTTACGATATCCAACATAATATTAACATGCAATACCAAAACAAACAATCAAGTACCATGAAAAATTAAAACCCAACATAATTTCGTAGCTGCATTTCTAAGTTCACATAATAGTCATTGTTCAAACTAAGATTGCTTTCAAAAAGAAAAGTACGACCTAATTATCCAACATCAAAAGTTTGTCTTTAGGCCTTGCGCTTCTTCATTTTGGAAATTGAAGTTAGCAACAACATACCTCAGTCTTGATGTACCTAAACGTGACAGTATTACCATTTTGTATTCCATTTGCTTTCAACCATGCAACCCAATTTTGAACAGCAGACATAGTTTCTTCTTTTGACTTTTTAATCCGAAGCGACATTTGAACTTCAACACCTTGAAGATTCCTTACAGTCATGTAACTACCTTGTTCAAGTTTCGCCATCTCAATAACCCTCTTTGGCAGATGCTAAGTAAAGTAAACATATAATCATTTATAATGAAAACTAAAATAACATATAAGTAAGTATGATAACTAAAATAACATATAATCATTTATAATTGGCAAAACGCAACATAATCAAACCATTAAGCAATTAGTTATACTCTTTGATGCATCAACGTGTCCGAAAATCAATTGATACAGTAAGGAGCAATAAAATTGATCGTTTGTATTAGTGTTATACATTAAAATGTTATTAGTAACTTAGATTAATGTTTAGATCAGTTCACCCACAAGAGTTTTCTATAAGTGAAATATTATTATATCATTAAAAACATTTTCGTCTGATGAAGAAAGCGCATCCTAAAAAGTAACAATGAATGTAAATGATTGTCATAAAAATATATCCCAAAAACTATTTAAGATAAATATCACTTTCAAAGAAACAGTATTGTTCTGTTGATCACGAGCTGAAGCATCATTTGACTAATCATCATCATTCTGTTTTTGTATAAAAAAATGTATATAAGTAGTTAAAAAATAACATATGACATCAAATATACTAATTAGTAGAAAAACAATATAACTGTATTACACAAACATGATGAATGACATATTTCTCCTCATGATTCTTAAGAATATCATAATCATTTGAAAGCTTGTTAATAGCAAAATATTCAATGTTGTGATCAACATTATACTTTAACACTTTTATATGAAATGCAACCCGTTTTTTAATAAACACCTTAAACTCAGTAAGGAATTCCACAAACTCATCAGACTGTCAATAAAAAATAACATCGTTATACAATTTATAATGTATTTGTATAACTATATATTTAAAAATAAGATGGATAAAATAGTAAAACCTTCTTTTGTCTATTAACAACTTCTTCAGCGGACTTCCTTAGCAGCTTGATAGCTTCTCTATTGAAAAGTGTTAGTGAAACACTCCCGGTAGAATCTTGAATAATAAGCGGAATCTTGAACCTTTAAAAAATAAGAAAAGATAAATAACGTAAAAATAAGTTTAATAAAAGAAAGATTGATAGTAACAAAAAATAAATTCATTTATTTTTATATAATACCTGTAATCAGCATTTACTTTTTCCGCATTGCAAGATCCATTACTACATTTAAAGACCTTCCTATCAGCAACATCAACTGTTCCATCTGGTTTTTCAATCGTAATAAATTCCAACTCCACTTTGCAATGAAAAACCGTGCACGCCTCAAAATACCAAAGTTTTTTGTTGCATATCCCTTTAATGGTACCAACAATGACCACATGTTTCTCCTAAATATGAAAAAAAGATTAAAACCTTGTAAATAGACAACATAAAACAAATTCTGAAAAATATTAGTATTTACTAATACAAATTACCTCATCTATTATGGACACAAATGCAATGGGGCTATATTCCGAATTAAGAAACAAATCTTCAACTGAAGTTGTCATAACTGAACCTGAGTCATTACTACCTAGGGACCTTGAATTTGCATACTAAGCCAAATATCTAATGTTAACAAAAGTTAACTTCAAAATATATCTTTAAATTATCACCGCGAACAAATAATTTATACATAAACAATAAAATATAAAAAAACTAAAACAATAACGATTACCGCTGTTTAAAGCTAACGATTTCATCAACTTCAAAGTTAATGAACAACCTTGTTACACTAAAAGCATTTCTCACGGTACGCTTATCTAAAATGAAAATTCATAATCTTAAATATAAAATACACGTTACTAAAAATAAAAGTCATAAAAAACAGACTTTAATTACCTTTGTGCATTCTTAACGCCCCAAACTGAATAAGTAGAAATACATCCTTATCCATATCTTTACGACTCATGAATGCATGCATCTCTAATGCAAAATCGTCCCAAAGAGTCAAACCAATAACCTCGTCACTCATACATATTAAAATTATTCAAATTAATAAAAAAGCGAGATTAAGATAATTTAATGAATTTTAATAAAACTTACTCTAAATCATTCAACTTTAAGTTTATCCTTTTCCCGGGTTCTAGCTTTGTATCGGTATCCTCTATGTCATAGCAAATCAAGATATATCAAGTGAGATATAAAATGACAATTAAAAAAATTGGTTACTTTTTTAAACATGTACAACAAAAAAATTATAAATATTTATAAGAGTATAATGCAATACTAACCTATTACTACACCATAGCAGTGTCATCTACAGCAATAGAGGATTTTCCTAAAATTGACTTAAAATCAGTCAAAGCAAAGCCATGTTGAGGTCCAGACCAGTCGTTGCATTTCTTCACTGATGTGCTGATATAAAATGTTACTTTGTGGTCATTGTTGACAAACATAAAGTTAGCTTTATTATCAGCAAGAGGACTATTGATCAATATGTAGTCATCCTGAATGAAATATTTCTCAAATCTGAAAAAGAACTTATGCACACAGCTTGCAGATATTTTGTTTCCCTGTATGTTAAAGAAAGATTAAAATTTACTATAATAATATACAATTTGTAGAAAAAAAATACAAAATACGATATGCAAACAAAAAAAAATAAATGTTACAGCTTGCATACATACCTCCTCATCCGTAAGGATCATATCTATGGAGTAGAATTTGTTTTCTTCACCGTTCATTTTTCTCCTCCATACCTTCAGAACCTTCACCTTAATTGTACAGTCAAGTTCAAGGCATTCAACATGGTAACATTTCCGTTTGCGATTACTATAGATCATTCAAGCATAGAAACCAAACATTTTTATTAGCATTAATTAATATAGGTAATTCGTAACATTAATAGTTAAGTATTATGAACGAATAAAAAAATACTAACCTTCAATAGAGAGCTCAATGAATAATACTTGTGGTGTGGAGAGTATGTGTGAAAATGAACGATTCTTAAAATGATATATATATATATATATATATAGGGGTAGGTTCACGTACAAACAACTTTTTTTGTACAAACTGAAGGAAAAAACACGCGGTGCCATTTATAACTAGAGTAATTATATAATTACTCTAGCTATAAATGGCACCGCATGTTTTTTCCTTCAGTTCGTACCAAAAAAGTTGTTTGTATTTGATCTTTTGTCTCTCTCTCTCTCTCTCTCTCTATATATATATATATATATATATATATATATATATTAAAAAACATTAGAGATAAAATTTGTTTAAAAAACGGTTTCTAATATAAGATAAGATTTAATATTTCAAAATTTGAACATGAAGGTAAGATTTAATACGCATTTATAAGTTTTAAACATAAACTTTACAGATTAAAATAGCAAAAACAAACCTTGCCGAATAATGTGGATAATAAGTTTGAATAAAAAATAATTCACAGTAATATTTTGTATATAAATACATGTATATTATCAGATAATATCTAGTATTTCAAATTTTAAACATGTAGATAGTAGGAGATGTATCATATCAGATAAAAGCTAGTATTTCAAATTTTAAACATGAAGATCATATTAGTAATTGGATTTTATAATTGATTAGATCCAATAAAGTCAAAGGATATTGAATTCATAAGCTACTACTATATAAACATAAAATGAGGGAATAAATCGGAAGCATTAACTTTTTAAATATTTCAACATAACAAAACAAATCAACAATAAATCTAAGTCTATTTTATAGAACGGCCACCGGAGATTTTGATGAAAACATAGAACGTATCGGTTATCTAAACAGCCGAAAATCTTTATAAACCATAATTTAAAAAAAATAATAATAAAACAATAAAAACATATCAACATCTAAACTACAACGATTATGTGTTTGTAAACATCACTATGAGTATCAACACCGTAACTTTTTAAAGATTTCAACCTAACAAATCACACTCAACAACAAATTTACATCTATTTCAAACAATGAACGCTAGAGATTTTTGTGAAAACATATAACGAATCAAAATCTAAACCGGTGGCGATCAATACAAACCCTAATTTTTTAAAAGTTTAAAAATAACAAAACAATAAGTAGAAGATCTACATCTAAACCGCATCGACAAACTGCTATTGAACAATTATACACCCTGCATTTTATGAGAATCAACGACGGCGATATATAAAAACCCTAATTTTTAAAACTTTCAAAATAACAAAACAATAATAAACTAACAATAACATGTAAAAGGAAAAATATAATACGGCATACCACGGTGGCCGGACAAAAACCTGAAATGGAAAAGAACGCCAGACGATTGTAGAAGAAAGAAGCTACGGCAAACAGTTAGAGAGCTCCCGATGTTTATTCTTAGAGAGAGAGAACGTTTTACAATTAAAAAAAAAAGAAAAGAAAAACTCCTATTTATATGGCGGCTCAATAGATAGTAGATTGGAGCATCAATGACCCGGTAAAATGAGCGGGAAAAACATAAAAGAAGCCCCCCATATGGTGCCATGTGTCCCACAATTGCTTTTATTTATATATTATAGAAGATAGAAGATTGGTTATAATTCTAATTGAGTGAATTGCTTGGTTGGTCCATGTGCTTTCCAGATCTCACACGCTTGATCCCTAAACTTCAGTATTTACAAACTTGGTCCTACCACCCCACATCACCATCACTACCATCCACCTACCGCCCCACACCACCAAACATCATCATCTCATACTCCACACCTCTCATCCTGTCACCACTGTTCACCTTACCACCGTACACCTCCACCCTTCCCACTGCCATACCTCACCACTCCAACCACCACAATCTTCTATTGATTCCACTAACTGAAACCCTAACCACCACTCTCAACCTCCAACCTCACAACATCATCACCTCCAATCGCCAGCCCCACTCAAAAGTACAGTGGCGGGTCAAACATTGTCGTGGATACTCGAATGTACCTTTTGAATTTGGGTGTGGGTGGCGCCGGTAGGTGGTGAGTGGTTTGATTGGTTGCGGGTGGGGTGAAGCATGCGGTGGGTTCGTCGATTGGTGGTGTTGGATATGAAGAAGGAAGGATGGGGTGCAGGTGTGTTGGATATGAAGAAGGAAGGGTGGGGGTGCAAGTGGACCCCATATGTTTTATTTAATTATTTATCTATTTAAATATTAAGGGAGAGTTTTGTCATATTATAGAACTTAACTGAAGTTTTTAACGGTGTTAGTTGGTAAGAACCACTATAGTTATAAATTCCCACTAAGGAGATCACATGAGTACAAGTTGTAAACCTTTAGGACAAAGTTTGTAAATAGTGAAGTCTAGGGATCAAGCGTTTGAGATATGAAAAGCACAGAGACCAACCAAGCAATCCAGCCTTTCTAATTTTATTATTATGTTGTTAACTTGTTTGGTTTTTAAATCCCGTTCGAGTTCAACCAGTGAACCAATATGGTGGTCTATTCGATGTTCAGTATAGTCAGTGGTGAAGCTTGACCCGAAGGTTCGGGGGGTCGGAAGTCGCCGGAGGGTCGGAAGTCACTAGTTTCGGGAGGTCGAAAACCAGTTTCGGGGGGTCGAAATCCTATATTTCCAAAATTTTCTATACGAATACTATATAATCGAAACTTATGCATGAAAATTCGGGGGGGGGGGGGGGTCGCCCGCCCCAATAAAGCTACGCCACTGAGTATAGTTCTGAAAATATCGGTTAAAACTTAC
Source organism: Ambrosia trifida (assembly GCA_028751855.1). Taxonomy (NCBI): domain Eukaryota; kingdom Viridiplantae; phylum Streptophyta; class Magnoliopsida; order Asterales; family Asteraceae; genus Ambrosia; species Ambrosia trifida. Next base: position 71,662,642 of record CM054132.1, read on the forward strand.
ATCAATTATCTATAATACATTATAAAGGAGGAGTGATGTACAACATAGTCATTTTCACCTCCGTACAATTTAGGAAGCAACATGTACAACATATTTAAGCAAAAAAATTAAGGGTATTATTGGCATAGTTGTGACAATTAAGACACTTAGGAGGGTAGATGAGTAAATTTAACATAATCCAATACCTCACATCCTAAAATCTTATCCCAGTTATGCCCTTATGTCCAACTTTTAAAACACAAAATACAACTTAACTAATGATGCATCTTAAATGTGAGACCTTTCAACCCCCACTATATTATTATATATACTTCATTATAATCAATTTCTTGAATGCTAATAGTCTTTTCATAACCCCAAACAAAATCTTAGAGCTAATTTCATTCTTTGAAACATTTTTTTGTCCAAAAATTTTATGTCTTCATTAGATGAGAAGAGAAAAAAATCAATGAGAAGTTAAGACGCTTGCAAGATATGGTTCCCGGATGCTACAAGGTATAAAGATATGAGTTAATCTTTATATACATATATACATTTTTTTCTACTTGTTCATATTTTCTTTGACGATTACAAAAATTTATCTTCATAATATATCATTTTTTGCTCCATTTAAATTTACTTATTTGCTATATACAATGGGAATGCCAGTGATGTTGGATCGTTGCAGAATCAAATTGAGGTAATTTAATTGTGCAGCTAACAATTAAAACAATAAACAAACAATATTCAAAATTATTGATGAGAAAATATTTTTCAAAATTAATTAGTACAGTTTTTCTCTTCTTTGTGCATTTTTAGTTTCTCTTCATGAAGCTTTCAGAAGCCAGGATGTTCTATGACCTATTGACCTCAACTCTACTGAATTGGATGATATGGCCCCTATGAAGGTGACAGGTGGCTTTCTTAACTATCCTTGTTAAGAAGTTGTTTATCTTGAATCATATATATTGTTAACTAAATACAACGGACAAAATTATAAATATAACATTCTAGATTTGCTAATACATTTCTAATATATTATAAATATTACTTCCACTTACTGCATGGGATGAAACCTGATGTTGCAGGGAACAAATGGACATGAAGGACAGATGATGGAGAGGATGGTTGGAGAAGGGTATGGAGACATTCCTCAATTTCAATCAACATGGTCTCCTTGAACGCCATGAAATAGTTAACTCTGTAAATCTATATATGCATGCTCAAATATAACTTTATACGTAAACTATATTTGTTCTAAGAATTTTAAGGTATTTGTTTATCTATTTAATGTTCTTGTTAAACGTTGTATGAAGTGTGGTTCACAATATTATTTTGCTTTCGGCAATTGTATATTGTTTAAGTTCTAATTCTAATTAGTAAAATAAATTAAACACTAGCATAAAAAGAAAACAAAAACTTAACTATGTGTTAGTTACTTATGTTATTTGTGTTAAGAAATAAGAAATCAAAACGCCATAAATTCACGCTCATGCTAATGAATCAACCCGAATCTTTATCTTCTATACTATATATTATAAAGCATCAGTGAAGGATACCCGCAAAATTTAAGTAAATACAACCTTTATTGCTTATAGTACAATGCTTATTGAAGTCATTTAGAGCGTAAAATTGTTTTTCTATCTAAATATTAAATTGTTGAAGAAATTAATTTAAACATAATTATAAAATTGATGAGGAAATTAACAATAATGTGGTGACTCTTTACATTCATAAACTCCATGTCTTTATTATGTTTGTATCAATGTTAAAGTCTTATAAATAGTTGTCATGTATTTAGTACATAAATAATGTGGTGACTCTTCACATACACAACTTACATATCTTTCACTGTTTATAGTAAATAAATTACATCATATATTATGTATTTATATCTTCTTTTTAAATTTATGTGGCTGCAGGATGGTATGATGTAACACTTCTGCACACAAATGAATATGTAGGCTTGAAGTTTGCCAACACACCCAACCCATGACACGTTTCAACCTATTAAAGTGAGCGATATATGTAGGCTTGACTTTTATACAAGCAAATATGGTAGAGATACTTCATGAGCAACGTCATCATCTTCCTCGATGGTTTTTTGTTTTCTCCGCTATTATAAGCTTCTAGGAATAGAATTTAAGTTTCTGATCTCACGAAGTCACCAATTGTTTACATATCCAAAAGAAGACAAGTTCTTATCAGTCGATTTGGTAGTTTTAACTATATTGATTACTAATTTGTTTGGTCCAATATATTTGTTACCACGCTTGTCAAACTAACATAAAACGAGAGTATCTATGTAAATCATTGACTCCGCTGCATCTCGCGGGTGCCCTAAAATAATAGAAATATGTTGCACACTACAAACTGCATTTTAGTAATTACATCACTTCCACTACAATCTTATGGTCATTAAGAGATACAACACCACTTCACTATGCTAAGTACCGCTCTACGATGGCATACTTATCCGCCTTCGAGATACCTAAAAGGGTCCCACCGAAGGACGTGGGTCAATCTAAGGGTGTTGTAAGGAATAGTACGACCTATTGTGATGTGTCCATTTAAAATATTCAGAAGATATACTTATGAGTTTCAGTTTTTGATAACATATATTTTATACATCATTGTTTTCTACTTTAACATAACGAATAACCAACAAACACAATGCACAAGGGGCAAAACAGATGCACCCGCCGCAACGCGCGGGCATTCCTATTAGTCTCCTAATATGAACATGTTTTTCTCCTATGGTATAACCATAACATTAGTTGTGTCAAAATGGCTCACGTGTATGAGATAGCACTAGGATTTTTGGCGTTTTATATTTTATGCAAAACGAAGTAGTGAATGGAACATGCGAACAAAACACCTTAATCAATTAATCTATCAAAATTGGACAGGACGGTTCACCTCTCTATTTGTTGACTGGTACTTTTTTGTCTCGTATTTTTTTGGTTACTCTCAACAGATTTTTTGGAAAAAAAAATGACTTGCTTATTTTCTAGTATTTAACCAACCGAAACTGCTTACTATTTTTAATTGCAATTAACGAGAAGATGAATTTAACACCTTTAGGATGATTATGGAAACCAACATTCCATTTCTTAGTAGTTACAATGAGTTGTAGCTAATGAGGTGGTGGAGTGTTTGGCGAAAGACTTGGTGTTCCTTTTGACTAGGGGTGTAAACGAACCGAGCCCTAGCCTAACTGGGCTCGAGCTCGGCTCGTTATGGTTTTATGAAGCTCGAGCTCGAGCTCGGCTCGATTCGAGCCTAAAATCTTGAGCTCGAGCTCGGCTCGCTAGCAAAATCAAAAGCTCGAGCTCGGCTCGGCTAGGCTCGAGGTGATTTGAGAACAATATCAAACGAGCTCAAAGCTCGGCTCGAGATCGCAAAAGCTCGGCTTGCGAGTGTAATTAAATGGGCCTATGAAATAAGGACTTGGTCTTTGGATATGTGGGCTATAAATTATAAGAGATATATAAATAATTTATAATTATGTTTGGGTTCGTTTAGGCTCGCGAGCCCAATCGAGCTTTGTATCTAGGGCTTGAGCTCGGGCTCGGTAACTAAACGAGCCATATTTCAGGCTCGAGCTCGGGCCCGAGCTCGTTAAGGCTCGACTCGTTCGGGCTTTTTACCGAGCCGATCCCGGGTAGCTCTCGAGCCGCTACGTGTCATTTACACCCTACTTGTGGCCCAGATTTGATTCCCACTCTCCTTATTATTTTCTGTGGCATTTGGGCAATGATGGTGACAAACGCACTAAGGAGCGTTCGATCTTGAGCCGCACCCCGGTTTTCACCCGGCTGTTACTCCAGCGAGGAAACTCGTGAGGAGGCAGTACGGTTTTCGAGGGAACGCCGAAACTAAGTCTAATACACCAGCGCGGGCCCGATTAAGACAACGTAGTCTGGGGTAGACCTTGGCTAGAGCTGTCGATTAAGCATTGTGATATTGGGTCACTCATATGAAAGTTGCCGATAAAAAAAAAAGAAGTTACACTGACTTGTAACACAAGCATCCCCATGTGAGTAGTTCAACAACTTCATGCGAGCACTAAGGCTGGTGGGTGTGGAGGAGACCCATCATCCATGATGATCCTTCACATCGTATGTCACATCAGCGTGGGGTAGGTCCATCCTCCCCATGATGGTTCAAGGGTGTGGAGTGATGGGTCTTCCCATTTTCTTTTATGTATTTTTTAATTAATTAATATTCTATTTTTAAAAAGTAAAATTAATAGACCTAAAATTACATAAAAAAAACACTTAAATAAAACGAAAAAAGATCACTTAAAAAATTAAAAAAACTATGCATTCCATTTTTTGGCGATTTTCTCCTTTATTTTTAGCAAGACGTGATGGTCTTCTTCGGGACAGTCGTTGATGTTGGTTGTCATTATTTTCCATTTTTCTACTTGTGCAACTTTGTTTCTCAACTGAATTCTTTCCTCCACTTGCTTTTGCTTCAACTGAAGTTTTTCTTCAACTTCGCGTTCCATCAGTCTTACCTTCTCTGCTTGCGTCTCACTAAAGGTATGTTTGAACGCTTCCAATTCGGCCACCAAACTATCCATTTTTTACCCGCTCCCGCTCCCTGATGCAGCTTGTTTTTTTGCAGCCACTTGCTTTTTAGCTTTGCCTCTCCCTATAGGTCGTGGCTCCTCTGGAATAGGATCTTCCTCAAACTCCGGGCCGTCGTTTATATCAATTTGACAACGACCGGTCGACCCGCCTCCCATGCTATACATGCCCGACTCTGAATGTTTGGATCGTTTAGCGCTTGCAGCCCCGTTTGGAACCAATGCCCATTTGGGAAATGTCTTCAAAATTAGCTACACATGTACATGAGGGAAAGCATGCCCATTCTTGTCTTCGTATTTATTCATCGCCTTTTTTAAAATCATTTCCTCGTTCCACCCACTTGAAGGATTGACAAACAACTGATTATAATACTTGATAAAGTGGTTGACACCGAGCAAGGGACGCGGGGCGGTGTTCCCCGACAAGGACGGCGGCCACGTCACCTCACCGATCCCACACCCCTGAGCCTTAGAATAGGAAGGGATATATCACCGGCCATGGGACTTGATAGTGACCATACCAATTGACCCATGGGAGCCTTGTTGTTAATCGCCGGCTAGTCTTATAAACTTTTTGTACTTTTCTTATTTTTATTAATTTTGTAACTACGTTATCCCTACTCAAACGCGTTTTCATAAATCATAATTGACATTTTTGGTTGAATCACACTGACGTTGAATCGTAACTGATACCTATTTTATTTTTTATATTATTTAAAATATTATATTAAAAAAAAGAGTGAATTTATTTTTGAGTCCTTGTATTATGTTGGTTTTAACTATTTGAGTATAACATTTTCATTTTTGACATTTTGAATCCTAGCGTTTACATTCTGTTACAATCTGAGGCCAATTTTCTAACGTCGTTAACCAGGTCAGTTAACTATAAGGGTATATCAGTCATTTTACACTTAGATACAACTATGTAATGCATAAGGTATAATGTACAAGTATTTAATGCATAAATAAAATATAATATATATATAATAAATATAATATATAATATTTATTCATATACAAAGCTCTCTCTCTCTCTCTCTCTCTCTCTCTCTCTCACACACACACACACATACACACACACACACCTGCACAATTTCTTCCCCACCCTTACCCCAACCGACCACTTCCATCCCACTACCACCTCACCACCACCCGACCATCTTACAACCATTACACCCTAAACCACCACCTTTCCGCCAGTGGCGCAGCATAGTAGGGGCGGGGAGGGTCGGCCGACCCCCCGGATTTTCGTATAGAAGTTCCGATTATATAGTATTCGTATAGAAAATTTTGAAAATATAGGGTTTCGACCCCCCGAAACTAGTGACTTCCGACCCCCCGAACCTTCGGGTCAAGCTTCGCCACTGCTTTCCGCCGCCACTAGTATCACACGACAACCACCCACCTCCTACCACACTACACCACATCGATCTTAATCCTAACCCCCAAATCCATATCTGAACCCTAATCCCTAAACAAAACGGGTCAAAATATAGTGCCTACTATCTTCGGTTAACAACATTTTTCGTTGCAACAACAATAATGGCGCCTGTGGTTAGTTATAATGTTGTTGTATGATGAATGGTGGTCGGCTGGAGACGGGGGAGGAGGGTTGGTGCAACGTCGTCTATGTGGTGATGGTGGTGATGAGTTGGAGGTGGTTTTAAGAGAGAGAGAGAGAAAGAGAGGCGGTAGAGAGAATAGATAGAGAGAGAATGGGTGTTTAGAGAGAGAGAGAGAGAGAGGGGATGAGAGAAGAAATAGGTTAGAGAGGCAGTGGCGGTTGCTGCAGGTGTATGGTAGTCTAACTGATGGTATTGTTTAGTTGTGGTTTTTGTGTTGATGTTGTTTGGTGGTGGTAGTGGTGGTGGTGGTGGTGGTGTATAGTGGTGGTGGTGGTAAGTTTAGAGAGAGATGAGTTAAGTGGATGGGTTAAGAATTATCACTTGCTTATATTTTTATGTTAATAGGTGAGAGATAAAAGAACAAAGTGAATTAATAAAGTGCCCTCACATGTATTGCACGTGAGGGTAAGTTAACTGAAAAGTTGGATGGAGTTAGATTTTAGGACTGAAATCATAACTAACTTAAAACACTAGGATTCAAAATGTTAAAATGAAAATGTTGAACTCAAGTAGTTAAAATAAACAAAACGCAAGGATTCAAATAACAATTCACTCTAAAAAATAGAGACTTATATTAATGGGAATTGGGAACCTACAAATTATTATTGTGACATATATAACAGAGTAACTTTTTATAAGTTGTTTGTTTTGTCGGTCGAATATAGTCACGGCATTTTCTTTCTTTATTTTGTGCCCATGTCTGTGAGTATTAGATAGAAAGATTGGTAACATAAAGAAAACTGAATTGATAAAAGTATCATCAAGAAATACAAAAATATGGTACATATTAGGGGGACGTGACACCTTGCGGGTACCTCTTTTAGGTTACTTTGTGGCTAGACAATAATGCCATCACCTCCTAGAAAACTGAATTGATAAAAGTATCATCAAGAAATTATAAAAACATGGTATTAGGGGGATATGGCACCTTGCGGGTACCCCTTTTTAGGCTACTTTGTTTCCACGGAATAATGCCGTCACCTCCTAGGCAAAGTTGCATATTTTATTTGCATGACAACAAGTTACCGAGAAGTGAGAATGAGTCTTTGTGTGTTATGATAATTTTGTGTGTTATGATAATTTAATGCTAGTGTTTTTTGGCCATTTGACCACGCCTCCTTTTAAAATCTTTATATCTATTTGAAACCTTTAGATAAAGTACCTTAAATTGCTGCTAGTGTTTTGGTGGTTCTAGCTGGTGTACTTTGGGTCCATTTTAAAGTGACCAAGTGAGAATAGTCGGGCTATGATACTTACCCTATAGTAACCCTTAAAATCTAATATATTACAAGTGTCGATAAAAGAGGATCATACATGTTAAAAATAAATTCCTTAAAAAGGTCGGTGAGATAAGTTTAAACGAAATATAAATTAAAATGGAAATCCTGAATGAAACAAAATCGTAGTTTTCAAGTTATTGGTTGTTGATTCCAAATAGACGAGGAAGATAAAAGTGATGATGATTAGACTAGACTACTATATGTCTTAATATAATGATATAGCTATGATATTAATCCTTTGTAACTAACCAATTCACTCTTGATTTATTTAATAATTTAACTCTATTATTGTTATATAAATTAAAAAAAAAGGTAAAAGAATGAAGTGGGTGGGAAAATTCAAGACGACAAGAGTAGTTAGGAAGAAAGTAGGGGTTTGTTTTGTCTTGATATAAAAAAGGCATCCAACTTTAAAACAAACCAAAGTGGACCTTTCCTTCTGATCAAAAAACTTTTTTCCATTTCTAATCATTAATATTATTTTAATCAATATTTAACTAATTAATTGTAGTTTATATATTCGGTGTGATCTAGGAGTGGTTGGTCACATAAAAGGTGAACTTTACATGGTGGTTAGGATTAATAAAATACTATATAAACATTCTGTTTTGGAAAAAGACACCCTCTATATCTATAGTCATAGATCATCAGCAAATATATTTTATGACTGTTCAATTATTTTACTGTTTAAAAGGGTGGCGACGCAGCTTGTTGTCCGTCTATCTTTTATTGTGATGTAACTTTCGTATTTCGTTTTAATGGAAATAATTTCTTAAAAAAAAATAAAATACAAATAAATGGTTTTTGAACCATAATGTTAAAATAAATAAAACAAAACTTTTAACACACAAAATACAAGCTATTACGGGCACAAATATTTTTTTTTATCAGTCACTCATGTTTGTGCCTTTTTACCACATGCGAACTAACAAGCATCTATCATGTTAGCTAACAAGTTTTTTCTTAAATCATACCGATCACTCGGGCATAAGGGTACAATCACTTGTTTTAAATGTAACAACTAACAACTTAATAAAAACTTTGACTTCAATTTTTGAAACATTAATGGTTCTATGTCAAATATTTCAAACAAATTCTTCCAACAAATATGACTGAAACAACTAACAGTTGATCCAAACAAATGACTACAAAAGGTTAATTGTTTAATTAACACAAACAAATAGTTACACATTTATGATTTCGGGTGTATTTTTTTTATCCTTTGTTTATGTTTTAATCAAGACTTATATACATATTAAGTATATTTTTTTTAAGTATGTGGAGTTGCTTTTCCGTTGGAGTGTGATTACTCTGGGAAACGAAAGTGAAAAATCGCTAGTCGCACTGCCAGGATATAGATTATTATCAACAAGCTGTATTAGTTTGGATTATTATAAACCAAATTACCATGGGTAATAAATTGTTTATTTAAAATTTTGCACCAAACATGTATAGAGTCTAATTTTATTAGGCCTTGTGTATACCTTAACACTAAAGGGTGTTAATGATAAGGTGGCTTTTTAACATTTATTGTGCATCATTCTTTTCTTGTGTTATGGGATGTTAAAGTGGTTCTAAGTTAACATGTTAACAAGAATCAAATGAGAGAAAAATTAAAGGGATGTGGTAGAGTTAAGCGGTGTTAAACCATTTCCATGAAGTGATGTAGAGTGAAAAGGAATGACACCTCGATGAAATTAAAGATAGTTAGAGTATACCACATGGGCTTATAATTATGATATTAAATTCGTAACTTTTAAATTTTATTTATACTATCAAATAACATTTCGCGTTTAATTATATGCTTCCATAGACTCAACGGGAATTAGAATTAAATAATCCTAACTTTAAAATTGAAATCTAACTAGCCTAATTTGTCTTGATTTTTATTTCACTAGACCGAAACTAAAAACTAATTGCGTTAACCCAGTTAGTTTTCTACCTACATGGCATGCCACGTTAGCAGATGACATGTAAAGAATGTCATGGTTGGCAAAAAAATTAACTGAGTTAATCCCAATTAGTTTTGGTCAAGTGAAATAAAAACCAAGACAATTTAGATCTATTAGATTCCAATTTTCAATTTGGGATTATTGTCTTCAACCCAACAAAGATATGATTATTTAATTCCAATTTTCGTAGAATCAATGAATACTTTTTTTGAAAGAAAACTTTGCTAGATTATGTGACTTTGATAATACGTCTTTAACTCGTTTTTTGAATGATTATTAGGTTCGATAGTGAGGTGAAAAAGCACACGTCATAATAAATGATAACACATGATCTGGATGGGCAAAAGGCCCAACTTTTGAAAGTGTATCACATAACACATGACAACATGACAATTCTCAAAAGACAAATAACAATTTAAAAAAATAATGTCTTTAATTCACATTTAAAAAAAAACTTGGAGCTATAATATGTACTTTTTAATAGTATATATAGATTATACTAATATATAGAAATGTGTACTAATAATTTATTACTTCTTAAAAAAATTCAAACTCACACTTTTAGACCCGAATAATATAAAATTTTATTTTTTTGAGCTATTTTTAGCTAAAGTAAATTTCATGGTTAACAGATTCATAACCACCCGCTATGACCTTCATAATCGATTAACCAAAACCGCAATCGGTTATGATTATGGATATCCATTAACCGACATTTCGGTTATGGTTATGGTATGGTTTTAAGCCAAAACCGACGCAATATGCACACCCCTAAGTGTTACACTAAAATCATTTTAATTTTTTTTTTTTTTGACTAAAATCATTCCAGAAATTATGAACTGTTAAAAAATTGTTTTTAAGTAAGAGGTTAATTTGACTAAAGAAAGTCACTAAACAATGACCAAGCTTCGTGATTGTTTCTTTTAATTAAACTGGTCAATTTATCCAACTATGAAAAACTACCAACAATAAAATATCATAAAAACATGAGTGAATTTACAGTTAGGATCGTAGTCAACTTCACTGCTTATAGAAATAAATAAATAATTAAACCTGCTTGACCGCTTCCTTTTATAGTATATGTTTGTTTACCTATTTGATTTTGTTTGGATACATAGGAATAAATTAAGTTGCTAAGCGTCTTATAGATTCAGGATAAGTTCACGTTTAAAATGATAACTTGGTCTCAATGGTGTTCTTTTACTGTTTTACATTTTAATCAATGTATGGTGTTTGGCTACTAGTGTCTTGCTAGTTTGCTGTTTTTAATAAAAGTTGATGGTTCGAAAAATAAATCTTGTTTAGATAAATAAAACCAAAACTGACACATTTATAACTTTGGTTTGGGTCTAAAAATGTTGAGCCGTCATTTGTTAGAAAAAGCATAAAAAAGCATAAATTAACTCTATTGAATAAATACTTAAACTTGATCATTGTTTTATTACTTGTCACTATGTTTTTATGCTTGTTATTTATAAAAATTCACGGAATCCCATATTGATTCTTCAAATTGATTCTTCAAAATATCTATAAAACGTCATGCCGACATATGTGTGAGAATATAAAAACCGAACATGCATTTCCCAATTTATGTTTGTGGGAAATTCCAATAATTTCGGCCAATTTGATACTTTCTCTCGATTTTCATGTCTTTTAATTCAGCAGACAGCTACACAAACAACCGCGTGCCCCTTCTTAAACCTGTTTACAAATATTTTTGTTCATACTATGGTCGATAATTTATTTGTCTAGTGCCATTACCTTTGGTATATGTTTAAGTCTTACAACGTAAGCAATAAGTGAATTTTAATGAAAACCAGAGATGTTTATCCTTATCATTGTGATTCGGGGTCAAACCTCTAGTTATAAAATGCTAAAAGTTATTTTTTACATCTATTTTATGTTTATGTATTATTAAACGTGTTTCTAAATATATAAACTCACTCGCTTTATTACTTCTTTTTTACGTGAAATTTTTCGAGTGCCTATTACTATATATATTAATTCTTATCCGACGGTGCAATAATTACTTCCAAAACTTCATAACTTGACCACCACTAGTTATTATTTGAAGTATACAATTTTATAGTGTATTCATTTTATTTTTATGTATCTGGGTTGTTTTCCTAATAATTGAATTATGTCTTTACATTCTAATATATTTTAACATATTTTTATAATACGGAAACATTCACAATAAAGAAGCTTTTAATTAAATAAAAATAAAGATAGACTCATGAATGCTTTAAAGGAGTAGTTCACATTGTCATAGTGTGAGGCAAATACGTGTTACTTTCTAGAGTCAAGACTTATTTACAACCACTTTATTTTTTCTATTTTAATAAAACCAAAAAGTGCTTTTCTGATCATTTAAACTCCATCTATATCGTTGCAGGTA